>OZ024742.1:31812098-32129598 GCA_964016885.1 Eledone cirrhosa | reverse complement strand
ATGTGGTCTTGATAATGTGGTCTTGCTATTGTGGTCTTGCTAGTGTGGTCTTGCTATTGTGGTCTTGCTAATGTGGCCTTCCTAATGTGGTCTTGCTAATGTGGTCTTGCTATTGTGGTCTTGCTAGTGTGGTCTTGCTAATGTGGTCTTGCTAATGTGGTCTTGCTAGTGTGGTCTTGCTATTGTGGTCTTGCTATTGAGGTAATGCTATTGTGGTCTTGCTATTGTGTTCTTGCTATTGTGTTCTTGCTAAAGTGGTCTTGCTATTGTGGTCTTGCTAATGTGGTCTTGCTATTGTGGTCTTGGTAATGTGGTCTTGCTAATGTGGTCTTGCTAATGTGGCCTTCCTAATGTGGTCTTGCTAAAGTGGTCTTGCTCAAGTGGTCTTGTTATTGTGGTCTTGCTATTGTGGTCTTGCTAGTGTGGACTTTCTAATGTGGTCTTGCTAATGTGGTCTTGCTAATGGGGTCTTGCTATTGTGGTCTTGCTAATGTGGTCTTGCTAAAGTGGTCTTGCTAATGTGGTCTGGCTATTGTGCTCTTGCTAATGTGGTCTTGCTAATGTGGTCTTGCTATTGTGGTCTTGCTAATGTGTACTTGCTAATGTGGTCTTGCTATTGTGGTCTTGCTAATGTGGTCTTGCTATTGTGGTCTTGCTAATGTGGTCGTGCCATTTTGGTCTTGCTAATGTGGTCTTGCTAATGTGGTCTTGCTAATGTGCTCTTGCTAAAGTGGTCTTGCTAATGTGGTCTTGCTAATGTGGCCTTCCTAATGTGGTCTTGCTAATGTGGTCTTGCTAATGTGGTCTTGCTATTGTGGTCTTGCTAATGTGGTCTTGCTATTGTGGTCTTGCTAATGTGGTCTTGCTAATGTGGTCTTGCTAAAGTGGTCTTGGTAATGTGGTCTTGCTAATATGGTCTTGCTAATGTGGTCTTCCTAATGTGGTCTTGCTAATATGGTCTTGCTCAAGTGGTCTTGTTATTGTGGTCTTGCTAGTGTGGTCTTGCTAATATGGTCTTGCTAATGTGGTCTTGCTATTGTTGTCTTGCTATTGAGGTCTTGCTAATATGATCTTGCTAAAGTGGTCTTGCTATTGTGGTCTTGCTAATGTGGTCTTGCTATTGTGGTCTTGCTAATGTGGTCTTGCTAATATGGTCTTGCTATTGTGGTCTTGCTAATGTGTACTTGCTAATGTGGTCTTGCTATTGTGGTCTTGCTAATGTGGTCTTGCTATTGTGGTCTTGCTAATGTGGTCTTGCTAATGTGGTCTTGCTAATGTGCTCTTGCTAAAGTGGTCTTGCTAATGTAGTCTTGCTAATGTGGCCTTCCTAATGTGGTCTTGCTAATGTGGTCTTGCTAATGTGGTCTTGCTATTGTGGTCTTGCTAATGTGGTCTTGCTATTGTGGTCTTGCTAATGTGGTCTTGCTAATGTGGTCTTGCTAAAGTGGTCTTGGTAATGTGGTCTTGCTAATATGGTCTTGCTAATGTGGTCTTCCTAATGTGGTCTTGCTAATATGGTCTTGCTCAAGTGGTCTTGTTATTGTGGTCTTGCTAGTGTGGTCTTGCTAATGTGGTCTTGCTAAAGTGGTCTTGCTAATATGGTCTTGCTAATGTGGTCTTGCCATTGTTGTCTTGCTATTGAGGTCTTGCTAATATGATCTTGCTAAAGTGGTCTTGCTATTGTGGTCTTGCTAGTGTGGTCTTGTTAATGTGGTCTTGCTAATGTGGTCTTGCTAATGTGGTCTTGCTATTGTGGTCTTGCTAATGTGGTCTTGCTATTGTGGTCTTGCTAAAGTGGTCTTGCTATTGTGTACTTGCTAATGTGGTCTTGCTATTGTGGTCTTGCTAATGTGGTTTGCTATTGTGGTCTTGCTATTGTGTTCTTGCTATTGTGTTCTTGCTAAAGTGGCCTTGCTATTGTGGTCTTGGTAATGTGGTCTTGCTATTGTGGTCTTGCTATTGTTTTCTTGCTAAAGTGTTCTTGCTAATGTGGTCTTGCTATTGTGGTCTTGCTATTGTGGTCTTGCTAATGTGGTCTTGCTAAAGTGGTCTTGCTAATGTGGTTTTGCTAAAGTGATCTTGCTATTGTAATCTTGCTGATGTGGTCTTGCTAAAGTGGTCTTGCTAATGTGGTTTTGCTATTGTGGTCTTGCTAATGTGGTCTTGCTAATGTGGTTTTGCTATTGTGGTCTTGCTAATGTGGTCTTGCTAATGTGGTCTTGCTATTGTGGTCTTGCTAATGTGGTCTTGCTAATGTGTTCTTGCTATTGTGGTATTGCTAATGTGGTCTTGCTATTGTGGTCTTGCTAATGTGGTCTTGCTATTGTGGTCTTGCTAATGTGGTCTTGCTAATGCGGTCTTGCTAATGTGCTCTTGCTAAAGTGGTCTTGCTAATGTGCTCTTGCTAATGTGCTCTTGCTAAAGTGGTCTTGCTAAAGTGGTCTTGCTAATGTGGTCTTGCTAGTGTGGTCTTCCTAAAGTGGTCTTGCTATTGTGGTCATGTTAAAGTGGTCTTGCTAATGTGGTCTTGCTAATGTGTTCTTGCTATTGTGGTCTTGCTAATGTGGTCTTGCTAAAGTGGTCTTGCGTATGTAGTCTTGCTATTGTGGTCTTTCTAATGTGGTCTTGCTAATGTGGTCTTGCTATTGTGGTCTTGCTAATGTGGTCTTGCTAATGTGGTCTTGCTAGCGTGGTATTGCTAATGTGGTCTTGCTATTGTGGTCTTGCTATTGTGTTCTTGCTATTGTGTTTTTGCTAAAGTGGTCTTGCTATTGTGGTCTTGGTAATGTGGTCTTGCTATTGTGGTCTTGATATTGTGTTCTTGCTAAAGTGTTCTTGCTAAAGTGGTCTTGCTAATGTGGTCTTGCTAATGTGGTCTTGCTAGTGTGGTCTTGCTAAAGTGGTATTGCCATTGTGGTCTTGCTAAAGTGGTCTTGCTAATGTGGTCTTGCTAGTGTGGTCTTGCTAGTGTGGTCTTGCAAAAGTGGTCTAGCTAATGTGGTCTTGCTAATGTGGTTTTGCTAAAGTGGTCTTGCTATTGTGGTCATGCTAATGTGGTCTTGCTAAAGTGGTCTTGCTAGTGTGGTCTTGCTAGTGTGGTCTTGCTATTGTGGTCTTGCTAGTGTGGTCTTGCTAACGTGGTCTTGCTAATGTGGTCTTTCTATTGTGGTCTTGCTATTGTGGTCTTGTTAATGTGGTCTTGCTAATGTGGCCTTCCTAATGTGGTCTTGCTAATGTGGTCTTGCTAATGTGGTCTTGCTATTGTGGTCTTGCTAACGTGGTCTTGCTAATGCGGTCTTGCTAAAGTGGTCTTGGTAATGTGGTCTTGCTAATATGGTATTGCTAATGTGGTCTTGCTAATGTGGTCTTGCTAGTGTGGTCTTGCTAATATGGTCTTGCTCAAGTGGTCTTGTTATTGTGGTGTTGCTAGTGTGGTCTTGCTAATGTGGTCTTGCTAAAGTGATCTTGGTAATGTGGTCTTGCTAATGTGGTCTTGCTAATGTGGTCTTGCTATTGTGGTCTTGCTATTGTGGTCTTGCTAAAGTGGTCTTGCTAATGTGGTCTGGCTAATGTGGTTTTGCTATTGTGGTATTGCTAATGTGGTCTTGCTAAAGTGGTCTTGCTAATGTGGTCTTGCTAAAGTGGTATTGCTAATGTGGTCTTGCTAAAGTGGTCTTGCTATTGTGGTCTTGCTAAAGTGGTCTTGCTATTGTGATCTTGCTAATGTGTTCTTGCTATTGTGGTCTTGCTAATGTGGTCTTGCTAAAGTGGTCTTGCTTGTGTGGACTTGCTAGTGTGGTCTTGCTAATGTGGTCTTGCTATTGTGGTCTTGCTATTGTGGTCTTGCTAATGTGGCCTTCCTAATGTGGTCTTGCTAAAGTGGTCTTGCTGTTGTGGTCTTGATAGTGTGGTCTTGCTAATGTGGTCTTGCTAATGTGGTCTTGCTATTGTGGTCTTGCTATTGTGGTCTTGCTAATGTGGTCTTGCTAATGTGCTCTTGCTAAAGTGGTCTTGCTAATGTGGTCTTGCTAATGTGCTCTTGCTAAACTGGTCTTGCTAAAGTGGTCTTGCTAATGTGGTCTTGCTAGTGTGGTCTTCCTAAAGTGGTCTTGCTATTGTGGTGTTGCTAAAGTGGTCTTGCTAATGTGGTCTTGCTAAAGTGGTCTTGCTATTGTGGTTTTTCTAATGTGGTCTTTCTAAAGTGGTCTTGCTAATGTGGTCTTGCTATTGTGGTCTTGCTAATGTGGTCTTGCTATTGTGGTCTTGCTAATTTGCTCTTGCTAATGTGGTCTTGCTAATGTGGTCTTGCTAATGTGGTCTTGTTAATGTGGTCTTGCTAATGTGGTCTTGTTATGTGGTCTTGCTAAAGTGGTCTTGGTAATGTGGTCTTGCTAATGTGGTTTTGCTATTGTGGTCTTGCTATTGTGGTCTTGCTAAAGTGGTCTTGCTAGTGTGGTCTTGCTAATGTGGTCTTGCTATTGTGGTCTTGCTAATGTGGTCTTGCTAATGAGGTCTTGCTATTGTGGTCTTGCTAGTGTGGTCTTGCTATTGTGGTCTTGCTATTGTGTTCTTGCTATTGTGGTCTTGCTAATGTGGTCTTGCTAATGTGGTCTTGTTAATGTGGTCTTGCTAATGTGGTCTTGTTATGTGGTCTTGCTAAAGTGGTCTTGGTAATGTGGTCTTGCTAATGTGGTTTTGCTATTGTGGTCTTGCTATTGTGGTCTTGCTAAAGTGGTCTTGCTAGTGTGGTCTTGCTAATGTGGTCTTGTTATGTGGTCTTGCTAAAGTGGTCTTGGTAATGTGGTCTTGCTAATGTGGTTTTGCTATTGTGGTCTTGCTATTGTGGTCTTGCTAAAGTGGTCTTGCTATTGTGGTCTTGCTAATGTGGTCTTGCTATTGTGGTCTTGCTAATGTGGTCTTGCTAATATGGTCTTGCTATTGTGGTCTTGCTAATGTGTACTTGCTAATGTGGTCTTGCTATTGTGGTCTTGCTAATGTGGTCTTGCTATTGTGGTCTTGCTAATATGGTCTTGCTAATGTGGTCTTGCTAATGTGCTCTTGCTAAAGTGGTCTTGCTAATGTAGTCTTGCTAATGTGGCCTTCCTAATGTGGTCTTGCTAATGTGGTCTTGCTAATGTGGTCTTACTATTGTGGTCTTGCTAATGTGGTCTTGCTATTGTGGTCTTGCTAATGTGGTCTTGCTAATGTGGTCTTGCTAAAGTGGTCTTGGTAATGTGGTCTTGCTAATATGGTCTTGCTAATGTGGTCTTCCTAATGTGGTCTTGCTAATATGGTCTTGCTCAAGTGGTCTTGTTATTGTGGTCTTGCTAGTGTGGTCTTGCTAATGTGGTCTTGCTAAAGTGGTCTTGCTAATATGGTCTTGCTAATGTGGTTTTGCCATTGTTGTCTTGCTATTGAGGTCTTGCTAATATGATCTTGCTAAAGTGGTCTTGCTATTGTGGTCTTGCTAGTGTGGTCTTGCTAATGTGGTCTTGCTAATGTGATCTTGCTAATGTGGTCTTGCTATTGTGGTCTTGCTAATGTGGTCTTGCTATTGTGGTCTTGCTAAAGTGGTCTTGCTATTGTGTACTTGCTAATGTGGTCTTGCTATTGTGGTCTTGCTAATGTGGTCTTGCTATTGTGGTCTTGCTATTGTGTTCTTGCTATTTTGTTCTTGCTAAAGTGGCCTTGTTATTGTGGTCTTGGTAATGTGGTCTTGCTATTGTGGTCTTGCTATTGTTTTCTTGCTAAAGTGTTCTTGCTAATGTGGTCTTGCTATTGTGGTCTTGCTATTGTGGTCTTGCTAATGTGGTCTTGCTAAAGTGGTCTTGCTAATGTGGTTTTGCTAAAGTGATCTTGCTATTGTAATCTTGCTGATGTGGTCTTGCTAAAGTGGTCTTGCTAATGTGGTTTTGCTATTGTGGTCTTGCTAATGTGGTCTTGCTAATGTGGTTTTGCTATTGTGGTCTTGCTAATGTGGTCTTGCTAATGTGGTCTTGCTATTGTGGTCTTGCTAATGTGGTCTTGCTAATGTGTTCTTGCTATTGTGGTATTGCTAATGTGGTCTTGCTATTGTGGTCTTGCTAATGTGGTCTTGCTATTGTGGTCTTGCTAATGTGGTCTTGCTAATGCGGTCTTGCTAATGTGCTCTTGCTAAAGTGGTCTTGCTAATGTGCTCTTGCTAATGTGCTCTTGCTAAAGTGGTCTTGCTAAAGTGGTCTTGCTAATGTGGTCTTGCTAGTGTGGTCTTCCTAAAGTGGTCTTGCTATTGTGGTCATGCTAAAGTGGTCTTGCTAATGTGGTCTTGCTAATGTGTTCTTGCTATTGTGGTCTTGCTAATGTGGTCTTGCTAAAGTGGTCTTGCGTATGTAGTCTTGCTATTGTGGTCTTTCTAATGTGGTCTTGCTAATGTGGTCTTGCTATTGTGGTCTTGCTAATGTGGTCTTGCTAATGTGGTCTTGCTAGCGTGGTATTGCTAATGTGGTCTTGCTATTGTGGTCTTGCTATTGTGTTCTTGCTATTGTGTTTTTGCTAAAGTGGTCTTGCTATTGTGGTCTTGGTAATGTGGTCTTGCTATTGTGGTCTTGATATTGTGTTCTTGCTAAAGTGTTCTTGCTAAAGTGGTCTTGCTAATGTGGTCTTGCTAATGTGGTCTTGCTAGTGTGGTCTTGCTAAAGTGGTATTGCCATTGTGGTCTTGCTAAAGTGGTCTTGCTAATGTGGTCTTGCTAGTGTGGTCTTGCTAGTGTGGTCTTGCAAAAGTGGTCTAGCTAATGTGGTCTTGCTAATGTGGTTTTGCTAAAGTGGTCTTGCTATTGTGGTCATGCTAATGTGGTCTTGCTAAAGTGGTCTTGCTATTGTGGTCTTGCTAGTGTGGTCTTGCTATTGTGGTCTTGCTAGTGTGGTCTTGCTAACGTGGTCTTGCTAATGTGGTCTTCCTATTGTGGTCTTGCTATTGTGGTCTTGTTAATGTGGTCTTGCTAATGTGGCCTTCCTAATGTGGTCTTGCTAATGTGGTCTTGCTAATGTGGTCTTGCTATTGTGGTCTTGCTAACGTGGTCTTGCTAATGCGGTCTTGCTAAAGTGATCTTGGTAATGTGGTCTTGCTAATATGGTATTGCTAATGTGGTCTTGCTAATGTGGTCTTGCTAGTGTGGTCTTGCTAATATGGTCTTGCTCAAGTGGTCTTGTTATTGTGGTGTTGCTAGTGTGGTCTTGCTAATGTGGTCTTGCTAAAGTGATCTTGGTAATGTGGTCTTGCTAATGTGGTCTTGCTAATGTGGTCTTGCTATTGTGGTCTTGCTATTGTGGTCTTGCTAAAGTGGTCTTGCTAATGTGGTCTGGCTAATGTGGTTTTGCTATTGTGGTATTGCTAATGTGGTCTTGCTAAATTGGTCTTGCTAATGTGGTCTTGCTAAAGTGGTATTGCTAATGTGGTCTTGCTAAAGTGGTCTTGCTATTGTGGTCTTGCTAAAGTGGTCTTGCTATTGTGATCTTGCTAATGTGTTCTTGCTATTGTGGTCTTGCTAATGTGGTCTTGCTAAAGTGGTCTTGCTTGTGTGGACTTGCTAGTGTGGTCTTGCTAATGTGGTCTTGCTATTGTGGTCTTGCTATTGTGGTCATGCTAATGTGGCCTTCCTAATGTGGTCTTGCTAAAGTGGTCTTGCTGTTGTGGTCTTGATAGTGTGGTCTTGCTAATGTGGTCTTGCTAATGTGGTCTTGCTATTGTGGTCTTGCTATTGTGGTCTTGCTAATGTGGTCTTGCTAATGTGCTCTTGCTAAAGTGGTCTTGCTAATGTGGTCTTGCTAATGTGCTCTTGCTAAACTGGTCTTGCTAAAGTGGTCTTGCTAAAGTGGTCTTGCTAATGTGGTCTTGCTAAAGTGGTCTTGCTATTGTGGTTTTTCTAATGTGGTCTTTCTAAAGTGGTCTTGCTAATGTGGTCTTGCTATTGTGGTCTTGCTAATGTGGTCTTGCTATTGTGGTCTTGCTAATTTGCTCTTGCTAATGTGGTCTTGCTAATGTGGTCTTGCTAATGTGGTCTTGTTAATGTGGTCTTGCTAATGTGGTCTTGTTATGTGGTCTTGCTAAAGTGGTCTTGGTAATGTGGTCTTGCTAATGTGGTTTTGCTATTGTGGTCTTGCTATTGTGGTCTTGCTAAAGTGGTCTTGCTAGTGTGGTCTTGCTAATGTGGTCTTGCTATTGTGGTCTTGCTAATGTGGTCTTGCTAATGAGGTCTTGCTATTGTGGTCTTGCTATTGTGTTCTTGCTATTGTGTTCTTGCTAAAGTGGTCTTGCTATTGTGGTCTTGGTAATGTGGTCTTGCTAATGTGGTCTTGCTAATGTGGCCTTCCTAATGTGGTCTTGCTAATGTGGTCTTGCTCATGTGGTCTTGTTATTGTGGTCTTGCTAGTGTGGTCTTGCTAATGTGGTCTTGCTAATGTGGTCTTGCTATTGTGGTCTTGCTAAGGTGGACTTGGAAATGTGGTCTGGCTAATATGGTCTTGCTAATGTGGTTTTGCTATTGTGGTCTTGCTATTGAGGTCTTGCTAATATGATCTTGCTAAAGTGGTCTTGCTATTGTGGTCTTGCTAGTGTGGTCTTGCTCATGTGGTCTTGCTAATGTGGTCTTGCTAATGGGGTCTTGCTATTGTGGTCTTGCTAATGTAGTCTTGCTAAAGTGGTCTTGCTAATGTGGTCTGGCTATTGTGCTCTTGCTAATGTGGTCTTGCTAATGTGGTCTTGCTATTGTGGTCTTGCTAATGTGTACTTGCTAATGTGGTCTTGCGATTGTGGTCTTGCTAATGTGGTCTTGCTATTGTGGTCTTGCTAGTGTGGTCTTGCTAATGTGGTCTTGCTATTGTGGTCTTGCTAATGTGGTCTTGCTATTGTGGTCTTGCTAAAGTGGTCTTGCTATTGTGTACTTGCTAATGTGGTCTTGCTATTGTGGTCTTGCTAATGTGGTCTTGCTATTGTGGTCTTGCTATTGTGTTCTTGCTATTGTGTTCTTGCTAAAGTGGCCTTGCTATTGTGGTCTTGGTAATATGGTCTTGCTATTGTGGTCTTGCTATTGTTTTCTTGCTAAAGTGTTCTTGCTAATGTGGTCTTGCTATTGTGGTCTTGCTAATGTGGTCTTGCTATTGTGGTCTTGCTATTGTGGTCTTGCTATTGTGGTCTTGCTAATGTGGTCTTACTAAAGAGGTCTTGCTATTGTTTTCTTGCTAAAGTTTTCTTGCTAATGTGGTCTTGCTATTGTGGTCTTGCTAATGTGGTCTTGCTATTGTGGTCTTGCTACTGTGGTCTTGCTAATGTGGTCTTGCTATTGTGGTCTTGCTATTGTGGTCTTGCTAAAGTGGTCTTGCTAATGTAGTCTTGCTAATGTGGTTTTGCTATTGTGGTCTTGCTATTGTGGTCTTGCTAAAGTGGTCTTGCTAGTGTGGTCTTGCTAATGTGGTCTTGCTATTGTGGTCTTGCTAATGTGGTCTTGCTAATGTGGTCTTGCCATTGTTGTCTTGCTATTGAGGTCTTGCTAATATGATCTTGCTAAAGTGGTCTTGCTATTGTGGTCTTGCTAGTGTGGTCTTGCTAATGTGGTCTTGCTAATGTGGTCTTGCTATAGTGGTCTTGCTATTGTGGTCTTGCTAATGTGGTCTTGCTATTGTGGTCTTGCTAAAGTGGTCTTGCTATTGTGTACTTGCTAATGTGGTCTTGCTATTGTGGTCTTGCTAATGTGGTCTTGCTATTGTGGTCTTGCTATTGTGTTCTTGCTATTGTGTTCTTGCTAAAGTGGCCTTGCTATTGTGGTCTTGGTAATGTGGTCTTGCTATTGTGGTCTTGCTATTGTTTTCTTGCTAAAGTGTTCTTGCTAATGTGGTCTTGCTATTGTGGTCTTGCTATTGTGGTCTTGCTAATGTGGTCTTGCTAAAGTGGTCTTGCTAATGTGGTTTTGCTAAAGTGATCTTGCTATTGTAATCTTGCTGATGTGGTCTTGCTAAAGTGGTCTTGCTAATGTGGTTTTGCTATTGTGGTCTTGCTAATGTGGTCTTGCTAATGTGGTTTTGCTATTGTGGTCTTGCTAATGTGGTCTTGCTAATGTGGTCTTGCTATTGTTGTCTTGCTAATGTGGTCTTGCTATTGTGGTCTTGCTACTGTGGTCTTGCTAATGTGGTCTTGCTATTGTGTTCTTGCTATTGTGGTCTTGCTAAAGTGGTCTTGCTAATGTAGTCTTGCTAATGTGGTTTTGCTATTGTGGTCTTGCTATTGTGGTCTTGCTAAAGTGGTCTTGCTAGTGTGGTCTTGCTAATGTGGTCTTGCTATTGTGGTCTTGCTAATGTGGTCTTGCTAATGTGGTCTTGCCATTGTTGTCTTGCTATTGAGGTCTTGCTAATATGATCTTGCTAAAGTGGTCTTGCTATTGTGGTCTTGCTAGTGTGGTCTTGCTAATGTGGTCTTGCTAATGTGGTCTTGCTAATGTGGTCTTGCTATTGTGGTCTTGCTAATGTGGTCTTGCTATTGTGGTCTTGCTAAAGTGGTCTTGCTATTGTGTACTTGCTAATGTGGTCTTGCTATTGTGGTCTTGCTAATGTGGTCTTGCTATTGTGGTCTTGCTATTGTGTTCTTGCTATTGTGTTCTTGCTAAAGTGGCCTTGCTATTGTGGTCTTGGTAATGTGGTCTTGCTATTGTGGTCTTGCTATTGTTTTCTTGCTAAAGTGTTCTTGCTAATGTGGTCTTGCTATTGTGGTCTTGCTATTGTGGTCTTGCTAATGTGGTCTTGCTAAAGTGGTCTTGCTAATGTGGTTTTGCAAAAGTGATCTTGCTATTGTAATCTTGCTGATGTGGTCTTGCTAAAGTGGTCTTGCTAATGTGGTCTTGCTATTGTTGTCTTGCTAATGTGGTCTTGCTATTGTGGTCTTGCTACTGTGGTCTTGCTACTGTGGTCTTGCTATTGTGGTCTTGCTATTGTGGTCTTGCTAAAGTGGTCTTGCTAATGTAGTCTTGCTAATGTGGTTTTGCTATTGTGGTCTTGCTATTGTGGTCTTGCTAAAGTGGTTTTGCTAGTGTGGTCTTGCTAATGTGGTCTTGCTATTGTGGTCTTGCTAATGTGGTCTTGCTAATGTGGTCTTGCCATTGTTGTCTTGCTATTGAGGTCTTGCTAATATGATCTTGCTAAAGTGGTCTTGCTATTGTGGTCTTGCTAGTGTGGTCTTGCTAATGTGGTCTTGCTAATGTGGTCTTGCTAATGTGGTCTTGCTATTGTGGTCTTGCTAAAGTGGTCTTGCTATTGTGTACTTGCTAATGTGGTCTTGCTATTGTGGTCTTGCTAATGTGGTCTTGCTATTGTGGTCTTGCTATTGTGTTCTTGCTATTGTGTTCTTGCTAAAGTGGCCTTGCTATTGTGGTCTTGGTAATGTGGTCTTGCTATTGTGGTCTTGCTATTGTTTTCTTGCTAAAGTGTTCTTGCTAATGTGGTCTTGCTATTGTGGTCTTGCTATTGTGGTCTTGCTAATGTGGTCTTGCTAAAGTGGTCTTGCTAATGTGGTTTTGCTAAAGTGATCTTGCTATTGTAATCTTGCTGATGTGGTCTTGCTAAAGTGGTCTTGCTAATGTGGTTTTGCTATTGTGGTCTTGCTAATGTGGTCTTGCTAATGTGGTTTTGCTATTGTGGTCTTGCTAATGTGGTCTTGCTAATGTGGTCTTGCTATTGTTGTCTTGCTAATGTGGTCTTGCTAATGTGTTCTTGCTATTGTGGTATTGCTAATGTGGTCTTGCTATTGTGGTCTTGCTAATGTGGTCTTGCTATTGTGGTCTTGCTAATGTGGTCTTGCTAATGCGGTCTTGCTAATGTGCTCTTTCTAAAGTGGTCTTGCTAATGTGCTCTTGCTAATGTGCTCTTGCTAAAGTGGTCTTGCTAAAGTGGTCTTGCTAATGTGGTCTTGCTAGTGTGGTCTTCCTAAAGTGGTCTTGCTATTATGGTCATGCTAAAGTGGTCTTGCTAATGTGGTCTTGCTAATGTATTCTTGCTATTGTGGTCTTGCTAATGTGGTCTTGCTAAAGTGGTCTTGCTAATGTAGTCTTGCTATTGTGGTCTTTCTAATGTGGTCTTGCTAAAGTGGTCTTGCTATTGTGGTCTTGCTAATGTGGTCTTGCTAATGTGGTCTTGCTAGCGTGGTATTGCTAATGTGGTCTTACTATTGTGGTCTTGCTATTGTGTTCTTGCTATTGTGTTTTTGCTAAAGTGGTCTTGCTATTGTGGTCTTGGTAATGTGGTCTTGCTATTGTGGTCTTGATATTGTGTTCTTGCTAAAGTGTTCTTGCTAAAGTGGTCTTGCTAATGTGGTCTTGCTAATGTGGTCTTGCTAGTGTGGTCTTGCTAAAGTGGTATTGCCATTGTGGTCTTGCTAAAGTGGTCTTGCTAATGTGGTCTTGCTAGTGTGGTCTTGCTAGTGTGGTCTTGCAAAAGTGGTCTAGCTAATGTGGTCATGCTAATGTGGTTTTGCTAAAGTGGTCTTGCTATTGTGGTCATGCTAATGTGGTCTTGCTAAAGTGGTCTTGCTATTGTGGTCTTGCTAGTGTGGTCTTGCTATTGTGGTCTTGCTAGTGTGGTCTTGCTAACGTGGTCTTGCTAATGTGGTCTTCCTATTGTGGTCTTGCTATTGTGGTCTTGTTAATGTGGTCTTGCTAATGTGGCCTTCCTAATGTGGTCTTGCTAAAGTGGTCTTGGTAATGTGGTCTTGCTAATATGGTATTGCTAATGTGGTCTTGCTAATGTGGTCTTGCTAGTGTGGTCTTGCTAATATGGTCTTGCTCAAGTGGTCTTGTTATTGTGGTGTTGCTAGTGTGGTCTTGCTAATGTGGTCTTGCTAAAGTGATCTTGGTAATGTGGTCTTGCTAATGTGGTCTTGCTAATGTGGTCTTGCTATTGTGGTCTTGCTATTGTGGTCTTGCTAAAGTGGTCTTGCTAATGTGGTCTGGCTAATGTGGTTTTGCTATTGTGGTATTGCTAATGTGGTCTTGCTAAAGTGGTCTTGCTAATGTGGTCTTGCTAAAGTGGTATTGCTAATGTGGTCTTGCTAAAGTGGTCTTGCTATTGTGGTCTTGCTAAAGTGGTCTTGCTATTGTGATCTTGCTAATGTGTTCTTGCTATTGTGGTCTTGCTAATGTGGTCTTGCTAAAGTGGTCTTGCTTGTGTGGTCTTGCTAGTGTGGTCTTGCTAATGTGGTCTTGCTATTGTGGTCTTGCTATTGTGGTCTTTCTAATGTGGCCTTCCTAATGTGGTCTTGCTAAAGTGGTCTTGCTGTTGTGGTCTTGATAGTGTGGTCTTGCTAATGTGTTCTTGCTAATGTGGTCTTGCTATTGTGGTCTTGCTATTGTGGTCTTGCTAATGTGGTCTTGCTAATGTGCTCTTGCTAAAGTGGTCTTGCTAATGTGGTCTTGCTAATGTGCTCTTGCTAAACTGGTCTTGCTAAAGTGGTCTTGCTAATGTGGTCTTGCTAGTGTGGTCTTCCTAAAGTGGTCTTGCTATTGTGGTGTTGCTAAAGTGGTCTTGCTAATGTGGTCTTGCTAAAGTGGTCTTGCTATTGTGGTTTTGCTAATGTGGTCTTTCTAAAGTGGTCTTGCTAATGTGGTCTTGCTATTGTGGTCTTGCTAATGTGGTCTTGCTATTGTGGTCTTGCTAATTTGCTCTTGCTAATGTGGTCTTGCTAATGTGGTCTTGCTAATGTGGTCTTGTTAATGTGGTCTTGCTAATGTGGTCTTGTTATGTGGTCTTGCTAAAGTGGTCTTGGTAATGTGGTCTTGCTAATGTGGTTTTGCTATTGTGGTCTTGCTATTGTGGTCTTGCTAATGTGGTCTTGCTATTGTGGTCTTGCTAGTGTGGTCTTGCTATTGTGGTCTTGCTATTGTGTTCTTGCTATTGTGTTCTTGCTAAAGTGGTCTTGCTATTGTGGTCTTGGTAATGTGGTCTTGCTAATGTGGTCTTGCTAATGTGGCCTTCCTAATGTGGTCTTGCTAATGTGGTCTTGCTAAAGTGGTCTTGCTAATGTTGTCTTGCTATTGTGGTCTTGCTAATGTGGTCTTGCTAATGTGGTCTTGCTATTGTGGTCTTGCTAATGTGTACTTGCTAATGTGGTCTTGCTATTGTGGTCTTGCTAATGTGGTCTTGCTATTGTGGTCTTGCTAATGTGGTCTTGCTATTGTGGTCTTGCTAATGTGGTCTTGCTATTGTGGTCTTGCTAATGTGGTCTTGCTAATATGGTCTTGCTATTGTGGTCTTGCTAATGTGTACTTGCTAATGTGGTCTTGCTATTGTGGTCTTGCTAATGTGGTCTTGCTATTGTGGTCTTGCTAATGTGGTCTTGCTATTGTGGTCTTGCTAATGTGGTCTTGCTAATGTGGTCTTGCGAATGTGCTCTTGCTAAAGTGGTCTTGCTAATGTGGTCTTGCTAATGTGGCCTTCCTAATGTGGTCTTGCTAATGTGGTCTTGCTAATGTGGTCTTGCTATTGTGGTCTTGCTAATGTGGTCTTGCTATTGTGGTCTTGCTAATGTGGTCTTGCTAATGTGGTCTTGCTAAAGTGGTCTTGGTAATGTGGTCTTGCTAATATGGTCTTGCTAATGTGGTCTTCCTAATGTGGTCTTGCTAATATGGTCTTGCTCAAGTGGTCTTGTTATTGTGGTCTTGCTAGTGTGGTTTGGCTAATGTGGTCTTGCTAAAGTGGTCTTGCTAATATGGTCTTGCTAATGTGGTCTTGCCATTGTTGTCTTGCTATTGAGGTCTTGCTAATATGATCTTGCTAAAGTGGTCTTTCTATTGTGGTCTTGCTAGTGTGGTCTTGCTAATGTGGTCTTGCTAATGTGGTCTTGCTAATGTGGTCTTGCTATTGTGGTCTTGCTAGTGTGGTCTTGCTAATGTGGTCTTGCTATTGTGGTCTTGCTACTGTGGTCTTGCTAATGTGGTCTTGCTATTGTGGTCTTGCTATTGTGGTCTTGCTAAAGTGGTCTTGCTAATGTAGTCTTGCTAATGTGGTTTTGCTATTGTGGTCTTGCTATTGTGGTCTTGCTAAAGTGGTTTTGCTAGTGTGGTCTTGCTAATGTGGTCTTGCTCTTGTGGTCTTGCTAATGTGGTCTTGCTAATGTGGTCTTGCTATTGTGGTCTTGCTAGTGTGGTCTTGCTATTGTGGTCTTGCTATTGTGTTCTTGCTATTGTGTTCTTGCTAAAGTGGTCTTGCTATTGTGGTCTTGGTAATGTGGTCTTGCTAATGTGGTCTTGCTAATGTGGCCTTCCTAACGTGGTCTTGCTAATGTGGTCTTGCTCATGTGGTCTTGTTATTGTGGTCTTGCTAGTGTGGTCTTGCTAATGTGGTCTTGCTAATGTGGTCTTGCTATTGTGGTCTTGCTATTGTGGTCTTGCTAAGGTGGTCTTGGTAATGTGGTCTGGCTAATATGGTCTTGCTAATGTGGTCTTGCTATTGTGGTCTTGCTATTGAGGTCTTGCTAATATGATCTTGCTAAAGCGGTCTTGCTAAAGTGGTCTTGCTAATGTGGTCTGGCTATTGTGCTCTTGCTAATGTGGTCTTGCTAATGTGGTCTTGCTATTGTGGTCTTGCTAATGTGTACTTGCTAATGTGGTCTTGCTATTGTGGTCTTGCTAATGTGGTCTTGCTATTGTGGTCTTGCTAATGTGGTCTTGCTATTGTGCTCTTGCTAATGTGGTCTTGCTAATGTGGTCTTGCTAATGTGCTCTTGCTAAAGTGGTCTTGCTAATGTGGTCTTGCTAATGTGGCCTTCCTAATGTGGTCTTGCTAATGTGGTCTTGCTAATGTGGTCTTGCTATTGTGGTCTTGCTAATGTGATCTTGCTATTGTGGTCTTGCTAATGTGGTTTTGTTAATGTGGTCTTGCTAAAGTGGTCTTGGTAATGTGGTCTTGCTAATATGGTCTTGCTAATGTGGTCTTCCTAATGTGGTCTTGCTAATATGGTCTTGCTCAAGTTGTCTTGTTATTGTGGTCTTGCTAGTGTGGTCTTGCTAATGTGGTCTTGCTAAAGTGGTCTTGCTAATATGGTCTTGCTAATGTGGTCTTGCTATTGTTGTCTTGCTATTGAGGTCATGCTAATATGATCTTGCTAAAGTGGTCTTGCTATTGTGGTCTTGCTAGTGTGGTCTTGCTAATGTGGTCTTGCTAATGTGGTCTTGCTAATGTGGTCTTGCTATTGTGGTCTTGCTAGTGTGGTCTTGCTAATGTGGTCTTGCTAATGTGGTCTTGCTAATGTGGTCTTGCTATTGTGGTCTTGCTATTGTGGTCTTGCTAATGTGGTCTTGCTAAAGTGGTCTTGCTAATGTGGTCTTGCTATTGTGGTCTTGCTAATGTGGTCTTGCTAATGTGGTCTTGCTATTGTGGTCTTGCTAATGTGTACTTGCTAATGTGGTCTTGCTATTGTGGTCTTGCTAATGTGGTCTTGCTATTGTGGTCTTGCTAATGTGGTCTTGCTATTGTGGTCTTGCTAATGTGGTCTTGCTATTGTGGTCTTGCTAATGTGGTCTTGCTAATATGGTCTTGCTATTGTGGTCTTGCTAATGTGTACTTGCTAATGTGGTCTTGCTATTGTTGTCTTGCTAATGTGGTCTTGCTAATGTGTTCTTGCTATTGTGGTATTGCTAATGTGGTCTTGCTATTGTGGTCTTGCTAATGTGGTCTTGCTATTGTGGTCTTGCTAATGTGGTCTTGCTAATGCGGTCTTGCTAATGTGCTCTTTCTAAAGTGGTCTTGCTAATGTGCTCTTGCTAATGTGCTCTTGCTAAAGTGGTCTTGCTAAAGTGGTCTTGCTAATGTGGTCTTGCTAGTGTGGTCTTCCTAAAGTGGTCTTGCTATTATGGTCATGCTTAAGTGGTCTTGCTAATGTGGTCTTGCTAATGTATTCTTGCTATTGTGGTCTTGCTAATGTGGTCTTGCTAAAGTGGTCTTGCTAATGTAGTCTTGCTATTGTGGTCTTTCTAATGTGGTCTTGCTAATGTGGTCTTGCTATTGTGGTCTTGCTAATGTGGTCTTGCTAATGTGGTCTTGCTAGCGTGGTATTGCTAATGTGGTCTTACTATTGTGGTCTTGCTATTGTGTTCTTGCTATTGTGTTTTTGCTAAAGTGGTCTTGCTATTGTGGTCTTGGTAATGTGGTCTTGCTATTGTGGTCTTGATATTGTGTTCTTGCTAAAGTGTTCTTGCTAAAGTGGTCTTGCTAATGTGGTCTTGCTAATGTGGTCTTGCTAGTGTGGTCTTGCTAAAGTGGTATTGCCATTGTGGTCTTGCTAAAGTGGTCTTGCTAATGTGGTCTTGCTAGTGTGGTCTTGCTAGTGTGGTCTTGCAAAAGTGGTCTAGCTAATGTGGTCATGCTAATGTGGTTTTGCTAAAGTGGTCTTGCTATTGTGGTCATGCTAATGTGGTCTTGCTAAAGTGGTCTTGCTATTGTGGTCTTGCTAGTGTGGTCTTGCTATTGTGGTCTTGCTAGTGTGGTCTTGCTAACGTGGTCTTGCTAATGTGGTCTTCCTATTGTGGTCTTGCTATTGTGGTCTTGTTAATGTGGTCTTGCTAATGTGGCCTTCCTAATGTGGTCTTGCTAATGTGGTCTTGCTAATGTGGTCTTGCTATTGTGGTCTTGCTAACGTGGTCTTGCTAATGCGGTCTTGCTAAAATGGTCTTGGTAATGTGGTCTTGCTAATATGGTATTGCTAATGTGGTCTTGCTAATGTGGTCTTGCTAGTGTGGTCTTGCTAATATGGTCTTGCTCAAGTGGTCTTGTTATTGTGGTGTTGCTAGTGTGGTCTTGCTAATGTGGTCTTGCTAAAGTGATCTTGGTAATGTGGTCTTGCTAATGTGGTCTTGCTAATGTGGTCTTGCTATTGTGGTCTTGCTATTGTGGTCTTGCTAAAGTGGTCTTGCTAATGTGGTCTGGCTAATGTGGTTTTGCTATTGTGGTATTGCTAATGTGGTCTTGCTAAAGTGGTCTTGCTAATGTGGTCTTGCTAAAGTGGTATTGCTAATGTGGTCTTGCTAAAGTGGTCTTGCTATTGTGGTCTTGCTAAAGTGGTCTTGCTATTGTGATCTTGCTAATGTGTTCTTGCTATTGTGGTCTTGCTAATGTGGTCTTGCTAAAGTGGTCTTGCTTGTGTGGTCTTGCTAGTGTGGTCTTGCTAATGTGGTCTTGCTATTGTGGTCTTGCTATTGTGGTCTTTCTAATGTGGCCTTCCTAATGTGGTCTTGCTAAAGTGGTCTTGCTGTTGTGGTCTTGATAGTGTGGTCTTGCTAATGTGTTCTTGCTAATGTGGTCTTGCCATTGTGGTCTTGCTATTGTGGTCTTGCTAATGTGGTCTTGCTAATGTGCTCTTGCTAAAGTGGTCTTGCTAATGTGGTCTTGCTAATGTGCTCTTGCTAAACTGGTCTTGCTAAAGTGGTCTTGCTAATGTGGTCTTGCTAGTGTGGTCTTCCTAAAGTGGTCTTGCTATTGTGGTGTTGCTAAAGTGGTCTTGCTAATGTGGTCTTGCTAAAGTGGTCTTGCTATTGTGGTTTTGCTAATGTGGTCTTTCTAAAGTGGTCTTGCTAATGTGGTCTTGCTATTGTGGTCTTGCTAATGTGGTCTTGCTATTGTGGTCTTGCTAATTTGCTCTTGCTAATGTGGTCTTGCTAATGTGGTCTTGCTAATGTGGTCTTGTTAATGTGGTCTTGCTAATGTGGTCTTGTTATGTGGTCTTGCTAAAGTGGTCTTGGTAATGTGGTCTTGCTAATGTGGTTTTGCTATTGTGGTCTTTCTATTGTGGTCTTGCTAAAGTGGTCTTGCTAGTGTGGTCTTGCTAATGTGGTCTTGCTATTGTGGTCTTGCTAATCTGGTCTTGCTAATGTGGTCTTGCTATTGTGGTCTTGCTAGTGTGGTCTTGCTATTGTGGTCTTGCTATTGTGTTCTTGCTATTGTGTTCTTGCTAAAGTGGTCTTGCTATTGTGGTCTTGGTAATGTGGTCTTGCTAATGTGGTCTTGCTAATGTGGCCTTCCTAATGTGGTCTTGCTAATGTGGTCTTGCTCATGTGGTCTTGTTATTGTGGTCTTGCTAGTGTGGTCTTGCTAATGTGGTCTTGCTAATGTGGTCTTGCTATTGTGGTCTTGCTAAGGTGGACTTGGAAATGTGGTCTGGCTAATATGGTCTTGCTAATGTGGTTTTGATATTGTGGTCTTGCTATTGAGGTCTTGCTAATATGATCTTGCTAAAGTGGTCTTGCTATTGTGGTCTTGCTAGTGTGGTCTTGCTCATGTGGTCTTGCTAATGTGGTCTTGCTAATGGGGTCTTGCTATTGTGGTCTTGCTAATGTGGTCTTGCTAAAGTGGTCTTGCTAATGTGGTCTGGCTATTGTGCTCTTGCTAATGTGGTCTTGCTAATGTGGTCTTGCTATTGTGGTCTTGCTAATGTGTACTTGCTAATGTGGTCTTGCTATTGTGGTCTTGCTAATGTGGTCTTGCTATTGTGGTCTTGCTAGTGTGGTCTTGCTAATGTGGTCTTGCTATTGTGGTCTTGCTATTGTGGTCTTGCTAATGTGTACTTGCTAATGTGGTCTTGCTAATGTGGTCTTGCTAAAGTGGTCTTGGTAATGTGGTCTTGCTAATGTGGTCTTGCTATTGTGGTCTTGCTAATATGGTCTTGCTAATGTGGTCTTCCTAATGTGGTCTTGCTAATATGGTCTTGCTCAAGTGGTCTTGTTATTGTGGTCTTGCTAGTGTGGTCTTGCTAATGTGGTCTTGCTAAAGTGGTCTTGCTAATATGGTCTTGCTAATGTGGTCTTGCTATTGTTGTCTTGCTATTGAGGTCATGGTAATATGATCTTGCTAAAGTGGTCTTGCTATTGTGGTCTTGCTAGTGTGGTCTTGCTAATGTGGTCTTGCTAATGTGGTCTTGCTAATGTGGTCTTGCTATTGTGGTCTTGCTAGTGTGGTCTTGCTAATGTGGTCTTGCTATTGTGGTCTTGCTAATGTGGTCTTGCTATTGTGGTCTTGCTAATGTGGTCTTGCTATTGTGGTCTTGCTAATGGGGTCTTGCTATTGTGGTCTTGCTAATGTGGTCTTGCTAAAGTGGTCTTGCTAATGTTGTCTTGCTATTGTGGTCTTGCTAATGTGGTCTTGCTAATGTGGTCTTGCTATTGTGGTCTTGCTAATGTGTACTTGCTAATGTGGTCTTGCTATTGTGGTCTTGCTAATGTGGTCTTGCTATTGTGGTCTTGCTAATGTGGTCTTGCTATTGTGGTCTTGCTAATGTGGTCTTGCTATTGTGGTCTTGCTAATGTGGTCTTGCTAATATGGTCTTGCTATTGTGGTCTTGCTAATGTGTACTTGCTAATGTGGTCTTGCTATTGTGGTCTTGCTAATGTGGTCTTGCTATTGTGGTCTTGCTAATGTGGTCTTGCTATTGTGGTCTTGCTAATGTGGTCTTGCTAATGTGGTCTTGCGAATGTGCTCTTGCTAAAGTGGTCTTGCTAATGTGGTCTTGCTAATGTGGCCTTCCTAATGTGGTCTTGCTAATGTGGTCTTGCTAATGTGGTCTTGCTATTGTGGTCTTGCTAATGTGGTCTTGCTATTGTGGTCTTGCTAATGTGGTCTTGCTAATGTGGTCTTGCTAAAGTGGTCTTGGTAATGTGGTCTTGCTAATATGGTCTTACTAATGTGGTCTTCCTAATGTGGTCTTGCTAATATGGTCTTGCTCAAGTGGTCTTGTTATTGTGGTCTTGCTAGTGTGGTTTGGCTAATGTGGTCTTGCTAAAGTGGTCTTGCTAATATGGTCTTGCTAATGTGGTCTTGCCATTGTTGTCTTGCTATTGAGGTCTTGCTAATATGATCTTGCTAAAGTGGTCTTTCTATTGTGGTCTTGCTAGTGTGGTCTTGCTAATGTGGTCTTGCTAATGTGGTCTTGCTAATGTGGTCTTGCTATTGTGGTCTTGCTAGTGTGGTCTTGCTAATGTGGTCTTGCTATTGTGGTCTTGCTAATGTGGTCTTGCTATTGTGGTCTTGCTAAAGTGGTCTTGCTATTGTGTACTTGCTAATTTGGTCTTGCTATTGTGGTCTTGCTAATGTGGTCTTGCTATTGTGGTCTTGCTATTGTGTTCTTGCTATTGTGTTCTTGCTAAAGTGGCCTTGCTATTGTGGTCTTGGTAATGTGGTCTTGCTATTGTGGTCTTACTATTGTTTTCTTGCTAAAGTGTTCTTGCTAATGTGGTCTTGCTATTGTGGTCTTGCTAATGTGGTCTTGCTATTGTGGTCTTGCTATTGTGGTCTTGCTAATGTGGTCTTACTAAAGTGGTCTTGCTAATGTGCTTTTGCTATTGTGGTCTTGCTAGTGTGGTCTTGCTAATGTGGTCTTGCTATTGTGGTCTTGCTAATGTGGTCTTGCTAATGTGTTCTTGCTATTGTGGTCTTGCTAATGTGGTCTTGCTATTGTGGTCTTGCTTATGTGGTCTTGCTATTGTGGTCTTGCTAATGTGGTCTTGCTAATGCGGTCTTGCTAATGTGCTCTTGCTAAAGTGGTCTTGCTAATGTGGTCTTGCTAATGTGCTCTTGCTAAAGTGGTCTTGCTAAAGTGGTCTTGCCTATGTGGTCTTGCTAGTGTGGTCTTCCTAAAGTGGTCTTGCTATTGTGGTCTTGCTAAAGTGTTCTTGCTAATGTGGTTTTGCTAAAGTGATCTTGCTATTGTAATCTTGCTGATGTGGTCTTGCTAAAGTGGTCTTGCTAATGTGGTTTTGCTATTGTGGTCTTGCTAATGTGGTCTTGCTAATGTGGTTTTG
Source organism: Eledone cirrhosa (assembly GCA_964016885.1). NCBI lineage: Eukaryota > Metazoa > Mollusca > Cephalopoda > Octopoda > Eledonidae > Eledone > Eledone cirrhosa. Next base: position 32,107,796 of record OZ024742.1, on the reverse strand, counting down.
CTATTGTGGTCTTGCTAATGTGGTCTTGCTAATGTGGTCTTGCTATTGTTGTCTTGCTAATGTGGTCTTGCTAATGTGTTCTTGCTATTGTGGTATTGCTAATGTGGTCTTGCTATTGTGGTCTTGCTAATGTGGTCTTGCTATTGTGGTCTTGCTAATGTGGTCTTGCTAATGCGGTCTTGCTAATGTGCTCTTTCTAAAGTGGTCTTGCTAATGTGCTCTTGCTAATGTGCTCTTGCTAAAGTGGTCTTGCTAAAGTGGTCTTGCTAATGTGGTCTTGCTAGTGTGGTCTTCCTAAAGTGGTCTTGCTATTATGGTCATGCTTAAGTGGTCTTGCTAATGTGGTCTTGCTAATGTATTCTTGCTATTGTGGTCTTGCTAATGTGGTCTTGCTAAAGTGGTCTTGCTAATGTAGTCTTGCTATTGTGGTCTTTCTAATGTGGTCTTGCTAATGTGGTCTTGCTATTGTGGTCTTGCTAATGTGGTCTTGCTAATGTGGTCTTGCTAGCGTGGTATTGCTAATGTGGTCTTACTATTGTGGTCTTGCTATTGTGTTCTTGCTATTGTGTTTTTGCTAAAGTGGTCTTGCTATTGTGGTCTTGGTAATGTGGTCTTGCTATTGTGGTCTTGATATTGTGTTCTTGCTAAAGTGTTCTTGCTAAAGTGGTCTTGCTAATGTGGTCTTGCTAATGTGGTCTTGCTAGTGTGGTCTTGCTAAAGTGGTATTGCCATTGTGGTCTTGCTAAAGTGGTCTTGCTAATGTGGTCTTGCTAGTGTGGTCTTGCTAGTGTGGTCTTGCAAAAGTGGTCTAGCTAATGTGGTCATGCTAATGTGGTTTTGCTAAAGTGGTCTTGCTATTGTGGTCATGCTAATGTGGTCTTGCTAAAGTGGTCTTGCTATTGTGGTCTTGCTAGTGTGGTCTTGCTATTGTGGTCTTGCTAGTGTGGTCTTGCTAACGTGGTCTTGCTAATGTGGTCTTCCTATTGTGGTCTTGCTATTGTGGTCTTGTTAATGTGGTCTTGCTAATGTGGCCTTCCTAATGTGGTCTTGCTAATGTGGTCTTGCTAATGTGGTCTTGCTATTGTGGTCTTGCTAACGTGGTCTTGCTAATGCGGTCTTGCTAAAATGGTCTTGGTAATGTGGTCTTGCTAATATGGTATTGCTAATGTGGTCTTGCTAATGTGGTCTTGCTAGTGTGGTCTTGCTAATATGGTCTTGCTCAAGTGGTCTTGTTATTGTGGTGTTGCTAGTGTGGTCTTGCTAATGTGGTCTTGCTAAAGTGATCTTGGTAATGTGGTCTTGCTAATGTGGTCTTGCTAATGTGGTCTTGCTATTGTGGTCTTGCTATTGTGGTCTTGCTAAAGTGGTCTTGCTAATGTGGTCTGGCTAATGTGGTTTTGCTATTGTGGTATTGCTAATGTGGTCTTGCTAAAGTGGTCTTGCTAATGTGGTCTTGCTAAAGTGGTATTGCTAATGTGGTCTTGCTAAAGTGGTCTTGCTATTGTGGTCTTGCTAAAGTGGTCTTGCTATTGTGATCTTGCTAATGTGTTCTTGCTATTGTGGTCTTGCTAATGTGGTCTTGCTAAAGTGGTCTTGCTTGTGTGGTCTTGCTAGTGTGGTCTTGCTAATGTGGTCTTGCTATTGTGGTCTTGCTATTGTGGTCTTTCTAATGTGGCCTTCCTAATGTGGTCTTGCTAAAGTGGTCTTGCTGTTGTGGTCTTGATAGTGTGGTCTTGCTAATGTGTTCTTGCTAATGTGGTCTTGCCATTGTGGTCTTGCTATTGTGGTCTTGCTAATGTGGTCTTGCTAATGTGCTCTTGCTAAAGTGGTCTTGCTAATGTGGTCTTGCTAATGTGCTCTTGCTAAACTGGTCTTGCTAAAGTGGTCTTGCTAATGTGGTCTTGCTAGTGTGGTCTTCCTAAAGTGGTCTTGCTATTGTGGTGTTGCTAAAGTGGTCTTGCTAATGTGGTCTTGCTAAAGTGGTCTTGCTATTGTGGTTTTGCTAATGTGGTCTTTCTAAAGTGGTCTTGCTAATGTGGTCTTGCTATTGTGGTCTTGCTAATGTGGTCTTGCTATTGTGGTCTTGCTAATTTGCTCTTGCTAATGTGGTCTTGCTAATGTGGTCTTGTTAATGTGGTCTTGCTAATGTGGTCTTGTTATGTGGTCTTGCTAAAGTGGTCTTGGTAATGTGGTCTTGCTAATGTGGTTTTGCTATTGTGGTCTTGCTATTGTGGTCTTGCTAAAGTGGTCTTGCTATTGTGTACTTGCTAATGTGGTCTTGCTATTGTGGTCTTGCTAATGTGGTCTTGCTATTGTGGACTTGCTATTGTGTTCTTGCTATTGTGTTCTTGCTAAAGTGGCCTTGCTATTGTGGTCTTGGTAATGTGGTCTTGCTATTGTGGTCTTGCTATTGTTTTCTTGCTAAAGTGTTCTTGCTAATGTGGCCTTGCTATTGTGGTCTTGCTAATGTGGTCTTGCTATTGTGGTCTTGCTATTGTGGTCTTGCTATTGTGGTCTTGCTAATGTGGTCTTACTAAAGAGGTCTTGCTATTGTTTTCTTGCTAAAGTGTTCTTGCTAATGTGGTCTTGCTATTGTGGTCTTGCTAATGTGGTCTTGCTATTGTGGTCTTGCTACTGTGATCTTGCTAATGTGGTCTTGCTATTGTGGTCTTGCTATTGTGGTCTTGCTAAAGTGGTCTTGCTAATGTAGTCTTGCTAATGTGGTTTTGCTATTGTGGTCTTGCTATTGTGGTCTTGCTAAAGTGGTTTTGCTAGTGTGGTCTTGCTAATGTGGTCTTGCTATTGTGGTCTTGCTAATGTGGTCTTGCTAATGTGGTCTTGCTATTGTGGTCTTGCTAGTGTGGTCTTGCTATTGTGGTCTTGCTATTGTGTTCTTGCTATTGTGTTCTTGCTAAAGTGGTCTTGCTATTGTGGTCTTGGTAATGTGGTCTTGCTAATGTGGTCTTGCTAATGTGGCCTTCCTAACGTGGTCTTGCTAATGTGGTCTTGCTCATGTGGTCTTGTTATTGTGGTCTTGCTAGTGTGGTCTTGCTAATGTGGTCTTGCTAATGTGGTCTTGCTATTGTGGTCTTGCTAAGGTGGTCTTGGTAATGTGGTCTGGCTAATATGGTCTTGCTAATGTGGTCTTGCTATTGTGGTCTTGCTATTGAGGTCTTGCTAATATGATCTTGCTAAAGCGGTCTTGCTAAAGTGGTCTTGCTAATGTGGTCTGGCTATTGTGCTCTTGCTAATGTGGTCTTGCTAATGTGGTCTTGCTATTGTGGTCTTGCTAATGTGTACTTGCTAATGTGGTCTTGCTATTGTGGTCTTGCTAATGTGGTCTTGCTATTGTGGTCTTGCTAATGTGGTCTTGCTATTGTGCTCTTCCTAATGTGGTCTTGCTAATGTGGTCTTGCTAATGTGCTCTTGCTAAAGTGGTCTTGCTAATGTGGTCTTGCTAATGTGGCCTTCCTAATGTGGTCTTGCTAATGTGGTCTTGCTAATGTGGTCTTGCTATTGTGGTCTTGCTAATGTGGTCTTGCTATTGTGGTCTTGCTAATGTGGTTTTGCTAATGTGGTCTTGCTAAAGTGGTCTTGGTAATGTGGTCTTGCTAATATGGTCTTGCTAATGTGGTCTTCCTAATGTGGTCTTGCTAATATGGTCTTGCTCAAGTGGTCTTGTTATTGTGGTCTTGCTAGTGTGGTCTTGCTAATGTGGTCTTGCTAAAGTGGTCTTGCTAATATGGTCTTGCTAATGTGGTCTTGCTATTGTTGTCTTGCTATTGAGGTCATGCTAATATGATCTTGCTAAAGTGGTCTTGCTATTGTGGTCTTGCTAGTGTGGTCTTGCTAATGTGGTCTTGCTAATGTGGTCTTGCTAATGTGGTCTTGCTATTGTGGTCTTGCTAGTGTGGTCTTGCTAATGTGGTCTTGCTAATGTGGTCTTGCTAATGTGGTCTTGCTATTGTGGTCTTGCTATTGTGGTCTTGCTAATGTGGTCTTGCTAAAGTGGTCTTGCTAATGTGGTCTTGCTATTGTGGTCTTGCTAATGTGGTCTTGCTAATGTGGTCTTGCTATTGTGGTCTTGCTAATGTGTACTTGCTAATGTGGTCTTGCTATTGTGGTCTTGCTAATGTGGTCTTGCTATTGTGGTCTTGCTAATGTGGTCTTGCTATTGTGGTCTTGCTAATGTGGTCTTGCTATTGTGGTCTTGCTAATGTGGTCTTGCTAATATGGTCTTGCTATTGTGGTCTTGCTAATGTGTACTTGCTAATGTGGTCTTGCTATTGTGGTCTTGCTAATGTGGTCTTGCTATTGTGGTCTTGCTAATGTGGTCTTGCTATTGTGGTCTTGCTAATGTGGTCTTGCTAATGTGGTCTTGCTAATGTGCTCTTGCTAAAGTGGTCTTGCTAATGTGGTCTTGCTAATGTGGCCTTCCTAATGTGGTCTTGCTAATGTGGTCTTGCTAATGTGGTCTTGCTATTGTGGTCTTGCTAATGTGGTCTTGCTATTGTGGTCTTGCTAATGTGGTCTTGCTAATGTGGTCTTGCTAAAGTGGTCTTGGTAATGGGGTCTTGCTAATGTGGTCTTGCTATTGTGGTCTTGCTAATATGGTCTTGCTAATGTGGTCTTCCTAATGTGGTCTTGCTAATATGGTCTTGCTCAAGTGGTCTTGTTATTGTGGTCTTGCTAGTGTGGTCTTGCTAATGTGGTCTTGCTAAAGTGGTCTTGCTAATATGGTCTTGCTAATGTGGTCTTGCTATTGTTGTCTTGCTATTGAGGTCATGGTAATATGATCTTGCTAAAGTGGTCTTGCTATTGTGGTCTTGCTAGTGTGGTCTTGCTAATGTGGTCTTGCTAATGTGGTCTTGCTAATGTGGTCTTGCTATTGTGGTCTTGCTAGTGTGGTCTTGCTAATGTGGTCTTGCTATTGTGGTCTTGCTAATGTGGTCTTGCTATTGTGGTCTTGCTAATGTGGTCTTGCTATTGTGGTCTTGCTAATGGGGTCTTGCTATTGTGGTCTTGCTAATGTGGTCTTGCTAAAGTGGTCTTGCTAATGTGGTCTTGCTATTGTGGTCTTGCTAATGTGGTCTTGCTAATGTGGTCTTGCTATTGTGGTCTTGCTAATGTGTACTTGCTAATGTGGTCTTGCTATTGTGGTCTTGCTAATGTGGTCTTGCTATTGTGGTCTTGCTAATGTGGTCTTGCTATTGTGGTCTTGCTAATGTGGTCTTGCTATTGTGGTCTTGCTAATGTGGTCTTGCTAATATGGTCTTGCTATTGTGGTCTTGCTAATGTGTACTTGCTAATGTGGTCTTGCTATTGTGGTCTTGCTAATGTGGTCTTGCTATTGTGGTCTTGCTAATGTGGTCTTGCTAATGTGGTCTTGCGAATGTGCTCTTGCTAAAGTGGTCTTGCTAATGTGGTCTTGCTAATGTGGCCTTCCTAATGTGGTCTTGCTAATGTGGTCTTGCTAATGTGGTCTTGCTATTGTGGTCTTGCTAATGTGGTCTTGCTATTGTGGTCTTGCTAATGTGGTCTTGCTAATGTGGTCTTGCTATAGTGGTCTTGGTAATGTGGTCTTGCTAATATGGTCTTGCTAATGTGGTCTTCCTAATGTGGTCTTGCTAATATGGTCTTGCTCAAGTGGTCTTGTTATTGTGGTCTTGCTAGTGTGGTTTGGCTAATGTGGTCTTGCTAAAGTGGTCTTGCTAATATGGTCTTGCTAATGTGGTCTTGCCATTGTTGTCTTGCTATTGAGGTCTTGCTAATATGATCTTGCTAAAGTGGTCTTTCTATTGTGGTCTTGCTAGTGTGGTCTTGCTAATGTGGTCTTGCTAATGTGGTCTTGCTAATGTGGTCTTGCTATTGTGGTCTTGCTAGTGTGGTCTTGCTAATGTGGTCTTGCTATTGTGGTCTTGCTAATGTGGTCTTGCTATTGTGGTCTTGCTAAAGTGGTCTTGCTATTGTGTACTTGCTAATTTGGTCTTGCTATTGTGGTCTTGCTAATGTGGTCTTGCTATTGTGGTCTTGCTATTGTGTTCTTGCTATTGTGTTCTTGCTAAAGTGGCCTTGCTATTGTGGTCTTGGTAATGTGGTCTTGCTATTGTGGTCTTGCTATTGTTTTCTTGCTAAAGTGTTCTTGCTAATGTGGTCTTGCTATTGTGGTCTTGCTAATGTGGTCTTGCTATTGTGGTCTTGCTAATGTGGTCTTGCTATTGTGGTCTTGCTAATGTGGTCTTGCTAATATGGTCTTGCTATTGTGGTCTTGCTAATGTGTACTTGCTAATGTGGTCTTGCTATTGTGGTCTTGCTAATGTGGTCTTGCTATTGTGGTCTTGCTAATGTGGTCTTGCTATTGTGGTCTTGCTAATGTGGTCTTGCTAATGTGGTCTTGCTAATGTGCTCTTGCTAAAGTGGTCTTGCTAATGTGGTCTTGCTAATGTGGCCTTCCTAATGTGGTCTTGCTAATGTGGTCTTGCTAATGTGGTCTTGCTATTGTGGTCTTGCTAATGTGGTCTTGCTATTGTGGTCTTGCTAATGTGGTCTTGCTAATGTGGTCTTGCTAAAGTGGTCTTGGTAATGGGGTCTTGCTAATGTGGTCTTGCTATTGTGGTCTTGCTAATATGGTCTTGCTAATGTGGTCTTCCTAATGTGGTCTTGCTAATATGGTCTTGCTCAAGTGGTCTTGTTATTGTGGTCTTGCTAGTGTGGTCTTGCTAATGTGGTCTTGCTAAAGTGGTCTTGCTAATATGGTCTTGCTAATGTGGTCTTGCTATTGTTGTCTTGCTATTGAGGTCATGGTAATATGATCTTGCTAAAGTGGTCTTGCTATTGTGGTCTTGCTAGTGTGGTCTTGCTAATGTGGTCTTGCTAATGTGGTCTTGCTAATGTGGTCTTGCTATTGTGGTCTTGCTAGTGTGGTCTTGCTAATGTGGTCTTGCTATTGTGGTCTTGCTAATGTGGTCTTGCTATTGTGGTCTTGCTAATGTGGTCTTGCTATTGTGGTCTTGCTAATGGGGTCTTGCTATTGTGGTCTTGCTAATGTGGTCTTGCTAAAGTGGTCTTGCTAATGTGGTCTTGCTATTGTGGTCTTGCTAATGTGGTCTTGCTAATGTGGTCTTGCTATTGTGGTCTTGCTAATGTGTACTTGCTAATGTGGTCTTGCTATTGTGGTCTTGCTAATGTGGTCTTGCTATTGTGGTCTTGCTAATGTGGTCTTGCTATTGTGGTCTTGCTAATGTGGTCTTGCTATTGTGGTCTTGCTAATGTGGTCTTGCTAATATGGTCTTGCTATTGTGGTCTTGCTAATGTGTACTTGCTAATGTGGTCTTGCTATTGTGGTCTTGCTAATGTGGTCTTGCTATTGTGGTCTTGCTAATGTGGTCTTGCTAATGTGGTCTTGCGAATGTGCTCTTGCTAAAGTGGTCTTGCTAATGTGGTCTTGCTAATGTGGCCTTCCTAATGTGGTCTTGCTAATGTGGTCTTGCTAATGTGGTCTTGCTATTGTGGTCTTGCTAATGTGGTCTTGCTATTGTGGTCTTGCTAATGTGGTCTTGCTAATGTGGTCTTGCTATAGTGGTCTTGGTAATGTGGTCTTGCTAATATGGTCTTGCTAATGTGGTCTTCCTAATGTGGTCTTGCTAATATGGTCTTGCTCAAGTGGTCTTGTTATTGTGGTCTTGCTAGTGTGGTTTGGCTAATGTGGTCTTGCTAAAGTGGTCTTGCTAATATGGTCTTGCTAATGTGGTCTTGCCATTGTTGTCTTGCTATTGAGGTCTTGCTAATATGATCTTGCTAAAGTGGTCTTTCTATTGTGGTCTTGCTAGTGTGGTCTTGCTAATGTGGTCTTGCTAATGTGGTCTTGCTAATGTGGTCTTGCTATTGTGGTCTTGCTAGTGTGGTCTTGCTAATGTGGTCTTGCTATTGTGGTCTTGCTAATGTGGTCTTGCTATTGTGGTCTTGCTAAAGTGGTCTTGCTATTGTGTACTTGCTAATTTGGTCTTGCTATTGTGGTCTTGCTAATGTGGTCTTGCTATTGTGGTCTTGCTATTGTGTTCTTGCTATTGTGTTCTTGCTAAAGTGGCCTTGCTATTGTGGTCTTGGTAATGTGGTCTTGCTATTGTGGTCTTGCTATTGTTTTCTTGCTAAAGTGTTCTTGCTAATGTGGTCTTGCTATTGTGGTCTTGCTAATGTGGTCTTGCTATTGTGGTCTTGCTATTGTGGTCTTGCTAATGTGGTCTTACTAAAGTGGTCTTGCTAATGTGCTTTTGCTATTGTGGTCTTGCTAGTGTGGTCTTGCTAATGTGGTCTTGCTATTGTGGTCTTGCTAATGTGGTCTTGCTAATGTGTTCTTGCTATTGTGGTCTTGCTAATGTGGTCTTGCTATTGTGGTCTTGCTTATGTGGTCTTGCTATTGTGGTCTTGCTAATGTGGTCTTGCTAATGCGGTCTTGCTAATGTGCTCTTGCTAAAGTGGTCTTGCTAATGTGGTCTTGCTAATGTGCTCTTGCTAAAGTGGTCTTGCTAAAGTGGTCTTGCCTATGTGTTCTTGCTAGTGTGGTCTTCCTAAAGTGGTCTTGCTAATGTGGTCTTGCTAATGTGGTCTTGCTATTGTCGTCTTGCTAATGTGGTCTTGCTAAAGTGGTCTTGCTAATGTAGTCTTGCTATTGTGGTCTTTCTAATGTGGTCTTGCTAATGTGGTCTTGCTATTGTGGTCTTGCTAATGTGGTCTTGCTAATGTGGTCTTGCTAGCGTGGTCTTGCTATTGTGGTCTTGCTAATGTGGTCTTGCTACTGTGGTCTTGCTATTGTGGTATTGCTAATGTGGTCTTGCTATTGTGGTCTTGCTATTGTGTTCTTGCTATTGTGTTCTTGCTAAAGTGGTCTTGCTATTGTGGTCTTGGTAATGTGGTCTTGCTATTGTGGTCTCGATATTGTGTTCTTGCTAAAGTGCTCTTGCTAATGTGGTCTTGCTATTGTGGTCTTGCTAATGTGGTCTTGCTATTGTGGTTTTGCTATTGTGGTCTTGCTAATGTGGTCTTGCTATTGTGGTCTTGCTATTGTGGTCTTGCTAATGTCGTCTTGCTATTGTCGTCTTGCTAATGTGGTCTTGCTATTGTGGTCTTGCTAATGTGGTCTTGCTAATGTGGTCTTGCTAATGTGCTCTTGCTAAAGTGGTCTTGCTAATGTGTTCTTGCTAATGTGCTCTTGCTAAAGTGGTCTTGCTAAAGTGGTCTTGCTAATGTGGTCTTGCTAGTGTGGTCTTGCTAAAGTGGTCTTGCTATTGTGGTCTTGCTAAAGTGGTCTTGCTAATGTGGTCTTGCTAACGTGGTCTTGCTATTGTGGTCTTGCTAATGTGGTCTTGCTAAAGTGGTCTTGCTAATGTGGTCTTGCTATTGTGGTCTTGCTAATGTGGTCTTGCTAATGTGGTCTTGCTATTGTGGTCTTGTTAATGTGGTCTTGCTAATGAGGTCCTGCTATTGTGGTCTTGCTAATGCGGTCTTGCTAAAGTGGTCTTGCTAATGTGGTCTTGCTAATGTGGTTTTGCTATTGTGGTCTTGCTGATGTGGTCTTGCTAGTGTGGTCTTGCTAATGTGCTCTTGCTATTGTGGTCATGCTAATGTGGTCTTGCTAATGTGGTCTTGCTATTGTGGTCTTGCTAATTTGCTCTTGCTAATGTGGTCTTGCTAATGTGGTCTTGCTAAAGTGGTCTTGGTAATGTGGTCTTGGTAATGTGGTCTTGCTAATGTGGTCTTGCTAAAGTGATCTTGTTAATGTGGTCTTGCTATTGTGGTCTTGCTATTGTGGTCTTGCTAAAGAGGTCTTGCTAATGTGGTCTTGCTAATGTGGTCTTGCTAGTGTGGTCTTGCTATTGTGGTCTTGCTAATGTGGCCTTCCTAATGTGGCCTTGCTAATGTGGTCTTGCTAAAGTGGTCGTGCTATTATGGTCTTGCTAAAGTGGTCTTGCTAGTGTGGTCTTGCTAATGTGCTCTTGCTATTGTGGTCTTGCTAATGTGGTCTTGCTAAAGTGGTCTTGCTATTGTGGTCTTGCTATTGTGGTCCTGCTAATGTGGCCTTCCTAATGTGGTCTTGCTAATGTGGTCTTGCTATTGTGGTCTTGCTAATGTGGTCTTGCTAATGTGGTCTTGCTAATGTTGTCTTGCTATTGTGGTCTTGCTATTGAGGTAATGCTATTGTGGTCTTGCTATTGTGTTCTTGCTATTGTGTTCTTGCTAAAGTGGTCTTGCTATTGTGGTCTTGGTAATGTGGTCTTGCTAATGTGGTCTTGCTAATGTGGCCTTCCTAATGTGGTCTTGCTAATGTGGTCTTGCTCAAGTGGTCTTGTTATTGTGGTCTTGCTAGTGTGGTCTTGCTAATGTGGTCTTGCTAATGTGGTCTTGCTATTGTGGTCTAGCTAAACTGGTCTTGGTAATGTGGTCTTGCTAATATGGTCTTGCTAATGTGGTCTTGCTATTGTGGTCTTGCTATTGAGGTCTTGCTAATATGGTCTTGCTAAAGTGGTCTTGCTATTGTGGTCTTGCTAGTGTGGTCTTGCTAATGTGGTCTTGCTAATTTGGTCTTGCTAATGTGGTCTTACTATTGTGGTCTTGCTATTGTGGTCTTGCTATTGTGGTATTGCTCTTGTGTTCTTGCTATTGTGTTCTTGCTAAAGTGGTCTTGCTATTGTGGTCTTGGTAATGTGGTCTTGCTATTGTGGCCTTGCTATTGTGTTCTTGCTAATGTGGTCTTGCTAATGTGGTCTTGCTATTGTGGTCTTGCTAATGTGGTCTTTCTATTGTCGTCTTGCTAATGTGGTCTTGCTATCGTGGTCTTGCTAATGTGGTCTTGCTAATGTGGCCTTGCTAATGTGCTCTTGCTAAAGTGGTCTTGCTAATGTGGTCTTACTAATGTGCTCTTGCTAAAGTGGTCTTGCTAAAGTGGTCTTGCTAATGTGGTCTTGCTAGTGTGGTCTTGCTAAAGTGGTCTTGCTATTGTGGTCTTGCTAAAGTGGTATTGCTAATGTGGTCTTGCTAAAGTGGTCTTGCTATTGTGGTCTTGCTAATGTGGTCTTGCTAATGTGGTCTTGCTATTGTGGTCTTGCTAATGTGGTCTTGCTAATGTGGTCTTGCTAGTGTGGTCTTGCTATTGTGGACTTGCTAATGTGGTCTTGCTAATGTGGTTATGCTATTGTGGTCTTGCTAATTTGCTCTTGCTAATGTGGTCTTGCTAATATGGTCTTGCTAAAGTGGTCTTGCTAATGTGGTCTTCCTAATGTGGTCTTGCTAATGTGGTCTTGCTAAAGTGATCTTGGTAATGTGGTCTTGCTAATGTGGTCTTGTTAATGTGGTCTTGCTATTGTGGTCTTGCTATTGTGGTCTTGCTAAAGTGGTCTTGCTAATGTGGTCTTGCTAATGTGGTTTTGCTATTGTGGTCTTGCTAATGTGGTCTTGCTAAAGTGGTCTTGCTAATGTGGTCTTGCTAATGTGGTTTTGCTATTGTGGTCTTGCTAATGTGGTCTTGCTAAAGTGGTCTTGCTATTGTGGTCTTGCTAAAGTGGTCTTGCTAGTAGTGTGGTCTTGCTAATGTGCTCTTGCTATTGTGGTCTTGCTAATGTGGTTCTACTAAAGTGGTCTTGCTATTGTGGTCTTGCTAGTGTGGTCTTGCTATTGTGGCCTTGCTAATGTGGCCTTCCTAATGTGGTCTTACTAATGTGCTCTTGCTAAAGTGGTCTTGCTAAAGTGGTGTTGCTAATGTGGCCTTGTTAGTATGGTCTTGCTAAAGTGGTCTTGCTATTCTGGTGTTGCTAAAGTGGTCTTGCTAATATGGTCTTGCTAATGTGGTCTTGCTATTGTGGTCTTGCTAATGTGGTCTTGCTATTGTCGTCTTGCTAATGTGGTCTTGCTATTGTGGTCTTGCTAATGTGGTCTTGCTAATGTGGTCTTGCTAATGTGCTCTTGCTAAAGTGGTCTTGCTAATGTGGTCTTGCTATTGTCGTCTTGCTAATGTGGTCTTGCTATTGTGGTCTTGCTAATGTGGTCTTGCTAATGTGGTCTTGCTAGTGTGGTCTTGCTAAAGTGGTCTTGCTATTGTGGTCTTGCTAAAGTGGTCTTGCTAATGTGGTCTTGCTAAAGTGGTCTTGCTATTGTGGTCTTGCTAATGTGGTCTTGCAAAAGTGGTCTTGCTAATGTGGTCTTGCTATTGTGGTCTTGCTAATGTGGTCTTGCTAATGTGGTCTTTCTATTGTGGTCTTGCTAATGTGGTCTTGCTAATGTGGTCTTGCTATTGTGGTTTTGCTATTGTGATCTTGCTAATGTGGTCTTGCTAATGTGGTCTTGCTATTGTGGTCTTGCTAATTTGCTCTTGCTAATGTGGTCTTGCTAATGTCGTCTTGCTAAAGTGGTCTTGCTAATGTGGTCTTGCTAATGTGGTCTTGCTAATGTGGTCTTGCTAATGTGGTCTTGTTAATGTGGTCTTTCTATTGTGGTCTTGCTATTGTGGTCTTGCTAAAGAGGTCTTGCTAATGTGGTCTTGCTAATGTGGTTTTGATATTGTGGTCTTGCTAATGTGGTCTTGCTAAAGTGGTCTTGCTACTGTAGTCTTGCTAATGTGGTTTTGCTATTGTGGTCTTGCTAATGTGGTCTTGCTAGTGTGGTCTTGCTAATGTGCTCTTGCTATTGTGGTCTTGCTAATGTGGTCTTGCTAAAGTGATCTTGCTATTGTGGTCTTGCTATTGTGGTCCTGCTAATGTGGCCTTCCTAATGTGGTCTTGCTAATGTGGTCTTGCTATTGTGGTCTTGCTAGTGTGGTCTTGCTAATGTGGTCTTGCTAATGTGGTCTTGCTATTGTGGTCTTGCTATTGAGGTAATGCTATTGTGGTCTTGCTATTGTGTTTTTACTATTGTGTTCTTGCTAAATTGGTCTTGCTATTGTGGTCTTGGTAATGTGGTCTTGCTAATGTGGTCTTGCTAATGTGGCCTTCCTAATGTGGTCTTGCTTATGTGGTCTTGCTCAAGTGGTCTTGTTATTGTGGTCTTGCTAGTGTGGTCTTGCTAATGTGGTCTTGCTAATGTGGTCTTGCTATTGTGGTCTTGCTAAACTGGTCTTGTTAATGTGGTCTTGCTAATATGGTCTTGCTAATGTGGTCTTGCTATTGTGGTCTTGCTATTGAGGTCTTGCTAATATGGTCTTGCTAAAGTGGTCTTGCTATTGTGGTCTTGCTAGTGTGGTCTTGCTAATGTGGTCTTGCTAATGTGGTCTTGCTAATGTGGTCTTGCTATTGTGGTCTTGCTATTGTGGTCTTGCTATTGTGGTATTGCTATTGTGTTCTTGCTATTGTGTTCTTGCTAAAGTGGTCTTGCTATTGTGGTCTTGGTAATGTGGTCTTGCTATTGTGGTCTTGCTATTGTGTTCTTGCTAATGTGGTCTTGCTAATGTGGTCTTGCTATTGTGGTCTTGCTAATGTTGTCTTGCTAATGTGGTCTTGCTAATGTGGTCCAGCTTATGTGCTCTTGCTAAAGTGGTCTTGCTAAATTGGTCTTGCTAATGTGGTCTTGCTATTGTGGTCTTGCTAATTTGCTCTTGCTAATGTGGTCTTACTAATGTGGTCTTGCTAAAGTGGTCTTGCTAATGTGGTCTTGCTATTGTGGTCTTGCTAAAGTGGTCTTGCTAATGTGGTCTTGCTAATGTGGTCTTGCTAAAGTGGTCTTGCTATTGTGGTCTTGCTAATGTGGTCTTGCAAAAGTGGTCTTGCTAATGTGGTCTTGCTATTGTGGTCTTGCTAATGTGGTCTTGCTAATGTGGTCTTGCTATTGTGGTATTGCTAATGTGGTCTTGCTAATGTGGTCTTGCTATTGTGGTCTTGCTATTGTGATCTTGCTAATGTGGTCTTGCTAATGTGGTCTTGCTATTGTGGTCTTGCTAATTTGCTCTTGCTAATGTGGTCTTGCTAATGTGGTCTTGCTAAAGTGGTCTTGCTAATGTGGTCTTGCTAATGTGGTCTTGCCAATGTGGTCTTGCTAAAGTGATCTTGGTAATGCGGTCTTGCTAATGTGGTCTTGTTAATGTGGTCTTTCTATTGTGGTCTTGCTATTGTGGTCTTGCTAAAGAGGTCTTGCTAATGTGGTCTTGCTAATGTGGTTTTGCTATTGTGGTCTTGCTAATGTGGTCTTGCTAAAGTGGTCTTGCTACTGTAGTCTTGCTAATGTGGTTTTGCTATTGTGGTCTTGCTAATGTGGTCTTGCTAGTGTGGTCTTGCTAATGTGCTCTTGCTATTGTGGTCTTGCTAATGTGGTCTTGCTAAAGTGATCTTGCTATTGTGGTCTTGCTATTGTGGTCCTGCTAATGTGGCCTTCCTAATGTGGTCTTGCTAATGTGGTCTTGCTATTGTGGTCTTGCTAGTGTGGTCTTGCTAATGTGGTCTTGCTAATGTGGTCTTGCTATTGTGGTCTTGCTATTGAGGTAATGCTATTGTGGTCTTGCTATTGTGTTTTTACTATTGTGTTCTTGCTAAATTGGTCTTGCTATTGTGGTCTTGGTAATGTGGTCTTGCTAATGTGGTCTTGCTAATGTGGCCTTCCTAATGTGGTCTTGCTTATGTGGTCTTGCTCAAGTGGTCTTGTTATTGTGGTCTTGCTAGTGTGGTCTTGCTAATGTGGTCTTGCTAATGTGGTCTTGCTATTGTGGTCTTGCTAAACTGGTCTTGGTAATGTGGTCTTGCTAATATGGTCTTTCTAATGTGGTCTTGCTATTGTGGTCTTGCTATTGAGGTCTTGCTAATATGGTCTTGCTAAAGTGGTCTTGCTATTGTGGTCTTGCTAGTGTGGTCTTGCTAATGTGGTCTTGCTAATGTGGTCTTGCTAATGTGGTCTTGCTATTGTGGTCTTGCTATTGTGGTCTTGCTATTGTGGTATTGCTATTGTGTTCTTGCTATTGTGTTCTTGCTAAAGTGGTCTTGCTATTGTGGTCTTGGTAATGTGGTCTTGCTATTGTGGTCTTGCTATTGTGTTCTTGCTAATGTGGTCTTGCTAATGTGGTCTTGCTATTGTGGTCTTGCTAATGTGGTCTTGCTATTGTCGTCTTGCTAATGTGGTCTTGCTATTGTGGTCTTGCTAATGTTGTCTTGCTAATGTGGTCTTGCTAATGTGCTCTTGCTAAAGTGGTCTTGCTAATGTGGTCTTGCTTATGTGCTCTTGCTAAAGTGGTCTTGCTAAATTGGTCTTGCTAATGTGGTCTTGCTATTGTGGTCTTGCTAATTTGCTCTTGCTAATGTGGTCTTACTAATGTGGTCTTGCTAAAGTGGTCTTGCTAATGTGGTCTTGCTAATGTGGTCTTGCTAAATTGATCTTGGTAATGTGGTCTTGCTAATGTGGTCTTGTTAATGTGGTCTTGCTTTTGTGGTCTTGCTAATGTGGTCTTGCTAAAGTGGTCTTGCTAATGTGGTCTTGCTAATGTGGTTTTGCTATTGTGGTCTTGCTAATGTGGTCTTGCTAAAGTGGTCTTGCTAAAGTGGTCTTGCTAGTGTGGTCTTGCTAATGTGCTCTTGCTCTTGTGGTCTTGCTAATGTGCTCTTGCTAAAGTGGTCTTGCTATTGTGGTCTTGCTAGTGTGGTGTTGCTATTGTGGTCTTGCTAATGTGGCCTTCCTAATGTGGTCTTGCTAATGTGGTCTTGCTAAAGTGGTCTT
This sequence comes from Eledone cirrhosa, assembly GCA_964016885.1. Classification (NCBI taxonomy): domain Eukaryota; kingdom Metazoa; phylum Mollusca; class Cephalopoda; order Octopoda; family Eledonidae; genus Eledone; species Eledone cirrhosa. Next base: position 32,092,115 of record OZ024742.1, on the reverse strand, counting down.
GCTAGTGTGGTCTTGCTAATGTGGTCTTGCTAATGTGGTCTTGCTAATGTGGTCTTGCTATTGTGGTCTTGCTATTGAGGTAATGCTATTGTGGTCTTGGTATTGTGTACTTGCTCTTGTGTTCTTGCTAAAGTGGTCTTGCTATTGTGGTCTTGCTAATGTGGTCTTGCTAATGTGGCCTTCCTAATGTGGTCTTGCTAATGTGGTCTTGCTATTGTGGTCTTGCTATTGAGGTAATGCTATTGTGGTCTTGGTATTGTGTACTTGCTCTTGTGTTCTTGCTAAAGTGGTCTTGTTATTGTGGTCTTGCTAGTGTGGTCTTGCTAATGTGGTCTTGCTAATGTGGTCTTGCTATTGTGGTCTTGCTAAACTGGTCTTGGTAATGTGGTCTTGCTAATATGGTCTTGCTAATGTGGTCTTGCTATTGTGGTCTTGCTATTGAGGTCTTGCTAATATGGTCTTGCTAAAGTGGTCTTGCTATTGTGGTCTTGCTAGTGTGGTCTTGCTAATGTGGTCTTGCTATTGTGGTCTTGCTAATTTGCTCTTGCTAATGTGGTCTTGCTAATGTTATCTTGCTAAAGTGGTCTTGCTAATGTGGTCTTGCTAATGTGGTCTTGCTAATGTGGTCTTGCTAAAGTGATCTTGGTAATGTGGTCTTGCTAATGTGGTCTTGTTAATGTGGTCTTTCTATTGTGGTCTTGCTATTGTGGTCTTGCTAAAGAGGTCTTGCTAATGTGGTCTTGCTAATGTGGTTTTGCTATTGTGGTCTTGCTAATGTGGTCTTGCTAAAGTGGTCTTGCTACTGTAGTCTTGCTAATGTGGTTTTGCTATTGTGGTCTTGCTAATGTGGTCTTGCTAGTGTGGTCTTGCTAATGTGCTCTTGCTATTGTGGTCTTGCTAATGTGGTCTTGCTAAAGTGATCTTGCTATTGTGGTCTTGCTATTGTGGTCCTGCTAATGTGGCGTTCCTAATGTGGTCTTGCTAATGTGGTCTTGCTATTGTGGTCTTGCTAGTGTGGTCTTGCTAATGTGGTCTTGCTAATGTGGTCTTGCTATTGAGGTAATGCTATTGTGGTCTTGCTATTGTGTTTTTACTATTGTGTTCTTGCTAAATTGGTCTTGCTATTGTGGTCTGTGTAATGTGGTCTAGCTAATGTGGTCTTGCTAATGTGGCCTTCCTAATGTGGTCTTGCTTATGTGGTCTTGCTCAAGTGGTCTTGTTATTGTGGTCTTGCTAGTGTGGTCTTGCTAATGTGGTCTTGCTAATGTGGTCTTGCTATTGTGGTCTTGCTAAATTGGTCTTGGTAATGTGGTCTTGCTAATATGGTCTTGCTAATGTGGTCTTGCTATTGTGGTCTTGCTATTGAGGTCTTGCTAATATGGTCTTGCTAAAGTGGTCTTGCTATTGTGGTCTTGCTAGTGTGGTCTTGCTAATGTGGTCTTGCTAATGTGGTCTTGCTAATGTGGTCTTGCTATTGTGGTCTTGCTATTGTGGTCTTGCTATTGTGGTATTGCTATTGTGTTCTTGCTATTGTGTTCTTGCTAAAGTGGTCTTGCTATTGTGGTCTTGGTAATGTGGTCTTGCTATTGTGGTCTTGCTATTGTGTTCTTGCTAATGTGGTCTTGCTAATGTGGTCTTGCTATTGTGGTCTTGCTAATGTGGTCTTGCTATTGTCGACTTGCTAATGTGGTCTTGCTATTGTGGTCTTGCTAATGTTGTCCTGCTAATGTGGACTTGCTAATGTGCTCTTGCTAAAGTGGTCTTGCTAATGTGGTCTTGCTTATGTGCTCTTGCTAAAGTGGTCTTGCTAATGTGGTCTTGCTAATGTGGTCTTGCTAAATTGATCTTGGTAATGTGGTCTTGCTAATGTGGTCTTGTTAATGTGGTCTTGCTTTTGTGGTCTTGCTAATGTGGTCTTGCTAAAGTGGTCTTGCTAATGTGGTCTTGCTAATGTGGTTTTGCTATTGTGGTCTTGCTAATGTGGTCTTGCTAAAGTGGTCTTGCTAAAGTGGTCTTGCTAGTGTGGTCTTGCTATTGTGGTCCTGCTAATGTGGCCTTCCTAATGTGGTCTTGCTAATGTGGTCTTGCTATTGTGGTCTTGCTAGTGTGGTCTTGCTAATGTGGTCTTGCTAATGTGGTCTTGCTATTGTGGTCTTGCTATTGAGGTAATGCTATTGTGGTCTTGCTATTGTGTTTTTACTATTGTGTTCTTGCTAAATTGGTCTTGCTATTGTGGTCTTGGTAATGTGGTCTTGCTAATGTGGTCTTGCTAATGTGGCCTTCCTAATGTGGTCTTGCTTATGTGGTCTTGCTCAAGTGGTCTTGTTATTGTGGTCTTGCTAGTGTGGTCTTGCTAATGTGGTCTTGCTAATGTGGTCTTGCTATTGTGGTCTTGCTAAACTGGTCTTGTTAATGTGGTCTTGCTAATATGGTCTTGCTAATGTGGTCTTGCTATTGTGGTCTTGCTATTGAGGTCTTGCTAATATGGTCTTGCTAAAGTGGTCTTGCTATTGTGGTCTTGCTAGTGTGGTCTTGCTAATGTGGTCTTGCTAATGTGGTCTTGCTAATGTGGTCTTGCTCTTGTGGTCTTGCTATTGTGGTCTTGCTATTGTGGTATTGCTATTGTGTTCTTGCTATTGTGTTCTTGCTAAAGTGGTCTTGCTATTGTGGTCTTGGTAATGTGGTCTTACTATTGTGGTCTTGCTATTGTGTTCTTGCTAATGTGGTCTTGCTAATGTGGTCTTGCTATTGTGGTCTTGCTAATGTTGTCTTGCTAATGTGGTCTTGCTAATGTGGTCCAGCTTATGTGCTCTTGCTAAAGTGGTCTTGCTAAATTGGTCTTGCTAATGTGGTCTTGCTATTGTGGTCTTGCTAATTTGCTCTTGCTAATGTGGTCTTACTAATGTGGTCTTGCTAAAGTGGTCTTGCTAATGTGGTCTTGCTATTGTGGTCTTGCTAAAGTGGTCTTGCTAATGTGGTCTTGCTAATGTGGTCTTGCTAAAGTGGTCTTGCTATTGTGGTCTTGCTAATGTGGTCTTGCAAAAGTGGTCTTGCTAATGTGGTCTTGCTATTGTGGTCTTGCTAATGTGGTCTTGCTAATGTGGTCTTGCTATTGTGGTCTTGCTAATGTGGTCTTGCTAATGTGGTCTTGCTATTGTGGTCTTGCTATTGTGATCTTGCTAATGTGGTCTTGCTAATGTGGTCTTGCTATTGTGGTCTTGCTAATTTGCTCTTGCTAATGTGGTCTTGCTAATGTGGTCTTGCTAAAGTGGTCTTGCTAATGTGGTCTTGCTAATGTGGTCTTGCCAATGTGGTCTTGCTAAAGTGATCTTGGTAATGCGGTCTTGCTAATGTGGTCTTGTTAATGTGGTCTTTCTATTGTGGTCTTGCTATTGTGGTCTTGCTAAAGAGGTCTTGCTAATGTGGTCTTGCTAATGTGGTTTTGCTATTGTGGTCTTGCTAATGTGGTCTTGCTAAAGTGGTCTTGCTACTGTAGTCTTGCTAATGTGGTTTTGCTATTGTGGTCTTGCTAATGTGGTCTTGCTAGTGTGGTCTTGCTAATGTGCTCTTGCTATTGTGGTCTTGCTAATGTGGTCTTGCTAAAGTGATCTTGCTATTGTGGTCTTGCTATTGTGGTCCTGCTAATGTGGCCTTCCTAATGTGGTCTTGCTAATGTGGTCTTGCTATTGTGGTCTTGCTAGTGTGGTCTTGCTAATGTGGTCTTGCTAATGTGGTCTTGCTATTGTGGTCTTGCTATTGAGGTAATGCTATTGTGGTCTTGCTATTGTGTTTTTACTATTGTGTTCTTGCTAAATTGGTCTTGCTATTGTGGTCTTGGTAATGTGGTCTTGCTAATGTGGTCTTGCTAATGTGGCCTTCCTAATGTGGTCTTGCTTATGTGGTCTTGCTCAAGTGGTCTTGTTATTGTGGTCTTGCTAGTGTGGTCTTGCTAATGTGGTCTTGCTAATGTGGTCTTGCTATTGTGGTCTTGCTAAACTGGTCTTGGTAATGTGGTCTTGCTAATATGGTCTTGCTAATGTGGTCTTGCTATTGTGGTCTTGCTATTGAGGTCTTGCTAATATGGTCTTGCTAAAGTGGTCTTGCTATTGTGGTCTTGCTAGTGTGGTCTTGCTAATGTGGTCTTGCTAATGTGGTCTTGCTAATGTGGTCTTGCTATTGTGGTCTTGCTATTGTGGTCTTGCTATTGTGGTATTGCTATTGTGTTCTTGCTATTGTGTTCTTGCTAAAGTGGTCTTGCTATTGTGGTCTTGGTAATGTGGTCTTGCTATTGTGGTCTTGCTATTGTGTTCTTGCTAATGTGGTCTTGCTAATGTGGTCTTGCTATTGTGGTCTTGCTAATGTGGTCTTGCTATTGTCGTCTTGCTAATGTGGTCTTGCTATTGTGGTCTTGCTAATGTTGTCTTGCTAATGTGGTCTTGCTAATGTGCTCTTGCTAAAGTGGTCTTGCTAATGTGGTCTTGCTTATGTGCTCTTGCTAAAGTGGCCTTGCTAAATTGGTCTTGCTAATGTGGTCTTGCTATTGTGGTCTTGCTAATTTGCTCTTGCTAATGTGGTCTTACTAATGTGGTCTTGCTAAAGTGGTCTTGCTAATGTGGTCTTGCTAATGTGGTCTTGCTAATGTGGTCTTGCTAAATTGATCTTGGTAATGTGGTCTTGCTAATGTGGTCTTGTTAATGTGGTCTTGCTTTTGTGGTCTTGCTAATGTGGTCTTGCTAAAGTGGTCTTGCTAATGTGGTCTTGCTAATGTGGTTTTGCTATTGTGGTCTTGCTAATGTGGTCTTGCTAAAGTGGTCTTGCTAAAGTGGTCTTGCTAGTGTGGTCTTGCTAATGTGCTCTTGCTCTTGTGGTCTTGCTAATGTGCTCTTGCTAAAGTGGTCTTGCTATTGTGGTCTTGCTAGTGTGGTGTTGCTATTGTGGTCTTGCTAATGTGGCCTTCCTAATGTGGTCTTGCTAATGTGGTCTTGCTAAAGTGGTCTTGCTAGTGTGGTCTTGCTAATGTGGTCTTGCTAATGTGGTCTTGCTAATGTGGTCTTGCTATTGTGGTCTTGCTATTGAGGTAATGCTATTGTGGTCTTGGTATTGTGTACTTGCTCTTGTGTTCTTGCTAAAGTGGTCTTGCTATTGTGGTCTTGGTAATGTGGTCTTGCTAATGTGGTCTTGCTAATGTGGCCTTCCTAATGTGGTCTTGCTAATGTGGTCTTGCTATTGTGGTCTTGCTATTGAGGTAATGCTATTGTGGTCTTGGTATTGTGTACTTGCTCTTGTGTTCTTGCTAAAGTGGTCTTGTTATTGTGGTCTTGCTAGTGTGGTCTTGCTAATGTGGTCTTGCTAATGTGGTCTTGCTATTGTGGTCTTGCTAAACTGGTCTTGGTAATGTGGTCTTGCTAATATGGTCTTGCTAATGTGGTCTTGCTATTGTGGTCTTGCTATTGAGGTCTTGCTAAAATGGTCTTGCTAAAGTGGTCTTGCTATTGTGGTCTTGCTAGTGTGGTCTTGCTAATGTGGTCTTGCTATTGTGGTCTTGCTAATTTGCTCTTGCTAATGTGGTCTTGCTAATGTTATCTTGCTAAAGTGGTCTTGCTAATGTGGTCTTCCTAATGTGGTCTTGCTAATGTGGTCTTGCTAAAGTGATCTTGGTAATGTGGTCTTGCTAATGTGGTCTTGTTAATGTGGTCTTTCTATTGTGGTCTTGCTATTGTGGTCTTGCTAAAGAGGTCTTGCTAATGTGGTCTTGCTAATGTGGTTTTGCTATTGTGGTCTTGCTAATGTGGTCTTGCTAAAGTGGTCTTGCTACTGTAGTCTTGCTAATGTGGTTTTGCTATTGTGGTCTTGCTAATGTGGTCTTGCTAGTGTGGTCTTGCTAATGTGCTCTTGCTATTGTGGTCTTGCTAATGTGGTCTTGCTAAAGTGATCTTGCTATTGTGGTCTTGCTATTGTGGTCCTGCTAATGTGGCGTTCCTAATGTGGTCTTGCTAATGTGGTCTTGCTATTGTGGTCTTGCTAGTGTGGTCTTGCTAATGTGGTCTTGCTAATGTGGTCTTGCTATTGAGGTAATGCTATTGTGGTCTTGCTATTGTGTTTTTACTATTGTGTTCTTGCTAAATTGGTCTTGCTATTGTGGTCTGTGTAATGTGGTCTTGCTAATGTGGTCTTGCTAATGTGGCCTTCCTAATGTGGTCTTGCTTATGTGGTCTTGCTCAAGTGGTCTTGTTATTGTGGTCTTGCTAGTGTGGTCTTGCTAATGTGGTCTTGCTAATGTGGTCTTGCTATTGTGGTCTTGCTAAATTGGTCTTGGTAATGTGGTCTTGCTAATATGGTCTTGCTAATGTGGTCTTGCTATTGTGGTCTTGCTATTGAGGTCTTGCTAATATGGTCTTGCTAAAGTGGTCTTGCTATTGTGGTCTTGCTAGTGTGGTCTTGCTAATGTGGTCTTCCTAATGTGGTCTTGCTAATGTGGTCTTGCTATTGTGGTCTTGCTATTGTGGTCTTGCTATTGTGGTATTGCTATTGTGTTCTTGCTATTGTGTTCTTGCTAAAGTGGTCTTGCTATTGTGGTCTTGGTAATGTGGTCTTGCTATTGTGGTCTTGCTATTGTGTTCTTGCTAATGTGGTCTTGCTAATGTGGTCTTGCTATTGTGGTCTTGCTAATGTGGTCTTGCTAATGTGGTCTTGCTATTGTGGTCTTGCTAATGTTGTCCTGCTAATGTGGACTTGCTAATGTGCTCTTGCTAAAGTGGTCTTGCTAATGTGGTCTTGCTTATGTGCTCTTGCTAAAGTGGTCTTGCTAAATTGGTCTTGCTAATGTGGTCTTGCTATTGTGGTCTTGCTAATTTGCTCTTGCTAATGTGGTCTTACTAATGTGGTCTTGCTAAAGTGGTCTTGCTAATGTGGTCTTGCTAATGTGGTCTTGCTAATGTGGTCTTGCTAAATTGATCTTGGTAATGTGGTCTTGCTAATGTGGTCTTGTTAATGTGGTCTTGCTTTTGTGGTCTTGCTAATGTGGTCTTGCTAAAGTGGTCTTGCTAATGTGGTCTTGCTAATGTGGTTTTGCTATTGTGGTCTTGCTAATGTGGTCTTGCTAAAGTGGTCTTGCTAAAGTGGTCTTGCTAGTGTGGTCTTGCTAATGTGCTCTTGCTCTTGTGGTCTTGCTAATGTGGTCTTGCTAAAGTGGTCTTGCTATTGTGGTCTTGCTAGTGTGGTCTTGCTATTGTGGTCTTGCTAATGTGGCCTTCCTAATGTGGTCTTGCTAATGTGGTCTTGCTAAAGTGGTCTTGCTAGTGTGGTCTTGCTAATGTGGTCTTGCTAATGTGGTCTTGCTAATGTGGTCTTGCTATTGTGGTCTTGCTATTGAGGTAATGCTATTGTGGTCTTGGTATTGTGTACTTGCTCTTGTGTTCTTGCTAAAGTGGTCTTGCTATTGTGGTCTTGGTAATGTGGTCTTGCTAATGTGGTCTTGCTAATGTGGCCTTCCTAATGTGGTCTTGCTAATGTGGTCTTGCTCAAGTGGTCTTGTTATTGTGGTCTTGCTAGTGTGGTCTTGCTAATGTGGTCTTGCTAATGTGGTCTTGCTATTGTGGTCTTGCTAAACTGGTCTCGGTAATGTGGTCTTGCTAATATGGTCTTGCTAATGTGGTCTTGCTATTGTGGTCTTGCTATTGAGGTCTTGCTAATATGGTCTTGCTAAAGTGGTCTTGCTATTGTGGTCTTGCTAGTGTGGTCTTGCTAATGTGGTCTTGCTAATGTGGTCTTGCTAATGTGGTCTTGCTAATGTGGTTTTGCTATTGTGGTCTTGCTAATGTGGTCTTGCTAAAGTGGTCTTGCTAATGTGGTCTTGCTAATGTGGTTTTTCTATTGTGGTCTTGCTAATGTGGTCTTGCTAATGTGGTCTTGCTATTGTGGTCTTGCTAAAGTGGTCTTGCTAGTGTGGTCTTGCTAATGTGCTCTTGCTATTGTGGTCTTGTTAATGTGGTCTTACTAAAGTGGTCTTGCTATTGTGGTCTTGCTAGTGTGGTCTTGCTATTGTGGTCTTGCTAATGTGGCCTTCCTAATGTGGTCTTGCTAATGTGGTCTTGCTGAAGTGGTCTTGCTATTGTGGTCTTGCTAATGTGGTCTTGCTAGTGTGGTCTTGCTAATGTGCTCTTGCTATTGTGGTCTTGCTAATGTGGTCTTGCTAAAGTGGTCTTGCTATTGTGGTCTTGCTATTGTGGTCTTGCTATTGTGGTCCTGCTAATGTGGCCTTCCTAATGTGGTCTTGCTAATGTGGTCTTGCTATTGTGGTCTTGCTAGTGTGGTCTTGCTAATGTGGTCTTGCTAATGCGGTCTTGCTAATGTGGTCTTGCTATTGTGGTCTTGCTATTGAGGTCTTGCTAATATGGTCTTGCTAAAGTGGTCTTGCTATTGTGGTCTTGCTAGTGTGGTCTTGTTAATGTGGTCTTGCTAATGTGGTCTTGCTAATGTGGTCTTGCTATTTTGGTCTTGCTATTGTGGTCTTGCTATTGTGGTATTGCTATTGTGTTCTTGATATTGTGTTCTTGCTAAAGTGGTCTTGCTATTGTGGTCTTGGTAATGTGGTCTTGCTATTGTGGTCTTGCTATTGTGTTCTTGCTGAAGTGGTCTTGCTATTGTGGTCTTGCTAATGTGGTCTTGCTATTGTGGTCTTGCTAATGTGGTCTTGCTAATGTGGTCTTGCTATTGTGGTCTTGGTAATGTGGTCTTGCTAATGTGGTCTTGCTATTGTGGTCTTGCTAATGTGGTCTTGCTATTGTGGTCTGGCTAAAATGGTCTTGCTAATGTGGTCTTGCTAATGTGGTCTTGCTAATGTGGTCTTGCTATTGTGGTCTTGCTATTGTGGTCTTGCTATTGTGGTATTGCTATTGTGTTCTTGCTATTGTGTTCTTGCTAAAGTGGTCTTGCTATTGTGGTCTTGGTAATGTGGTCTTGCTATTGTGGTCTTGCTATTGTGTTCTTGCTAATGTGGTCTTGCTAATGTGGTCTTGCTATTGTGGTCTTGCTAATGTTGTCTTGCTAATGTGGTCTTGCTAATGTGGTCCAGCTTATGTGCTCTTGCTAAAGTGGTCTTGCTAAATTGGTCTTGCTAATGTGGTCTTGCTATTGTGGTCTTGCTAATTTGCTCTTGCTAATGTGGTCTTACTAATGTGGTCTTGCTAAAGTGGTCTTGCTAATGTGGTCTTGCTATTGTGGTCTTGCTAAAGTGGTCTTGCTAATGTGGTCTTGCTAATGTGGTCTTGCTAAAGTGGTCTTGCTATTGTGGTCTTGCTAATGTGGTCTTGCAAAAGTGGTCTTGCTAATGTGGTCTTGCTATTGTGGTCTTGCTAATGTGGTCTTGCTAATGTGGTCTTGCTATTGTGGTATTGCTAATGTGGTCTTGCTAATGTGGTCTTGCTATTGTGGTCTTGCTATTGTGATCTTGCTAATGTGGTCTTGCTAATGTGGTCTTGCTATTGTGGTCTTGCTAATTTGCTCTTGCTAATGTGGTCTTGCTAATGTGGTCTTGCTAAAGTGGTCTTGCTAATGTGGTCTTGCTAATGTGGTCTTGCCAATGTGGTCTTGCTAAAGTGATCTTGGTAATGCGGTCTTGCTAATGTGGTCTTGTTAATGTGGTCTTTCTATTGTGGTCTTGCTATTGTGGTCTTGCTAAAGAGGTCTTGCTAATGTGGTCTTGCTAATGTGGTTTTGCTATTGTGGTCTTGCTAATGTGGTCTTGCTAAAGTGGTCTTGCTACTGTAGTCTTGCTAATGTGGTTTTGCTATTGTGGTCTTGCTAATGTGGTCTTGCTAGTGTGGTCTTGCTAATGTGCTCTTGCTATTGTGGTCTTGCTAATGTGGTCTTGCTAAAGTGATCTTGCTATTGTGGTCTTGCTATTGTGGTCCTGCTAATGTGGCCTTCCTAATGTGGTCTTGCTAATGTGGTCTTGCTATTGTGGTCTTGCTAGTGTGGTCTTGCTAATGTGGTCTTGCTAATGTGGTCTTGCTATTGTGGTCTTGCTATTGAGGTAATGCTATTGTGGTCTTGCTATTGTGTTTTTACTATTGTGTTCTTGCTAAATTGGTCTTGCTATTGTGGTCTTGGTAATGTGGTCTTGCTAATGTGGTCTTGCTAATGTGGCCTTCCTAATGTGGTCTTGCTTATGTGGTCTTGCTCAAGTGGTCTTGTTATTGTGGTCTTGCTAGTGTGGTCTTGCTAATGTGGTCTTGCTAATGTGGTCTTGCTATTGTGGTCTTGCTAAACTGGTCTTGGTAATGTGGTCTTGCTAATATGGTCTTTCTAATGTGGTCTTGCTATTGTGGTCTTGCTATTGAGGTCTTGCTAATATGGTCTTGCTAAAGTGGTCTTGCTATTGTGGTCTTGCTAGTGTGGTCTTGCTAATGTGGTCTTGCTAATGTGGTCTTGCTAATGTGGTCTTGCTATTGTGGTCTTGCTATTGTGGTCTTGCTATTGTGGTATTGCTATTGTGTTCTTGCTATTGTGTTCTTGCTAAAGTGGTCTTGCTATTGTGGTCTTGGTAATGTGGTCTTGCTATTGTGGTCTTGCTATTGTGTTCTTGCTAATGTGGTCTTGCTAATGTGGTCTTGCTATTGTGGTCTTGCTAATGTGGTCTTGCTATTGTCGTCTTGCTAATGTGGTCTTGCTATTGTGGTCTTGCTAATGTTGTCTTGCTAATGTGGTCTTGCTAATGTGCTCTTGCTAAAGTGGTCTTGCTAATGTGGTCTTGCTTATGTGCTCTTGCTAAAGTGGTCTTGCTAAATTGGTCTTGCTAATGTGGTCTTGCTATTGTGGTCTTGCTAATTTGCTCTTGCTAATGTGGTCTTACTAATGTGGTCTTGCTAAAGTGGTCTTGCTAATGTGGTCTTGCTAATGTGGTCTTGCTAAATTGATCTTGGTAATGTGGTCTTGCTAATGTGGTCTTGTTAATGTGGTCTTGCTTTTGTGGTCTTGCTAATGTGGTCTTGCTAAAGTGGTCTTGCTAATGTGGTCTTGCTAATGTGGTTTTGCTATTGTGGTCTTGCTAATGTGGTCTTGCTAAAGTGGTCTTGCTAAAGTGGTCTTGCTAGTGTGGTCTTGCTAATGTGCTCTTGCTCTTGTGGTCTTGCTAATGTGCTCTTGCTAAAGTGGTCTTGCTATTGTGGTCTTGCTAGTGTGGTGTTGCTATTGTGGTCTTGCTAATGTGGCCTTCCTAATGTGGTCTTGCTAATGTGGTCTTGCTAAAGTGGTCTTGCTAGTGTGGTCTTGCTAATGTGGTCTTGCTAATGTGGTCTTGCTAATGTGGTCTTGCTATTGTGGTCTTGCTATTGAGGTAATGCTATTGTGGTCTTGGTATTGTGTACTTGCTCTTGTGTTCTTGCTAAAGTGGTCTTGCTATTGTGGTCTTGCTAATGTGGTCTTGCTAATGTGGCCTTCCTAATGTGGTCTTGCTAATGTGGTCTTGCTATTGTGGTCTTGCTATTGAGGTAATGCTATTGTGGTCTTGGTATTGTGTACTTGCTCTTGTGTTCTTGCTAAAGTGGTCTTGTTATTGTGGTCTTGCTAGTGTGGTCTTGCTAATGTGGTCTTGCTAATGTGGTCTTGCTATTGTGGTCTTGCTAAACTGGTCTTGGTAATGTGGTCTTGCTAATATGGTCTTGCTAATGTGGTCTTGCTATTGTGGTCTTGCTATTGAGGTCTTGCTAATATGGTCTTGCTAAAGTGGTCTTGCTATTGTGGTCTTGCTAGTGTGGTCTTGCTAATGTGGTCTTGCTATTGTGGTCTTGCTAATTTGCTCTTGCTAATGTGGTCTTGCTAATGTTATCTTGCTAAAGTGGTCTTGCTAATGTGGTCTTGCTAATGTGGTCTTGCTAATGTGGTCTTGCTAAAGTGATCTTGGTAATGTGGTCTTGCTAATGTGGTCTTGTTAATGTGGTCTTTCTATTGTGGTCTTGCTATTGTGGTCTTGCTAAAGAGGTCTTGCTAATGTGGTCTTGCTAATGTGGTTTTGCTATTGTGGTCTTGCTAATGTGGTCTTGCTAAAGTGGTCTTGCTACTGTAGTCTTGCTAATGTGGTTTTGCTATTGTGGTCTTGCTAATGTGGTCTTGCTAGTGTGGTCTTGCTAATGTGCTCTTGCTATTGTGGTCTTGCTAATGTGGTCTTGCTAAAGTGATCTTGCTATTGTGGTCTTGCTATTGTGGTCCTGCTAATGTGGCGTTCCTAATGTGGTCTTGCTAATGTGGTCTTGCTATTGTGGTCTTGCTAGTGTGGTCTTGCTAATGTGGTCTTGCTAATGTGGTCTTGCTATTGAGGTAATGCTATTGTGGTCTTGCTATTGTGTTTTTACTATTGTGTTCTTGCTAAATTGGTCTTGCTATTGTGGTCTGTGTAATGTGGTCTAGCTAATGTGGTCTTGCTAATGTGGCCTTCCTAATGTGGTCTTGCTTATGTGGTCTTGCTCAAGTGGTCTTGTTATTGTGGTCTTGCTAGTGTGGTCTTGCTAATGTGGTCTTGCTAATGTGGTCTTGCTATTGTGGTCTTGCTAAATTGGTCTTGGTAATGTGGTCTTGCTAATATGGTCTTGCTAATGTGGTCTTGCTATTGTGGTCTTGCTATTGAGGTCTTGCTAATATGGTCTTGCTAAAGTGGTCTTGCTATTGTGGTCTTGCTAGTGTGGTCTTGCTAATGTGGTCTTGCTAATGTGGTCTTGCTAATGTGGTCTTGCTATTGTGGTCTTGCTATTGTGGTCTTGCTATTGTGGTATTGCTATTGTGTTCTTGCTATTGTGTTCTTGCTAAAGTGGTCTTGCTATTGTGGTCTTGGTAATGTGGTCTTGCTATTGTGGTCTTGCTATTGTGTTCTTGCTAATGTGGTCTTGCTAATGTGGTCTTGCTATTGTGGTCTTGCTAATGTGGTCTTGCTATTGTCGACTTGCTAATGTGGTCTTGCTATTGTGGTCTTGCTAATGTTGTCCTGCTAATGTGGACTTGCTAATGTGCTCTTGCTAAAGTGGTCTTGCTAATGTGGTCTTGCTTATGTGCTCTTGCTAAAGTGGTCTTGCTAATGTGGTCTTGCTAATGTGGTCTTGCTAAATTGATCTTGGTAATGTGGTCTTGCTAATGTGGTCTTGTTAATGTGGTCTTGCTTTTGTGGTCTTGCTAATGTGGTCTTGCTAAAGTGGTCTTGCTAATGTGGTCTTGCTAATGTGGTTTTGCTATTGTGGTCTTGCTAATGTGGTCTTGCTAAAGTGGTCTTGCTAAAGTGGTCTTGCTAGTGTGGTCTTGCTATTGTGGTCCTGCTAATGTGGCCTTCCTAATGTGGTCTTGCTAATGTGGTCTTGCTATTGTGGTCTTGCTAGTGTGGTCTTGCTAATGTGGTCTTGCTAATGTGGTCTTGCTATTGTGGTCTTGCTATTGAGGTAATGCTATTGTGGTCTTGCTATTGTGTTTTTACTATTGTGTTCTTGCTAAATTGGTCTTGCTATTGTGGTCTTGGTAATGTGGTCTTGCTAATGTGGTCTTGCTAATGTGGCCTTCCTAATGTGGTCTTGCTTATGTGGTCTTGCTCAAGTGGTCTTGTTATTGTGGTCTTGCTAGTGTGGTCTTGCTAATGTGGTCTTGCTAATGTGGTCTTGCTATTGTGGTCTTGCTAAACTGGTCTTGTTAATGTGGTCTTGCTAATATGGTCTTGCTAATGTGGTCTTGCTATTGTGGTCTTGCTATTGAGGTCTTGCTAATATGGTCTTGCTAAAGTGGTCTTGCTATTGTGGTCTTGCTAGTGTGGTCTTGCTAATGTGGTCTTGCTAATGTGGTCTTGCTAATGTGGTCTTGCTCTTGTGGTCTTGCTATTGTGGTCTTGCTATTGTGGTATTGCTATTGTGTTCTTGCTATTGTGTTCTTGCTAAAGTGGTCTTGCTATTGTGGTCTTGGTAATGTGGTCTTACTATTGTGGTCTTGCTATTGTGTTCTTGCTAATGTGGTCTTGCTAATGTGGTCTTGCTATTGTGGTCTTGCTAATGTTGTCTTGCTAATGTGGTCTTGCTAATGTGGTCCAGCTTATGTGCTCTTGCTAAAGTGGTCTTGCTAAATTGGTCTTGCTAATGTGGTCTTGCTATTGTGGTCTTGCTAATTTGCTCTTGCTAATGTGGTCTTACTAATGTGGTCTTGCTAAAGTGGTCTTGCTAATGTGGTCTTGCTATTGTGGTCTTGCTAAAGTGGTCTTGCTAATGTGGTCTTGCTAATGTGGTCTTGCTAAAGTGGTCTTGCTATTGTGGTCTTGCTAATGTGGTCTTGCAAAAGTGGTCTTGCTAATGTGGTCTTGCTATTGTGGTCTTGCTAATGTGGTCTTGCTAATGTGGTCTTGCTATTGTGGTCTTGCTAATGTGGTCTTGCTAATGTGGTCTTGCTATTGTGGTCTTGCTATTGTGATCTTGCTAATGTGGTCTTGCTAATGTGGTCTTGCTATTGTGGTCTTGCTAATTTGCTCTTGCTAATGTGGTCTTGCTAATGTGGTCTTGCTAAAGTGGTCTTGCTAATGTGGTCTTGCTAATGTGGTCTTGCCAATGTGGTCTTGCTAAAGTGATCTTGGTAATGCGGTCTTGCTAATGTGGTCTTGTTAATGTGGTCTTTCTATTGTGGTCTTGCTATTGTGGTCTTGCTAAAGAGGTCTTGCTAATGTGGTCTTGCTAATGTGGTTTTGCTATTGTGGTCTTGCTAATGTGGTCTTGCTAAAGTGGTCTTGCTACTGTAGTCTTGCTAATGTGGTTTTGCTATTGTGGTCTTGCTAATGTGGTCTTGCTAGTGTGGTCTTGCTAATGTGCTCTTGCTATTGTGGTCTTGCTAATGTGGTCTTGCTAAAGTGATCTTGCTATTGTGGTCTTGCTATTGTGGTCCTGCTAATGTGGCCTTCCTAATGTGGTCTTGCTAATGTGGTCTTGCTATTGTGGTCTTGCTAGTGTGGTCTTGCTAATGTGGTCTTGCTAATGTGGTCTTGCTATTGTGGTCTTGCTATTGAGGTAATGCTATTGTGGTCTTGCTATTGTGTTTTTACTATTGTGTTCTTGCTAAATTGGTCTTGCTATTGTGGTCTTGGTAATGTGGTCTTGCTAATGTGGTCTTGCTAATGTGGCCTTCCTAATGTGGTCTTGCTTATGTGGTCTTGCTCAAGTGGTCTTGTTATTGTGGTCTTGCTAGTGTGGTCTTGCTAATGTGGTCTTGCTAATGTGGTCTTGCTATTGTGGTCTTGCTAAACTGGTCTTGGTAATGTGGTCTTGCTAATATGGTCTTGCTAATGTGGTCTTGCTATTGTGGTCTTGCTATTGAGGTCTTGCTAATATGGTCTTGCTAAAGTGGTCTTGCTATTGTGGTCTTGCTAGTGTGGTCTTGCTAATGTGGTCTTGCTAATGTGGTCTTGCTAATGTGGTCTTGCTATTGTGGTCTTGCTATTGTGGTCTTGCTATTGTGGTATTGCTATTGTGTTCTTGCTATTGTGTTCTTGCTAAAGTGGTCTTGCTATTGTGGTCTTGGTAATGTGGTCTTGCTATTGTGGTCTTGCTATTGTGTTCTTGCTAATGTGGTCTTGCTAATGTGGTCTTGCTATTGTGGTCTTGCTAATGTGGTCTTGCTATTGTCGTCTTGCTAATGTGGTCTTGCTATTGTGGTCTTGCTAATGTTGTCTTGCTAATGTGGTCTTGCTAATGTGCTCTTGCTAAAGTGGTCTTGCTAATGTGGTCTTGCTTATGTGCTCTTGCTAAAGTGGTCTTGCTAAATTGGTCTTGCTAATGTGGTCTTGCTATTGTGGTCTTGCTAATTTGCTCTTGCTAATGTGGTCTTACTAATGTGGTCTTGCTAAAGTGGTCTTGCTAATGTGGTCTTGCTAATGTGGTCTTGCTAATGTGGTCTTGCTAAATTGATCTTGGTAATGTGGTCTTGCTAATGTGGTCTTGTTAATGTGGTCTTGCTTTTGTGGTCTTGCTAATGTGGTCTTGCTAAAGTGGTCTTGCTAATGTGGTCTTGCTAATGTGGTTTTGCTATTGTGGTCTTGCTAATGTGGTCTTGCTAAAGTGGTCTTGCTAAAGTGGTCTTGCTAGTGTGGTCTTGCTAATGTGCTCTTGCTCTTGTGGTCTTGCTAATGTGCTCTTGCTAAAGTGGTCTTGCTATTGTGGTCTTGCTAGTGTGGTGTTGCTATTGTGGTCTTGCTAATGTGGCCTTCCTAATGTGGTCTTGCTAATGTGGTCTTGCTAAAGTGGTCTTGCTAGTGTGGTCTTGCTAATGTGGTCTTGCTAATGTGGTCTTGCTAATGTGGTCTTGCTATTGTGGTCTTGCTATTGAGGTAATGCTATTGTGGTCTTGGTATTGTGTACTTGCTCTTGTGTTCTTGCTAAAGTGGTCTTGCTATTGTGGTCTTGGTAATGTGGTCTTGCTAATGTGGTCTTGCTAATGTGGCCTTCCTAATGTGGTCTTGCTAATGTGGTCTTGCTATTGTGGTCTTGCTATTGAGGTAATGCTATTGTGGTCTTGGTATTGTGTACTTGCTCTTGTGTTCTTGCTAAAGTGGTCTTGTTATTGTGGTCTTGCTAGTGTGGTCTTGCTAATGTGGTCTTGCTAATGTGGTCTTGCTATTGTGGTCTTGCTAAACTGGTCTTGGTAATGTGGTCTTGCTAATATGGTCTTGCTAATGTGGTCTTGCTATTGTGGTCTTGCTATTGAGGTCTTGCTAAAATGGTCTTGCTAAAGTGGTCTTGCTATTGTGGTCTTGCTAGTGTGGTCTTGCTAATGTGGTCTTGCTATTGTGGTCTTGCTAATTTGCTCTTGCTAATGTGGTCTTGCTAATGTTATCTTGCTAAAGTGGTCTTGCTAATGTGGTCTTCCTAATGTGGTCTTGCTAATGTGGTCTTGCTAAAGTGATCTTGGTAATGTGGTCTTGCTAATGTGGTCTTGTTAATGTGGTCTTTCTATTGTGGTCTTGCTATTGTGGTCTTGCTAAAGAGGTCTTGCTAATGTGGTCTTGCTAATGTGGTTTTGCTATTGTGGTCTTGCTAATGTGGTCTTGCTAAAGTGGTCTTGCTACTGTAGTCTTGCTAATGTGGTTTTGCTATTGTGGTCTTGCTAATGTGGTCTTGCTAGTGTGGTCTTGCTAATGTGCTCTTGCTATTGTGGTCTTGCTAATGTGGTCTTGCTAAAGTGATCTTGCTATTGTGGTCTTGCTATTGTGGTCCTGCTAATGTGGCGTTCCTAATGTGGTCTTGCTAATGTGGTCTTGCTATTGTGGTCTTGCTAGTGTGGTCTTGCTAATGTGGTCTTGCTAATGTGGTCTTGCTATTGAGGTAATGCTATTGTGGTCTTGCTATTGTGTTTTTACTATTGTGTTCTTGCTAAATTGGTCTTGCTATTGTGGTCTGTGTAATGTGGTCTTGCTAATGTGGTCTTGCTAATGTGGCCTTCCTAATGTGGTCTTGCTTATGTGGTCTTGCTCAAGTGGTCTTGTTATTGTGGTCTTGCTAGTGTGGTCTTGCTAATGTGGTCTTGCTAATGTGGTCTTGCTATTGTGGTCTTGCTAAATTGGTCTTGGTAATGTGGTCTTGCTAATATGGTCTTGCTAATGTGGTCTTGCTATTGTGGTCTTGCTATTGAGGTCTTGCTAATATGGTCTTGCTAAAGTGGTCTTGCTATTGTGGTCTTGCTAGTGTGGTCTTGCTAATGTGGTCTTCCTAATGTGGTCTTGCTAATGTGGTCTTGCTATTGTGGTCTTGCTATTGTGGTCTTGCTATTGTGGTATTGCTATTGTGTTCTTGCTATTGTGTTCTTGCTAAAGTGGTCTTGCTATTGTGGTCTTGGTAATGTGGTCTTGCTATTGTGGTCTTGCTATTGTGTTCTTGCTAATGTGGTCTTGCTAATGTGGTCTTGCTATTGTGGTCTTGCTAATGTGGTCTTGCTATTGTCGTCTTGCTAATGTGGTCTTGCTATTGTGGTCTTGCTAATGTTGTCCTGCTAATGTGGACTTGCTAATGTGCTCTTGCTAAAGTGGTCTTGCTAATGTGGTCTTGCTTATGTGCTCTTGCTAAAGTGGTCTTGCTAAATTGGTCTTGCTAATGTGGTCTTGCTATTGTGGTCTTGCTAATTTGCTCTTGCTAATGTGGTCTTACTAATGTGGTCTTGCTAAAGTGGTCTTGCTAATGTGGTCTTGCTAATGTGGTCTTGCTAATGTGGTCTTGCTAAATTGATCTTGGTAATGTGGTCTTGCTAATGTGGTCTTGTTAATGTGGTCTTGCTTTTGTGGTCTTGCTAATGTGGTCTTGCTAAAGTGGTCTTGCTAATGTGGTCTTGCTAATGTGGTTTTGCTATTGTGGTCTTGCTAATGTGGTCTTGCTAAAGTGGTCTTGCTAAAGTGGTCTTGCTAGTGTGGTCTTGCTAATGTGCTCTTGCTCTTGTGGTCTTGCTAATGTGGTCTTGCTAAAGTGGTCTTGCTATTGTGGTCTTGCTAGTGTGGTCTTGCTATTGTGGTCTTGCTAATGTGGCCTTCCTAATGTGGTCTTGCTAATGTGGTCTTGCTAAAGTGGTCTTGCTAGTGTGGTCTTGCTAATGTGGTCTTGCTAATGTGGTCTTGCTAATGTGGTCTTGCTATTGTGGTCTTGCTATTGAGGTAATGCTATTGTGGTCTTGGTATTGTGTACTTGCTCTTGTGTTCTTGCTAAAGTGGTCTTGCTATTGTGGTCTTGGTAATGTGGTCTTGCTAATGTGGTCTTGCTAATGTGGCCTTCCTAATGTGGTCTTGCTAATGTGGTCTTGCTCAAGTGGTCTTGTTATTGTGGTCTTGCTAGTGTGGTCTTGCTAATGTGGTCTTGCTAATGTGGTCTTGCTATTGTGGTCTTGCTAAACTGGTCTCGGTAATGTGGTCTTGCTAATATGGTCTTGCTAATGTGGTCTTGCTATTGTGGTCTTGCTATTGAGGTCTTGCTAATATGGTCTTGCTAAAGTGGTCTTGCTATTGTGGTCTTGCTAGTGTGGTCTTGCTAATGTGGTCTTGCTAATGTGGTCTTGCTAATGTGGTCTTGCTAATGTGGTTTTGCTATTGTGGTCTTGCTAATGTGGTCTTGCTAAAGTGGTCTTGCTAATGTGGTCTTGCTAATGTGGTTTTTCTATTGTGGTCTTGCTAATGTGGTCTTGCTAATGTGGTCTTGCTATTGTGGTCTTGCTAAAGTGGTCTTGCTAGTGTGGTCTTGCTAATGTGCTCTTGCTATTGTGGTCTTGTTAATGTGGTCTTACTAAAGTGGTCTTGCTATTGTGGTCTTGCTAGTGTGGTCTTGCTATTGTGGTCTTGCTAATGTGGCCTTCCTAATGTGGTCTTGCTAATGTGGTCTTGCTGAAGTGGTCTTGCTATTGTGGTCTTGCTAATGTGGTCTTGCTAGTGTGGTCTTGCTAATGTGCTCTTGCTATTGTGGTCTTGCTAATGTGGTCTTGCTAAAGTGGTCTTGCTATTGTGGTCTTGCTATTGTGGTCTTGCTATTGTGGTCCTGCTAATGTGGCCTTCCTAATGTGGTCTTGCTAATGTGGTCTTGCTATTGTGGTCTTGCTAGTGTGGTCTTGCTAATGTGGTCTTGCTAATGCGGTCTTGCTAATGTGGTCTTGCTATTGTGGTCTTGCTATTGAGGTCTTGCTAATATGGTCTTGCTAAAGTGGTCTTGCTATTGTGGTCTTGCTAGTGTGGTCTTGTTAATGTGGTCTTGCTAATGTGGTCTTGCTAATGTGGTCTTGCTATTTTGGTCTTGCTATTGTGGTCTTGCTATTGTGGTATTGCTATTGTGTTCTTGATATTGTGTTCTTGCTAAAGTGGTCTTGCTATTGTGGTCTTGGTAATGTGGTCTTGCTATTGTGGTCTTGCTATTGTGTTCTTGCTGAAGTGGTCTTGCTATTGTGGTCTTGCTAATGTGGTCTTGCTATTGTGGTCTTGCTAATGTGGTCTTGCTAATGTGGTCTTGCTATTGTGGTCTTGGTAATGTGGTCTTGCTAATGTGGTCTTGCTATTGTGGTCTTGCTAATGTGGTCTTGCTATTGTGGTCTGGCTAAAATGGTCTTGCTAATGTGGTCTTGCTAAAGTGGTCTTGCTATTGTGGTCTTGCTAGTGTGGTCTTGCTAAAGTGGTCTTGCTAATGTGGTCTTGCTAATGTGGTCTTGCTATTGTGGTCTTGCTAATGTGGTCTTGCTAATGTGGTCTTGCTATTGTGGTCTTGCTAAACTGGTCTTGGTAATGTGGTCTTGCTAATATGGTCTTGCTAATGAGGTCTTGCTATTGTGGTCTTGCTATTGAGGTCTTGCTAATATGGTCTTGCTAAAGTGGTCTTGCTATTGTGGTCTTGCTAGTGTGGTCTTGCTAATGTGGTCTTGCTAATGTGGTCTTGCTAATGTGGTCTTGCTATTGTGGTCTTGCTATTGTGGTCTTGCTATTGTGGTATTGCTATTGTGTTCTTGCTATTGTGTTCTTGCTAAAGTGGTCTTGCTATTGTGGTCTTGGTAATGTGGTCTTGCTATTGTGGTCTTGCTATTGTGTTCTTGCTAATGTGGTCTTGCTAATGTGGTCTTGCTATTGTGGTCTTGCTAATGTGGTCTTGCTATTGTCGTCTTGCTAATGTGGTCTTGCTATTGTGGTCTTGCTAATGTTGTCCTGCTAATGTGGACTTGCTAATGTGCTCTTGCTAAAGTGGTCTTGCTAATGTGGTCTTGCTTATGTGCTCTTGCTAAAGTGGTCTTGCTAAATTGGTCTTGCTAATGTGGTCTTGCTATTGTGGTCTTGCTAATTTGCTCTTGCTAATGTGGTCTTACTAATGTGGTCTTGCTAAAGTGGTCTTGCTAATGTGGTCTTGCTAATGTGGTCTTGCTAATGTGGTCTTGCTAAATTGATCTTGGTAATGTGGTCTTGCTAATGTGGTCTTGTTAATGTGGTCTTGCTTTTGTGGTCTTGCTAATGTGGTCTTGCTAAAGTGGTCTTGCTAATGTGGTCTTGCTAATGTGGTTTTGCTATTGTGGTCTTGCTAATGTGGTCTTGCTAAAGTGGTCTTGCTAAAGTGGTCTTGCTAGTGTGGTCTTGCTAATGTGCTCTTGCTCTTGTGGTCTTGCTAATGTGGTCTTGCTAAAGTGGTCTTGCTATTGTGGTCTTGCTAGTTTGGTCTTGCTATTGTGGTCTTGCTAATGTGGCCTTCCTAATGTGGTCTTGCTAATGTGGTCTTGCTAAAGTGGTCTTGCTAGTGTGGTCTTGCTAATGTGGTCTTGCTAATGTGGTCTTGCTAATGTGGTCTTGCTATTGTGGTCTTGCTATTGAGGTAATGCTATTGTGGTCTTGGTATTGTGTACTTGCTCTTGTGTTCTTGCTAAAGTGGTCTTGCTATTGTGGTCTTGGTAATGTGGTCTTGCTAATGTGGTCTTGCTAATGTGGCCTTCCTAATGTGGTCTTGCTAATGTGGTCTTGCTCAAGTGGTCTTGTTATTGTGGTCTTGCTAGTGTGGTCTTGCTAATGTGGTCTTGCTAATGTGGTCTTGCTATTGTGGTCTTGCTAAACTGGTCTCGGTAATGTGGTCTTGCTAATATGGTCTTGCTAATGTGGTCTTGCTATTGTGGTCTTGCTATTGAGGTCTTGCTAATATGGTCTTGCTAAAGTGGTCTTGCTATTGTGGTCTTGCTAGTGTGGTCTTGCTAATGTGGTCTTGCTAATGTGGTCTTGCTAATGTGGTCTTGCTAATGTGGTTTTGCTATTGTGGTCTTGCTAATGTGGTCTTGCTAAAGTGGTCTTGCTAATGTGGTCTTGCTAATGTGGTTTTTCTATTGTGGTCTTGCTAATGTGGTCTTGCTAATGTGGTCTTGCTATTGTGGTCTTGCTAAAGTGGTCTTGCTAGTGTGGTCTTGCTAATGTGCTCTTGCTATTGTGGTCTTGTTAATGTGGTCTTACTAAAGTGGTCTTGCTATTGTGGTCTTGCTAGTGTGGTCTTGCTATTGTGGTCTTGCTAATGTGGCCTTCCTAATGTGGTCTTGCTAATGTGGTCTTGCTGAAGTGGTCTTGCTATTGTGGTCTTGCTAATGTGGTCTTGCTAGTGTGGTCTTGCTAATGTGCTCTTGCTATTGTGGTCTTGCTAATGTGGTCTTGCTAAAGTGGTCTTGCTATTGTGGTCTTGCTATTGTGGTTTTGCTATTGTGGTCCTGCTAATGTGGCCTTCCTAATGTGGTCTTGCTAATGTGGTCTTGCTATTGTGGTCTTGCTAGTGTGGTCTTGCTAATGTGGTCTTGCTAATGCGGTCTTGCTAATGTGGTCTTGCTATTGTGGTCTTGCTATTGAGGTCTTGCTAATATGGTCTTGCTAAAGTGGTCTTGCTATTGTGGTCTTCCTAGTGTGGTCTTGTTAATGTGGTCTTGCTAATGTGGTCTTGCTAATGTGGTCTTGCTATTTTGGTCTTGCTATTGTGGTCTTGCTATTGTGGTATTGCTATTGTGTTCTTGATATTGTGTTCTTGCTAAAGTGGTCTTGCTATTGTGGTCTTGGTAATGTGGTCTTGCTATTGTGGTCTTGCTATTGTGTTCTTGCTGAAGTGGTCTTGCTATTGTGGTCTTGCTAATGTGGTCTTGCTATTGTGGTCTTGCTAATGTGGTCTTGCTAATGTGGTCTTGCTATTGTGGTCTTGGTAATGTGGTCTTGCTAATGTGGTCTTGCTATTGTGGTCTTGCTAATGTGGTCTTGCTATTGTGGTCTGGCTAAAATGGTCTTGCTAATGTGGTCTTGCTAAAGTGGTCTTGCTATTGTGGTCTTGCTAGTGTGGTCTTGCTAAAGTGGTCTTGCTAATGTGGTCTTGCTAATGTGGTCTTGCTATTGTGGTCTTGCTAATGTGGTCTTGCTAATGTGGTCTTGCTATTGTGGTCTTGCTAAACTGGTCTTGGTAATGTGGTCTTGCTAATATGGTCTTGCTAATGAGGTCTTGCTATTGTGGTCTTGCTATTGAGGTCTTGCTAATATGGTCTTGCTAAA
This sequence comes from Eledone cirrhosa, assembly GCA_964016885.1. NCBI lineage: Eukaryota > Metazoa > Mollusca > Cephalopoda > Octopoda > Eledonidae > Eledone > Eledone cirrhosa. Next base: position 32,069,107 of record OZ024742.1, on the reverse strand, counting down.
GTGGTCTTGCTATTGTGGTCTTGCTAGTGTGGTCTTGCTAATGTGGTCTTGCTAATGTGGTCTTGCTAATGTGGTCTTGCTAATGTGGTCTTGCTATTATGGTCTTGCTATTGTGGTATTGCTATTGTGTTCTTGCTATTGTGTTCTTGCTAAAGTGGTCTTGCTATTGTGGTCTTGGTAATGTGGTCTTGCTATTGTGGTCTTGCTATTGTGTTCTTGCTAAAGTGGTCTTGCTATTGTGGTCTTGCCAATGTGGTCTTGCTATTGTGGTCTTGGTAATGTGGTCTTGCTAATGTGGTCTTGCTATTGTGGTCTTGCTAATATGGTCTTGCTATTGTGGTCTTGCTAAAGTGGTCTTGCTAATGTGGTCTTGCTAAAGTGGTCTTGCTAATGTTGTTTTGCTAATGTGGTCTTGCTAAAGTGGTCCTGCTAATGTGGTCTTGCTAATGTGGTCTTGCTATTGTGGTCTTGCTAATGTGGTCTTGCTAATGTGGTCTTGCTATTGTGGTCTTGCTAATTTGCTCTTGCTAATGTGGTCTTGCTAATGTGGTCTTGCTAAAGTTGTCTTGCTAATGTGGTCTTGCTAATGTGGTCTTAGTAAAGTGGTCTTGCTAATATGGTCTTGCTAATGTGGTCTTGCCATTGTGGTCTTGCTAATGTGGTCTTGCTAAATTGGTCTTGCTAACGTGGTATTGCTATTGTGGTCTTGCTAATGTGGTATTGCTATTGTGGTCTTGCTAATGTGGTCTTGCTAATATGGTCTTGCTAAAGTGGTCTTGCTAATGTGGTCTTGCTATTGTGGTCCTGCTAATGTGGTCTTGCTAAAGTGGTCTTGCTATTGTGATCTTGCTAATGTGGTATTGTTATTGTGGTCTTGCTAATATGGTTTCATGTGGTACAAGATATTAAGACAATGGTTCCCAAACATTTTTGAAAAAGTTAAAATAGGCTGACGTACTTTCCACCACAAACCATCTCTCATTCTTAACAGAATCGACAGGTTGCGCCTTTTTAGCAGTTCTTCTTAATAAACTTTACTGAGAAAAGAATTTTTTTTTTGGTAGGGCGGGGTAATTCGAGTTTCATTGTAAAGAAGAGTTACACAAATGTGAAAATGGGAAAGAGCAGATCTGGCTGTATGGGAAAGTAGAGGAAAGGTCTAGGAAAGCCAAAAATGAGAGGAAAATAAAGGAAAAACAAGGACTCTATGACCACAGAAGAAAGGGAAGGGAAGGGAAGGGGAGAGGGTGATGGGCTCTAGACCTGGGGCGCGATGGTGTGGGACTGCGCCCCGCAGGCAAGACCGTAAAAGCATTTCCATAGATAATGGCCTGCGACACCCTCTGCAACAGCCACCCCACCTCACGGGTCTCCTTCCTCAGACTGGCTGTTGATGTTCCATCTTGTGGAGGCGCTCGGCAGTACATGGTTTGCCTGAGGTCTCGACGGCGACTGGTGCTAAGAGAAAGCGACCGGACAATTGTTTGCCAGTTTCACAGCTATGGGTATATATGAAATTTCACACGAATTTCAGTTTGTATTTTTCACATCTTGTGGCGTATCTAGTGACATCTTGTGACGTTCTAGTTACATCTTGTGACGTATCTAGTGATATCTTGTGACGTATCTAGTTACATCTTGTGACGTATCTAGTGACATCTTGTGACGTATCTAGTTACATCTTGTGACGTATCTAGTGACATCTTGTGACGTATCTAGTTACATCTTGTGACGTATCTAGTTGCATCTTGTGGCACATCTAGTTACATCTTGTGGGACATCTAGTTACATCTTGTGACGTATGTAGTGACATCTTGTGACGTATCTAGTGACATCTTGTGACGTATCTAGTTACATCTTCTGACGTATCTAGTGACATCATGTGCCGTATCTAGTTACATCTTGTGATGTATCTAGTTAAATATTGTGGCACAACTAGTTACATCTTGTGACGTATCTATTTACATCTTGTGGCGTATCTAGTTACATCTTGTGACGTATCTAGTTACATCTTGTGGCACATCTAGTTACATTCTGTGACGTATCTAGTGACATCTTTTGACGTATCTAGTTACATCTTGTGACGTATCTAGTTACATCTTGTGACGTATCTAGTTACATCTTGAGGCACATCAGAGCGACGCGGCGCACGGTTTGGGAACCACTGCATTAAGGGTTAAACTTGTGATCCTTACATTTATCTTTAATGTAACTACAGTCAACTATTACAAATTTATAAGATGTAGAGTTACGTGTATTGTGAAAGGTTGAGAGTGAAGGGGGTGGGTGGGGGGTAGAAAGAAATAGAGAGCAAGAAGTAAAGTAAGATGTAGTGGGAGAGGTGGGACAAATGATAGTGTAAGGGAGAAATTGAGAGTGAGAGAGGGGGAGTGAAGAGAAAGATAGAAATATAGAGCAAGGGCTAGTAAAGTGAGGTGTAGTGAGAGGTGGCGAGAAAGAGAGAGAGAGAGAGAGTGATGGAATGAGAAAGGAAGAGAGAGAGAGAGAGAGAGAGAGTGATGGAATGAGAAAGGAAGAGAGAGAGAGGGAGAGTGGTGGAATGAGAAAGGGAGAGAGAGAGAGTGATGGAATGAGAAAGGGGGACAGAGAGTGGTGGAATGAGAAAGGGAGAGAGAGAGAGTGATGGAATGAAAAACAACAACAACAACAACCACAACAACAACCACAACAGCAGCAACCACAACAGTAGCAGCAACAATAACAACAACAACAACAACAACAGCAACAACAGCAACAGCAACAACACCAGCAGCAATAATTTTTCTCCATTACATCCAACCTATTCCCAATATGATCCGCCATTTAACATACAACAACAACAACAACAGTAATAGCAACAACAACAACTTCAATGTGGTTTACCTTGAACTTTAGATTTAGATAGTAAACAATACTGACATCATACCACCTACCATTACCGCCATTACTGCTACAATACCATCATCACAACCACCATCACGACCATCATCACTATCACCACTACCACCATCACCACGACCATCATCACTATCACCATCACCATAATCACAACTATCACCCCTACCATCATCACATCACCACTACCACCATCACCACTACCATCATCACCATCACTACCATCGCCACCATTACCAACACCTACACCACCACCACCACCACCACCACCACCATCTTCCATTTCCGAAAGGAAAAGACGTTAGAATGTTCCAGATTTGGAATGAGAAAGTTGTGTGGGAGGTGAATAACATAGAGGGTAGGGGGAGAAAGAATAAGAGAGAGAGGGGGTGGTGACATAGGAGAGAGTGGGGACAGTGTGACATGGTGTGAGGGGGAGAGTGAGAGTGATGATGGCATAGAAGAGGGAGAGGAAGAGATGTTAACATAAAAGAGAGAGGGAGAGTGTGGCATGGGAGAGAGATGAAGAGGAGGAGAGGGTGACATAGGAGAGTGAGAGAGGTTGACATAGGAGAGCAGGAGAGGGAGAGGGTGACATAGGAGAGCAGGAGAGGGAGAGGGTGACATAGGAGAGTGAGAGAGGTTGACATAGGAGAGCAGGAGAGGGAGAGGGTGACATAGGAGAGTGAGAGAGGTTGACATAGGAGAGCAGGAGAGGGAGAGGGTGACAAAGGAGAGTGAAAGACGAAGAGGGGCAAAGTGACATAGAAGAGCGAGAGAGGAGAGGGTGACATAGGAGAGTGAGAGAGGGAGAGGGTAACATAGGAGAGTTAGAGAGGGAGAGGGTGACATAGGAGAGTGAGAGAGGTTGACATAGGAGTGCAGGAGAGGGAGAGGGTGATATAGGAGAGCGAGAGAGGGTGACATAGGAGAGCGAGAGAGGGTGACATAGGAGAGCGAGAGAGGGTGACATACGAGAGCGGGAGAGGGTGACATAGGAGAGTGAGAGAGGGTGACATAGGAGAGTGGGAGAGGGAGAGGGTGACATAGGAGAGTGGGAGAGGGTGACATAGGAGAGTGAGAGAGGGTGGCATAGGAGAGAACGTGAAATCTGAATAATAAACAGAAACGGAAGTGGAGACGAAAGAAACATCCCCCTCCTACCACCACCCACCCACCCCCCTAAAAACTTTGGAAAACAAAAGATCAAATCAAACATTTTGAAAATCAGATTTGTATATACAGCATGATGATGATGATGATGATGATGATGATGATGATGATGATGATGATGATCATCATCATCATCATCATCATCATCATCATCATCATCATCATCATAATCTTCACCATCATCATCGTTTAGCGTCAATTTTTCCATGCTTGCATGGGTTAGGCCCCGTCTTGCTCGGGGTCTACCCTTGGGTCTCCTGCCGGTTAGTTTTGCTCGTAAAATATGTCCAGTGATTCTTTCCTGCGACATTCTAACCACATTCGAGTCATTCGAACCTGTGATCTTTTAATTCGGTGAAGTAGCAGCTCTACTTGGAGACACTTAGAAAAAAAAATCTGGATGAGGAGAGGGGGGGGGTAGAGTCGGGAGACAAGTCTGGCCAGGATTGGCCACGACGTACCTTGCTCCAACAGGACTGTAAATTTGGCCGGGGATTTTACAGCTGGATGCCCTTCCTAACACCAACCACATTTACAGTGTGGTATATATATATCTCATAAAATGTAGGCTGCGCTAAAAGATGACGATAGTGCCCAGCACACTGCAGCATCCCTTCGCAAGATGCCCTGGAAACCGGGTGGCACAGCAAAACTGAGGCAGCCACAGGAGCAACTTGTAGCAGGTACTATTTGCTCATAAGCTGGGGTAGCGATTGGTATAAAGCCAGGGCATATCCACACATAGTTATGTAGGTAACTAATTAAAGTTTAACTAGAGCTTCAAATATTACCTTTAACAATTTTTTTAGATATATAAACGGCTCCTTAATTGTAGAGCTTATTCAGTTGAAAGGACCCGGCTGCTATTTATAGCTGTCGATCACCCTATACACGCCAATGTGGTGACGCTAGCATGTTGTTAGTAGTTTTAGAATTGCAACACGTGCGATGGCTCACTCGCAGATTTGCATTAGATGTGTAAACACAGATAGTTAAATCTTCCCCCTTGCTGAAGATCCAAGATTTGACTACTGTGACTTTTCGGATTAACGGTGAAATATATTTCTTTAATGAAATATATACAAGGAGGATTAATCATTTTTTTAAAAGGTAACATTTGAAGCTTTAAGTTAAACTTTAGTTACCTACCTAGCTATGTGTGATTACACACTTTACAAATTATCCCCTGTGATTGTTTCATGTGTTTATTTTAAATATATGTATGTCAATCAATTTCTAGTTGATATAAAATGCTCGGATCTATTCATTGGAATCTTTGAGCTTATTCTACGGTGGATATGGTGCATGTCTCGGACATGACTCCCTTAATTTAATTTAATTAAATTAATTTTAGATATATAAAAAGTATATATAGATAGAAGTCACACACACATGTACACCCTATTTGGAGGGCTTTTGACTTTGCTGAGTTACTCCGCCCTTTGCTGGGTCTTGTATTTCATCCCACAGGGTATCTAACTATCACCCGTCTCACCAATCAAGCTTGGTGGGGTTGCGAGTTTAATCACCGACGACCTGACTATGCGACAGATTCTGCTGGGTTACATGTTACCAGTAGCCCCCGAGAGCGACCTCACACACACACACACACACACACACACACACACACACACACACACACACACACACACACACACACACACACACACACACACACACACACACATACCCGCGCCTTGCTGCGTTTCACACATTTTTATTTTGTAAGAAAAGGATTGATTTTAAATGTTACAAAAGTAGAGGCATTAACTAATAATTTTTGTCATAATTCTAGTGATGTTTTGCCATAGATAAAATGTCTAAATTAGCCAAATTTTACTATAAAAGAGAGGTGCTTTTTTGTTGATTTACGTTTAATTAATAGAAAAGCCCCGTGATAATAGAGGTTCCAATACTCAAGTTATAAGCTTCCAAAATTTTCACTATAGGGGGTTTAACCCCCATTAGGGTGTCTTAATATTTTGAAATTTGCTGAGATTTTGTGAATAGGCATCATATCTTGTCATTTACCTATGGTTTAAATTTCATATAAATCGAAGGGAAAACATTTTCAGCGGGGGTTTGTGCCCCCCGGAGAACCCTGCGGGGAACCCTTTGATTAAAATGAAATATACTTATTCAAGTACCCTGGGCAATGTAGTTTCAGAATATATATAGTTATGAAGGTCTATCTCCAAAACCATAGGAGGAGTTCGTGAACAAACAAACAAACAGACAGGAACTACAACTTTATATCTATATAGATAGTAATAATAATAAATTTGAAGACTAAAATCGAAAGAGGGCTCCATAAGGATAAATATATATCAAATATATAAGAACCGTAGAGCAAATATATATATATATAGATATACGAGAGAGAGAGAACCGGTTTTTTTGGTGGGGTGTGGGGGCTACCTTAGGGGACATACAACAAATCCATGAGTTCTCCCACAGCAGGTTGCTCATATAGAAGACCAAACACAGACTTCTTGACCAAGAATGCAACGAATACGAGTATTTTAAGATGGCCAAACTGAAGATCTGACAGGGTGTTTGACTCACTTAACGAAACACCTGTGTGACTGTATAGTGAGGTCTGGGGTGGAGAGTATATATACAAACATAACATGACTAAATAGACACCTTCAGATAAAACATGTTGAAACAGACAAAGATGTTCACACACATACACACACACACACACATATACATACACACACATATACACACATACATACATACACACACATATATACACACATACATACACACACACATACATACACACACATACATACACACACAAACACACATACGCACACACACACACACACACACACACACACACACACACACACACACACACACACACACACACACATACACTGTTTGAAAACAATAAGATTTTTTTTTCTTAAGAAATTGTAAAGAAACTCTTTGGAATGAAAATGAAGTAAATAAACAAAAGATGTTTTTTGAAATGTAATATAATAGTCAGGAATATTAACAATGGCGATGGTATGAAGATTTCGATGAAAGGAAATATTCTTTTGAAATGGAATAACAGAGGGAAAATAAACATAACAACAAAAACAACATATTATTATTGATTTTAAAAAAATCGTGTTTGTGAATGTACTCCGTATGAATATATATATATATATATATATATATATATATATATATATATATATATATATATATATAGGAAAAATTTCAAGACCCCGACGGCAGAGCTCAAGCCGTTTCGACCCGTCGAAACGGTTGCAACGTTTTTTGAAATATTTACTTCTGCGTTCACAGATTGCTTATTTAGTTTAAGAAGATCCCATTAAGGGTGAAAGCAGCGATTCTTTGCCTAAACTTTAATCTGTTATTTTAATAAATATATATTAATATATATATATATATATATATATATATATATATATATATATATATATATATATATATATATATATATATTCATTTTATTAAGGCTCAATAGTGGTTCTTGTTACTCTGGAGTTTCGCCTGTTTATCACAGGCTTTCTGATTTAGGCACATGGCCAACAATTTTGGGGAAGAAGTCGATTAAATTGATCCCAGTGAATTACTGGTACTTTATTTTATCGATCCCGTAAGGACGAAAGGCAATGCTAATCTCGACGGGATTTGAACTCAGAACATAAAGGGCCGTAACTATATACTGCAAACCAATTTTTTCATTATTTAACTGGTGTTTGGAACATGACTTAACAAAGTTCCTTATATAACATTATGGAGGTTTTTAGATAATATTTACACTTTAAAATACACAACTTTGTTTTTTAAAACCAGTGACGGTTTCAAAGTATTTGGTATCAAAAGCGTCAGTAAATGCAAATTAGTAATTTCTCGCTGGTGGACCCTATGGCTTTTATTCAGTCTCGTTGACAATTTATTTACCCTTAGGGGTTCTATTTAAAGAAACCCTGCTTTAGAGTGTAGGGAATTTATTCTGAATCTTTGGGTTCAATTCCTAGTATGGTTGAATTTGGCTTTCTATTATTTGGGAGTTAATAAACTGAGATACGCCCACTCTCTCTCTCTCCCTCTCTCTCTCCCTCTCTCTCTGTCTCTCTCTCTCTCTGTCTCTCTCTCTCACTCTCTCTCTCTCTCTCTCTCTCTCACGCACACAGGTATACAGATACACACATAAAAACATACTAAGACACACACATTCAAAAATATGCGCACTCACAGACACACATTTAAACACACACATCCACTAACACACACTCATACACACACGCAGACACACGCACATTCACAGAAACACACACACACACACACACACACACACACACACATACCCAGACATAACATTTGTCAGATGTTCTACATTGTTTTAGCCTGACCTTTAAATCCTGCCGTTTCACGTCCGTTTTCAAGTCTGTCTTAATTATCCGGAATTCCTGTCTAGCCTTGACCTCTCAAGCTACAAAACGACAGGTCACGCCATGCCACGACACGCCAGCTATGCCACTCCACGCCACTCCACGCCACGACAGCTATGCCACTCCACGCCACGATACGACAGCTATGCCCCTCCACGCCACTGCACGACACGCTATGCCACTCCACGCCACGCCAGCTATGCCACTCCACGCCACTGCACGACACGCTATGCCACTCCACGCCACGTCAGCTACGCCACTCCACGACACGCCAGCTATGCCACTCCACGCCACTGCACGACACGCTATGCCACTCCACGACACGCCAGCTATGCCACTCCACGCCACTGCACGACACGCTATGCCACTCCACGACACGCCAGCTATGCCACTCCACGCCACTGCATGACACGCTATGCCACTCCACGCCACGTCAGCTATGCCACTCCACGCTACTGCACGACACGCTATGCCACTCCACGCCACGTCAGCTATGCCACTCCACGACACGCCAGCTATGCCACTCCACGCCACTGCACGACACGCTATGCCACTCCACGCCACGTCAGCTACGCCACTCCACGACACGCCAGCTATGCCACTCCACGCCACTGCACGACACGCTATGCCACTCCACGCCACGTCAGCTATGCCACTCCACGCCACTGCACGACACGCTATGCTACTCCACGCCACGTCAGCTACGCCACTCCACGACACGCCAGCTATGCCACTCCACGCCACTGCACGACACGCTATGCCACTCCACGCCACGTCAGCTATGCCACTCCACGCCACTGCACGACACGCTATGCTACTCCACGCCACGTCAGCTACGCCACTCCACGACACGTCAGCTATGCCACTCCACGCCACTGCACGACACGCTATGCCACTCCACGCCACGTCAGCTACACCACTCCACGACACGCCAGCTATGCCACTCCACTCCACTCCACTACACGCTATGCCACTCCACGCCACTCCTCTCAACGACACACTATGCCACTCCACGCCACTCCTCTCAACGACACACGATGCCACTCCACGCCACTCCTCTCAACGACACGCTATGCCACTCCACGCCACTCCACGCCACGTCGTCTACGCCACTCCACGCCACGACACGTTACGCCACTCTACACCACGACACGCCATGACATACCACGACACGTCACGCCACGCCACGCCACACCATGCCACACCACACCACGCCATGTTACATGACATACCATGTGATATGACCTTCCATTCCAAAGCTGCTATTTCACAGCTTCCATTTGAGGTAAAAGTCCTGAAGAAGCGAGTTACCAAATCTAGGTTCAGTTCTCGCTCGAAACTCTCTGATTTGGAAGTTAAAGTTAATTCATGTGGTTAGGTCAGACTAGATGGGCATGGTTGGCGTGCCAGTAGTTCAGACTAGATGGGCATGGTAGGCGAACCAGTTAGTATAGACTTCCGATCTTCCGGAGGGTGAGGCAAGGCGTACTACCCTCCTCTATCTCTATATTCTTTTACAATGTACGTATATACATACACCTTCAGTGTACATAGGTATTTACTTGGCGTAACTCGGGTATGGTTAGCATGGCACATGCCATTGATGCCACATGAAGAGGGAGAGGGGGCACTTTAACTAGGGACATTTTCTATTAAAGTCAGATAAACTATCGTCGGAGCGTGAAAAAGAAAGCAACTTCTTCAATGTATGACCTGTCTCTGTCATAGGTGAGAAAGACTATGGTGGCTGGATCATTAAACCATTTATAACAATTATTAAAATGTAGTTTCCTTGAAGTATTGTATATAATATTTTTTAATGTGGAAAGTGATATATGTAAGAAGGCTAAACAATACAAAATGGACGGTAAGGTGAAGGTAACGATAAAGGTAGTTACCTGGTAATCTTTTTTTTTGGGGGGGGGGGGGGGGGGGGCTGTTAAAAGGAACACAAAAAAAAATCAAACAAAGATTATCAGGTAACTAATGTTCAAAAATCTAGAATAGCAACAAGTAAAAAAATTGTAAAGATAACACTAACTATTGTAATGTGTCTAGAAATAGGGTAATGAAAGGGTTAAGTAATCATATTGATGGTCTCCCCACAGCCCCGGTGGGCAGAATGGAGAAGGCGTTTCCCGGGAGGATGGTAAGGGAGGTGCGCTAGAAGAGACATTCCAACTCGCGAGTCTCACACCTGCGGCTGGTCAGCTCAGCGCCTATGGTGGTGAGTAGGGAGGTGGCTCTAGGGCCGGTCCATTTTGCATTGTTTAGCCTTCTTACATATGTCACTTTTCATATCATTTATATAAGTTATTAGACCCATAGGTAAAAATAAGGCTGTTGTTTGGGCAGTGGCACAATTTCACTGCTTACCATAGGAGCTATTTTCCCTAGTTACGCCCCGGCATATATATACTTATGACCATACTTAAATCACGTTTCATTACTATAATACTTAATGAGCATTTTGAAATGGTGGGTTGAGGGTCTACATTTCACGTCTCCTATAAAGACGGCCAATTGGTAGTGTTGTTAGTGAGTCACATTAAGTACCTCGGTAGTTGTTCCGGTTCACTAGGTTCTAATTTCAAATCCTGCCGAAGTAAACTTTGCCTTTCATCACTTTTGGGATTGATAAATAAAGTACCAGCCTGCTCTCTATCATCCTGTGAATGAAATCTGCTTTATTCAGACCTGGATAGATGTGAGAAGGAAGTGCTCCGTCGAGTTTAACCCCACCCCTACCCGCCATCTCATGACGGCGCTCCTACGACTCCACAAGGTTAGTTAAGGCCATTTCCCCAGCTTGTCCCAATTCTATAACCAGTTTCGGGAGGTTTTATTTTATACCTGGCTTGGGCCTATTAGCAGCTTTACATGGGCTGGTATATAGGATTTGGACCCAGTATGTGAAAAGACCAAGAAAATACAATAAAATATTTAGTCCCAAATTTACTCTCAGAGGAAAGAATCGCTTGACAGATTTTAGGGGCAAAAACCTACCAACAGGAGACCCAAGGGTACATTTCCGAGGAAGATAGTTAGATAACATCCATGAGCTTGGCTGGTCTCGCTTGGGGATCCAGCTGAATAATTGGAGATAACTGGTTCTGACAGAATCCGCTGGGAGGACTGTTTAAGGACCTTGGCCCCCCACGACCCTCCCAGGAAGAAATGGAAGAAGAAGAAGAAGAAGAAGAAGAAGAAGAAGAAGAAGAAGAAGAAGAAGAAGAAGAAGAAGAAGAGCAACAATGACATCAACAACTTACTCTCTATTGCTTGCGTTGTTCTATCGGTCTGATAGTTCTGTATGTTATTCAGACGAATGGTACATTGACCATATAAGAAGTAAAATGAAAGAAAGGTGGGTACCAGATGACTCCAGATGTAATATCTTATCAAACCAATGTACATGTGCACTTGCAATAAAAAGGAAATAGTTGATGTTTATTCCCAGGCCAACCATCGTAGAACAGATAGACTTATAATTAAAACAGTTCCAGCCATAACCATTCCATAAGGTTATCATTTCTTTATTCTTATTTTAAAAAAATTTAAATTCTAATATTTACGTATCTCTGTATATCTTTTTTCTTTCTCGGCTGTAAGAAGTACTAGATACTTCCCTTAGTCTGGCATGGCTTACTAGCTCAATACGGACGTTTAAATTGATTATATATATATATATATATATATATACACAGTGGCGGACTGGGTCTAAAAATATTGGTTGCCAGGTGATGAAGGGGGCCCACCTACATATAGAATACTATCATTTAATTTTTATAATGAATAAATACCATTTTCAAAAAATACATAAGTGGAAACAAAACAGTGCAATCAAATTTTTGTGGAAAAATATCTTACCTTCTCCAGTAAAAAATATTATGTATTTTGCGAAATCCAGAGACTTTCAATAACGACCAGAAGTCGACCCTAAATATTACTAATAGCTGTAGGAAAGCCATGAACGACACCACATCTTTTAAACTCTGATTTTGAAAGTAGATTTATAATTATCAATTTTCATTATACTTCCGCAGCTGTCTCGATGGCCTAGTTGGAGGAATCATAGACGGTGGTGATTCTGGTCTGAAGTTCGATTCTGGTCGGGAGTAGGGTTCCCGGCAAACATTTTCAGTTTTTTCTATTGGTTGTAAAATAAAAATTGAAAAAGGTAACTTGACCAGGATTGAACCCAAGGCCAGTATCTCCACCGTTTCAAGCACCTACCGCTAGGCCACAGAGACACTACGAAAATCTTATGAAAATTCATACTTATAAACCTACTTTCAAAATTTACAAAACAAAGTGTTGTGGTGTCGTTCATGTCTTTCTTAATGTTATTGTTCCTACTTAAGGTCGACTTCTAAATCATTTGGGCGTTCCATAAACTACATCGTCGTTTTGTTTCACATCTATCTAGACTACATTTTAACCTGTAATCCATATTTCATTTCTGTTGCACCTCATCTCACCCCCTCCCTCTCTCTCTCTCTCTCTCTCTCTATATATATATATATATATATATATATATATATATATATGTTTTTGCATGTCAGTTAGATTCAAACTTACAATGATTGGCATTATATATATATATATATATATATATATATATATATATATATATATATATATATATATATATATATATATATATATATATATATATATATATATAAGTATTGAAGTTTCCGTTGAAAATTGAAAAAGTCATAGGAGTGAAGAGTGCTCTATGTAAGTGCTTATGTGTGTAAGTATACTTATGTGTCTGTGTCTATATATATGTATGTTTGAATACATTATTGAACACACTAAGCTTTAGATTTAGCAGAATGTACAACCACTGATTCCAGCTATTTGCACTATCATATATTTTGGTTTCTAGTAATTATCTGGGGAATTGGTTGGCTAAATGCTTTGTTTAATTGTTTTATTTATTTTTTTTAAATGTTATTCTTTCTCTTAGATTTCAGGTATTTTTTGAAAGCAAAGCATTGGCCCCTAAAATAGTACAGTGGGCCCTGCAATGCTACTGTGGGCTCTTGCAATGCTACCGTGGGCCCCCTGTGGCCCACTTGCTATTGGGCAACCTGGCTAGTCCGCCACTGCATATATATATATATATATATAAAAATTATCCGAAATGTGTTTTCTTTTCCTAAGATGGACGACTGGTTTCCCAACGATTCAATAATGATAACAAAAGTTGCCAACCTAAAGATATATACTTTATTTTTTCTAAGATGGATGGCTGGTTGTCTAACGATTCAATACTGGTAAAATAAAGTTGCCAGCCTAAAAATGTATGGAATCTACAAATATCTCTCGAGAATCCAGAAAGTCTCACCTACCCCGGGAAGTATTCTACCACCACCACCACCACCACTATCCGGGTTAAGAATTACTGATTTAAAGCTTTTCTCCCATTGGTTATTTTCCATCACTAATCGTATTATTTGACCCAACAATTTTATCAGAAATCTGTTCCAACTAAAACTTCCTCCATACATCACTAATCACTACCTATCTCTGTTATTATCTACAAGTCGACTTCCACTAACTTATCAATCCAGACATTGACTCACTACAAAGTTATTGGCAGAAGTTATTGGCAGAAATCGGTAGAGGTACGGACAACATGCTTTGCAACATATAGTTACGGCCATTTATGTTCTGAGTTCAAATCCCGCCGAGGTTAGCTTCGCCTTTCATCTTTTGGGGGTTCAATAAAAAAAGTACCAGTAACACAATTGGGTCGATTTAATCGCCCCACCCCCACCCCCTACCCACCCATCCCCCAAAATTTGGTTTTGTACCTAAACCAGAAACTATTATTAAAGTCATTTGTGTTGGAACAACTAGATGTGACATTTATTTATTCATCTAAACTATAATAAAGTAAGAAGCGCGGGACTGCGTACGGTTTATAATTTTTTATCCCCTTAGTAAAATAAGTAGGATTACTTTGAATAAATAATTAATGAATATTACATAATTTATCTACTAAATTTCGTGGCTGTTCATTAAATATATTTTATTATTTATTTAAAGATTCCCTTCTTTACCAGTTAGTGATCGTTTAAATAAATATTCATATATTTCTGTCACTAATTTTCTCCTAATGCAGTTTATATATAATATCGTCTTTTTTTAATGTATCATGGATTACGTTACTGATTACATAAGACAGTGTAACACAGTCTTCGTTCAATTTCTGTGTAAATTGTCAATTATGATTTTATTTGATGTATCATATCTACATGCATATATACTTGCGTATAATATCAATATGCACACTACACATGCTAGCAGAAAACTACCCGAAGGATGGTTTTTCTGCTAGTTCATTTTAAATCTGGTATCAGGAATTACTGAGGCTATATATATATAGTCGATCAACTTTCGTCATATCGGACCTAGGAAACAATGTTTCCGTTGGTCTTTCCAATTGCTATTACTTTCTATCGGTTGCAACTCCAGGTAGAAGGAACAACGTGAAATAAAGTGTCTTGCTCAAGGACATAACGCATCGGCCGGTCCAGGAATTGAACTTACAACCTCACGATTGTGAATCCAATTCTCTTACCACTCAGCCACACGCCTTCACAACTGAGGCTATATGGAATACTAGACGTCTACATTTCGTATTCTGTGGGTTGGTGAGACCACACACACACACACACACACACACACACACACACACACACACACACACACACACACACACACACACACATATCCAGTCCAGTCAAGAGTCTGTTGGGGGAACCTTCCTGGTTGATCTCAACTACATTCTGTTTAGTTTTGGTCATGTCTTCGGGTGTGTAGCCGTACTCACCACACTTGGCCAATTGTAGGTTGTTGAAGCTATTTAACTCATAGTTGGGGTGGATAGCTGCGTATAGGACCCTTTTAACAGCTCTTGTTGATTTGTGTGGTTGGAGTTCCAGGTACCCCGCCCCCCTTCACAGGACCCTGGTCTGGTGGGGGAGGAGTTCCACGTACCCCCCCTCCTCACAGGACCCTGAACTGGTGGGGAAGGAGTTCCATGTACCCTTATCACAGGACCCTGGTCTGGTGGGGGTGGAGTTCCACGTACCCTTATCACAGGACCCTGGACTGGTGGGGGAGGAGTTCCATGTACCCTTATCACAGGACCCTGGTCTGGTGGGGAAGGAGTTCCACGTACCCCCCTCACAGGACCCTACCCTGGTCTTGTGGGGGTGGAGTTCTATGTACCCTTATCACAGGACCCTGGTCTGGTGGGGGAGGAGTTCCACGTACCCCCCTCACAGGACCCTACCCTGGTCTTGTGGGGGTGGAGTTCCATGTACCCTTATCACACGACCCTGGTCGGTGGGGGAGGAGTTCCACGTACCCTCTTCACAGGACCCTGGTCTGGTGGGGGAGGAGTTCCACGTACCCCCCTCACAGACCCTGGTATGGTGGGGTAGGAGTTCCATGTACCATTATCACAGGACCCTGGACAGGTGGGGGAGGAGTTCCATGTAACCTTATCACAGGACCCTGGTCTGATTGGGGTGGAGTTCCACGTACCATTATCACAGGACCCTGGTCTGGTGGGGGAGGAGTTCCACGTACCCTCTTCACAGGACCCTGGTCTGGTGGGGGAGGAGTTCCACGTACCCCCCTCACAGACCCTGGACTGGTGGGGGAGGAGTTCCATGTACTCTTATCACAGGACCCTGGTCTTGTGGAGGGGGAGTTCCGCGTACCCCCCTCACAGGACCCTGGTCTTGTGGGGGTGGAGTTCTACGTACCCCCCTCACAGGACCCTGGTCTTGTGGGGGAGGAGTACCACGTACTCCCCCCCCCCGACCCTGGTCCTGTGGAGGATAGTTCCACGTACCGCCCCCCAGGACTCTGGTCTGGTGGGGGAGAGGTTCTACGTACCCTTATCACAGGACCCTGGTCTGGTGAGGGAGCCGGTTTAGCTGCTGTGGGGTGGATAGCCATTGACTCTGAGGAGTTAATCTGCCCTTTTAACACCTCTTGTTTTGGTGCTGCTGGGGTTCAACTTACCCCCCCCCCCGCCTGTGGTAGGGGAGCCGGGTTAGTTCCCGACCCCTCGACATAGTTAAATTATAAAATTTTATTCTATTCTCGCTCCCTCTCACTCATTCAGTATTTGTCTTTATTCCCTTCTTTCTATTCTTCTCTTCACACTCATTCTACGCTATTTTGTTCACTCTCTACTCACCTCCTTCTCTCTCACTCACTCTCTCATTCACTCTCCCCCTCTCTCGGTCATCTGTGTTACCCTCTCTCACGCTAATTCATTCTCATAGTTTTTTGTTGTTTTCTATCTCACCTACCCTGTCCTTTCCCCTTCATTCCTCTCTCTCTCTTCTTCACCCTCTTTTTTCTCAATAAGTCACTTTCTTTTCACCTCTCTCTTTCTCTCACTCACTCTCTCTCTCTCTCTCTCTCTCTCTCTCTGTCTGTCTCTCTCTCTCTCTCTCTCTCTCTCTCTCTCTATATATATATATATATATATATATATATATATATATATATATATATATATATATATATATATATATATATTATAAAGCTGACGGCCGTATGTATGTAAGAAATTTTCGCCAAACGGCTGGACCAAAAAGCACCCAATTTACACCATAGATGTAACTTTTTCCAAGTAAGAAAGTGAGGGTATTTTTGTCTTCTAAATTTCGTTAAAAGATTAAAGATATTTTATCGTTTATTTAAATATTCACTTCTTTAAAATGTTCAAATGTCAACACTTCCGGTTATACGACATTCCTCTCTCTTTCTTAGTCTGTCTTTTTAGATAGATACATAGCTATACCGTTGCGCCCTTATAATATGTCTCTGGATGTCTGGCTGTCTGCATTAGATACATAGCTATAACATCGCACGCTTATAATATCTGTCTGCATTGACTTCGCTTCTAACCAACTTTTAATTAATTCAGTGCAAATATACCGCACGCCCTCTCAATAATTAATTATATATATATATAATTAGTAATAATTGTTTCTACTTTAAGCACAAGGCCAGCAATTACCCAGTACATTACTGGTACTTTATTTTATCGACCCCGTAAGGATGAAAGGCAAAATTAACCTCAGCGGGATTTGAACTCAAACCGTAAAGGGACGTAACTATGCTAGAAAGCATGGCGCCCAACCCTCTACCGATACTGCCAATTCACCGCCCTATATTCACCGCATATATAATTAGTAATAATAATAATAAATGTGAAGACTAAAATCCAAAGAGGGCTCGATAAGGATAAATATGTATCAAATATATAAGAACCCCAGAGCAAATATTGTTCTCATTGCTGACGTATTATCTTCGCTTTTTTCCCGTTCATTGCCAGGGAACGACTTCACGAACCAAAGTATCGTCTTCCTGTTTTCCTTCGATTGCAACGTTTTTCGAAATATTTACTTCTGCGTTCACAGATTGATTTTTTAGGTTTCAGAAGATCCTGTTAAGGGTGAAAACAGCGATTCTTTGCTTAAACTTTAATCTGTTATATATAATATATATATATAATTATATTTTTGCATACACAAAAACAAAATATAAACAAACGTATTTATTTCACGAAAGGACAGATGGGTTATCGTCATTGTTACTGCCGATATGCCACCCAAAATGTCCCAGCCTGGCCGCAAGATCAGATTTTCCAGAAGAAAAAATGTTACTAGAGCAACAGAGAGACTAAGCTTCGCGATTACCATCAACAAAGCTCAGGGTCAACCCTAAAAGTGGCTGGGTTTCATCTGGGAAAACCATGCTTCTCCCATGGTCAATTGTATGTAGGATGCTCTAGGGTGTGCTCGCCAAACAATCTCTTCATCTTTGCTCCCGAGGGCCGAACAAAAAATATTGTATAGTCTGAGGCTCTAACAATGTAATTTATGTATTTTCTGTTACTTGGAATTTCCATTATGGTTGTACAAATTATTGTAAAGTTTTTTTAAAAATGTGTTCTCTGTTCAGCCTTTATTGTTGCAACTATCAATTTTCTTTAACATACTGGCTGCTGAACTAGGGAATCCTAAAAACTATTCAAACCCAACATCAGAGCACGTTAACCCCCTCCCCTCACTGACTTGAGAGGGCGTGCGGTATCTTTGCACTGGAGTGGAGGGGGGATTCCTGAAAAGATAAAATGCCGGTATACCTAGCCGAGCGCCAGCCGGACAGGCCAGATAGGTATACCGGCAATATATATATATACAATATATATATATATTGTTATACTTTGAGAGGGCCATGCTGCCAATATAAACACACGCACCTGTCGATTTTCACTTAAATTTACTATAAATTTCCGGTAGGTTGTTTGGTTCAATAACCGGTTGTTTGTTTATATATTGTCAAAGCTCTTTCGTCACACATTCTGTGACCTCCTCAGTGACTAGGTTTTTATTTTTGTGTCTCTCCTAACCCTAATCCAAAGTATAACAATATATGTTTCAACACACGTTTTCAGATAAGAAATCTTGCATAACAAATTCGAAAACGAAGTATATATATATATATATATATTGGTAAAAGGAAAAGAAAATGCTGACAAATTGTTCGCAGTGAAAAATAGTTTAATTAGGAATAAGTAAAAATTAGTAATAAGTATTGGTTAGTATTCAGTTTTAGTTTTAAGTTTTTACCGGTTGCGCATTTCTAATGCTTTTCAAAAATAATTTTGAGATAGAGCGCCCGTGATGTTTGCTCTAATCTCTAGAGCAAACATCACGGGCGCTCTATCTCAAAATTATTTTTGAAAAGCATTAGAAATGCGCAACCGGTAAAAACTTAAAACTAAAACTGAATACTAACCAATACTTATTACTAATTTTTACTTATTCCTAATTAAACTATTTTTCACTGCGAACAATTTGTCAGCATTTTCTTTTCCTTTTACCAATATATCACAACTCGTGTGTTACACCTCAATTCTTTTATATATATATATATATATATATATATATATATATATATATATATATATATATATATATATATATATATATGAAAATTAGAGTTAAAACTCAATTGGAACCCTGTAACTATTAGGCTCAAAGTATAAATACTGAGCCGATTAATAATATATAGTAAGAAACACAGTAATATAAACCTGTCAACATATCCCTTTCTATTCTACTCTGCACTTTATCTCTCTTTCACACTATTTCTCTCTTATTTCATCCACCCTCCTCTTTCTCCCCCTTCATTCACCCACCCTCCTCTCTAACCCCCTTACCACCCTCCTCTCTAACCCCCACACAGTCCCTCGTTCCCTCCCTAATTATCACCACATCCCACCACAACACATACCTCTATGCCATTTCCCTATTTACTCTGTTAATTTCTCCCCAGGGTAGTTACGAAACAGTTTCCGCACCCTCCAGATATTTGGCTCAATATCGTATGTATAATATATACATGTATAATATATATATGTATAATATATATATGTATAATATATATATGTATAATATGTATGTATAATATATATAAGTATAATATATATGTATAATATATATGTATAATATGTATGTATAATATGTATGTATCATATATGTGTATAATATATATGTATAATATATATGTATAATATGTATGTATAGTATGTATATATAATATGTATGTATAATATGTATGTATAATATATGTGTATAATATATATGTATAATATATGTGTATAATATATATGTATAATATATAAGTTGCAGAAATGCGAGCATACTGAAAGGAAGTCAGGCAAAAGGCAAACAGACATACACACTGTAGGTGTTGTATCTCTCTCTCTCTCTCTCTCTCTCTCTCTCTCTCTATATATATATATATATATATATATATATATATATATATATATATATATATATATATATATATGTGTGTGTGTGTGTGTATGTGTGTTTGTCTATCTATCTGTCTGTCTGTGTGTATTTGAGTGAGTGTTTATGCAAAGAAAAGTTGAAAGTGCACTTGGAGGCTTTAAGAAAATTTATTTACATTAACTTAACAGGTTTTCACGATTTCTTGATTTTCAAACGTAGCATGAGATGGGAGACATAGAGTTAACATACGATATCTGTCACAAGAACAGACGCTGCACTAGAAAAACGGTGCAAAATGGACAAACGGATACATGCCTTTGTTATCAGGTGTCCGCTGAAGATCACCAAGATTTCTATTCCTAAAGAATCGGATCATTTCCCACTACAGAGTGCCAGGGGCTACAATACGAGAAGACGAAATAACAATCTATATATATATAAAACTGAGGTTGTCTGTCTGTCTATCGATTTTTGGCACACATCTCCTCTTAGAATCTCTCACGGAATTGCACCGAAATTGCTATACTTGTACATTGAGCCCTAGCGAAGACATCGAAAAAAAAATATTTCAAATTGACCCGCCCTATCTGACGAAATCGAATATAATGTATCGATTTTTGAGCGTAAGTGATCAGTTATTTCCCTTTGTTCTGTTTACATTGAGCGTCTGCGTGCAAAAATTAAAAAAATTACGCTGGCTTTCTCAGCGTTTAAAATGACATTAACACAATACACGAACAGTTGTCGAGCCAGCAAAATATTGACCTGCAAAATTCATCAGTTCGAACACTAAGCTTCCGTTTTGTTTCATTTCCATTTAAAAGCCTTTTAAAACAATATTTTTACTTGAAAACAAGTCTATTTAAAGACTACGTAAAACAAGCAAATATTTCGTAAAAAAAAGCAAAAATTATATAAGTTTATTTAAAATATATGTATCTGTACATTTCGTTAGGCGTGCAGACAGACAGTCGTGCAGAGAGGTGATATAGGCGTGCAGACAGACAGTCGTGCAGAGAGGTGATATAGGCGTGCAGACAGACAGTCGTGCAGAGAGGTGATATAGGCGTGCAGACAGACAGTCGTGCAGAGAGGTGATATAGGCGTGCAGACAGACATAACTGATAATTTGGTTACGCTAATGTTTTTCTCTGCGTTGCAGTGTTTACATTTTCGATCTTTGTTAATAAATAACCAGTGCAGTTTCTATCCCCAGCATCCTCTTTTGTTATAACATTCGGGTTATCGTTATGTTTTCTTAACTTCATAAGGCATATTGTTGGTTGAGGGAATATTAATCAAAAACACCACATGCAAGTCTGCACAGTAGACACTACAGTTTTTAAGCCAAGAAAGAAACTTAACATTGTAACTTTAACACAGCTACTGAGCGACCCGAGCAGCGCCGGGCTTTACTGCTAGTATACGATAAAATAAAACTAGATAAGTCTTTCTGACTATGTAGGCAAAGGAAACAATGTAAAAAATGTCCGTACAGACAACTGGATGTTCAAAACTTAAAACAGAATGCAACGGTAACAAAATGGCGTACAACTATTTAGTCTGGAGGAAACTGAGGGTAGAAGAAATATGTTTAGATAATGGCCGTTGATAAAACCATAGCTGAGACAAAATATAGCGAAATTGTTTCCTTTTCATTGCTATTTTCATGTGTGTGTGTGTGTGTATGTGTGTGTGTGTGTGTGTGTGTGTATGCGTATTAGTATATATATATATATATATATGTAGAGGGAGAGAGAGAGGTGGGGAGACATATGTATATATATATGTGTGTGTGTGTGTGTGTGTGTGTGCATTAGTATATAGATATATATATAGAGAGAGAGGGGGAGAGACATATGTATATATATGTCTCTCCCCCTCTCATACATATATATATGTATATGTATGTGTGTATACATAAATATATATATGCATGTGTCTGACGTGGATTTGGGAACGTTACCGTTCCAAACGCAGCATAAAAAGTCTGAGAAAATAATGATGAAGCTGGAGGACAGTCAGTGTTTTCAATATAACATCACATATATAGTTCAAGGAAAAAATAAAACAGAGACACAAAAAGTCTTATGAGTTGCGCACGTTATATGAAAAAGGGGAAATAATGTTTGACGTTTCTGGCTTTAGCCCTTCTTCAGGAGTACAAACAATAGAGACAGGATCACAAAGGCTAGACACAGAAAATAAAAGTAGTCAGTAGTAAAACAAAAAACGAAAATAATGAGAGTAGACAAACATATAGAATATCTTATATAAAATCACTGAGGAGTAGATCCGAATAAAGTAATCTAAAAAGAACACTTTACAATCATCTTTCCCTGGGGATATATTCCTAGTCAAGCAACTTAAAGGTAGAAGACTGCACTAAGTTCCCTTACTGCAGTTTCAATGTATATATATATATATATATATATATATATATATATATATAAATATATATAGCTTTCACCGTATTTTTGACTAAAGGAATTTTAGCTTGATAACGGGGTTATCAAGCTAAAATTCGTTTAGTCAAAAATACGGTGAAAGCTATATATTTTCTAATTTCAAACTCGCTCACTGTTTCAAAAACATACTTACTTATATATATATATATATATATATAATAAACAATACAATATAATTACCTCATTACCAGAGGTTTCCCAAATAAGACGAATACAAGAAACGTCCTCATTCGTTCGTCAGACAAGGCATTTTAAAACATAGTGAAATATTTGAAAAATCTCCTCAAGAAAGGCAAAAGTTTAACGGGCAAAAAATAATATAAATAAAAGTAATGCAAGAGATATATAAAAATAAAATAAGGAAATATAGTAAGGGTATGTGTATAAATGTGTGTATATGCACCTACAAATGTACATATGTATGTATGTACAAATGCATGTGTATAGTGAAAAAATGTGTGCGTAAGTACATACATGAGGGCAAGCATATCAGTGTATGTGTGACCACAAATACGTATATAATATATGTTGAAAAAAGAAATTGTAAGATAATAGAGTTAGCGTACATACAGACTCTGGGACTAAGGATTGAAATATATACACATACAAGTATGAAAGCACGCGTATAAACACACACACACGCGCAACCACATACATGCAAGTGATATATACAGGGAAGGGAGTGTATCAGTCAAAGCAGTGTCAGGCTGAAGGTCGATACATATATAAAAAATATAAAATATGAAAATGAAAAAATGAAAAAATATATGAGAATATATATATATATATGCGTATATATATTTATATATACATATAACACGATATTTATTACTTTCTAGAGTATAATCTAGTCGAACTAAGAACAGGAAACACCTTCACCCTAATCAAGATATTTCTCTTAAAGGTCAATATTTTCACCAGATATTCAATGCTACCTACGTGCTAAATGTATTAAACACCGACCCAACCTGGGTGTTGAGCCTATTACCCTCTCCCTTTCCCCCCTCTATTTCTTCCATTGTCTAATATTCCTTACTCTTTCCCTCCTTTTCTTCTCATATATGGCATTTATAGTCCTTTCCTCTACTTTCCTATACAACCAGATCTTCCCGTCTTTACACCTTCCCGACCTTATTTTTATTATTATTTATATAATTAATCATGAAAATTTAATAAATAGTTTGTCACACTAAAAAAAATTATATATATATATATTTAAATAACGTAATTCGAGGATCAAAGAAGAGAGATGTGATTGTCAAAGCATGTGGTTGACCATCCTTCTCTCAGACATGTTGTTAAACTGTTTTTGTCAATACAGAGTTGTTATATTCCCTTTGACATTTTCTCCAAATCTCAGTTCGGATTTCAAGTAAATTTAAACACTGACAATATTTACATTAACCACTTTTTATTTATATAATATTATATTGTAATTTAAGAAAGACATAACAGAAACATTCTCGATGGTGACTAAACTGTTTATACAAAAACAAAACATACTATTAAAGGGAACGAAAAAAAGAAAATAGAAAAAAGAAAAAAAAAAGAAAAAGAAAAAAAGGATTAAGCAACGAAAGAGGGAGGACAGACACCACACCCCAATCTGGGATGTGTTTCAACTGCGACTAGTGGGCAAAATGGTAAAGATATTATCATGAAGAATGGCCAGAGAGACTCGCTGCAACAACCACCCTACCTCACAGGGTTCCTTCCTCAAGCGGGCCGCCGTCTTTCCGATTTTACAAAGGAAATCAGCAGTGTGGGGACTAAGGATGGAGATCAAAAGGAAGGGGTCGGTATTTAACTATTGTCCTCTCCTCTATATTATGGGCAGCGGAGCCCGGGTTTGTGCCGAAGCGACAATGTTGGAGGTGGAGAACGAGTTCTGATAAATATAGATATTTCCTGTACACTGACAATAGTGTACAGGAAATATTTACATTTATCAATGTTGGACCTAGTAATAATGTCGTGGGTTCGATTCCTGGACTGGGTTGTGTATTGTTTGCTTGAGCAAAACATTTCATTTTACGTTGCTCCAGTATACTCAGCTAAAAATGAGTACCATCAATAGCTGGGGGTTTAACCCGGCAATGAACTAGCATCTTGCCCAGGAGAAGTCTTGTACTCTGAGTAGCTTAACCCTTTTGCATTTACATTACTCTATATTTACTATTATATTTTCACGGTAAAAGCTTTACCTTACATACTTATCTCTCATAATATCGAATCTATGAGATTTTCATGTTATTTATTTTGAGTACAATACCTTAACATCAGTATGAACAGCCAGATACAGCCAGTTTGAACAGAGAGAATTCTGGCCGGATATGGCCGGTTTAAATGCTAAAGGGTTAACGCCTCGGAGACCGGATAAGCACCGGCCTGATGAGTCTCCAGGCTCGAGACATATTTTAAACTTTTTTTAGAAGATATAAACACTTAAGATTGTATAAGGACGGTGGATTGGCAGTATCGTTAGAGGGTCTGACTCTATGCTTTGCAGTATAGAATTACGTCCCCTTACGGTCTGAGTTCAAATTCCGCTGAGGTTAACTTTGCCTTTCATCCTTACGGAGTCGATAAAATAGAGTACCAGTAATGCACTGGGATAATTGCTGGCCTTGTGCCAAAAGTAGAAACAATTATATAAGGGAGCCAGAGGTGCTCAATTTTGTGTATGGCAGCTGGGTATAGGGAGATACAGGAACTAGCTATCTATAAATGTCATATTTAAATAGGAAAAACATTTACTGGTTTCGTTAAGATCTACACCCCAAAATAGCAATTTTTCTTGAAGCGGTCGTAGCTGGTTGACTTGACTATATTGCCTTATAGATTATAACCTGTTTTATAGGTCCCTGCCTAGCGAGCTCGTATCTCTGTTTCTGCATGAGCAAATGGCTACATTAGGTAGTGGGAGTTTTTGCATACATATATATATATCTATATATATAAAGTTGTAGTTCCTGTCTGTTTGTTTGTTTGTTCACGAACTCCTCCTGTGGTTTTGGAGATAAACCTTCATAACTATATATATTCTGAAACTACATTGCCCAGGGTACTTGGATAAGTATATTTCATTTTAATGAAAAGGTTCCTCGGGGTCACAAACCCCCGTTGAAAATATTTTCCCTTCGACTTATATGAAATTTAAACCATAGGTAAACGACAAGATATTCAATTCAATTCAATATATTTGGCAGAAATTAAAACATAGATGCGTCAGATGTATGTAAGGGGGGGGGGGGGCATGTACACAGTCCGAAACACAGGGATCCAAGACCGGTCCAATTTCGCCTTGAATTGTTGCATGGTTGACGCGTTGACTACTTCTTCTGGAAGCCGATTCCAGGGTCCAGAGATGCGGATCGAGAAATCAGCTTTCCGTCTATTTAGGCGAAAGCGGCGGTGAAACAGCTTTTTGCCATGTCCACGTAGACCCCTTTCAAGTGCCGGAGAGAATAGATCTTCAGGGAGATCGTAATGGCCATTGAAGAGATTGTAAGCCAAACTGATATCGCCTCTTAGCCGTCGACGCTCCAAGGAGAAGAGGTTCAGCTTCTGCAGTCGACTTTCGTAGGGAAGCTCATGAAGACCCTGTACCATTCGAGTCGCTAGTCGTTGAACTCTCTCCAAGTGATGGATATCCCGGATGAGATATGGGTTTGATGCTTGGATGCCATATTCTAGGTGCGGTCTCACGAGGGCGACATAGAGAGGCCTGAAAATTTCTGGAGTAAGTTTGGCAAAGGAGCGTCGAATAAGAAAAAGAGAGCTCCTTGCCTTGTTTGCGGCTTGAATGCAATGTTTTGATGGTTTGAAGGACGAGTCGACCAGCAGACCAAGATCTTCAGTCTCCTCAACCTCTTTCAAAGGAGCAGTGCCACCGTTGAAGAAGAATAAGATTTAATAATGTAATTTTGATTTGATATATTACAAAAAATAATGTTTTCCAATTTTTTATGCATTACATTTTACATTGAGTAATATTGAAATGCAGAGTTTTTCTCCATAAATCATATCACTGATTTAAAATCAATCATCATTTTCTTACAAAAAAAATGTGTGAAACGCAGCAAGGCGTGGGTAATTCCGCTTGTATATATATATATATGTGTGTGTGTGTGCGTGTGCGTGTGTGTGTGTGTGTGTGTGTGTACATATTAGTATAGATATCTCTGGTAGTGTACAGAATAATATATTAATGATGTATAATTTTAGGTAGTGCAGGGTTAAGTATATATACATAGAAATACGTATTATTTATTTATGAAATATTAAAGGAATATATTGGAATCCGGCCTTCTTTTTTATCATTAATATATATATATATATATATATATATATATATATATATATATATATATATATGTAGATAAATCTACCAAAATATACGGTAGTGTCCAATCCGTATGAAGAACTCAATGTAATCCAAATATCATGAAAAGAGAAGATGTATTCAAAATTTTTTCGAAGGAAAACACAGGAAAACAGAGTCAAGATAAATTAATAAAAATAATGAATAAAAACAAAGAAACAGTTCCTTATATTAAAAAATTCATCATTTTACGATCGTTTCTAGTATATATATGTGTGTGTTGGTATGTATATCATATAGATCTATGTAAAATTTTTACAAACTATCAGTGGGAATATACATACTTACACATATATATGCTGTCTTCAGAAATAATTATATATATGTGTAGGTATGTATATTCCCTCTGATAGTTTGTAAAAATTTTACACAGATCTATATGATATACATACCAACACACACATATATATACTAGAAATGATCGTAAAATGATGAATTTTTTAATATAAGGAACTGTTTCTTTGTTTTTATTCATTATTTTTATTAATTTATATATATATGAAAGAAATAGATTTCGCTTCAAGCATAGCTTTATACAATTTGTACAAATTTCTTCGGAGATACGAAATATTTATATATATATATATATATATATATATATAATATTAATTTTAAATATTAACAAAATAGATATTCTTGTGATTAATTATATTTTATTATACATATTTCAGAGGTACCGAGTTAAGTTCAACAGTACGTCCTCATCAGATAAAATAAAATGATGCATGACACACCCTGACATAGTAGATGGTTAAGATTCAGTCATGGTAGTGATTAACATATGACAAAACTCAATATTTATACCCTAATATTGAGAACATGAGAAAAATATATAATACAAACAATAGAGAGGGTGCGTGTAATACAGCTTAAAAAATACATGGCTTCAATATAACACTTAAAATTTTTTTTTTTTAAACTACTGAAGAAAGAAGAAAGAAAGGAAAGCATAGAGGAAGAAACAGCTGATGTGATAATATATTTAGTAGGTGGCTCGAAAAAACAAATGAAAGATGATTAAAGAGAGAGAGAGACAAAGGGGAGTAATTTATGTTCAAGTTTATAGACAATTTTCCATATATGCAATATATATCTAAATTTATTTAGTTGACCGTTACTATCCAAAATATTCAATCTAAGTTATTTCAGAGTAATGAGTAATATTTTAGGTTTTAAAAGTTAATAGGTATTTGTATTAATATTATATTATACTATCAAGTTTAATTTCTAAAATTCAAATTTTTTGAAAACAAATTGAAAGGATTTACAAAACACGAGAAAGAAAATATATAATGCTTTTATACCCTCACGAAGGTAATCTTTACCAAAATTATCTATAATATTGACAACAGTTTATATAATATAATTTATAAAATAATTATAGTTATAACTAGCAGATTTACCCGGCGTTGCTCGGGGTTTGAAATTATGATATGAATATACAGAAGAAGAACATTATTTGTCCCCAACCTGTCAAAATAAGCAGAAGTCTTCAATAATTAATGCAAACGAATATTTAGTGCAATCTCTGTACACATAAAACTATGCTGATAATGAAGGAAAACACTGAACAGGATGTAGTTATACAAATGATTAAAGACAATACACGTTAACTTTGAAAGTGCAACAAAGAATAAACAAGAAACAAACGATAATATTAGTGATTTATCTTCAAATGAATGTGATGTTTATATTTCTGAAAAGTTGGTTATCTCCCTTTTTTATAAGGATTGTCAATAAAGTTTGTTATCTCCCTTACATCAATTTTTCTACCGATAATTTTGATATCGATTTTTTATTGCTCAACGTCGGTCGATTTGAAAAATGTTTGTGGTGTGACAATCTTAGCGACCTGTGCAACATGCACAGAAAATTTGGTCAAATTCAGTTGGTAATTGTGAAAGCCTTAAGCATGCAAAATTGTACACAGACACACACACATCCTCACTTTTATATATACAAAGTTTGTCAATAAAGTTTGTTATCTCCCTTACATTAATTTTTCTACCGATAATTTTGATATTGATTTTTTTATTGCTAAACGTCGGTCGATTTGAAAAATGTTTGTGATGTGACAATCTTAGCGACCTATGCAACGTGCACAGAAAATTTGGTCAAATTCAGTTGGTAATTGTGAAAGCCTTAAGCATGCAAAGTTGTACACAGACACACACATCCTCGCTTTTATATATATAAAGACTAGCAGAAAACCACCTTGTAGGCGGTTTTCTGCTAGTCTATATATCTAAAACAGAGAATGTCTGTCTGTCTGTCAGATCACTAAAACTTGAGAACCATCCAACCGATTGTTTTCAAACTTTAGACATGTGAGTGTTTTGATCAAAAATTATTTCAAATTTTCAATGCCCTAGGGACCGCATTAGGCGATTTAGCGTTCTCTCTATATAATTCTTAGTCTTTCTTTTTAGATAGATACATAGATATAACGTTGCGCCCTTATAATATCTGTCTGTATGTCTGGCTGTCTGCATTACGTCATTATGACGCGCTCAGTGTGTGTGTGTATATATATATGTATCGTAATGCAGACAGCAAGACATAGCTTTCCTTCCCCTCTTCCAACGTCTCTCTCT
This sequence comes from Eledone cirrhosa, assembly GCA_964016885.1. Classification (NCBI taxonomy): domain Eukaryota; kingdom Metazoa; phylum Mollusca; class Cephalopoda; order Octopoda; family Eledonidae; genus Eledone; species Eledone cirrhosa. Next base: position 32,039,320 of record OZ024742.1, on the reverse strand, counting down.
CTCTCCCTCCCGCTATCCCCCTCTTGTAGTCTGTCTCTTTCTTTCACTCTCACTCTCTCTCTACGCGTCGGACAGACAGACAGAGAAATTGCTGGTTATATATTATAAGGAGATTATTAAAGAATTTATGATTAAATAGTTTGAGTGCCTAAAGGATCAACCGGCCTTATAACTAAACTTAAAGATCTGAATTTTTAATTATATATATGTGTTAATCAATTATTATAATGTTTATAATGTCTAAAGGCTTAAGGTGAACCCTTTCAAATATATATAATATAATACAATAATATAATATAGTAAATAAGTTACTGAAAATAGTGTTAAAAAATATATGTAGTTAAAATATATTGTTAAAAAATATTGTTAAAAAATTAATGTTTTATATCGATTGTTTTCATTTAGTTGAAATATACTATAAACATATAAGTCAAAACTAGATAAGTCCTAATGATAGGGGCTAGATACAAAATAAATATAAAAATTTAAAATAATGAATTGTTTGTGAAACTTAAAAATGCCCAATATTAAAAAATATATTATATATGTAATAGGGTTTTAATATATAGTAGGCAAAAGATACGTCTAAAATATTTTAGCGAATGTGATAGAAAGAGGAGCTAAATATTTGAGAAAGCCGAAGGTAATCTAAATTTAAATAAATTAAATTAAATTATATTAAATTAAATTAAGTAAAAATCATTATATAAATTCGAACTTCCAGGGAATATCAAACCCTTATAACAATATAGAGTCATTTGAGTATCTAAATTATTTATAAATGTAACTACGAGTATGTTACTACACTAAATAAACATATTTGTACAACTATATAGAGATATTATTATAGGTATTAATGAAACGGTATACATTTAATAAATAAATAATTATAATCATTATTAGTAATACTATAATTGTAGTTTTACCTCCAGTTCAGTGGAGAGAGAGACCAATATTTGTCGACTATTATGGTTTGTTATATTTATATATATATATAAAAATGCAAATCTAACTTTCTGAGTCTCCAAAACATACTCAAAATGAGTAAAATATGCAAACGCATGAATGATCAACAGTTCAATTATAATCGGTAAATTTACAAGTTAAATATCCAAATTATACATTTAAAATAGAAACAGATAAATAAAGATCCGAATCAAAATTATAAATATCTAAAAAAAACCTAAGGTGCGCATATTTATCAAGTAAACAAGTTATCAAAAGAGGATCCGTCATTCTAACATTAATTCTATCACAAATGATTAGAAGATAAAGCATTATTAAAGTTTTATAAACCGTTATGACTTTTTAGGCCCAACAGTTGATAAGAGACGTCAAAAATTAAGGCCTGATTGTTTAGTGATTTTTCCTGACTTTTTGCGAGGCTTGGAATGTTAATATTTTAAATTAATATTAATAACTCTGGAAAACATTTTCCTGTTGAGTGCTTCCAATCTATTGTAAAACTCATTCTTTGATGTATTCATTGAACCTTGTTTAACTTTTTAATATATATATATATATATATATATATATATATATATATATTATTAAAAAGTTAAACAACGCGTTAAAAAGAGCAGGATATATGAATAATATAGAATATGTAGATAATAATAATCCAAGTATTAATCTTAATAAAAATAATAACATATATAAGATAAACTCTAATAATTATAATTCAAACACCCATAAGCCAAATAAATCGAGGATAAGAACTAGAACTAAATCAGTCATATGGTTCGCCCCCCCCCCCCCCCACCCCTGCTTCGGTCGCAGTGAAAACACCAATTACAAAATTATTCTTTAACGCTTTGGACACCTCTTTCCCTACTCAACATAAATACCATTCCATTTTTAATAGACATACCATTAAATTCTCGTATTCTACAACTATGAACATGGCCCAAAACATTGCCAAATTAAACACTAAAATCCTAAAACAAAACCAGCATAATGATCTTAATAATAGAGTTAACATAAATGATACTAAACCAAAATGTAATTGTAGAAATAAAACTGATTGCCCTTTGCAAAATAATTGTCTAGATAGTAATTTGGTTTATAAATGCACCGTAAAAACTGATCACAACACATACAACTACATAGGATCGACTTCTACATTTAAAGCCAGATTTGCGAACCATAAATGCTCTTTCTCGAACTCCAAAAGGAAATCATCCACGTCTTTATCACAGCTCATATGGTCATTAAAAGAGAGGAATTTAAAATACTCCATTCTTTGGACTAAACTTCGGAACTGTGGAGTTTACCGCAACTCTAGTATATCAAATAACTGCACGCTCTGTACAATGGAGACCCTGTTGATTATTAATAACTATGAGACCCTAATTAACAAAAAAAAGTCAATTATTCTCTAGTTGCCTCCATAAAGCTACGTCCACATTCTTAGCCTCCCACAAAACGAGAAAAAAAGAGAGAGAAACACTTAACCATTAAAAACTTGGTTGTCAGACGTATATAATCAACAGGGAAAAACATTAATGGCCTTTAATATTGCATTATCTTATAACTATCTATAGAAGAAATAACGCTCGAATGAAAGACACTTGTTCAATAACATGCCGGAACATTGATATACATAACATAATATTATTAACTTTGATCCATACCATTATTTCTTTATTTCTCTATCTTTATCTTCCTATCTAAGTTTTAAATTTTAGTTTAATATCCAACCCATACATTTTTACGGAACTTATTTCTAACTGTGAATCTTTCATGTGTTTTGATCTCTTATTTATAATATGTATGTAATTATATTTTCTACGTTTTTTAAATATACCTACTGCATTTTTATATCCATGATTCAAATATAGAGCAAATATACAAACTATAAATTATTATAGACCTTATTTTGAACTCTGAATTATCCATGCATTTATTATTGCTTTTCTTATATATATATATATATATATATATATATATATATATATATATATATATATATATATATATATATTTAACTATAACACGTTCGAACTTTATTATATAAAATTATAACCGTTATCATTTACCTAAAGTATACTGTATCAATAATATCTAATTTATATCCATATATACCTCCCTGTATCTTTCTATACATAATTTTTAGTTAACTTCTAAATTTCTTGATTATTATTTATTTCGAAGTATGAATAATTAATGCATTTACACCCTGTTATATATAGGTATATATTTAACTTTAGCATGCCTCATTCTATTATTTTATTTTTATTTTCGTTATCATTTACCTAAAATATACTGGCTCATTAATATATATCTATATACATAATCGTTATTTAAATATTTCTAACAATAAGTACTTCATAAGATTTACATATCTAATTTGTTGACAATGATTATCTTCGGTAAAGTTTACATTTAGGAAAATATTCAACAGTGTAAACTTTCCTTTCCGCTGGCCAGCTAAATCCTTTAAATGTTATCCTCATAAAATTCCGAAGTTTAGAAATGTTAAAACACTTATAGAATTTACAAAACTAACAAATATAAATAACCAGCAATTTAAAAAAAAACCCCTAAAATCTTGATTCTTCACCCTAAAATAGCATAAATTAAATATTTTCAAACTTAACCGTTTAACTTTCGGAAAATCTCCTTCTACATATATTACCCCTTATCTTTCCATCTCTATATATCCTATTCCAGTGGCTCTCATTGACTGTTTTCCCAGCTAAAAATAAATTGTAGTATCATACATATTAAAATCTCTATAACTGTTACATTAAGCAACGTTTTTCTTACTCACACATTCTCTATTGAATTTATTACGTTTTCGCATTTTCTCATTATTAGGGTATAAATTTTAAACTTCCTCTTAGGTTAATCACTACCTTGATTAAATCTTAACCATTTAACATCTCAGGGTATGTCATGTATCATTATATTTTGTCTGATGAGAACGTACTGTTGTACATCCGAAATATGTATAATAAAATGTAATTAATCAAAAGAACATCTATTTTATTAATATTTGTATTTTAATATATATATATATATATATAATATATATATATATATATATATATATATATATATATTTGGCATATTATAAATAGTGGGACTTTGGTTATCGTGTCTTTGAGCTCTGCTGATGATCGTCTCCAACCGTGACCATCCCCACAGAAAGTTTCGTGAAATAGTCTTTAAGACTATACAGGATGATTTTAAACTTTATTTTATTCTGAGTTAAGGCTCTATTGATTTTTCCCTGGATTTCAGCAAATTCTGTGGATGAATCTATATCCTGATTCTTTTTGAATTGAGTTTGAATTATTTTCTCACATCTTACGTTAACTATTTTTACATTTTGACGCTATAGTCACTTATATATTATGGAATACTGTTGGCTTCTTGCTACAATACTTTCTATACCTTTCATTTATATATATATATATATATATATATATATATATATATATATATATATATATATATATATATGTATATATATGATTCCCTTCGAATGAAACAGTTCTAGTCCTGTAGAAGCCATTTCTATATTAAATCTTGTATATATTCTATGTATTGAGTACCTTACTTACTGTGCTTAGCCCGTATTGAACCTGGGACTCTCTCTCTCTCTATATATATATATATATCATCATCATCACCGTTTTACGTTCGTTCTTCCACGCTAGCATGGGTTAGACGTGTTGTCCTGTTGTGGGCAGTGTCCGGTCGGCTGACCATATCTTGTTCATATGGGAACTGATTCTGGATTGATTTCTACAGCTGGATGCCCTTCCTAAAACCAACCTCATTCACAGTGAGTCAGGGCCGTCTTAACAGCATTATAGCCCCCCCCCCCTCCCCGGGAAAAGCAGAGCACTGGGGCCCCTACCTATACAACCACTCACAGGAACAAAAATACCAATGTGCCCCCTATCCTCGTGGGGTCACGGCACCTGCCCAGTGTGCCCATGCATTAAGACAGCCCTGCAGTGAGTGCTGGGTACTTTTTTTCCGTGGCGCCCACACGTCCACTTTGCAGTGGATCCCAGTCCCTATCATCTCATTTCTATAGCTGAGTAAACTGGAGCAATGTGAAATAAAGTGTCTTGCTCAAGGAAACAACACATCACCCGGTCTGAGAATTGAACTCACAACCTTTCGATTGCAAGGCCACTGCTCTAACCACTAAGCCATATATTTATACCCATTATCTATATTACTAAAACAGAGAATGTCTGTTAGTCTGTCTGTCTGTCCAATCACTAAAACTCGAGAACCACCCAACCGAGTTTTTTCAAACTTTACACTTGTAATACTTATAGTCCCGTGCGTGTTTTGAGCAAAGAAAATCAAATTTTCAATGCCCTAGGCACTGCATTAGCGATCTATGTCTATAATTCTTAGTCTTTCTCTTTTTAGATAGATACATAGGCATACAGACAGATATTAGAAGGGCGCGACGTTATATCTGACTGTCTGCATTACGTCATTATGACGCGATCAGTGTGTGTGTGTGTATATATGTATATATATATTCTTATGCCAGGGAACGTCTTCACGAACCAAAGTATCGTCTTCCTGTTTTCCTTCGGTTGCAACGTTTTTCGAGATATTTACTTCTGCGTTCACAGATTGATTTTTTTAGTTTCAGAAGATCCCGTTAAGGGTGAAAGCAGCGAGTCTTTGCTTAAACTTTAATGTTATTTTAATATAGATATTCGTGTACAGATATTTTTGCATACACAAACACAAAATATAAACGAAAAAGGCCGACGCTTGCATAATCAGATGCATTACTGACAGATATTTTTGCATACACAAAAACATTTCGAAATATTTACTTCTGCGTTCACAGATTGATGTTTTTAATTTCAGAAGATCCCGTTAAAGGTGAAAGCAGCGATTCTTTGCTTAAACTTTAATCTGTTATTTTAATATATATATATAATTATATATTCGTGTACAGATATTTGTGCATACACAATAACAAAATATAAACAAACGTATTTATTTCACGAGCCTCTATAAGGATAAATATATATCAACGCCGGGCCATTCTGCTAGTATATATATATAATGGGTATAAATCGAAGTTGTAGTTGCAGTATAGCAGATACCAATTGAATTGTTTGAGGCAGTCACACAAGCGTTCAATGGTGTGAATATATATGATTTATATAAGGGGAACCTATCAACAAAATCCCAGACCTCATTCACATGCCCAGTGGGGCGGAACTCATCAAATTGGACCAAGGAAAGTGTTTCCATTAGTTTTTCCATTGCTAATTCTATCTACCGGTCGAAACAGCAACGTGAAAATTGGAGGACAATGATTGCGAATCCATTACTCTAACCACTAAATCACCCGCCTTCTCTTTAGGGTGTATAAGCTCCACAATTAAGTATTTCCCTGTGGTTATTTCGATCAGCGGTCTGTGGAAAAACTTTAATGTATTTATCTTTTTAAAAAAATTCAAATTCGTGGTCCATAGGATCTAGAATTATGAATTTAGTGGTCCGTGAGGTCTGAAAGGTTGGCGACCACTGATTTAGATGATATACATACCATCTTATGAAAGTCCTACTAAGCTTGATGGAAGTTAAAGGTATTTAGCGTTTCTTTAATTTACTCTATGTGTATATTTATATACAGTCTCAGTTACCTTTATTATGTCAGGGCTGAGGTCACTGACCTCCTCGACTTATTTCACCCTTCATACCTCCAGGAAACGAATGCAACTCCATAGCTCAGTCCTTTACACAGACAATGACCATTCAATCTGAAGCCAGATGAATGGCCATGCCATAGATAACCTCAAAAAAGATTTTATAAGGATCTTCAAATAGTTCAGCCTAAATATCACACAGTCACCACCAACTGGACCAAAGTTGACTTTCTAGACATCATTCAGAACCTAAAATGTAGTCAACAATACTGCTAAGGGAAACTAACGAGTAAAAGATTAAAAGGTGTATAATATATATATTTGATTAAAATATTTTCTGTTTGTGTATCCCATAATTCCCTTATTGATTAACTAATTATGCAATCCACACCTGATGATGTCACCAGGATCTTGCGTAACCAAGCCACTGAAATATATATTATGTTGTTTTGCAGCAATAAAACTTTAAAGGTATATTACCAGTCGGGCTTCTATCACATTCATATTTAACTCCGGATTCAATGTCAACGATGGATGAGTTGCATAATGTAGAGTGCTTTTCTTATTACTACATCATGGTTAACTAAACAGAATTACCAGTTCTATCCAGTGAACCATTAAAGTTTAAGCAAAGAATCGCTGCTTTCACCCAAAGCAGCGATTCTCTGCTTAAACTTTAACCTGTTATTTTAATAAATATTTGCTCTACGGTTCTTATATATTTATCCTTATCTAGACCTCTTTGGATTTTAGTCTTCAAATTTATTTTTATTACTATATATATATATATATATATATATATATATATATATATATATATATATATATATAAACGTTTGAATATGTATAATAAAGCCAAAACAATGCAGGTATGGACATAGAAAAAAGAATGCAATTGCAAAAGATATTGTTGACAATTCGTCTTTTACCTTAGATTTATTTTAAACGTCCTTAATTTTCGAGATAATATCTCTTCTTCAGAGGGAAATAAAGGTCTCAAACCAGCGTTCTAAATATCTTGCCAAGCCATGCTGACAGGAAATAGTATAGAGTATCTGTTCTATCTCTAATGTCAAAGAGTTAAAATTAGGTGGATAAAGAGTAGTCTCCCTTTAAAAGGGGTTTGTTTAGGGGTTTTTTTTTAATATACATGCCTGTTTAAGTGTGTGGGAGAATGCATGAAGGTGTAAGTATGTGAGTGTGTGTGTGTGAGTGTGAGAAGATAAGTCTATTCGTAAATGTGGGGGATAGGTGTTATCTGGTGTTAGAACTGGTTTTGTGTGTGTATGTGTGAGAGAGAATAAGTGGAGGTGTAAGCGTGTGTGTGTGTGTGTATGGGGTGTGTAAATATGGGGCTAGAAGCCCTATCAGGTTATAAATTGGGTGTTGAGTTCTAGTCTATTATTGATAGGTGGTTGTGTTTTATCTATAATTAGTGCTTCCTTAATTCTAAGATTGCCGAGGTTTCTTTCCTTAGTTTCTATCCTAACTGTTATGGTTTTGTCGGTGTTTTTGCATTTAACTAGGTGTTTCTTAAATGAGGAAGCGTTAGTATTGAGGTGTTCTTTTATTCTTATGTGGAGTGGTCTGGTGGTGCTACCTACGTAGAAGTTGTTGCATTTGTCACACTCTAGTCTGTATACGACGTAAGCCTGGTGGCATAGGTCTGTGTCGTTGATGAGGCAGTTGGCTAGTCTGCAGCAGTTGTCATGTCTGGTGGAGTGTCTTTTGGCTAGCTGTCCGCGCAGAGAAGGACCTGAGTGGGCCAGTTGGATATCTAGTCCTTCTTGTCTGATGGCTCTGCGGATGGCTGTTGTTGTTTCTTCACTGAAGTGTGGGAGCTTCAGGAAGCAAGTGTTAGTGCCTCGGGTGTGGTGTCCTCTGTTCTTTCTGGCACGGTTTGTGGTGGATGTCGTGTATCCGTTCAGTTTGAGTACTTCCAGGAAATGTGTGGTGTGTGTGTCTCGGTCTCTAGCGTCGGTGCATTTGTTCCGGATACGTGCCAGTTCGTTCCTTATGTATCGGAACTTGGCACCGAGTGGGAGGGCCGATCTGAAATGTACGAACAGGTCCCTGCTGGCGGCTTTTTTATAGAAGCAGGTGTGGATGTTGCCTTCCTCTGTTACCCTGAGTTGGAAGTCCAGTAGGGATAGTGATCCGCGGTCATCGGGGTGTTCCATGCTGAACTTTATACTGGCGTCCATGCTGGAGAATGTTGTGTATATTTTATATGCCTCCTCACGGGATGATGTGAGGATGAGTATGTCATCTACATATCGGATGAAGAAGGCATGGGAAAGGCAGGTGTTGAGGGCTCGGCATTCTAGCTGGTTCATGTAGGTGATGGCCAGCAGGCCCGATAGACTGGATCCCATGGGTAATCCTGTTGTCTGTCTGTATGTGTGGTGGTGGAAGGTGAAGTACGTGTTGTCTACTGTGAAGGACAAAAGCTGAAGCTCCCACACTTCAGTGAAGAAACAACAGCCATCCGACGAGAAGGACTAGATATCCAACTGGCCCACTCAGGTCCTTCTCTGCGCGGACAGCTAGCCAAAAGACACTCCACCAGACATGACAACTGCTGCAGACTAGCCAACTGCCTCATCAACGACACAGACCTATGCCACCAGGCTTACGTCGTATACAGACTAGAGTGTGACAAATGCAACAACTTCTACGTAGGTAGCACCACCAGACCACTCCACATAAGAATAAAAGAACACCTCAATACTAACGCTTCCTCATTTAAGAAACACCTAGTTAAATGCAAAAACACCGACAAAACCATAACAGTTAGGATAGAAACTAAGGAAAGAAACCTCGGCAATCTTAGAATTAAAGAAGCACTAATTATAGATAAAACACAACCACCTATCAATAATAGACTAGAACTCAACACCCAATTTATAACCTGATAGGGCTTCTAGCCCCATATTTACACACCCCATACACACGCTTACACCTCCACTTATTCTCTCTCATACATACACACACAAACCAGTTCTAACACCAGATAACACCTATCCCCCACATTTACGAATAGACTTATCTTCTCACACTCACATACTTACACCTTCATGCATTCTCCCACACACTTAAACAGGCATGTATATATAAAAAAAAAACCCTAAACAAACCCCTTTTAAAGGGAGACTACCCTTTATCCACCTAATTTTAATTCTTTGACATTAGAGATAGAACAGATACTCTATACTATTTCCTGTCAGCATGGCTTGGCAAGATATTTAGAACGCTGGTTTGAGACCTTTATTTCCCTCTAAAGAAGAGATATTATCTCGAAAATTAAGGACGTTTAAAATAAATCTAAGGTAAAAGACGAATTGTCAACAATATCTTTTGCAATTGCATTCTTTTTTCTGTCCATACCTGCATTGTTTTGGCTTTATTATACATATTCAAACGTTTATGCCTCATTACACAATGCTTCAAGTGAACTATAACCTCCTCCATATATATATATATATATATCATCATCAACGTTTAACGTCTGTGTTCCACGCTTGCATGGGTTTGGACGGGGGTTTTCCCACTTGAGGCAAGAGTGATTATCTTGCTCGCATAGGACTATCTGGCGGGTTTTCTACAGCTGGATGCCCTTCCTAACACCAACCACATTTACAGTGCGGGGCTGGGAGGTTTTTACCGTGTTGCCTACACGGCCACATTACAGCGTGAACTGTGTTTTTTGACGTGACACCTACACGATCTCATTTGTTTCGGCCTGGATGTTGTGGCACCAACATAACTTTACATTGAAAGGGGCGGTGTGGATGGGTTGGGGGTGGTGGGACGGGGGGTGTATTTTGTTAGAGATGCCTACTGACTGTAGTAGGTTTTACTTTGTATTTAGGTAAGGCGGGTCTTCTCTATTACTGAGTACCGCCAAAGGTCTCGGTCCAGTGACATTGTCTTGGTGAGGTGTAAGGTCGGAATTTATCAGCTCGTCCCAGGTTTTTCTGGGTCTGCCTATTCCGTGGCTACCGTCTCTCTCTCTACTCTTTTATTTTACTCTTTTACCTGTTTCAGCCATCCGGCTGAGGCCATGCTGGGGCACCGCTCTCTCTCTCTCTCTATATATATATATGATGGAGGCACATGGCTTAGTGGTTAGAGAATTGGCCTTGCAATTGAAAGGTTGTGAGTTCAATTCTCAGACCGGGTGATGTGTTGTTTCCTTGAGCAAGACACTTTATTTCACATTGCTCCAGTTTACTCAGCTGTAGAAATGAGATGATAGGACTGGGGTCCCTGTCATTCCACTGCAGAGTGGTCGTGGAGGCGCCACGGAAAAAAAGCACCCAGCACTCACTGTAAATGAAGTTGGTGTTAGGAAGGGCATCCAGCTGTAGAAATCAAGCTAGAATCAGTTCCTGTCACACCCTTGCAAGCAGGGAAAAGCAGACGTAAAATGATGATGATGATGATGATGATGATACCCCCTTCCATACAACCCTGCACCCCTACACCAACCCACTTCTGTAGTTATGTTGGTATCACAAAAAAGGATCCAGCCCATACTGTAAAGTGGTTGTGTGGGTGTCACGATAAAAAGCATTCAGCCCACACTGTAAAGTGGTCATGTAGGTGTCACGACAAAAAGCACCCAGTGCACACTGTAAGGTGGTTGTGTAGATGTTACGACAAAAGCACCTAGTCCACATTGTAAAGTGGTCATGTAGGTGTCACGACAAAAAGCATCCAGCCCATACTTTAAAATGGTCGTGTGTCACGACAAAAAGTACCCAGCACACACTGTAAATGTGGTTGGCATTGAGAAGGGCATCCAGCCGTAGGCACCAAGCCAGAAACAATTCTGTGTGAGGAAGACAAGGCCACCTGACCCAACTTGCCCCTAATGGGACAACCCGTGTAACCCATGTTAGCGTGGAAAATTGACATTAAATGATGATGATGATATATATGAATGAATAAAAACACAAGTGGCTTTGTTATTAAAGAATTTGTAGTTTAATAAGTTCCAACATTAAAGAATGGAAATAGAATGGTGGAAGATGAAAATGGTTTATGTACAAATGTCTGCAGAATCTGACTTTATGAAACACCTTTACAACAATAGCAATAACAACAACAAAATACTTTATTAGTAATTGTCTTACACAATACCAATCTGTCACATACACACACATGGCCTCAGTCACATACACACACATGGCCTCAGTCACTCTTTTGATAATACACACATATATATTGACTGTTACTTTTATTCACACATTACACCACTAATACACACTGTCTTACTCATGCATATCCATACACACTAATTTATATACACATACACACTCACTTCTCATAGACAGCCCACCCCCCTCTCTGTTATTCTGGTAGAGAACTGTGGCAGAGCTCCCCCACCATCTCTGTTATTCTGGTAGAGAACTGTGGCAGAGCTCCCCCACCGTCTCTGTTATTCTGGTAGAGAACTGTGGAAGAGCTCCCCCACCGTCTCTGTTATTCTGGTAGAGAACTGTGGAAGAGCTCCCCCGCCATCTCTGTTATTCTGGGATAGAACTGTGGAAGAGCTCCCCCACCGTCTCTGTTATTCTGGTAGAGAACTGTGGAAGAGCTCCCCCACCATCTCTGTTATTCTGGGATAGAACTGTGGAAGAGCTCCCCCACCGTCTCTGTTATTCTGGTAGAGAACTGTGGCAGAGCTCCCCCACCGTCTCTGTTATTCTGGTAGAGAACTGTGGAAGAGCTCCCCCACCGTCTCTGTTATTCTGGTAGAGAACTGTGGAAGAGCTCCCCCGCCATCTCTGTTATTCTGGGATAGAACTGTGGAAGAGCTCCCCCACCGTCTCTGTTATTCTGGTAGAGAACTGTGGCAGAGCTCCCCCACCGTCTCTGTTATTCTGGTAGAGAACTGTGGAAGAGCTCCCCCACCGTCTCTGTTATTCTGGTAGAGAACTGTGGAAGAGCTCCCCCGCCATCTCTGTTATTCTGGTAGAGAACTGTGGAAGAGCTCCCCCACCGTCTCTGTTATTCTGGTAGAGAACTGTGGAAGAGCTCCCCCACCGTCTCTGTTATTCTGGGATAGAACTGTGGAAGAGCTCCCCCACCGTCTCTGTTATTCTGGGATAGAACTGTGGAAGAGCTCCCCCACCGTCTCTGTTATTCTGGGATAGAACTGTGGAAGAGCTCCCCCACCGTCTCTGTTATTCTGGGATAGAACTGTGGAAGAGCTCCCCCACCGTCTCTGTTATTCTGGGATAGAACTGTGCCACAGCTCCCCTCTCTGTGGCAATGCTGTTTATATAGCTTTCCTGTGGTATTCAGGTGATGCTACAATGTAATCAGACAAACTGAATAATGATGAGGTGTTCTTTTGAAGAAATCTGAAATAGACAAAGAGATAGACAGGTGGGTGGATGGGTAGATAACTGGACGGACAGACAAATAGACCACGATCACTACCACCAACATCGGACAAGATGTGTATGGAAGCCTGCCAAAGGTGGTAATAAAACCAGGCCAGATGTAAAATATAGGCTAGCTAACGATGGTAATAGAACCAGGCCAGATGTAAAATATAGGCTAGCTAACGATGGTAATAGAACCAGGCCAGATGTAAAATATAGGCTAGCTAACGATGGTAATAGAACCAGGCCAGATGTAAAATATAGGCTAGCTAACGATGGTAATAGAACCCGGCCAGATGTAAAATATAGGCTAGCTAACGATGGTAATAGAACCCGGCCAGATGTAAAATATAGGCTAGCTAACGATGGTAATAGAACCCGGCCAGATGTAAAATATAGGCTAGCTAACGATGGTAATAGAACCAGGCCAGATGTAAAATATAGGCTAGCTAACGATGGTAATAGAACCCGGCCAGATGTAAAATATAGGCTAGCTAACGATGGTAATAGAACCCGGCCAGATGTAAAATATAGGCTAGCTAACGATGGTAATAGAACCAGGCCAGATGTAAAATATAGGCTAGCTAACGATGGTAATAGAACCAGGCCAGATGTAAAATATAGGCCAGCTAAAGATAGTGATAGAACATGCCAGATGTAAAATATAGGCCAGCTAAAAATGGTAATAAAACCAGGCCAGATGTAAAATATAGGCCAGCTAAAGATGGTAATAGAACCAGGCCAGATGTAAAATATAGGCCAGCTAGCTAAAGATGGTAATAGAACCAGGCCAGATGTAAAATATAGGCCAGCTAACGATAGTAATAGAACCAGGCCAGATGTAAAATATAGGCCAGCTAACGATAGTAATAGAACCAGGCCAGATGTAAAATATAGGCCAGCTAACAATGGTAATAGAACCAGGCCAGATGTAAAATATAGGCCAGCTAGCTAAAGATGGTAATAGAACCACGCCAGATGTAAAATATAAGCCCCATTTCAAACAGCTCACTAAGTATTTCAGTAATCCAAGGTAGATATATAATATGATTATGTATGTGTTTCAGGTATATATATAAGATTACGCATGTGTTGCAGGTATATACATATATAGATATATGGTTATGTATGTGTTTCTGGTATATACAAATATAGATATATATGATTATATATGTGTTACAGGTATATACCTGTACATGTATTGTCTATAATTTAACAGAACATTGAACAGAACGAAATAAAAGTAGTAAAAGTTGAGGGGAGTAGGTTTCCAACAAAACTGTAGGGCCATACCAACTCACCTAACTGGTTTTACTTATGCTTTAGTCTGAGAATGGACCATGTCCAGGTATTTGTGTGTATGTTTGATGTGTCCATTGTAGCTTTTCTAAACCAAATATATATATATATATATATATATGTACATATGTATACATATGTATATATATATATATGTGTGTCTGTGTGTATATATACAGGGTGGGCCAAAAGTCACTTCCTATTAAAGAAATTCATAATTTTTTTATTATTATTAGATTATCATATTTTTTTTCTTTCAGATTAAAGTTGAATAAAAACAATATCCAATTATGAAATTTAATTCAAAGATAAAAAAAAAAATAGCCTGGAGTTAATTTGTAATGTTTTGTTAATAAAAATAGGTAAGAAGTGACTTTTGGCACACCCTGTGTGTGTGTGTGTGTGTGTATATATATATATATATATATATATGTGTGTGTGTGTGTGTGTGTATGGATATATATGTGTGTGCATGTTTCTACTTGCTTATTCCCCATAACTTGGCAGTTCAACAAAATGAAATCATTAAAATAAGTGCTGGTGTCAATACAATTGACTAAATCCCTTCAATGTGGTGCCCCAGCATGGCCACAGTCTAATGATTGAAACCAATAAAAGACTACAGAAATAGAGGAGTACTCACTGTAGAAAATCATGAATGTGCAGCATCAGCAACTGGATACTCTTCTCATCAAGTGATGTATAAGTCAACATTCCTCCAATTTTCACTGGAAAAATAAAAATAACACAACATATATTGAACATGTTTGGCATTAGGAAGGGCATCCTGCTGTAGAGAGCAGGCCAATAATAAGAGAATGAAAGAGTTAAATTGTGTTTTAAACATCAGTTTAAATATGAGAGTTAATTATATTACTAAATACCTCCAAAATGTTCTTATTTAAAAAAAAAATATTTTGTTAACCCCCCCAGCTACCACTGGTACACATTTTTTCAGCTGAGATGACTAGAATAATATGAAATGAAATATCTTGCTGAAGGACATGATGTGCAGCTTGGTCTGGGAATCAATGTTATGATCATGAGCTGAACACCCTAACCACAAAGCCACACACTTTCCCTATACCAACTCTTTTAATCACCTCTTACAACATGCAGGGATACAGTAAATCCTTTCTGAGAACTGGAATACACAGAGTGTATTAAGTGTGATGGAATGTAACTCAACAACTTTAGGGAGAATCATCATCATCATCATCATCACCGTTTTACGTCCATTCTTCCATGCTAGCATGGGTTAGATGGGTTGTCCTGTTGTGGGCAGTGTCCAGTCGGCTGACCTTGTCTTACTCATACGGGAACTGATTTTGGCTTGATTTCTACAGCTGGATGCCCTTCCTAACACCAACCTCATTTACAGTGAGTGCTGGGAGATTTTTTTCCGTGGCGCCTACACGTCCACTTTACAGTGTGGGCTGGGTGCTTTTTTTCCGTGGCATCTCCACAACCACTTTGCAGTGGGAGGGTGTAGGGGCATATTGTCTATATGCTTCAGCTTCTGTATTACTGCATGACGCCAGAGGTTACGGTCATGTGTCATCGCCCTTGAGAGGTGTAATTGGGTAAGGTCGGCTTTTATCACCTCATCCCAGGTCTTCTTGGGTCTCCCAGAGAATATAATGAGGAATCATCATCATCATCTTCGTTTAACATCCATCTTCCATGCTAGCATGGGTTAGACGGGAGTTGTCCCACTTGAGGCAAGGTTGGTCGGGTGACCGTGTCTCGCTCATATAGGACTATCTGGCAGGTTTTCTACGGCTGGATGCCCTTCCTAACACCAACCACATTTACAGTGTGGAACTGGGAACTTTTTACCGTGTTACCTACACGACCACATTATTTGGACTGGATGTTATGGTACCAACTTTACAGAGAGAGGTTAGTGGGAGTGAGAGGATAGGGTAGGGGTAGTGGATTGGGGTGTATATTTGGTTAAGAGATGCCTACTGACTGTAGGTTTCACTTTGTACATAGGCAAGGCGGGTCTTCTATATTACTGCGTAGCGCCAAAGATCTCGGTCCAGTGACATTGTCTTAGAGAGGTCTAAAAACTAAATTAGAATTTGTTTTTTTATTCTTACATAGCTGGATACATAAATGTATTTGTGAGTTTTATATCAAATAATAATAATGCTTTCTGATTTAGGCACAAGGCTAACAATTATTTTTTTGCGGGGAGGAGAAAGTCAATTAAATCGATCTCAGTGCATTACAGGTGCTTTATTTTATCGACCCAGTAAGGATGAAAGGCAAAGCTAACAATGGCGGGATTTGAACTCAATATCGAATAATAATAATAATAATAATATTCAAATCATTTGCAAGCAAACAGCCTCACTGTGCTATGCTTTTTAGATGACCATTGTCATCTTTTCTTCTAGCAGTGGCAAAAGATGATGATGGTCATCTTAAAACATAGTTTAATGTAGCTGTTTGCTTGCAAACGAATTAAATATTATTATTATTCGATATAAAACTAAGAAATAGAATGCAGAATCTGTTTTACCAAAGAGTCGTAATAGATGAATCACTCCATATATGGCAGACATAGGGGTGTCAGGGTAGTCAGCCAGAATCTGAAAACAGGAGAATAAATTTTAAAATGTGTTGAATGAATCTGATAATAGGTTTGTAGTATAATAGTAGATTATATTAGTAAGGAGTTAGTGATATAGTTACAGCTATAATAGGGCTATGTAATATAATTGTTTCTACTTTTGGCACAAGGCCGGCAATTATCTCAGTGTATTACTGGTACTTTATTTTATCGACCCCGTAAGGATGAAAGGCAAAGTTAACATCGGCGGGATTTGAACACAGAATGGCAAGGGCCGTAACTCTATGCGTCAAAGCATGGCGTCCGACCTTCTACCGATACTGCCAATCCACTGCAATATAATGGTTTCTTATATAGGCACAAGGCCAGCAATTTTGGGGGAGGGGAAAGTCGATTAAATCGATCCCAGTGCGTGACTCGTGCTTTATTTTATTGACCCCGTAAGGATGAAAGGCAAAATTAACCTCGCGGAATTTGAACTCGTAAAGGGCTGTAACTCTATGCTGCAAAGCATGGTTCCAACCCTCTACCGATACTGCCAATCCACCGCAATATAATAGTAGTTTATTAGTAAAGTAAGGAGTTAGTGATATAGTCACAGCTATTGCAGGGCTATATAGTATAAAGGTAGTTTATATAGTAAGGAGTTAGTGAGGTAGTCAGAGATATAGCAGGGGTATGTAGTATAAAGGTGGCAGAGTTGTTAGAACGTCAGATAGAGTGCTTTGTGATATTCATGCTGGCTATCTGCTCTCTGAGTTCAAATCTCACTGAGGTCAACTATGCTTTTTATCCTTTCAAGATCCACAAAAAAGTACCAGTCTAGTACTGGGGTTGATTCTTACTCTATATCTCTTTCTCACTTCCTCTCTATCACTTTCTATCCTTCTCTAGAAATAATCTGCTGTACTCAGATGTGGAGAAAGATGGGCTCCGCCAGGTTCAAAATACCCAAGTAACGCTGTATCTCAATATGGCGTCCCTACAACTCCATTAAAAGTTACGGAACCATAGTATACCATACCATGTAGTAGTTTATATGGTAAAGAGTTAGTGATGTAGTCACTGCTAGAGTTAACCTTATAAACACAAGATCACAACACCTTCAAGGGTACAAACGGTGGCACCATGTAAAGAGAGACCTTGAAACTTACAACAGAACGGTTCTTTCTTCCCACAACACCTTCAAGGGTACAAATGGAAAGTTGAAATATATAAAGCCAACAATCACTTACCTCAGCATATTGTGGCCTCTCAAATTTGTAGAGTAACTGTGTCCCTAACATAACGTTAAAGTATTCCCGTACTCCATGGGTCACTTGTAACAGAGTTTCCCTAAAATCAGAAGTTCATTTACATGTTAGAATACAGGAAGAAATTTAAGATTAAAACAACATGAAACAACACTGGGTTTTAATGACGGTGATGATTATAACTGTACATGTCTGGTAAGTAACTTGATCTGAGACTGGGTATATGTCTGGTAAGTGACTTGATCGGAGACTGTGCTGTACATGTCTGGTGACTTGATCTGAGACTATGTTGTACATGGTAAGAGTCTGGCAAGTGACTTGATCTGAGACTAGGTTGTACATGTCTGGTAAGTGGCTTGATCTGAGACTATGTTGTACATGGTAAGTGTCTGGCAAGTGACTTGATCTGAGACTGGGTTGTACATGTCTGGTAAGTGGCTTGATCTGAGATTATGTTGTACATGGTAAGAGTCTGGCAAGTGACTTGATCTGAGACTAGGTTGTACATGTCTGGTAAGTGGCTTGATCTGAGATTATGTTGTACATGGTAAGAGTCTGGCAAGTGACTTGATCTGAGACTAGGTTGTACATGTCTGGTAAGTGGCTTGATCTGAGATTATGTTGTACATGGTAAGAGTCTGGCAAGTGACTTGATCTGAGACTGGGTTGTACATGTCTGGTAAGTGGCTTGATCTGAGATTATGTTGTACATGGTAAGAGTCTGGCAAGTGACTTGATCTGAGACTGGGTTGTACATGTCTGGTAAGTGGCTTGATCTGAGATTATGTTGTACATGGTAAGAGTCTGGCAAGTGACTTGATCTGAGACTGGGTTGTACATGTCTGGTAAGTGGCTTGATCTGAGATTATGTTGTACATGGTAAGAGTCTGGCAAGTGACTTGATCTGAGACTGGGTTGTACATGTCTGGTAAGTGGCTTGATCTGAGACTATGTTGTACATGGTAAGTGTCTGGCAAGTGACTTCATCTGAGACTAGGTTGTACATGTCTGGCAAGTGGCTTGATCTGAGTCTGTTGTACGTGGTAAGTGTCTGGCAAGTGACTTGATCTGAGACTAGGTTGTACATGTCTGGCAAGTGGCTTGATCTGAGTCTGTTGTACATGTCTAGTAAGTGACTTGATCTGAGACTATGTTGTACCCGTCTGGCAGGTGACTTGATCTGTGACTGTGCTGAAACTAAAACAATAACACTGTGGAAGAGTCATTTTAACCACAGCTTTTTTATACCTTTCTTCCTTCCTCCCGCCCTCTCAATATTCTTGGAAGCCATGAAAAGAGTCACAGGCACTGTTTTTCCTCCTGACCAAATGGTAAAAAAGAAAAAAAAATGAACAAGAAGAAATAGCAAAAGAAATATGCTCAATTTTCTTTAGGATATAAAAGTAAAACTTACTTGGACATAGTCCCAGTTTTTAGTTTGTATGCCAGATACTGTTCCAGGATTGAGTCTATTGTGGTCCGAGCAGGTAATGAGACAAGCTAGAGAGAGTGAGAGAGAAAAAGAAGGAAAAGAAATAGAAAACACAGAGACAGATCATCATCATCAACAAATGAAATGCTGGCTGTGTGATGCCTGTGTGTAAAGTGTAATATTGCAGGACAGTGAGACATGGGTAGTAATGTAGATGTGCGAAAGCTGGAGAGAAATAAAACAAGCATGCTTTGATGGATATGTGATGTTAATATGCATAAACAATGAATAACATGGATGAGATGAGAAAGAAACTGGGTATAAAAGGAATCAAATGTAATGTACAGGAAAAATACCATGCTGGTAGGGACATATGATGTGTATGGATGATGATCATTGGGTGAAGTGATTGTTGGGTCTTTGGAGTAATATTACTTGATAGAGTGCATAGCTTAGAGACCAGAGAGTCACTCCAGGTAGAGCTGATACTTCTCATTGAAAGATCACAGTTCTGAGACTATGGAAATGTGGTTAGAATGTCTCAGGAAAGAATCACTGGACTGATTTTATGGGCAAAACCAACTGGCGGGAGACCCAAGGGTAGACCCCAAGCAAGATGGTTGGATAACATTCATAAGCTCATTTAGTCTCGCTTGGGGATCCAACTGGATCAGTTGGAGACAGTTTCTTCTCACAGGACCCACTGGAAGGAGTGTTTCAAGACTCTGCCTGCCTCATGACCCTCTCAAGAATAAGAGGGCAAAGTAGATGGTATTTGCAACATGATTTAACATATAGCTCTTATATAAAATCATGTTGGAAGGTTATAATATAAATACAAACTTGTTAAAATCAGTGATTTTGTTTCATAGAACAAGGGGCTGCTTGAGGCAAGGTGATATAAAAAAGCAAAGATGGAAAAGAGAGAAGACCTAAAACATCTACTCTACCTGCTTCTGTCTGGTGATTAAGTCCCAGTCATCAACCAACCAAGGTTTCAATTCCTCAGGTAGCTTTACCTTCACTTCCATCTTGGATGGGAAATGATCCTCCTAAAAAAAATATAAAAAAAGAATCTTTTTGAAGAAAAATTAAAAAATGTCAGTGCCCCACCATGGACTCAGCCAGTCGGCTGGAACAGGTATAAAAGAGTAAAGGTAAAATAAAACATTTTAAAGAGATTTTGGGGGTGGGGCGAATTGGTAGAGCATCGACTTGACTACCTTGTGGTAGTTAGCTATGTCTCTGTACATTCTATGTTCAAATCCTGCCCAAGTTGACTGTGCCTGTGCCAATCAAGTACTAGGGGTTGATTTAACTGGTGCCCCAGTATGGCTACGTTCCAATGACTGAAACCAAGATAGCATCTAACATAGAGTAAAGAAGATTTACTGGTGTCAGATGTTTTATGATATAAGGGAACATAATATCATAAAATATTAAGATAGGTCTTAAGATGCATAAAATACTTTATTATATAAGGGAAATTAATATCATAAAGTACTAAGACAAGTCTTAAGATACATAACAGAAAATTTATGACAAGAGAATGTAATATCATATTACTGAGATAGGTCTTAAGGTATGTTATGACAAGGGATGGTAATATTATATTGAGACAAGTCTTAAGGTATGTTATGACAAGGGAATGTAATGTCATAAAACTGAGACAAGTCTTAGCTCAGTGAAGATGAGTATAATACATACCTTACTTATAATTATGGGTCGTTACCAGGAAGGGCATCCAACTGTAAAATATTATTACCTCAAAAATGTCTCATTCAACCCATGCCAACATGAAAAAGCAGACATAAAGATGATAGTTGCATCTTGTACCAACAATTACCCAGGACCCAGGTATGAAATATATCCCGTAGAAGCAAACACATAAGAGCACCAAATGTCCTCAAAAGTTAGGAAGAATGAGAAATTTTCTGTCATCAAAGTATTGAGGGTAAGAAATTACCTTCTCAGTGATACTGATCTCTCTGATCTGTGTGTCCACTTGACACGGTTTGTTGCTATCTTTGTCCACATTTGTACTTAAACTTATTTCCGACTGGTCGGATTCGTTAGGAGAATCCACATCTTTCCGACCTTTACCGCGGCCACGCTTCTGTAAGTTCCAATCACTACTGGTCACTTTGTTGTTATCTTCGGATACAGATTTCCGAACTTTTTCTGACAACTTCCAGCCTCTTCTTGATGTTGATTCTTCTTTTTCCTATAAATTAATAATAATTAAAAAATGTTTAATTAACAGGTACAGGTATGGTTTTGTGTTTAACGAGTTCACTTCACAACCACAGGGTAGAATTATGATGGGACATTTCTACACTGTAAAGTAGTCATGTAGGTGTCCCGACAAAAAGTGCCCAACCCACACTGTAAAGTCGACGAGTAGGGGTCACAACAAAAAAGCAACCACCTTACAGAGTGTACTGGGTATATTTTATCAAGGTAGAAGCACTACCACTTTATAGATTGTATTGGGTGCATTTTATTGTGGCATCACTAATGCCACTTTACAGAGTGTACTGGGTGCATTTTATCATGAGAAAACACCACTTTACAGAGTATACTGGGTACATTTTATCATGGTGACTACAGCACTAGGACGATTGTTGTAATATAAGAACACACATTAACTTACCGAGTCGACATTAGAGTCTAGCTTTGCTTTCTTTCGCTTCAATTCTGCAGTTGCTGTCTGTGTTGACGCTACAGTTGAAGAAGAATTACTGTTGCTGTTGGTGGTTGAAGATGGAGCTAAAATAGAAGTGAAAACACTTCAGTCTTACAACAGAGTCCATCCATCACAGCTACATTGTCAAATATTTGCCACAGACCACAGATATTAGGTTGGAACAGTTAAGTAACAGTGAAGACATTGAGTTACCAGAGACCACAGTCCACAGACCACAGATATTAGGTTGGAACAGTTAAGTAACAGTGAAGACATTGAGTTACCAGAGACCACAGTCCACATACCACAGATATTAGGTTGGAACAGTTAAGTAACAGTGAAGACATTGAGTTACCAGAGACCACAGTCCACATACCACAGATATTAGGTTGGAACAGTTAAGTAACAGTGAAGACATTGAGTTACCAGAGACCACAGTCCACATACCACAGATATTAGGTTGGAACAGTTAAGTAACAGTAAAGACATTGAGTTACCAGAGACTACAGTTCACATACCACAGATATTAGGTTGGAACAGTTAAGTAACAGTGAAGACATTGAGTTACCAGAGACTACAGTCCACAGACCACAGATATTAGGTTGGAACAGTTAAGTAACAGTGAAGACATTGAGTTACCAGAGACTACAGTCCACAGACCACAGATATTAGGTTGGAACAGTTAAGTAACAGTGAAGACATTGAGTTACCAGAGACTACAGTCCACAGACCACAGATATTAGGTTGGAACAGTTAAGTAACAGTGAAAACATTGAGTTACCAGAGACTACAGTCCACATACCACAGATATTAGGTTGGAACAGTTAAGTAACAGTGAATACATTGAGTTACCAGAGACTACAGTCCACATACCACAGATATTAGGTTGGAACAGTTAAGTAACAGTGAAGACATTGATTTACCAGAGACTACAGTCCACAGACCACAGATATTAGGTTGGAACAGTTAAGTAACAGTGAAAACATTGAGTTACCAGAGACTACAGTCCACATACCACAGATATTAGGTTGGAACAGTTAAGTAACAGTGAAGACATTGAATTACCAGAGACCACAGTCCACATACCACAGATATTAGGTTGGAACAGTTAAGTAACAGTGAAGACATTGAGTTACCAGAGACCACAGTCCACATACCACAGATATTAGGTTGGAACAGTTAAGTAACAGTGAAGACATTAAGTTACCAGAGACTACAGTCCACATACCACAGATATTAGGTTGGAACAGTTAAGTAACAGTGAAGACATTGAGTTACCAGAGACCACAGTCCACAGACCACAGACATTAGGTTGGAACAGTTAAGTAACAGTGAAGACATTAAGTTACCAGAGACTACAGTCCACATACCACAGATATTAGGTTGGAACAGTTAAGTAACAGTGAAGACATTGAGTTACCAGAGACCACAGTCCACAGACCACAGACATTAGGTTGGAACAGTTAAGTAACAGTGAAGACATTGAGTTACCAGAGACTACAGTCCACAGACCACAGATATTAGGTTGGAACAGTTAAGTAACAGTGAAGACATTGAATTACCAGAGACTACAGTCCACAGACCACAGATATTAGGTTGGAACAGTTAAGTAACAGTGAAGACATTGAGTTACCAGAGACCACAGTCCACATACCACAGATATTAGGTTGGAACAGTTAAGTAACAGTGAAGACATTGAGTTACCAGAGACCACAGTCCACAGACCACAGACATTAGGTTGGAACAGTTAAGTAACAGTGAAGACATTAAGTTACCAGAGACTACAGTCCACATACCACAGATATTAGGTTGGAACAGTTAAGTAACAGTGAAGACATTGAGTTACCAGAGACCACAGTCCACAGACCACAGATATTAGGTTGGAACAGTTAAGTAACAGTGAAGACATTGAGTTACCAGAGACCACAGTCCACAGACCACAGACATTAGGTTGGAACAGTTAAGTAACAGTGAAGACATTGAGTTACCAGAGACCACAGTCCACAGACCACAGACATTAGGTTGGAACAGTTAAGTAACAGTGAAGACATTAAGTTACCAGAGACTACAGTCCACATACCACAGATATTAGGTTGGAACAGTTAAGTAACAGTGAAGACATTGAGTTACCAGAGACCACAGTCCACAGACCACAGACATTAGGTTGGAACAGTTAAGTAACAGTGAAGACATTAAGTTACCAGAGACTACAGTCCACAGACCACAGATATTAGGTTGGAACAGTTAAGTAACAGTGAAGACATTGAATTACCAGAGACTACAGTCCACAGACCACAGATATTAGGTTGGAACAGTTAAGTAACAGTGAAGACATTGAGTTACCAGAGACCACAGTCCACATACCACAGATATTAGGTTGGAACAGTTAAGTAACAGTGAAGACATTGAGTTACCAGAGACTACAGTCCACAGACCACAGATATTAGGTTGGAACAGTTAAGTAACAGTGAAGACATTGAGTTACCAGAGACTACAGTCCACATACCACAGACATTAGGTTGGAACAGTTAAGTAACAGTGAAGACATTGAGTTACCAGAGACTACAGTCCACAGACCACAGACATTAGGTTGGAACAGTTAAGTAACAGTGAAGACATTGAGTTACCAGAGACCACAGTCCACATACCACAGATATTAGGTTGGAACAGTTAAGTAACAGTGAAGACATTGAGTTACCAGAGACTACAGTCCACAGACCACAGATATTAGGTTGGAACAGTTAAGTAACAGTGAAAACATTGAGTTACCAGAGACTACAGTCCACAGACCACAGACATTAGGTTGGAACAGTTAAGTAACAGTGAAGACATTGAGTTACCAGAGACTACAGTCCACAGACCACAGACATTAGGTTGGAACAGTTAAGTAACAGTGAAGACATTGAGTTACCAGAGACTACAGTCCACAGACCACAGATATTAGGTTGGAACAGTTAAGTAACAGTGAAGACATTGACTTACCAGAGACTACAGTCCACATACCACAGATATTAGGTTGGAACAGTTAAGTAACAGTGAAGACATTGAGTTACCAGAGACTACAGTCCACATACCACAGATATTAGGTTGGAACAGTTAAGTAACAGCGAAGACATTGACTTACCAGAGACTACAGTCCACATACCACAGATATTAGGTTGGAACAGTTAAGTAACAGTGAAGACATTGAGTTGCCAGAGACCACAGTCCACAGACCACAGACATTAGGTTGGAACAGTTAAGTAACAGCAAAGACATTGAGTTACCAGAGACCACAGTCCACATACCACAGATATTAGGTTGGAACAGTTAAGTAACAGTGAAGACATTGAGTTACCAGAGACTACAGTCCACATACCACAGACATTAGGTTGGAACAGTTAAGTAACAGTGAAGACATTGAGTTACCAGAGACTACAGTCCACAGACCACAGATATTAGGTTGGAACAGATAAGTAACAGTGAAGACATTGAGTTACCAGAGACTACAGTCCACAGACCACAGACATAAGGTTGGAACAGTTAAGTAACAGTGAAGACATTGAGTTACCAGAGACTACAGTCCACAGACCACAGACATTAGGTTGGAACAGTTAAGTAACAGTGAAGACATTGAGTTACCAGAGACCACAGTCCACAGACCACAGATATTAGGTTGGAACAGTGAAGACATTGAGTTACCAGAGACTACAGTCCACAGACCACAGATATTAGGTTGGAACAGTGAAGACATTGAGTTACCAGAGACTACAGTCCACAGACCACAGATATTAGGTTGGAACAGTTAAGTAACAGTGAAGACATTGAGTTACCAGAGACCACAGTCCACATACCACAGACATTAGGTTGGAACAGTTAAGTAACAGTAAAGACATTGAGTTACCAGAGACTACAGTCCACAGACCACAGATATTAGGTTGGAACAGTGAAGACATTGAGTTACCAGAGACCACAGTCCACATACCACAGACATTAGGTTGGAACAGTTAAGTAACAGTGAAGACATTGAGTTACCAGAGACTACAGTCCACAGACCACAGATATTAGGTTGGAACAGTGAAGACATTGAGTTACCAGAGACTACAGTCCACAGACCACAGATATTAGGTTGGAACAGTTAAGTAACAGTGAAGACATTGAGTTACCAGAGACCACAGTCCACATACCACAGACATTAGGTTGGAACAGTTAAGTAACAGTAAAGACATTGAGTTACCAGAGACTACAGTCCACAGACCACAGATATTAGGTTGGAACAGTGAAGACATTGAGTTACCAGAGGCTACAGTCCACATACCACAGACATTAGGTTGGAACAGTTAAGTAACAGTAAAGACATTGAGTTACCAGAGACTACAGTCCACAGATTACAGATATTAGGTAGGAACAGTTAAGTAACAGTGAAGACATTGACTTACCAGAGACTACAGTCCACAGACCACAGATATTAGGTTGGAACAGTTAAGTAACAGTGAAGACATTGAGTTACCAGAGACTACAGTCCACAGATTACAGATATTAGGTAGGAACAGTTAAGTAACAGTGAAGACATTGAGTTACCAGAGACTACAGTCCACAGACCACAGATATTAGGTTGGAACAGTGAAGACATTGAGTTACCAGAGGCTACAGTCCACATACCACAGACATTAGGTTGGAACAGTTAAGTAACAGTAAAGACATTGAGTTACCAGAGACTACAGTCCACAGATTACAGATATTAGGTAGGAACAGTTAAGTAACAGTGAAGACATTGAGTTACCAGAGACTACAGTCCACAGATTACAGATATTAGGTAGGAACAGTTAAGTAACAGTGAAGACATTGAGTTACCAGAGACCACAGTCCACAGACCACACACATTAGGTTGGAACAGTTAAGTAACAGTGAAGACATTGAGTTACCAGAGACTACAGTCCACAGATTACAGATATTAGGTAGGAACAGTTAAGTAACAGTGAAGACATTGAGTTACCAGAGACCACAGTCCACAGACCACAGATATTAGATTGGAACAGTTAAGTAACAGTGAAGACATTGAATTACCAGAGACTACAGTCCACATACCACAGACATTAGGTAGGAACAGTTAAGTAACAGTGAAGACATTGAGTTACCAGAGACTACAGTCCACCACAGATATTAGGTTGGAACAGTTAAGTAACAGTGAAGACATTGAGTTACCAGAGACCACAGTCCACAGACCACAGATATTAGATTGGAACAGTTAAGTAACAGTGAAGACATTGAGTTACCAGAGACTACAGTCCACATACCACAGACATTAGGTTGGAACAGTTAAGTAACAGTGAAGACATTGAGTTACCAGAGACTACAGTCCACAGACCGCAGATATTAGGTAGGAACAGTTAAGTAACAGTGAAGACATTGAGTTACCAGAGACTACAGTCCACATACCACAGACATAAGGTTGGAACAGTTAAGTAACAGTGAAGACATTGAGTTACCAGAGACTACAGTCCACATACCACAGATATTAGGTTGGAACAGTTAAGTAACAGTGAAGACATTGAGTTACCAGAGACCAGAGTCCACATACCACAGATATTAGGTTGGAACAGTTAAGTAACAGTGAAGACATTGAATTACCAGAGACTACAGTCCACATACCACAGATATTAGGTTGGAACAGTTAAGTAACAGTGAAGACATTGAGTTACCAGAGACCAGAGTCCACAGACCACAGACATTAGTTTGGAACAGTTAAGTAACAGTGAAGACATTGAGTTACCAGAGACTACAGTCCACATACCACAGATATTAGGTTGGAACAGTTAAGTAACAGTGAAGACATTGAGTTACCAGAGACTACAGTCCACAGACCACAGATATTAGGTAGGAACATTTAAGTAACAGTGAAGACATTGAGTTACCAGAGACTACAGTCCACAGACCACAGACATTAGGTTGGAACAGTTAAGTAACAGTGAAGACATTGAGTTACCAGAGACCACAGTCCACATACCACAGACATTAGGTTGGAACAGTTAAGTAACAGTGAAGACATTGAGTTACCAGAGACTACAGTCCACAGACCACAGATATTAGGTTGGAACAGTTAAGTAACAGTGAAGACATTGAGTTACCAAAGACTACAGTCCACATACCACAGACATTAGGTTGGAACAGTTAAGTAACAGTGAAGACATTGAGTTACCAAAGACTACAGTCCACATACCACAGACATTAGGTTGGAACAGTTAAGTAACAGTGAAGACATTGAGTTACCAGAGACTACAGTCCACAGACCACAGATATTAGGTAGGAACAGTTAAGTAACAGTGAAGACATTGAGTTACCAAAGACTACAGTCCACAGACCACAGACATTAGGTTGGAACAGTTAAGTAACAGTGAAGACATTGAGTTACCAGAGACTACAGTCCACAGACCACAGACATTAGGTTGGAACAGTTAAGTAACAGTGAAGACATTAAGTTACCAGAGACTACAGTCCACATACCACAGATATTAGGTTGGAACAGTTAAGTAACAGTGAAGACATTGAATTACCAGAGACTACAGTCCACAGACCACAGATATTAGGTTGGAACAGTTAAGTAACAGTGAAGACATTGAGTTACCAGAGACTACAGTCCACATACCACAGATATTAGGTTGGAACAGTTAAGTAATAGTGAAGACATTGAGTTACCAGAGACTACAGTCCACAGACCACAGATATTAGGTTGGAACAGTTAAGCAACAGTGAAAACATTGAGTTACCAGAGACTACAGTCCACATACCACAGATATTAGGTTGGAACAGTTAAGTAACAGTGAAGACATTGAGTTACCAGAGACTACAGTCCACATACCACAGATAATTGGTTGGAACAGTTAAGTAACAGTGAAGACATTGACTTACCAGAGACTACAGTCCACATACCACAGATATTAGGTTGGAACAGTTAAGTAACAGTGAAGACATTGAGTTACCAGAGACCACAGTCCACAGACATTAGGTTGGAACAGTTAAGTAACAGTAAAGACATTGAGTTACCAGAGACCACAGTCCACATACCACAGATATTAGGTTGGAACAGTTAAGTAACAGTGAAGACATTGAGTTACCAGAGACTACAGTCCACAGACCACAGACATTAGGTTGGAACAGTTAAGTAACAGTGAAGACATTGAGTTACCAGAGACCACAGTCCACATACCACAGATATTAGGTTGGAACAGTTAAGTAACAGTGAAGACATTGAGTTACCAGAGACTACAGTCCACAGACCACAGATATTAGGTTGGAACAGTTAAGTAACAGTGAAGACATTGAGTTACCAGAGACTACAGTCCACAGACCACAGACATTAGGTTGGAACAGTTAAGTAACAGTGAAGACATTGAGTTACCAGAGACTACAGTCCACATACCACAGATATTAGGTTGGAACAGTTAAGTAACAGTGAAGACATTGAGTTACCAGAGACCACAGTCCACATACCACAGATATTAGGTTGGAACAGTTAAGTAACAGTGAAGACATTGAGTTACCAGAGACTACAGTCCACAGACCACAGACATTAGGTTGGAACAGTTAAGTAACAGTGAAGACATTGAGTTACCAGAGACTACAGTCCACAGACCACAGATATTAGGTTGGAACAGTTAAGTAACAGTGAAGACATTGATTTACCAGAGACTACAGTCCACATACCACAGATATTAGGTTGGAACAGTTAAGTAACAGTGAAGACATTGAGTTACCAGAGACTACAGTCCACATACCACAGATATTAGGTTGGAACAGTTAAGTAACAGTGAAGACATTGAGTTACCAGAGACTACAGTCCACAGACCACAGACATTAGGTTGGAACAGTTAAGTAACAGTGAAGACATTGAGTTACCAGAGACTACAGTCCACAGACCACAGACATTAGGTTGGAACAGTTAAGTAACAGTGAAGACATTGAGTTACCAGAGACTACAGTCCACAGACCACAGACATTAGGTTGGAACAGTTAAGTAACAGTGAAGACATTGAGTTACCAGAGACTACAGTCCACAGACCACAGAAATTAGGTTGGAACAGTTAAGTAACAGTGAAGACATTGAGTTACCAGAGACTACAGTCCACAGACCACAGACATTAGGTTGGAACAGTTAAGTAACAGTGAAGACATTGAGTTACCAGAGACTACAGTCCACAGACCACAGACATTAGGTTGGAACAGTTAAGTAACAGTGAAGACATTGAGTTACCAGAGACTACAGTCCACAGACCACAGATATTAGGTTGGAACAGTGAAGACATTGAGTTACCAGAGACTACAGTCCACAGATTACAGATATTAGGTAGGAACAGTTAAGTAACAGTGAAGACATTGAGTTACCAGAGACTACAGTCCACAGACCACAGATATTAGGTTGGAACAGTTAAGTAACAGTGAAGACATTGAGTTACCAGAGACCACAGACATTAGGTTGGAACAGTTAAGTAACAGTGAAGACATTGAGTTACCAGAGACTACAGTCCACAGACCACAGATATTAGGTTGGAACAGTGAAGACATTGAGTTACCAGAGACTACAGTCCACAGACCACAGATATTAGGTTGGAACAGTTAAGTAACAGTGAAGACATTGAGTTACCAGAGACTACAGTCCACAGACCACAGATATTAGGTTGGAACAGTGAAGACATTGAGTTACCAGAGACTACAGTCCACATACCACAGACATTAGGTTGGAACAGTTAAGTAACAGTAAAGACATTGAGTTACCAGAGACTACAGTCCACAGATTACAGATATTATGTAGGAACAGTTAAGTAACAGTGAAGACATTGAGTTACCAGAGACCACAGTCCACAGACCACAGATATTAGGTTGGAACAGTTAAGTAACAGTGAAGACATTGAGTTACCAGAGACCACAGTCTACATAACACAGATATTAGGTTGGAACAGTTAAGTAACAGTGAAGACATTGAGTTACCAGAGACCACAGTCCACAGACCACAGATATTAGGTTGGAACAGTTAAGTAACAGTGAAGACATTGAGTTACCAGAGACCACAGTCTACATAACACAGATATTAGGTTGGAACAGTTAAGTAACAGTGAAGACATTGAGTTACCAGAGACCACAGTCCACAGACCACAGATATTAGGTTGGAACAGTTAAGTAACAGTGAAGACATTGAGTTACCAGAGACTACAGTCCACAGACCACAGATATTAGGTTGGAACAGTGAAGACATTGAGTTACCAGAGACTACTGTCCACATACCACAGACATTAGGTTGGAACAGTTAAGTAACAGTGAAGACATTGAGTTACCAGAGACTACAGTCCACAGACCACAGATATTAGGTTGGAACAGTTAAGTAACAGTGAAGACATTGAGTTACCAGAGACCACAGTCCACATACCACAGACATTAGGTTGGAACAGTTAAGTAACAGTGAAGACATTGAGTTACCAGAGACCACAGTCCACATACCACAGACATTAGGTTGGAACAGTTAAGTAACAGTGAAGACATTGAGTTACCAGAGACTACAGTCCACAGATTACAGATATTAGGTAGGAACAGTTAAGTAACAGTGAAGATATTGAGTTACCAGAGACTAAAGTCCACAGACCACAGATATTAGGTAGGAACAGTTAAGTAACAGTGAAGACATTGAGTTACCAGAGACTACAGTCCACAGACCACAGATATTAGGTTGGAACAGTTAAGTAACAGTGAAGACATTGAGTTACCAGAGACTACAGTCCACAGATTACAGATATTAGGTAGGAACAGTTAAGTAACAGTGAAGATATTGAGTTACCAGAGACTACAGTCCACAGACCACAGATATTAGGTAGGAACAGTTAAGTAACAGTGAAGACATTGAGTTACCAGAGACTATAGTCCACATACCACAGACATTAGGTTGGAACAGTTAAGTAACAGTGAAGACATTGAGTTACCAGAGACCACAGTCCACATACCACAGATATTAGGTTGGAACAGTTAAGTAACAGTGAAGACATTGAGTTACCAGAGACTACAGTCCACAGACCACAGATATTAGGTTGGAACAGTTAAGTAACAGTGAAGACATTGAGTTACCAGAGACTACAGTCCACAGACCACAGATATTAGGTTGGAACAGTGAAGACATTGAGTTACCAGAGACTACAGTCCACAGATTACAGATATTAGGTAGGAACAGTTAAGTAACAGTGAAGACATTGAGTTACCAGAGACTACAGTCCACAGACCACAGATATTAGGTTGGAACAGTTAAGTAACAGTGAAGACATTGAGTTACCAGAGACTACAGTCCACAGACCACAGACATTAGGTTGGAACAGTTAAGTAACAGTGAAGACATTGAGTTACCAGAGACTACAGTCCACAGACCACAGATATTAGGTTGGAACAGTTAAGTAACAGTGAAGACATTGAGTTACCAGAGACCACAGTCCACATACCACAGATATTAGGTAGGAACAGTTAAGTAACAGTGAAGACATTGAGTTACCAGAGACTACAGTCCACAGACCACAGATATTAGGTTGGAACAGTTAAGTAACAGTGAAGACATTGAGTTACCAAAGACTACAGTCCACATACCACAGATATTAGGTTGGAACAGTTAAGTAACAGTGAAGACATTGAGTTACCAGAGACCACAGTCCACATACCACAGATATTAGGTAGGAACAGTTAAGTAACAGTGAAGACATTGAGTTACCAGAGACTACAGTCCACAATACACAGATATTAGGTTGGAACAGTTAAGTAACAGTGAAGACATTGAGTTACCAGAGACTACAGTCCACAGACCACAGATATTAGGTTGGAACAGTTAAGTAACAGTGAAGACATTGAGTTACCAGAGACCAGAGTCCACAGACCACAGACATTAGTTTGGAACAGTTAAGTAACAGTGAAGACATTGAGTTACCAGAGACTACAGTCCACATACCACAGATATTAGGTTGGAACAGTTAAGTAACAGTGAAGACATTGAGTTACCAGAGACTACAGTCCACAGACCACAGATATTAGGTAGGAACATTTAAGTAACAGTGAAGACATTGAGTTACCAGAGACTACAGTCCACAGACCACAGACATTAGGTTGGAACAGTTAAGTAACAGTGAAGACATTGAGTTACCAGAGACCACAGTCCACATACCACAGACATTAGGTTGGAACAGTTAAGTAACAGTGAAGACATTGAGTTACCAGAGACTACAGTCCACAGACCACAGATATTAGGTTGGAACAGTTAAGTAACAGTGAAGACATTGAGTTACCAAAGACTACAGTCCACATACCACAGACATTAGGTTGGAACAGTTAAGTAACAGTGAAGACATTGAGTTACCAAAGACTACAGTCCACATACCACAGACATTAGGTTGGAACAGTTAAGTAACAGTGAAGACATTGAGTTACCAGAGACTACAGTCCACAGACCACAGATATTAGGTAGGAACAGTTAAGTAACAGTGAAGACATTGAGTTACCAAAGACTACAGTCCACAGACCACAGACATTAGGTTGGAACAGTTAAGTAACAGTGAAGACATTGAGTTACCAGAGACTACAGTCCACAGACCACAGACATTAGGTTGGAACAGTTAAGTAACAGTGAAGACATTAAGTTACCAGAGACTACAGTCCACATACCACAGATATTAGGTTGGAACAGTTAAGTAACAGTGAAGACATTGAATTACCAGAGACTACAGTCCACAGACCACAGATATTAGGTTGGAACAGTTAAGTAACAGTGAAGACATTGAGTTACCAGAGACTACAGTCCACATACCACAGATATTAGGTTGGAACAGTTAAGTAATAGTGAAGACATTGAGTTACCAGAGACTACAGTCCACAGACCACAGATATTAGGTTGGAACAGTTAAGCAACAGTGAAAACATTGAGTTACCAGAGACTACAGTCCACATACCACAGATATTAGGTTGGAACAGTTAAGTAACAGTGAAGACATTGAGTTACCAGAGACTACAGTCCACATACCACAGATAATTGGTTGGAACAGTTAAGTAACAGTGAAGACATTGACTTACCAGAGACTACAGTCCACATACCACAGATATTAGGTTGGAACAGTTAAGTAACAGTGAAGACATTGAGTTACCAGAGACCACAGTCCACAGACCACAGACATTAGGTTGGAACAGTTAAGTAACAGTAAAGACATTGAGTTACCAGAGACCACAGTCCACATACCACAGATATTAGGTTGGAACAGTTAAGTAACAGTGAAGACATTGAGTTACCAGAGACTACAGTCCACAGACCACAGACATTAGGTTGGAACAGTTAAGTAACAGTGAAGACATTGAGTTACCAGAGACCACAGTCCACATACCACAGATATTAGGTTGGAACAGTTAAGTAACAGTGAAGACATTGAGTTACCAGAGACTACAGTCCACAGACCACAGATATTAGGTTGGAACAGTTAAGTAACAGTGAAGACATTGAGTTACCAGAGACTACAGTCCACAGACCACAGACATTAGGTTGGAACAGTTAAGTAACAGTGAAGACATTGAGTTACCAGAGACTACAGTCCACATACCACAGATATTAGGTTGGAACAGTTAAGTAACAGTGAAGACATTGAGTTACCAGAGACCACAGTCCACATACCACAGATATTAGGTTGGAACAGTTAAGTAACAGTGAAGACATTGAGTTACCAGAGACTACAGTCCACAGACCACAGACATTAGGTTGGAACAGTTAAGTAACAGTGAAGACATTGAGTTACCAGAGACTACAGTCCACAGACCACAGATATTAGGTTGGAACAGTTAAGTAACAGTGAAGACATTGATTTACCAGAGACTACAGTCCACATACCACAGATATTAGGTTGGAACAGTTAAGTAACAGTGAAGACATTGAGTTACCAGAGACTACAGTCCACATACCACAGATATTAGGTTGGAACAGTTAAGTAACAGTGAAGACATTGAGTTACCAGAGACTACAGTCCACAGACCACAGACATTAGGTTGGAACAGTTAAGTAACAGTGAAGACATTGAGTTACCAGAGACTACAGTCCACAGACCACAGACATTAGGTTGGAACAGTTAAGTAACAGTGAAGACATTGAGTTACCAGAGACTACAGTCCACAGACCACAGACATTAGGTTGGAACAGTTAAGTAACAGTGAAGACATTGAGTTACCAGAGACTACAGTCCACAGACCACAGAAATTAGGTTGGAACAGTTAAGTAACAGTGAAGACATTGAGTTACCAGAGACTACAGTCCACAGACCACAGACATTAGGTTGGAACAGTTAAGTAACAGTGAAGACATTGAGTTACCAGAGACTACAGTCCACAGACCACAGACATTAGGTTGGAACAGTTAAGTAACAGTGAAGACATTGAGTTACCAGAGACTACAGTCCACAGACCACAGATATTAGGTTGGAACAGTGAAGACATTGAGTTACCAGAGACTACAGTCCACAGATTACAGATATTAGGTAGGAACAGTTAAGTAACAGTGAAGACATTGAGTTACCAGAGACTACAGTCCACAGACCACAGATATTAGGTTGGAACAGTTAAGTAACAGTGAAGACATTGAGTTACCAGAGACCACAGACATTAGGTTGGAACAGTTAAGTAACAGTGAAGACATTGAGTTACCAGAGACTACAGTCCACAGACCACAGATATTAGGTTGGAACAGTGAAGACATTGAGTTACCAGAGACTACAGTCCACAGACCACAGATATTAGGTTGGAACAGTTAAGTAACAGTGAAGACATTGAGTTACCAGAGACTACAGTCCACAGACCACAGATATTAGGTTGGAACAGTGAAGACATTGAGTTACCAGAGACTACAGTCCACATACCACAGACATTAGGTTGGAACAGTTAAGTAACAGTAAAGACATTGAGTTACCAGAGACTACAGTCCACAGATTACAGATATTATGTAGGAACAGTTAAGTAACAGTGAAGACATTGAGTTACCAGAGACCACAGTCCACAGACCACAGATATTAGGTTGGAACAGTTAAGTAACAGTGAAGACATTGAGTTACCAGAGACCACAGTCTACATAACACAGATATTAGGTTGGAACAGTTAAGTAACAGTGAAGACATTGAGTTACCAGAGACCACAGTCCACAGACCACAGATATTAGGTTGGAACAGTTAAGTAACAGTGAAGACATTGAGTTACCAGAGACCACAGTCTACATAACACAGATATTAGGTTGGAACAGTTAAGTAACAGTGAAGACATTGAGTTACCAGAGACCACAGTCCACAGACCACAGATATTAGGTTGGAACAGTTAAGTAACAGTGAAGACATTGAGTTACCAGAGACTACAGTCCACAGACCACAGATATTAGGTTGGAACAGTGAAGACATTGAGTTACCAGAGACTACTGTCCACATACCACAGACATTAGGTTGGAACAGTTAAGTAACAGTGAAGACATTGAGTTACCAGAGACTACAGTCCACAGACCACAGATATTAGGTTGGAACAGTTAAGTAACAGTGAAGACATTGAGTTACCAGAGACCACAGTCCACATACCACAGACATTAGGTTGGAACAGTTAAGTAACAGTGAAGACATTGAGTTACCAGAGACCACAGTCCACATACCACAGACATTAGGTTGGAACAGTTAAGTAACAGTGAAGACATTGAGTTACCAGAGACTACAGTCCACAGATTACAGATATTAGGTAGGAACAGTTAAGTAACAGTGAAGATATTGAGTTACCAGAGACTAAAGTCCACAGACCACAGATATTAGGTAGGAACAGTTAAGTAACAGTGAAGACATTGAGTTACCAGAGACTACAGTCCACAGACCACAGATATTAGGTTGGAACAGTTAAGTAACAGTGAAGACATTGAGTTACCAGAGACTACAGTCCACAGATTACAGATATTAGGTAGGAACAGTTAAGTAACAGTGAAGATATTGAGTTACCAGAGACTACAGTCCACAGACCACAGATATTAGGTAGGAACAGTTAAGTAACAGTGAAGACATTGAGTTACCAGAGACTATAGTCCACATACCACAGACATTAGGTTGGAACAGTTAAGTAACAGTGAAGACATTGAGTTACCAGAGACCACAGTCCACATACCACAGATATTAGGTTGGAACAGTTAAGTAACAGTGAAGACATTGAGTTACCAGAGACTACAGTCCACAGACCACAGATATTAGGTTGGAACAGTTAAGTAACAGTGAAGACATTGAGTTACCAGAGACTACAGTCCACAGACCACAGATATTAGGTTGGAACAGTGAAGACATTGAGTTACCAGAGACTACAGTCCACAGATTACAGATATTAGGTAGGAACAGTTAAGTAACAGTGAAGACATTGAGTTACCAGAGACTACAGTCCACAGACCACAGATATTAGGTTGGAACAGTTAAGTAACAGTGAAGACATTGAGTTACCAGAGACTACAGTCCACAGACCACAGACATTAGGTTGGAACAGTTAAGTAACAGTGAAGACATTGAGTTACCAGAGACTACAGTCCACAGACCACAGATATTAGGTTGGAACAGTTAAGTAACAGTGAAGACATTGAGTTACCAGAGACCACAGTCCACATACCACAGATATTAGGTAGGAACAGTTAAGTAACAGTGAAGACATTGAGTTACCAGAGACTACAGTCCACAGACCACAGATATTAGGTTGGAACAGTTAAGTAACAGTGAAGACATTGAGTTACCAAAGACTACAGTCCACATACCACAGATATTAGGTTGGAACAGTTAAGTAACAGTGAAGACATTGAGTTACCAGAGACCACAGTCCACATACCACAGATATTAGGTAGGAACAGTTAAGTAACAGTGAAGACATTGAGTTACCAGAGACTACAGTCCACAGACCACAGATATTAGGTTGGAACAGTTAAGTAACAGTGAAGACATTGAGTTACCAGAGACTACAGTCCACAGACCACAGATATTAGGTTGGAACAGTTAAGTAACAGTGAAGACATTGAGTTACCAGAGACCACAGTCCACATACCACAGATATTAGGTAGGAACAGTTAAGTAACAGTGAAGACATTGAGTTACCAGAGACCACAGTCCACATACCACAGATATTAGGTTGGAACAGTTAAGTAACAGTGAAGACATTGAGTTACCAGAGACTACAGTCCACATACCACAGATATTAGGTTGGAACAGTTAAGTAACAGTGAAGACATTGAGTTACCAGAGACTACAGTCCACAGACCACAGATATTAGGTTGGAACAGTGAAGACATTGAGTTACCAGAGACTACAGTCCACATACCACAGACATTAGGTTGGAACAGTTAAGTAACAGTGAAGACATTGAGTTACCAGAGACTACAGTCCACAGATTACAGATATTAGGTAGGAACAGTTAAGTAACAGTGAAGACATTGAGTTACCAGAGACCACAGTCTACATACCACAGATATTAGGTTGGAACAGTTAAGTAACAGTGAAGACATTGAGTTACCAGAGACCACAGTCTACATACCACAGATATTAGGTTGGAACAGTTAAGTAACAGTGAAGACATTGAGTTACCAGAGACTACAGTCCACAGACCACAGACATTAGGTTGGAACAGTTAAGTAACAGTGAAGACATTGAGTTACCAGAGACTACAGTCCACAGACCACAGATATTAGGTTGGAACAGTTAAGTAACAGTGAAGACATTGAGTTACCAGAGACTACAGTCCACAGACCACAGATATTAGGTTGGAACAGTTAAGTAACAGTGAAGACATTGAGTTACCAGAGACTACAGTCCACAGACCACAGATATTAGGTTGGAACAGTTAAGTAACAGTGAAGACATTGAGTTACCAAAGACTACAGTCCACATACCACAGATATTAGGTTGGAACAGTTAAGTAACAGTGAAGACATTGAGTTACCAGAGACCACAGTCCACATACCACAGATATTAGGTAGGAACAGTTAAGTAACAGTGAAGACATTGAGTTACCAGAGACTACAGTCCACAGACCACAGATATTAGGTTGGAACAGTTAAGTAACAGTGAAGACATTGAGTTACCAGAGACCACAGTCTACATACCACAGATATTAGGTTGGAACAGTTAAGTAACAGTGAAGACATTGAGTTACCAGAGACTACAGTCCACAGACCACAGACATTAGGTTGGAACAGTTAAGTAACAGTGAAGACATTGAGTTACCAGAGATTACAGTCCACAGACCACAGATATTAGGTTGGAACAGTTAAGTAACAGTGAAGACATTGAGTTACCAGAGACTACAGTCCACAGACCACAGACATTAGGTTGGAACAGTTAAGTAACAGTGAAGACATTGAGTTACCAGAGACTACAGTCCACAGACCACAGATATTAGGTTGGAACAGTTAAGTAACAGTGAAGACATTGAGTTACCAGAGACTACAGTCCACAGACCACAGACATTAGGTTGGAACAGTTAAGTAACAGTGAAGACATTGAGTTACCAGAGACTACAGTCCACAGACCACAGATATTAGGTTGGAACAGTTAAGTAACAGTGAAGACATTGAGTTACCAGAGACTACAGTCCACAGACCACAGATATTAGGTTGGAACAGTTAAGTAACAGTGAAGACATTGAGTTACCAGAGACTACAGTCCACAGACCACAGATATTAGGTTGGAACAGTTAAGTAACAGTGAAGACATTGAGTTACCAGAGACTACAGTCCACAGACCACAGATATTAGGTTGGAACAGTTAAGTAACAGTGAAGACATTGAGTTACCAAAGACTACATTCCACATACCACAGATATTAGGTTGGAACAGTTAAGTAACAGTGAAGACATTGAGTTACCAGAGACCACAGTCCACATACCACAGATATTAGGTTGGAACAGTTAAGTAACAGTGAAGACATTGAGTTACCAGAGACTACAGTCCACAGACCACAGATATTAGGTTGGAACAGTGAAGACATTGAGTTACCAGAGACCACAGTCCACAGACCACAGACATTAGGTTGGAACAGTTAAGTAAC
Organism: Eledone cirrhosa; assembly: GCA_964016885.1. Lineage (NCBI taxonomy): Eukaryota > Metazoa > Mollusca > Cephalopoda > Octopoda > Eledonidae > Eledone > Eledone cirrhosa. The sequence continues at coordinate 31,998,968 of OZ024742.1, read as the reverse complement.
AGTGAAGACATTGAGTTACCAGAGACTACAGTCCACAGACCACAGATATTAGGTTGGAACAGTGAAGACATTGAGTTACCAGAGACCACAGTCCACAGACCACAGACATTAGGTTGGAACAGTTAAGTAACAGTGAAGACATTGAGTTACCAGAGACTACAGTCCACAGACCACAGATATTAGGTTGGAACAGTGAAGACATTGAGTTACCAGAGACCACAGTCCACAGACCACAGACATTAGGTTGGAACAGTTAAGTAACAGTGAAGACATTGAGTTACCAGAGACTACAGTCCACAGACCACAGATATTAGGTTGGAACAGTTAAGTAACAGTGAAGACATTGAGTTACCAGAGACTACAGTCCACATACCACAGATATTAGGTTGGAACAGTTAAGTAACAGTGAAGACATTGAGTTACCAGAGACTACAGTCCACATACCACAGATATTAGGTTGGAACAGTTAAGTAACAGTGAAGACATTGAGTTACCAGAGACTACAGTCCACAGACCACAGATATTAGGTTGGAACAGTTAAGTAATAGTGAAGACATTGAGTTACCAGAGACTACAGTCCACAGACCACAGAGATTAGGTTGGAACAGTTAAGTAACAGTGAAGACATTGAGTTACCAGAGACTACAGTCCACAGACCACAGATATTAGGTTGGAACAGTTAAGTAATAGTGAAGACATTGAGTTACCAGAGACTACAGTCCACAGACCACAGATATTAGGTTGGAACAGTTAAGTAACAGTGAAGACATTGAGTTACCAGAGACTACAGTCCACAGACCACAGACATTAGGTTGGAACAGTTAAGTAACAGTGAAGACATTGAGTTACCAGAGACTACAGTCCACATACCACAGATATTAGGTTGGAACAGTTAAGTAACAGTGAAGACATTGAGTTACCAGTGACCACAGTCCACATACCACAGATATTAGGTTGGAACAGTTAAGTAACAGTGAAGACATTGAGTTACCAGAGACCACAGTCCACAGACCACAGACATTAGGTTGGAACAGTTAAGTAACAGTGAAGACATTGAGTTACCAGAGACCACAGTCCACAGACCACACACATTAGGTTGGAACAGTTAAGTAACAGTGAAGACATTGAGTTACCAGAGACTACAGTCCACAGACCAGAGATATTAGGTTGGAACGGTGAAGACATTGAGTCACCAGAGACCACAGTCCACAGACCACAGATATTAGGTTGGAACAGTTAAGTAACAGTGAAGACATTGAGTTACCAGAGACCACAGTCCACATACCACAGACATTAGGTTGGAACAGTTAAGTAACAGTGAAGACATTGAGTTACCAGAGACTACAGTCCACAGATTACAGATATTAGGTAGGAACAGTTAAATAACAGTGAAGACATTGAGTTACCAGAGACTACAGTCCACAGACCACAGATATTAGGTTGGAACAGTTAAGTAACAGTGAAGACATTGAGTTACCAAAGACTACAGTCCACAGACCACAGACATTAGGTTGGAACAGTTAAGTAACAGTGAAGACATTGAGTTACCAGAGACTACAGTCCACAGACCACAGATATTAGGTAGGAACAGTTAAGTAACAGTGAAGACATTGAGTTACCAGAGACTACAGTCCACAGACCACAGACATTAGGTTGGAACAGTTAAGTAACAGTAAAGACATTGAGTTACCAGAGACTACAGTCCACATACCACAGATATTAGGTTGGAACAGTTAAGTAACAGTGAAGACATTGAGTTACCAGAGACTACAGTCCACAGACCACAGACATTAGGTTGGAACAGTTAAGTAACAGTGAAGACATTTAGTTACCAGAGACTACAGTCCACAGACCACAGACATTAGGTTGGAACAGTTAAGTAACAGTGAAGACATTTAGTTACCAGAGACTACAGTCCACAGACCACAGACATTAGGTTGGAACAGTTAAGTAACAGTGAAGACATTTAGTTACCAGAGACTACAGTCCACAGACCACAGACATTAGGTTGGAACAGTTAAGTAACAGTAAAGACATTGAGTTACCAGAGACTACAGTCCACAGACCACAGACATTAGGTTGGAACAGTTAAGTAACAGTGAAGACATTGAGTTACCAGAGACTACAGTCCACAGACCACAGACATTAGGTTGGAACAGTTAAGTAACAGTGAAGACATTTAGTTACCAGAGACTAAAGTCCACAGACCACAGATATTAGGTTGGAACAGTTAAGTAACAGTGAAGACATTGAGTTACCAGAGACTACAGTCCACAGACCACAGACATTAGGTTGGAACAGTTAAGTAACAGTGAAGACATTTAGTTACCAGAGACTAAAGTCCACAGACCACAGATATTAGGTTGGAACAGTTAAGTAACAGTGAAGACATTGAGTTACCAGAGACTACAGTCCACAGACCACAGACATTAGGTTGGAACAGTTAAGTAACAGTGAAGACATTTAGTTACCAGAGACTAAAGTCCACAGACCACAGATATTAGGTTGGAACAGTTAAGTAACAGTGAAGACATTGAGTTACCAGAGACTACAGTCCACAGACCACAGATATTAGGTTGGAACAGTTAAGTAACAGTGAAGACATTGAGTTACCAGAGACTACAGTCCACAGACCACAGATATTAGGTAGGAACAGTTAAGTAACAGTGAAGACATTGAGTTACCAGAGACTACAGTCCACAGACCACAGATATTAGGTTGGAACAGTGAAGACATTGAGTTACCAGAGACTACAGTCCACATACCACAGACATTAGGTTGGAACAGTTAAGTAACAGTGAAGACATTGAGTTACCAGAGACTACAGTCCACAGATTACAGATATTAGGTTGGAACAGTTAAGTAACAGTGAAGACATTGAGTTACCAGTGACCACAGTCCACATACCACAGATATTAGGTTGGAACAGTTAAGTAACAGTGAAGACATTGAGTTACCAGAGACCACAGTCCACAGACCACACACATTAGGTTGGAACAGTTAAGTAACAGTGAAGACATTGAGTTACCAGAGACCACAGTCCACAGACCACACACATTAGGTTGGAACAGTTAAGTAACAGTGAAGACATTGAGTTACCAGAGACTACAGTCCACAGACCAGAGATATTAGGTTGGAACGGTGAAGACATTGAGTTACCAGAGACTACAGTCCACATACCACAGACATTAGGTTGGAACAGTTAAGTAACAGTGAAGACATTGAGTTACCAGAGACTACAGTCCACAGATTACAGATATTAGGTAGGAACAGTTAAATAACAGTGAAGACATTGAGTTACCAGAGACTACAGTCCACAGACCACAGATATTAGGTTGGAACAGTTAAGTAACAGTGAAGACATTGAGTTACCAAAGACTACAGTCCACAGACCACAGACATTAGGTTGGAACAGTTAAGTAACAGTGAAGACATTGAGTTACCAGAGACTACAGTCCACAGACCACAGATATTAGGTAGGAACAGTTAAGTAACAGTGAAGACATTGAGTTACCAGAGACTACAGTCCACATACCACAGACATTAGGTTGGAACAGTTAAGTAACAGTGAAGACATTGAGTTACCAGACACTACAGTCCACATACCACAGATATTAGGTTGGAACAGTTAAGTAACAGTGAAGACATTGAGTTACCAGAGACTACAGTCCACAGACCACAGATATTAGGTTGGAACAGTGAAGACATTGAGTTACCAGAGACTACAGTCCACATACCACAGACATTAGGTTGGAACAGTTAAGTAACAGTGAAGACATTGAGTTACCAGAGACTACAGTCCACAGACCACAGATATTAGGTTGGAACAGTTAAGTAACAGTGAAGACATTGAGTTACCAGAGACTACAGTCCACAGACCACAGATATTAGGTTGGAACAGTGAAGACATTGAGTTACCAGAGACTACAGTCCACATACCACAGACATTAGGTTGGAACAGTTAAGTAACAGTGAAGACATTGAGTTACCAGAGACTACAGTCCACAGATTACAGATATTAGGTAGGAACAGTTAAGTAACAGTGAAGACATTGAGTTACCAGAGACTACAGTCCACAGACCACAGATATTAGGTTGGAACAGTTAAGTAACAGTGAAGACATTGAGTTACCAGAGACCACAGTCCACATACCACAGATATTAGGTTGGAACAGTTAAGTAACAGTGAAGACATTGAGTTACCAGAGACTACAGTCCACAGACCACAGACATTAGGTTGGAACAGTTAAGTAACAGTGAAGACATTGAGTTACCAGACTACAGTCCACAGACCACAGATATTAGGTTGGAACAGTTAAGTAACAGTGAAGACATTGAGTTACCAGAGACTACAGTCCACAGACCACAAATATTAGGTTGGAACAGTGAAGACATTGAGTTACCAGAGACTACAGTCCACATACCACAGACATTAGGTTGGAACAGTGAAGTAACAGTGAAGACATTGAGTTACCAGAGACTACAGTCCACAGACCACAGATATTAGGTTGGAACAGTGAAGACATTGAGTTACCAGAGACTACAGTCCACATACCACAGACATTAGGTTGGAACAGTTAAGTAACAGTGAAGACATTGAGTTACCAGAGACTACAGTCCACAGATTACAGATATTAGGTAGGAACAGTTAAGTAACAGTGAAGACATTGAGTTACCAGAGACTACAGTCCACAGACCACAGATATTAGGTTGGAACAGTTAAGTAACAGTGAAGACATTGAGTTACCAGAGACCACAGTCCACATACCACAGATACTAGGTTGGAACAGTTAAGTAACAGTGAAGACATTGAGTTACCAGAGACTACAGTTCACAGACCACAGATATTAGGTTGGAACAGTTAAGTAACAGTGAAGACATTGAGTTACCAGAGACTACAGTCCACAGACCACAGATATTAGGTTGGAACAGTGAAGACATTGAGTTACCAGAGACTACAGTCCACATACAACAGACATTAGGTTGGAACAGTTAAGTAACAGTGAAGACATTGAGTTACCAGAGACTACAGTCCACAGATTACAGATATTAGGTAGGAACAGTTAAGTAACAGTGAAGACATTGAGTTACCAGAGACTACAGTCCACAGACCACAGATATTAGGTTGGAACAGTTAAGTAACAGTGAAGACATTGAGTTACCAGACACCACAGTCCACATACCACAGATATTAGGTTGGAACAGTTAAGTAACAGTGAAGACATTGAGTTACCAGAGACTACAGTCCACAGACCACAGATATTAGGTTGGAACAGTGAAGACATTGAGTTACCAGAGACTACAGTCCACATACCACAGACATTAGGCTGGAACAGTTAAGTAACAGTGAAGACATTGAGTTACCAGAGACTACAGTCCACAGATTACAGATATTAGGTAGGAACAGTTAAGTAACAGTGAAGACATTGAGTTACCAGAGACTACAGTCCACAGACCACAGATATTAGGTTGGAACAGTTAAGTAACAGTGAAGACATTGAGTTACCAGAGACTACAGTCCACAGACCACAGATATTAGGTTGGAACAGTGAAGACATTGAGTTACCAGAGACTACAGTCCACATACCACAGACATTAGGTTGGAACAGTTAAGTAACAGTGAAGACATTGAGTTACCAGAGACTACAGTCCACAGATTACAGATATTAGGTAGGAACAGTTAAGTAACAGTGAAGACATTGAGTTACCAGAGACTACAGTCCACAGACCACAGATATTAGGTTGGAACAGTTAAGTAACAGTGAAGACATTGAGTTACCAGAGACTACAGTCCACAGACCACAGATATTAGGTTGGAACAGTTAAGTAACAGTGAAGACATTGAGTTACCAGAGACTACAGTCCACAGACCACAGATATTAGGTTGGAACAGTGAAGACATTGAGTTACCAGAGACTACAGTCCACATATCACAGACATTAGGTTGGAACAGTTAAGTAACAGTGAAGACATTGAGTTACCAGAGACTACAGTCCACAGATTACAGATATTAGGTAGGAACAGTTAAGTAACAGTGAAGACATTGAGTTACCAGAGACTACAGTCCACAGACCACAGATATTAGGTTGGAACAGTTAAGTAACAGTGAAGACATTGAGTTACCAGAGACCACAGTCCACATACCACAGATATTAGGTTGGAACAGTTAAGTAACAGTGAAGACATTGAGTTACCAGAGACTACAGTCCACAGACCACAGATATTAGGTTGGAACAGTTAAGTAACAGTGAAGACATTGAGTTACCAGAGACTACAGTCCACAGACCACAGATATTAGGTTGGAACAGTGAAGACATTGAGTTACCAGAGCCTACAGTCCACATACCACAGACATTAGGTTGGAACAGTTAAGTAACAGTGAAGACATTGAGTTACCAGAGACTACAGTCCACAGATTACAGATATTAGGTAGGAACAGTTAAGTAACAGTGAAGACATTGAGTTACCAGAGACTACAGTCCACAGACCACAGATATTAGGTTGGAACAGTTAAGTAACAGTGAAGACATTGAGTTACCAGAGACCACAGTCCACATACCACAGATATTAGGTTGGAACAGTTAAGTAACAGTGAAGACATTGAGTTACCAGAGACTACAGTCCACAGACCACAGACATTAGGTTGGAACAGTTAAGTAACAGTGAAGACATTGAGTTACCAGACTACAGTCCACAGACCACAGATATTAGGTTGGAACAGTTAAGTAACAGTGAAGACATTGAGTTACCAGAGACCACAGTCCACATACCACAGATATTAGGTTGGAACAGTGAAGACATTGAGTTACCAGAGACTACAGTCCACATACCACAGACATTAGGTTTGAACAGTTAAGTAACAGTGAAGACATTGAGTTACCAGAGACTACAGTCCACAGACCACAGATATTAGGTTGGAACAGTGAAGACATTGAGTTACCAGAGACTACAGTCCACATACCACAGACATTAGGTTGGAACAGTTAAGTAACAGTGAAGACATTGAGTTACCAGAGACTACAGTCCACAGACCACAGATATTAGGTTGGAACAGTGAAGACATTGAGTTACCAGAGACTACAGTCCACATACCACAGACATTAGGTTTGAACAGTTAAGTAACAGTGAAGACATTGAGTTACCAGAGACTACAGTCCACAGACCACAGATATTAGGTTGGAACAGTGAAGACATTGAGTTACCAGAGACTACAGTCCACATACCACAGACATTAGGTTTGAACAGTTAAGTAACAGTGAAGACATTGAGTTACCAGAGACTACAGTCCACAGACCACAGATATTAGGTTGGAACAGTGAAGATATTGAGTTACCAGAGACTACAGTCCACATACCACAGACATTAGGTTGGAACAGTTAAGTAACAATGAAGACATTGAGTTACCAGAGACTACAGTCCACAGATTACAGATATTAGGTAGCAACAGTTAAATAACAGTGAAGACATTGAGTTACCAGAGACTACAGTCCACAGACCACAGATATTAGGTTGGAACAGTTAAGTAACAGTGAAGACATTGAGTTACCAGAGACCACAGTCCTCATACCACAGATATTAGGTTGGAACAGTTAAGTAACAGTGAAGACATTGAGTTACCAGAGACTACAGTTCACAGACCACAGATATTAGGTTGGAACAGTTAAGTAACAGTGAAGACATTGAGTTACCAGAGACTACAGTCCACAGACCACAGATATTAGGTTGGAACAGTGAAGACATTGAGTTACCAGAGACTACAGTCCACATACCACAGACATTAGGTTGGAACAGTTAAGTAACAGTGAAGACATTGAGTTACCAGAGACTACAGTCCACAGATTACAGATATTAGGTAGGAACAGTTAAGTAACAGTGAAGACATTGAGTTACCAGAGACTACAGTCCACAGACCACAGATATTAGGTTGGAACAGTTAAGTAACAGTGAAGACATTGAGTTACCAGACACCACAGTCCACATACCACAGATATTAGGTTGGAACAGTTAAGTAACAGTGAAGACATTGAGTTACCAGAGACTACAGTCCACAGACCACAGACATTAGGTTGGAACAGTTAAGCAACAGTGAAGACATTGAGTTACCAGAGACTACAGTCCACAGACCACAGATATTAGGTTGGAACAGTTAAGTAACAGTGAAGACATTGAGTTACCAGAGACTACAGTCCACAGACCACAGATATTAGGTTGGAACAGTGAAGACATTGAGTTACCAGAGACTACAGTCCACATACCACAGACATTAGGTTGGAACAGTTAAGTAACAGTGAAGACATTGAGTTACCAGAGACTACAGTCCACAGATTACAGATATTAGGTAGGAACAGTTAAGTAACAGTGAAGACATTGAGTTACCAGAGACTACAGTCCACAGACCACAGATATTAGGTTGGAACAGTTAAGTAACAGTGAAGACATTGAGTTACCAGAGACTACAGTCCACAGACCACAGATATTAGGTTGGAACAGTGAAGACATTGAGTTACCAGAGACTACAGTCCACATACCACAGACATTAGGTTGGAACAGTTAAGTAACAGTGAAGACATTGACTTACCAGAGACTACAGTCCACAGATTACAGATATTAGGTAGGAACAGTTAAGTAACAGTGAAGACATTGAGTTACCAGAGACTACAGTCCACAGACCACAGATATTAGGTTGGAACAGTTAAGTAACAGTGAAGACATTGAGTTACCAGAGACTACAGTCCACAGACCACAGACATTAGGTTGGAACAGTTAAGTAACAGTGAAGACATTGAGTTACCAGAGACTACAGTCCACAGACCGCAGATATTAGGTTGGAACAGTTAAGTAACAGTGAAGACATTGAGTTACCAGAGACCACAGTCCACATACCACAGATATTAGGTAGGAACAGTTAAGTAACAGTGAAGACATTGAGTTACCAGAGACTACAGTCCACAGACCACAGACATTAGGTTGGAACAGTTAAGTAACAGTGAAGACATTGAGTTACCAGAGACTACAGTCCACAGACCGCAGATATTAGGTTGGAACAGTTAAGTAACAGTGAAGACATTGAGTTACCAGAGACCACAGTCCACATACCACAGATATTAGGTAGGAACAGTTAAGTAACAGTGAAGACATTGAGTTACCAGAGACTACAGTCCACAGACCACAGACATTAGGTTGGAACAGTTAAGTAACAGTGAAGACATTGAGTTACCAGAGACTACAGTCCACAGACCGCAGATATTAGGTTGGAACAGTTAAGTAACAGTGAAGACATTGAGTTACCAGACACTACAGTCCACAGACCGCAGATATTAGGTTGGAACAGTTAAGTAACAGTGAAGACATTGAGTTACCAGAGACCACAGTCCACATACCACAGATATTAGGTAGGAACAGTTAAGTAACAGTGAAGACATTGAGTTACCAGAGACTACAGTCCACAGACCACAGATATTAGGTTGGAACAGTTAAGTAACAGTGAAGACATTGAGTTACCAGAGACTACAGTCCACATACCACAGACATTAGGTTGGAACAGTTAAGTAACAGTGAAGACATTGAGTTACCGGAGAGTACAGTCCACATACCACAGATATTAGGTTGGAACAGTTAAGTAACAGTGAAGACATTGAGTTACCAGAGACTACAGTCCACAGACCACAGATATTAGGTTGGAACAGTTAAGTAACAGTGAAGACATTGAGTTACCAGAGACTACAGTCCACAGACCACAGATATTAGGTTGGAACAGTGAAGACATTGAGTTACCAGAGACTACAGTCCACAGACCACAGATATTAGGTTGGAACAGTTAAGTAACAGTGAAGACATTGAGTTACCAGAGACTACAGTCCACAGACCACAGATATTAGGTTGGAACAGTGAAGACATTGAGTTACCAGAGACTACAGTCCACATACCACAGACATTAGGTTGGAACAGTTAAGTAACAGTGAAGACATTGAGTTACCAGAGACTACAGTCCACAGATTACAGATATTAGGTTGGAACAGTTAAGTAACAGTGAAGACATTGAGTTACCAGTGACCACAGTCCACATACCACAGATATTAGGTTGGAACAGTTAAGTAACAGTGAAGACATTGAGTTACCAGAGACCACAGTCCACAGACCACACACATTAGGTTGGAACAGTTAAGTAACAGTGAAGACATTGAGTTACCAGAGACCACAGTCCACAGACCACACACATTAGGTTGGAACAGTTAAGTAACAGTGAAGACATTGAGTTACCAGAGACTACAGTCCACAGACCAGAGATATTAGGTTGGAACGGTGAAGACATTGAGTTACCAGAGACTACAGTCCACATACCACAGACATTAGGTTGGAACAGTTAAGTAACAGTGAAGACATTGAGTTACCAGAGACTACAGTCCACAGACCACAGATATTAGGTTGGAACAGTTAAGTAACAGTGAAGACATTGAGTTACCAGAGACTACAGTCCACAGATTACAGATATTAGGTAGGAACAGTTAAATAACAGTGAAGACATTGAGTTACCAGAGACTACAGTCCACAGACCACAGATATTAGGTTGGAACAGTTAAGTAACAGTGAAGACATTGAGTTACCAAAGACTACAGTCCACAGACCACAGACATTAGGTTGGAACAGTTAAGTAACAGTGAAGACATTGAGTTACCAGAGACTACAGTCCACAGACCACAGATATTAGGTAGGAACAGTTAAGTAACAGTGAAGACATTGAGTTACCAGAGACTACAGTCCACATACCACAGACATTAGGTTGGAACAGTTAAGTAACAGTGAAGACATTGAGTTACCAGACACTACAGTCCACATACCACAGATATTAGGTTGGAACAGTTAAGTAACAGTGAAGACATTAAGTTACCAGAGACTAAAGTCCACAGACCACAGATATTAGGTTGGAACAGTTAAGTAACAGTGAAGACATTGAGTTACCAGAGACTACAGTCCACAGACCACAGATATTAGGTTGGAACAGTTAAGTAACAGTGAAGACATTGAGTTACCAGAGACTACAGTCCACAGACCACAGATATTAGGTTGGAACAGTGAAGACATTGAGTTACCAGAGACTACAGTCCACATACCACAGACATTAGGTTGGAACAGTTAAGTAACAGTGAAGACATTGAGTTACCAGAGACTACAGTCCACAGATTACAGATATTAGGTAGGAACAGTTAAGTAACAGTGAAGACATTGAGTTACCAGAGACTACAGTCCACAGACCACAGATATTAGGTTGGAACAGTTAAGTAACAGTGAAGACATTGAGTTACCAGAGACCACAGTCCACATACCACAGATATTAGGTTGGAACAGTTAAGTAACAGTGAAGACATTGAGTTACCAGAGACTACAGTCCACAGACCACAGACATTAGGTTGGAACAGTTAAGTAACAGTGAAGACATTGAGTTACCAGACTACAGTCCACAGACCACAGATATTAGGTTGGAACAGTTAAGTAACAGTGAAGACATTGAGTTACCAGAGACCACAGTCCACATACCACAGATATTAGGTTGGAACAGTGAAGACATTGAGTTACCAGAGACTACAGTCCACATACCACAGACATTAGGTTTGAACAGTTAAGTAACAGTGAAAACATTGAGTTACCAGAGACTACAGTCCACAGACCACAGATATTAGGTTGGAACAGTGAAGACATTGAGTTACCAGAGACTACAGTCCACATACCACAGACATTAGGTTGGAACAGTTAAGTAACAGTGAAGACATTGAGTTACCAGAGACTACAGTCCACAGACCACAGATATTAGGTTGGAACAGTGAAGACATTGAGTTACCAGAGACTACAGTCCACATACCACAGACATTAGGTTTGAACAGTTAAGTAACAGTGAAGACATTGAGTTACCAGAGACTACAGTCCACAGACCACAGATATTAGGTTGGAACAGTGAAGACATTGAGTTACCAGAGACTACAGTCCACATACCACAGACATTAGGTTTGAACAGTTAAGTAACAGTGAAGACATTGAGTTACCAGAGACTACAGTCCACAGACCACAGATATTAGGTTGGAACAGTGAAGATATTGAGTTACCAGAGACTACAGTCCACATACCACAGACATTAGGTTGGAACAGTTAAGTAACAATGAAGACATTGAGTTACCAGAGACTACAGTCCACAGATTACAGATATTAGGTAGCAACAGTTAAATAACAGTGAAGACATTGAGTTACCAGAGACTACAGTCCACAGACCACAGATATTAGGTTGGAACAGTTAAGTAACAGTGAAGACATTGAGTTACCAGAGACCACAGTCCTCATACCACAGATATTAGGTTGGAACAGTTAAGTAACAGTGAAGACATTGAGTTACCAGAGACTACAGTTCACAGACCACAGATATTAGGTTGGAACAGTTAAGTAACAGTGAAGACATTGAGTTACCAGAGACTACAGTCCACAGACCACAGATATTAGGTTGGAACAGTGAAGACATTGAGTTACCAGAGACTACAGTCCACATACCACAGACATTAGGTTGGAACAGTTAAGTAACAGTGAAGACATTGAGTTACCAGAGACTACAGTCCACAGATTACAGATATTAGGTAGGAACAGTTAAGTAACAGTGAAGACATTGAGTTACCAGAGACTACAGTCCACAGACCACAGATATTAGGTTGGAACAGTTAAGTAACAGTGAAGACATTGAGTTACCAGACACCACAGTCCACATACCACAGATATTAGGTTGGAACAGTTAAGTAACAGTGAAGACATTGAGTTACCAGAGACTACAGTCCACAGACCACAGACATTAGGTTGGAACAGTTAAGCAACAGTGAAGACATTGAGTTACCAGAGACTACAGTCCACAGACCACAGATATTAGGTTGGAACAGTTAAGTAACAGTGAAGACATTGAGTTACCAGAGACTACAGTCCACAGACCACAGATATTAGGTTGGAACAGTGAAGACATTGAGTTACCAGAGACTACAGTCCACATACCACAGACATTAGGTTGGAACAGTTAAGTAACAGTGAAGACATTGAGTTACCAGAGACTACAGTCCACAGATTACAGATATTAGGTAGGAACAGTTAAGTAACAGTGAAGACATTGAGTTACCAGAGACTACAGTCCACAGACCACAGATATTAGGTTGGAACAGTTAAGTAACAGTGAAGACATTGAGTTACCAGAGACTACAGTCCACAGACCACAGATATTAGGTTGGAACAGTGAAGACATTGAGTTACCAGAGACTACAGTCCACATACCACAGACATTAGGTTGGAACAGTTAAGTAACAGTGAAGACATTGAGTTACCAGAGACTACAGTCCACAGATTACAGATATTAGGTAGGAACAGTTAAGTAACAGTGAAGACATTGAGTTACCAGAGACTACAGTCCACAGACCACAGATATTAGGTTGGAACAGTTAAGTAACAGTGAAGACATTGAGTTACCAGAGACTACAGTCCACAGACCACAGACATTAGGTTGGAACAGTTAAGTAACAGTGAAGACATTGAGTTACCAGAGACTACAGTCCACAGACCGCAGATATTAGGTTGGAACAGTTAAGTAACAGTGAAGACATTGAGTTACCAGAGACCACAGTCCACATACCACAGATATTAGGTAGGAACAGTTAAGTAACAGTGAAGACATTGAGTTACCAGAGACTACAGTCCACAGACCACAGACATTAGGTTGGAACAGTTAAGTAACAGTGAAGACATTGAGTTACCAGAGACTACAGTCCACAGACCGCAGATATTAGGTTGGAACAGTTAAGTAACAGTGAAGACATTGAGTTACCAGAGACCACAGTCCACATACCACAGATATTAGGTAGGAACAGTTAAGTAACAGTGAAGACATTGAGTTACCAGAGACTACAGTCCACAGACCACAGACATTAGGTTGGAACAGTTAAGTAACAGTGAAGACATTGAGTTACCAGAGACTACAGTCCACAGACCGCAGATATTAGGTTGGAACAGTTAAGTAACAGTGAAGACATTGAGTTACCAGACACTACAGTCCACAGACATTAGGTTGGAACAGTTAAGTAACAGTGAAGACATTGAGTTACCAGAGACCACAGTCCACATACCACAGATATTAGGTAGGAACAGTTAAGTAACAGTGAAGACATTGAGTTACCAGAGACTACAGTCCACAGACCACAGATATTAGGTTGGAACAGTTAAGTAACAGTGAAGACATTGAGTTACCAGAGACTACAGTCCACATACCACAGACATTAGGTTGGAACAGTTAAGTAACAGTGAAGACATTGAGTTACCGGAGAGTACAGTCCACATACCACAGATATTAGGTTGGAACAGTTAAGTAACAGTGAAGACATTGAGTTACCAGAGACTACAGTCCACAGACCACAGATATTAGGTTGGAACAGTTAAGTAACAGTGAAGACATTGAGTTACCAGAGACTACAGTCCACAGACCACAGATATTAGGTTGGAACAGTGAAGACATTGAGTTACCAGAGACTACAGTCCACAGACCACAGATATTAGGTTGGAACAGTTAAGTAACAGTGAAGACATTGAGTTACCAGAGACTACAGTCCACAGACCACAGATATTAGGTTGGAACAGTGAAGACATTGAGTTACCAGAGACTACAGTCCACATACCACAGACATTAGGTTGGAACAGTTAAGTAACAGTGAAGACATTGAGTTACCAGAGACTACAGTCCACAGATTACAGATATTAGGTTGGAACAGTTAAGTAACAGTGAAGACATTGAGTTACCAGTGACCACAGTCCACATACCACAGATATTAGGTTGGAACAGTTAAGTAACAGTGAAGACATTGAGTTACCAGAGACCACAGTCCACAGACCACACACATTAGGTTGGAACAGTTAAGTAACAGTGAAGACATTGAGTTACCAGAGACCACAGTCCACAGACCACACACATTAGGTTGGAACAGTTAAGTAACAGTGAAGACATTGAGTTACCAGAGACTACAGTCCACAGACCAGAGATATTAGGTTGGAACGGTGAAGACATTGAGTTACCAGAGACTACAGTCCACATACCACAGACATTAGGTTGGAACAGTTAAGTAACAGTGAAGACATTGAGTTACCAGAGACTACAGTCCACAGACCACAGATATTAGGTTGGAACAGTTAAGTAACAGTGAAGACATTGAGTTACCAGAGACTACAGTCCACAGATTACAGATATTAGGTAGGAACAGTTAAATAACAGTGAAGACATTGAGTTACCAGAGACTACAGTCCACAGACCACAGATATTAGGTTGGAACAGTTAAGTAACAGTGAAGACATTGAGTTACCAAAGACTACAGTCCACAGACCACAGACATTAGGTTGGAACAGTTAAGTAACAGTGAAGACATTGAGTTACCAGAGACTACAGTCCACAGACCACAGATATTAGGTAGGAACAGTTAAGTAACAGTGAAGACATTGAGTTACCAGAGACTACAGTCCACATACCACAGACATTAGGTTGGAACAGTTAAGTAACAGTGAAGACATTGAGTTACCAGACACTACAGTCCACATACCACAGATATTAGGTTGGAACAGTTAAGTAACAGTGAAGACATTAAGTTACCAGAGACTAAAGTCCACAGACCACAGATATTAGGTTGGAACAGTTAAGTAACAGTGAAGACATTGAGTTACCAGAGACTACAGTCCACAGACCACAGATATTAGGTTGGAACAGTTAAGTAACAGTGAAGACATTGAGTTACCAGAGACTACAGTCCACAGACCACAGATATTAGGTTGGAACAGTGAAGACATTGAGTTACCAGAGACTACAGTCCACATACCACAGACATTAGGTTGGAACAGTTAAGTAACAGTGAAGACATTGAGTTACCAGAGACTACAGTCCACAGATTACAGATATTAGGTAGGAACAGTTAAGTAACAGTGAAGACATTGAGTTACCAGAGACTACAGTCCACAGACCACAGATATTAGGTTGGAACAGTTAAGTAACAGTGAAGACATTGAGTTACCAGAGACCACAGTCCACATACCACAGATATTAGGTTGGAACAGTTAAGTAACAGTGAAGACATTGAGTTACCAGAGACTACAGTCCACAGACCACAGACATTAGGTTGGAACAGTTAAGTAACAGTGAAGACATTGAGTTACCAGACTACAGTCCACAGACCACAGATATTAGGTTGGAACAGTTAAGTAACAGTGAAGACATTGAGTTACCAGAGACTACAGTCCACAGACCACAGATATTAGGTTGGAACAGTGAAGACATTGAGTTACCAGAGACTACAGTCCACATACCACAGACATTAGGTTGGAACAGTTAAGTAACAGTGAAGACATTGAGTTACCAGAGACTACAGTCCACAGACCACAGATATTAGGTTGGAACAGTGAAGACATTGAGTTACCAGAGACTACAGTCCACATACCACAGACATTAGGTTGGAACAGTTAAGTAACAGTGAAGACATTGAGTTACCAGAGACTACAGTCCACAGATTACAGATATTAGGTAGGAACAGTTAAGTAACAGTGAAGACATTGAGTTACCAGAGACTACAGTCCACAGACCACAGATATTAGGTTGGAACAGTTAAGTAACAGTGAAGACATTGAGTTACCAGAGACCACAGTCCACATACCACAGATACTAGGTTGGAACAGTTAAGTAACAGTGAAGACATTGAGTTACCAGAGACTACAGTCCACAGATTACAGATATTAGGTAGGAACAGTTAAGTAACAGTGAAGACATTGAGTTACCAGAGACTACAGTCCACAGACCACAGATATTAGGTTGGAACAGTTAAGTAACAGTGAAGACATTGAGTTACCAGAGACTACAGTCCACATACCACAGACATTAGGTTGGAACAGTTAAGTAACAGTGAAGACATTGAGTTACCAGAGACCACAGTCCACATACCACAGATATTAGGTTGGAACGGTTAAGTAACAGTGAAGACATTGAGTTACCAGAGACTACAGTCCACAGACCACAGATATTAGGTTGGAACAGTTAAGTAACAGTGAAGACATTGAGTTACCAGAGACTACAGTCCACAGACCACAGATATTAGGTTGGAACAGTGAAGACATTGAGTTACCAGAGACTACAGTCCACATACCACAGACATTAGGTTGGAACAGTTAAGTAACAGTGAAGACATTGAGTTACCAGAGACTACAGTCCACAGATTACAGATATTAGGTAGGAACAGTTAAGTAACAGTGAAGACATTGAGTTACCAGAGACTACAGTCCACAGACCACAGATATTAGGTTGGAACAGTTAAGTAACAGTGAAGACATTGAGTTACCAGAGACTACAGTCCACAGACCACAGATATTAGGTTGGAACAGTTAAGTAACAGTGAAGACATTGAGTTACCAGAGACTACAGTCCACAGACCACAGATATTAGGTTGGAACAGTGAAGACATTGAGTTACCAGAGACTACAGTCCACATACCACAGACATTAGGTTGGAACAGTTAAGTAACAGTGAAGACATTGAGTTACCAGAGACTACAGTCCACAGATTACAGATATTAGGTAGGAACAGTTAAGTAACAGTGAAGACATTGAGTTACCAGAGACTACAGTCCACAGACCACAGATATTAGGTTGGAACAGTTAAGTAACAGTGAAGACATTGAGTAACCAGAGACCACAGTCCACATACCACAGATATTAGGTTGGAACAGTTAAGTAACAGTGAAGACATTGAGTTACCAGAGACTACAGTCCACAGACCACAGACATTAGGTTGGAACAGTTAAGTAACAGTGAAGACATTGAGTTACCAGAGACTACAGTCCACAGACCACAGATATTAGGTTGGAACAGTGAAGACATTGAGTTACCAGAGACTACAGTCCACATACCACAGACATTAGGTTGGAACAGTTAAGTAACAGTGAAGACATTGAGTTACCAGAGACTACAGTCCACAGATTACAGATATTAGGTAGCAACAGTTAAATAACAGTGAAGACATTGAGTTACCAGAGACTACAGTCCACAGACCACAGATATTAGGTTGGAACAGTTAAGTAACAGTGAAGACATTGAGTTACCAGAGACCACAGTCCTCATACCACAGATATTAGGTTGGAACAGTTAAGTAACAGTGAAGACATTGAGTTACCAGAGACTACAGTTCACAGACCACAGATATTAGGTTGGAACAGTTAAGTAACAGTGAAGACATTGAGTTACCAGAGACTACAGTCCACAGACCACAGATATTAGGTTGGAACAGTGAAGACATTGAGTTACCAGAGACTACAGTCCACATACCACAGACATTAGGTTGGAACAGTTAAGTAACAGTGAAGACATTGAGTTACCAGAGACTACAGTCCACATACCACAGACATTAGGTTGGAACAGTTAAGTAACAGTGAAGACATTGAGTTACCAGACACTACAGTCCACATACCACAGATATTAGGTTGGAACAGTTAAGTAACAGTGAAGACATTAAGTTACCAGAGACTAAAGTCCACAGACCACAGATATTAGGTTGGAACAGTTAAGTAACAGTGAAGACATTGAGTTACCAGAGACTACAGTCCACAGACCACAGATATTAGGTTGGAACAGTTAAGTAACAGTGAAGACATTGAGTTACCAGAGACTACAGTCCACAGACCACAGATATTAGGTTGGAACAGTGAAGACATTGAGTTACCAGAGACTACAGTCCACATACCACAGACATTAGGTTGGAACAGTTAAGTAACAGTGAAGACATTGAGTTACCAGAGACTACAGTCCACAGATTACAGATATTAGGTAGGAACAGTTAAGTAACAGTGAAGACATTGAGTTACCAGAGACTACAGTCCACAGACCACAGATATTAGGTTGGAACAGTTAAGTAACAGTGAAGACATTGAGTTACCAGAGACCACAGTCCACATACCACAGATATTAGGTTGGAACAGTTAAGTAACAGTGAAGACATTGAGTTACCAGAGACTACAGTCCACAGACCACAGACATTAGGTTGGAACAGTTAAGTAACAGTGAAGACATTGAGTTACCAGACTACAGTCCACAGACCACAGATATTAGGTTGGAACAGTTAAGTAACAGTGAAGACATTGAGTTACCAGAGACTACAGTCCACAGACCACAGATATTAGGTTGGAACAGTGAAGACATTGAGTTACCAGAGACTACAGTCCACATACCACAGACATTAGGTTGGAACAGTTAAGTAACAGTGAAGACATTGAGTTACCAGAGACTACAGTCCACAGACCACAGATATTAGGTTGGAACAGTGAAGACATTGAGTTACCAGAGACTACAGTCCACATACCACAGACATTAGGTTGGAACAGTTAAGTAACAGTGAAGACATTGAGTTACCAGAGACTACAGTCCACAGATTACAGATATTAGGTAGGAACAGTTAAGTAACAGTGAAGACATTGAGTTACCAGAGACTACAGTCCACAGACCACAGATATTAGGTTGGAACAGTTAAGTAACAGTGAAGACATTGAGTTACCAGAGACCACAGTCCACATACCACAGATACTAGGTTGGAACAGTTAAGTAACAGTGAAGACATTGAGTTACCAGAGACTACAGTCCACAGATTACAGATATTAGGTAGGAACAGTTAAGTAACAGTGAAGACATTGAGTTACCAGAGACTACAGTCCACAGACCACAGATATTAGGTTGGAACAGTTAAGTAACAGTGAAGACATTGAGTTACCAGAGACTACAGTCCACATACCACAGACATTAGGTTGGAACAGTTAAGTAACAGTGAAGACATTGAGTTACCAGAGACCACAGTCCACATACCACAGATATTAGGTTGGAACGGTTAAGTAACAGTGAAGACATTGAGTTACCAGAGACTACAGTCCACAGACCACAGATATTAGGTTGGAACAGTTAAGTAACAGTGAAGACATTGAGTTACCAGAGACTACAGTCCACAGACCACAGATATTAGGTTGGAACAGTGAAGACATTGAGTTACCAGAGACTACAGTCCACATACCACAGACATTAGGTTGGAACAGTTAAGTAACAGTGAAGACATTGAGTTACCAGAGACTACAGTCCACAGATTACAGATATTAGGTAGGAACAGTTAAGTAACAGTGAAGACATTGAGTTACCAGAGACTACAGTCCACAGACCACAGATATTAGGTTGGAACAGTTAAGTAACAGTGAAGACATTGAGTTACCAGAGACTACAGTCCACAGACCACAGATATTAGGTTGGAACAGTTAAGTAACAGTGAAGACATTGAGTTACCAGAGACTACAGTCCACAGACCACAGATATTAGGTTGGAACAGTGAAGACATTGAGTTACCAGAGACTACAGTCCACATACCACAGACATTAGGTTGGAACAGTTAAGTAACAGTGAAGACATTGAGTTACCAGAGACTACAGTCCACAGATTACAGATATTAGGTAGGAACAGTTAAGTAACAGTGAAGACATTGAGTTACCAGAGACTACAGTCCACAGACCACAGATATTAGGTTGGAACAGTTAAGTAACAGTGAAGACATTGAGTTACCAGAGACCACAGTCCACATACCACAGATATTAGGTTGGAACAGTTAAGTAACAGTGAAGACATTGAGTTACCAGAGACTACAGTCCACAGACCACAGACATTAGGTTGGAACAGTTAAGTAACAGTGAAGACATTGAGTTACCAGAGACTACAGTCCACAGACCACAGATATTAGGTTGGAACAGTGAAGACATTGAGTTACCAGAGACTACAGTCCACATACCACAGACATTAGGTTGGAACAGTTAAGTAACAGTGAAGACATTGAGTTACCAGAGACTACAGTCCACAGATTACAGATATTAGGTAGCAACAGTTAAATAACAGTGAAGACATTGAGTTACCAGAGACTACAGTCCACAGACCACAGATATTAGGTTGGAACAGTTAAGTAACAGTGAAGACATTGAGTTACCAGAGACCACAGTCCTCATACCACAGATATTAGGTTGGAACAGTTAAGTAACAGTGAAGACATTGAGTTACCAGAGACTACAGTTCACAGACCACAGATATTAGGTTGGAACAGTTAAGTAACAGTGAAGACATTGAGTTACCAGAGACTACAGTCCACAGACCACAGATATTAGGTTGGAACAGTGAAGACATTGAGTTACCAGAGACTACAGTCCACATACCACAGACATTAGGTTGGAACAGTTAAGTAACAGTGAAGACATTGAGTTACCAGAGACTACAGTCCACAGATTACAGATATTAGGTAGGAACAGTTAAGTAACAGTGAAGACATTGAGTTACCAGAGACTACAGTCCAGAGACCACAGATATTAGGTTGGAACAGTTAAGTAACAGTGAAGACATTGAGTTACCAGACACCACAGTCCACATACCACAGATATTAGGTTGGAACAGTTAAGTAACAGTGAAGACATTGAGTTACCAGAGACTACAGTCCACAGACCACAGACATTAGGTTGGAACAGTTAAGCAACAGTGAAGACATTGAGTTACCAGAGACTACAGTCCACAGACCACAGATATTAGGTTGGAACAGTTAAGTAACAGTGAAGACATTGAGTTACCAGAGACTACAGTCCACAGACCACAGATATTAGGTTGGAACAGTGAAGACATTGAGTTACCAGAGACTACAGTCCACATACCACAGACATTAGGTTGGAACAGTTAAGTAACAGTGAAGACATTGAGTTACCAGAGACTACAGTCCACAGACCACAGATATTAGGTTGGAACAGTGAAGACATTGAGTTACCAGAGACTACAGTCCACAGACCACAGATATTAGGTTGGAACAGTTAAGTAACAGTGAAGACATTGAGTTACCAGAGACTACAGTCCACAGACCACAGATATTAGGTTGGAACAGTTAAGTAACAGTGAAGACATTGAGTTACCAGAGACTACAGTCCACAGACCACAGATATTAGGTTGGAACAGTGAAGACATTGAGTTACCAGAGACTACAGTCCACATACCACAGACATTAGGTTGGAACAGTTAAGTAACAGTGAAGACATTGAGTTACCAGAGACTACAGTCCACAGATTACAGATATTAGGTAGGAACAGTTAAGTAACAGTGAAGACATTGAGTTACCAGAGACTACAGTCCACAGACCACAGATATTAGGTTGGAACAGTTAAGTAACAGTGAAGACATTGAGTTACCAGAGACCACAGTCCACATACCACAGATATTAGGTTGGAACAGTTAAGTAACAGTGAAGACATTGAGTTACCAGAGACTACAGTCCACAGACCACAGACATTAGGTTGGAACAGTTAAGTAACAGTGAAGACATTGAGTTACCAGAGACTACAGTCCACAGACCACAGATATTAGGTTGGAACAGTTAAGTAACAGTGAAGACATTGAGTTACCAGAGACTACAGTCCACAGACCACAGATATTAGGTTGGAACAGTGAAGACATTGAGTTACCAGAGACTACAGTCCACATACCACAGACATTAGGTTGGAACAGTTAAGTAACAGTGAAGACATTGAGTTACCAGAGACTACAGTCCACAGATTACAGATATTAGGTAGCAACAGTTAAATAACAGTGAAGACATTGAGTTACCAGAGACTACAGTCCACAGACCACAGATATTAGGTTGGAACAGTTAAGTAACAGTGAAGACATTGAGTTACCAGAGACCACAGTCCTCATACCACAGATATTAGGTTGGAACAGTTAAGTAACAGTGAAGACATTGAGTTACCAGAGACTACAGTTCACAGACCACAGATATTAGGTTGGAACAGTTAAGTAACAGTGAAGACATTGAGTTACCAGAGACTACAGTCCACAGACCACAGATATTAGGTTGGAACAGTGAAGACATTGAGTTACCAGAGACTACAGTCCACATACCACAGACATTAGGTTGGAACAGTTAAGTAACAGTGAAGACATTGAGTTACCAGAGACTACAGTCCACAGATTACAGATATTAGGTAGGAACAGTTAAGTAACAGTGAAGACATTGAGTTACCAGAGACTACAGTCCAGAGACCACAGATATTAGGTTGGAACAGTTAAGTAACAGTGAAGACATTGAGTTACCAGACACCACAGTCCACATACCACAGATATTAGGTTGGAACAGTTAAGTAACAGTGAAGACATTGAGTTACCAGAGACTACAGTCCACAGACCACAGACATTAGGTTGGAACAGTTAAGCAACAGTGAAGACATTGAGTTACCAGAGACTACAGTCCACAGACCACAGATATTAGGTTGGAACAGTTAAGTAACAGTGAAGACATTGAGTTACCAGAGACTACAGTCCACAGACCACAGATATTAGGTTGGAACAGTGAAGACATTGAGTTACCAGAGACTACAGTCCACAGACCACAGACATTAGGTTGGAACAGTTAAGCAACAGTGAAGACATTGAGTTACCAGAGACTACAGTCCACAGACCACAGATATTAGGTTGGAACAGTTAAGTAACAGTGAAGACATTGAGTTACCAGAGACTACAGTCCACAGACCACAGATATTAGGTTGGAACAGTGAAGACATTGAGTTACCAGAGACTACAGTCCACATACCACAGACATTAGGTTGGAACAGTTAAGTAACAGTGAAGACATTGAGTTACCAGAGACTACAGTCCACAGACCACAGATATTAGGTTGGAACAGTGAAGACATTGAGTTACCAGAGACTACAGTCCACAGACCACAGATATTAGGTTGGAACAGTTAAGTAACAGTGAAGACATTGAGTTACCAGAGACTACAGTCCACAGACCACAGATATTAGGTTGGAACAGTTAAGTAACAGTGAAGACATTGAGTTACCAGAGACTACAGTCCACAGACCACAGATATTAGGTTGGAACAGTGAAGACATTGAGTTACCAGAGACTACAGTCCACATACCACAGACATTAGGTTGGAACAGTTAAGTAACAGTGAAGACATTGAGTTACCAGAGACTACAGTCCACAGATTACAGATATTAGGTAGGAACAGTTAAGTAACAGTGAAGACATTGAGTTACCAGAGACTACAGTCCACAGACCACAGATATTAGGTTGGAACAGTTAAGTAACAGTGAAGACATTGAGTTACCAGAGACCACAGTCCACATACCACAGATATTAGGTTGGAACAGTTAAGTAACAGTGAAGACATTGAGTTACCAGAGACTACAGTCCACAGACCACAGACATTAGGTTGGAACAGTTAAGTAACAGTGAAGACATTGAGTTACCAGAGACTACAGTCCACAGACCACAGATATTAGGTTGGAACAGTTAAGTAACAGTGAAGACATTGAGTTACCAGAGACTACAGTCCACAGACCACAGATATTAGGTTGGAACAGTGAAGACATTGAGTTACCAGAGACTACAGTCCACATACCACAGACATTAGGTTGGAACAGTTAAGTAACAGTGAAGACATTGAGTTACCAGAGACTACAGTCCACAGATTACAGATATTAGGTAGCAACAGTTAAATAACAGTGAAGACATTGAGTTACCAGAGACTACAGTCCACAGACCACAGATATTAGGTTGGAACAGTTAAGTAACAGTGAAGACATTGAGTTACCAGAGACCACAGTCCTCATACCACAGATATTAGGTTGGAACAGTTAAGTAACAGTGAAGACATTGAGTTACCAGAGACTACAGTTCACAGACCACAGATATTAGGTTGGAACAGTTAAGTAACAGTGAAGACATTGAGTTACCAGAGACTACAGTCCACAGACCACAGATATTAGGTTGGAACAGTGAAGACATTGAGTTACCAGAGACTACAGTCCACATACCACAGACATTAGGTTGGAACAGTTAAGTAACAGTGAAGACATTGAGTTACCAGAGACTACAGTCCACAGATTACAGATATTAGGTAGGAACAGTTAAGTAACAGTGAAGACATTGAGTTACCAGAGACTACAGTCCAGAGACCACAGATATTAGGTTGGAACAGTTAAGTAACAGTGAAGACATTGAGTTACCAGACACCACAGTCCACATACCACAGATATTAGGTTGGAACAGTTAAGTAACAGTGAAGACATTGAGTTACCAGAGACTACAGTCCACAGACCACAGACATTAGGTTGGAACAGTTAAGCAACAGTGAAGACATTGAGTTACCAGAGACTACAGTCCACAGACCACAGATATTAGGTTGGAACAGTTAAGTAACAGTGAAGACATTGAGTTACCAGAGACTACAGTCCACAGACCACAGATATTAGGTTGGAACAGTGAAGACATTGAGTTACCAGAGACTACAGTCCACATACCACAGACATTAGGTTGGAACAGTTAAGTAACAGTGAAGACATTGAGTTACCAGAGACTACAGTCCACAGACCACAGATATTAGGTTGGAACAGTGAAGACATTGAGTTACCAGAGACTACAGTCCACAGACCACAGATATTAGGTTGGAACAGTTAAGTAACAGTGAAGACATTGAGTTACCAGAGACTACAGTCCACAGACCACAGATATTAGGTTGGAACAGTGAAGACATTGAGTTACCAGAGACTACAGTCCACATACCACAGACATTAGGTTGGAACAGTTAAGTAACAGTGAAGACATTGAGTTACCAGAGACTACAGTCCACAGATTACAGATATTAGGTAGGAACAGTTAAGTAACAGTGAAGACATTGAGTTACCAGAGACTACAGTCTACAGACCACAGATATTAGGTTGGAACAGTTAAGTAACAGTGAAGACATTGAGTTACCAGAGACTACAGTCCACAGACCACAGACATTAGGTTGGAACAGTTAAGTAACAGTGAAGACATTGAGTTACCAGAGACTACAGTCCACAGACCGCAGATATTAGGTTGGAACAGTTAAGTAACAGTGAAGACATTGAGTTACCAGAGACCACAGTCCACATACCACAGATACTAGGTAGGAACAGTTAAGTAACAGTGAAGACATTGAGTTACCAGAGACTACAGTCCACAGACCACAGATATTAGGTTGGAACAGTTAAGTAACAGTGAAGACATTGAGTTACCAGAGACTACAGTCCACATACCACAGACATTAGGTTGGAACAGTTAAGTAACAGTGAAGACATTGAGTTACCGGAGAGTACAGTCCACATACCACAGATATTAGGTTGGAACAGTTAAGTAACAGTGAAGACATTGAGTTACCAGAGACTACAGTCCACAGACCACAGATATTAGGTTGGAACAGTTAAGTAACAGTGAAGACATTGAGTTACCAGAGACTACAGTCCACAGACCACAGATATTAGGTTGGAACAGTGAAGACATTGAGTTACCAGAGACTACAGTCCACATACCACAGACATTAGGTTGGAACAGTTAAGTAACAGTGAAGACATTGAGTTACCAGAGACTACAGTCCACAGATTACAGATATTAGGTAGGAACAGTTAAGTAACAGTGAAGACATTGAGTTACCAGAGACTACAGTCCACAGACCACAGATATTAGGTTGGAACAGTTAAGTAACAGTGAAGACATTGAGTTACCAGAGACCACAGTCCACATACCACAGACATTAGGTTGGAACAGTTAAGTAACAGTGAAGACATTGAGTTACCAGAGACTACAGTCCACAGACCACAGATATTAGGTTGGAACAGTTAAGTAACAGTGAAGACATTGAGTTACCAGAGACTACAGTCCACAGACCACAGATATTAGGTTGGAACAGTGAAGACATTGAGTTACCAGAGACTACAGTCCACATACCACAGACATTAGGTTGGAACAGTTAAGTAACAGTGAAGACATTGAGTTACCAGAGACTACAGTCCACAGATTACAGATATTAGGTAGGAACAGTTAAGTAACAGTGAAGACATTGAGTTACCAGAGACTACAGTCCACAGACCACAGACATTAGGTTGGAACAGTTAAGTAACAGTGAAGACATTGAGTTACCAGAGACTACAGTCCACAGACCACAGATATTAGGTTGGAACAGTTAAGTAACAGTGAAGACATTGAGTTACCAGAGACTACAGTCCACAGACCACAGATATTAGGTTGGAACAGTGAAGACATTGAGTTACCAGAGACTACAGTCCACATACCACAGACATTAGGTTGGAACAGTTAAGTAACAGTGAAGACATTGAGTTACCAGAGACTACAGTCCTCAGATTACAGATATTAGGTAGGAACAGTTAAGTAACAGTGAAGACATTGAGTTACCAGAGACTACAGTCCACAGACAACAGATATTAGGTTGGAACAGTTAAGTAACAGTGAAGACATTGAGTTACCAGAGACCACAGTCCACATACCACAGATATTAGGTTGGAACAGTTAAGTAACAGTGAAGACATTGAGTTACCAGAGACTACAGTCCACAGACCACAGATATTAGGTTGGAACAGTTAAGTAACAGTGAAGACATTGAGTTACCAGAGACTACAGTCCACAGACCACAGATATTAGGTTGGAACAGTGAAGACATTGAGTTACCAGAGACTACAGTCCACATACCACAGACATTAGGTTGGAACAGTTAAGTAACAGTGAAGACATTGAGTTACCAGAGACTACAGTCCACAGATTACAGATATTAGGTAGGAACAGTTAAGTAACAGTGAAGACATTGAGTTACCAGAGACTACAGTCCACAGACCACAGATATTAGGTTGGAACAGTTAAGTAACAGTGAAGACATTGAGTTACCAGAGACTACAGTCCACAGAACACAGACATTAGGTTGGAACAGTTAAGTAACAGTGAAGACATTGAGTTACCAGAGACTACAGTCCACAGACCACAGATATTAGGTTGGAACAGTTAAGTAACAGTGAAGACATTGAGTTACCAGAGACCACAGTCCACATACCACAGATATTAGGTAGGAACAGTTAAGTAACAGTGAAGACATTGAGTTACCAGAGACTACAGTCCACATACCACAGATATTAGGTTGGAACAGTTAAGTAACAGTGAAGACATTGAGTTACCAGAGACTACAGTCCACAGACCACAGATATTAGGTTGGAACAGTGAAGACATTGAGTTACCAGAGACTACAGTCCACATACCACAGACATTAGGTTGGAACAGTTAAGTAACAGTGAAGACATTGAGTTACCAGAGACTACAGTCCACAGATTACAGATATTAGGTAGTAACAGTTAAGTAACAGTGAAGACATTGAGTTACCAGAGACTACAGTCCACAGACCACAGATATTAGGTTGGAACAGTTAAGTAACAGTGAAGACATTGAGTTACCAGAGACCACAGTCCACATACCACAGATATTAGGTTGGAACAGTTAAGTAACAGTGAAGACATTGAGTTACCAGAGACTACAGTCCACAGACCACAGATATTAGGTTGGAACAGTTAAGTAACAGTGAAGACATTGAGTTACCAGAGACTACAGTCCACAGACCACAGATATTAGGTTGGAACAGTGAAGACATTGAGTTACCAGAGACTACAGTCCACATACCACAGACATTAGGTTGGAACAGTTAAGTAACAGTGAAGACATTGAGTTACCAGAGACTACAGTCCACAGATTACAGATATTAGGTAGGAACAGTTAAGTAACAGTGAAGACATTGAGTTACCAGAGACTACAGTCAACAGACCACAGATATTAGGTTGGAACAGTTAAGTAAGAGTGAAGACATTGAGTTACCAGAGACTACAGTCCACAGACCACAGACATTAGGTTGGAACAGTTAAGTAACAGTGAAGACATTGAGTTACCAGACACTACAGTCCACAGACCGCAGATATTAGGTTGGAACAGTTAAGTAACAGTGAAGACATTGAGTTACCAGAGACCACAGTCCACATACCACAGATATTAGGTAGGAACAGTTAAGTAACAGTGAAGACATTGAGTTACCAGAGACTACAGTCCACAGACCGCAGATATTAGGTTGGAACAGTTAAGTAACAGTGAAGACATTGAGTTACCAGAGACCACAGTCCACATACCACAGATATTAGGTAGGAACAGTTAAGTAACAGTGAAGACATTGAGTTACCAGAGACTACAGTCCACAGACCACAGATATTAGGTTGGAACAGTTAAGTAACAGTGAAGACATTGAGTTACCAGAGACTACAGTCCACATACCACAGACATTAGGTTGAAACAGTTAAGTAACAGTGAAGACATTGAGTTACCAGAGAGTACAGTCCACATACCACAGATATTAGGTTGGAACAGTTAAGTAACAGTGAAGACATTGAGTTACCAGAGACTACAGTCCACAGACCACAGATATTAGGTTGGAACAGTTAAGTAACAGTGAAGACATTGAGTTACCAGAGACTACAGTCCACAGACCACAGATATTAGGTTGGAACAGTGAAGACATTGAGTTACCAGAGACTACAGTCCACATACCACAGACATTAGGTTGGAACAGTTAAGTAACAGTGAAGACATTGAGTTACCAGAGACTACAGTCCACAGATTACAGATATTAGGTAGGAACAGTTAAGTAACAGTGAAGACATTGAGTTACCAGAGACTACAGTCCACAGACCACAGATATTAGGTTGGAACAGTTAAGTAACAGTGAAGACATTGAGTTACCAGAGACCACAGTCCACATACCACAGATATTAGGTTGGAACAGTTAAGTAACAGTGAAGACATTGAGTTTCCAGAGACTACAGTCCACAGACCACAGATATTAGGTTGGAACAGTTAAGTAACAGTGAAGACATTGAGTTACCAGAGACTACAGTCCACAGACCACAGATATTAGGTTGGAACAGTGAAGACATTGAGTTACCAGAGACTACAGTCCACATACCACAGACATTAGGTTGGAACAGTTAAGTAACAGTGAAGACATTGAGTTACCAGAGACTACAGTCCACAGATTACAGATATTAGGTAGGAACAGTTAAATAACAGTGAAGACATTGAGTTACCAGAGACTACAGTCCACAGACCACAGATATTAGGTTGGAACAGTTAAGTAACAGTGAAGACATTGAGTTACCAGAGACCACAGTCTACATACCACAGATATTAGGTTGGAACAGTTAAGTAACAGTGAAGACATTGAGTTACCAGAGACTACAGTCCACAGACCACAGACATTAGGTTGGAACAGTTAAGTAACAGTGAAGACATTGAGTTACCAGAGACTACAGTCCACAGACCACAGATATTAGGTTGGAACAGTTAAGTAACAGTGAAGACATTGAGTTACCAGAGACTACAGTCCACAGACCACAGATATTAGGTTGGAACAGTGAAGACATTGAGTTACCAGAGACTACAGTCCACATACCACAGACATTAGGTTGGAACAGTTAAGTAACAGTGAAGACATTGAGTTACCAGAGACTACAGTCCACAGATTACAGATATTAGGTAGGAACAGTTAAGTAACAGTGAAGACATTGAGTTACCAGAGACTACAGTCCACAGACAACAGATATTAGGTTGGAACAGTTAAGTAACAGTGAAGACATTGAGTTACCAGAGACCACAGTCCACATACCACAGATATTAGGTTGGAACAGTTAAGTAACAGTGAAGACATTGAGTTACCAGAGACTACAGTCCACAGACCACAGATATTAGGTTGGAACAGTTAAGTAACAGTGAAGACATTGAGTTACCAGAGACTACAGTCCACAGACCACAGATATTAGGTTGGAACAGTGAAGACATTGAGTTACCAGAGACTACAGTCCACATACCACAGACATTAGGTTGGAACAGTTAAGTAACAGTGAAGACATTGAGTTACCAGAGACTACAGTCCACAGATTACAGATATTAGGTAGGAACAGTTAAGTAACAGTGAAGACATTGAGTTACCAGAGACTACAGTCCACAGACCACAGATATTAGGTTGGAACAGTTAAGTAACAGTGAAGACATTGAGTTACCAGAGACTACAGTCCACAGACCACAGACATTAGGTTGGAACAGTTAAGTAACAGTGAAGACATTGAGTTACCAGAGACTACAGTCCACAGACCACAGATATTAGGTTGGAACAGTTAAGTAACAGTGAAGACATTGAGTTACCAGAGACCACAGTCCACATACCACAGATATTAGGTAGGAACAGTTAAGTAACAGTGAAGACATTGAGTTACCAGAGACTACAGTCCACATACCACAGATATTAGGTTGGAACAGTTAAGTAACAGTGAAGACATTGAGTTACCAGAGACTACAGTCCACAGACCACAGACCACAGATATTAGGTTGGAACAGTGAAGACATTGAGTTACCAGAGACTACAGTCCACATACCACAGACATTAGGTTGGAACAGTTAAGTAACAGTGAAGACATTGAGTTACCAGAGACTACAGTCCACAGATTACAGATATTAGGTAGGAACAGTTAAGTAACAGTGAAGACATTGAGTTACCAGAGACTACAGTCCACAGACCACAGATATTAGGTTGGAACAGTTAAGTAACAGTGAAGACATTGAGTTACCAGAGACCACAGTCCACATACCACAGATATTAGGTTGGAACAGTTAAGTAACAGTGAAGACATTGAGTTACCAGAGACTACAGTCCACAGACCACAGATATTAGGTTGGAACAGTTAAGTAACAGTGAAGACATTGAGTTACCAGAGACTACAGTCCACAGACCACAGATATTAGGTTGGAACAGTGAAGACATTGAGTTACCAGAGACTACAGTCCACATACCACAGACATTAGGTTGGAACAGTTAAGTAACAGTGAAGACATTGAGTTACAAGAGACTACAGTCCACAGATTACAGATATTAGGTAGGAACAGTTAAGTAACAGTGAAGACATTGAGTTACCAGAGACTACAGTCAACAGACCACAGATATTAGGTTGGAACAGTTAAGTAAGAGTGAAGACATTGAGTTACCAGAGACTACAGTCCACAGACCACAGATATTAGGTTGGAACAGTTAAGTAACAGTGAAGACATTGAGTTACCAGAGACTACAGTCCACATACCACAGACATTAGGTTGGAACAGTTAAGTAACAGTGAAGACATTGAGTTACAAGAGACTACAGTCCACAGATTACAGATATTAGGTAGGAACAGTTAAGTAAC
Organism: Eledone cirrhosa; assembly: GCA_964016885.1. Lineage (NCBI taxonomy): Eukaryota > Metazoa > Mollusca > Cephalopoda > Octopoda > Eledonidae > Eledone > Eledone cirrhosa. Next base: position 31,966,810 of record OZ024742.1, on the reverse strand, counting down.
AGTGAAGACATTGAGTTACCAGAGACTACAGTCAACAGACCACAGATATTAGGTTGGAACAGTTAAGTAAGAGTGAAGACATTGAGTTACCAGAGACTACAGTCCACAGACCACAGATATTAGGTTGGAACAGTTAAGTAACAGTGAAGACATTGAGTTACCAGAGACTACAGTCCACAGACCACAGATATTAGGTTGGAACAGTTAAGTAACAGTGAAGACATTGAGTTACCAGAGACTACAGTCCACATACCACAGACATTAGGTTGGAACAGTTAAGTAACAGTGAAGACATTGAGTTACCAGAGACTACAGTCCACATACCACAGATATTAGGTTGGAACAGTTAAGTAACAGTGAAGACATTGAGTTACCAGAGACTACAGTCCACAGACCACAGATATTAGGTTGGAACAGTTAAGTAACAGTGAAGACATTGAGTTACCAGAGACCACAGTCCACATACCACAGACATTAGGTTGGAACAGTTAAGTAACAGTGAAGACATTGAGTTACCAGAGACTACAGTCCACAGACCACAGATATTAGGTTGGAACAGTTAAGTAACAGTGAAGACATTGAGTTACCAGAGACTACAGTCCACAGACCACAGATATTAGGTTGGAACAGTGAAGACATTGAGTTACCAGAGACTACAGTCCACATACCACAGACATTAGGTTGGAACAGTTAAGTAACAGTGAAGACATTGAGTTACCAGAGACTACAGTCCACAGATTACAGATATTAGGTAGGAACAGTTAAGTAACAGTGAAGACATTGTGTTACCAAAGACTACAGTCCACAGACCACAGATATTAGGTTGGAACAGTTAAGTAACAGTGAAGACATTGAGTTACCAGAGACCACAGTCTACATACCACAGATATTAGGTTGGAACAGTTAAGTAACAGTGAAGACATTGAGTTACCAGAGACTACAGTCCACAGACCACAGACATTAGGTTGGAACAGTTAAGTAACAGTGAAGACATTGAGTTACCAGAGACTACAGTCCACAGACCACAGATATTAGGTTGGAACAGTTAAGTAACAGTGAAGACATTGAGTTACCAGAGACTACAGTCCACAGACCACAGATATTAGGTTGGAACAGTGAAGACATTGAGTTACCAGAGACTACAGTCCACATACCACAGACATTAGGTTGGAACAGTTAAGTAACAGTGAAGACATTGAGTTACCAGAGACTACAGTCCACAGATTACAGATATTAGGTAGGAACAGTTAAGTAACAGTGAAGACATTGAGTTACCAGAGACTACAGTCCACAGACAACAGATATTAGGTTGGAACAGTTAAGTAACAGTGAAGACATTGAGTTACCAGAGACCACAGTCCACATACCACAGATATTAGGTTGGAACAGTTAAGTAACAGTGAAGACATTGAGTTACCAGAGACTACAGTCCACAGACCACAGATATTAGGTTGGAACAGTTAAGTAACAGTGAAGACATTGAGTTACCAGAGACTACAGTCCACAGACCACAGATATTAGGTTGGAACAGTGAAGACATTGAGTTACCAGAGACTACAGTCCACATACCACAGACATTAGGTTGGAACAGTTAAGTAACAGTGAAGACATTGAGTTACCAGAGACTACAGTCCACAGATTACAGATATTAGGTAGGAACAGTTAAGTAACAGTGAAGACATTGAGTTACCAGAGACTACAGTCCACAGACCACAGATATTAGGTTGGAACAGTTAAGTAACAGTGAAGACATTGAGTTACCAGAGACTACAGTCCACAGACCACAGACATTAGGTTGGAACAGTTAAGTAACAGTGAAGACATTGAGTTACCAGAGACTACAGTCCACAGACCACAGACATTAGGTTGGAACAGTTAAGTAACAGTGAAGACATTGAGTTACCAGAGACTACAGTCCACAGATCACAGATATTAGGTTGGAACAGTTAAGTAACAGTGAAGACATTGAGTTACCAGACACTACAGTCCACATACCACAGATATTAGGTTGGAACAGTTAAGTAACAGTGAAGACATTTAGTTACCAGAGACTAAAGTCCACAGACCACAGATATTAGGTTGGAACAGTTAAGTAACAGTGAAGACATTGAGTTACCAGAGACTACAGTCCACAGACCACAGATATTAGGTTGGAACAGTTAAGTAACAGTGAAGACATTGAGTTACCAGTGACCACAGTCCACATACCACAGATATTAGGTTGGAACAGTTAAGTAACAGTGAAGACATTGAGTTACCAGAGACCACAGTCCACAGACCACAGACATTAGGTTGGAACAGTTAAGTAACAGTGAAGACATTGAGTTACCAGAGACCACAGTCCACAGACCACACACATTAGGTTGGAACAGTTAAGTAACAGTGAAGACATTGAGTTACCAGAGACCACAGTCCACAGACCACACACATTAGGTTGGAACAGTTAAGTAACAGTGAAGACATTGAGTTACCAGAGACCACAGTCCACAGACCACACACATTAGGTTGGAACAGTTAAGTAACAGTGAAGACATTGAGTTACCAGAGACTACAGTCCACAGACCAGAGATATTAGGTTGGAACGGTGAAGACATTGAGTTACCAGAGACTACAGTCCACATACCACAGACATTAGGTTGGAACAGTTAAGTAACAGTGAAGACATTGAGTTACCAGAGACTACAGTCCACAGACCACAGATATTAGGTTGGAACAGTTAAGTAACAGTGAAGACATTGAGTTACCAGAGACTACAGTCCACAGATTACAGATATTAGGTAGGAACAGTTAAATAACAGTGAAGACATTGAGTTACCAGAGACTACAGTCCACAGACCACAGATATTAGGTTGGAACAGTTAAGTAACAGTGAAGACATTGAGTTACCAAAGACTACAGTCCACAGACCACAGACATTAGGTTGGAACAGTTAAGTAACAGTGAAGACATTGAGTTACCAGAGACTACAGTCCACAGACCACAGATATTAGGTAGGAACAGTTAAGTAACAGTGAAGACATTAAGTTACCAGAGACTACAGTCCACATACCACAGACATTAGGTTGGAACAGTTAAGTAACAGTGAAGACATTGAGTTACCAGACACTACAGTCCACATACCACAGATATTAGGTTGGAACAGTTAAGTAACAGTGAAGACATTTAGTTACCAGAGACTAAAGTCCACAGACCACAGATATTAGGTGGGAACAGTTAAGTAACAGTGAAGACATTGAGTTACCAGAGACTACAGTCCACAGACCACAGATATTAGGTTGGAACAGTTAAGTAACAGTGAAGACATTGAGTTACCAGAGACTACAGTCCACAGACCACAGATATTAGGTTGGAACAGTGAAGACATTGAGTTACCAGAGACTACAGTCCACAGATTACAGATATTAGGTAGGAACAGTTAAGTAACAGTGAAGACATTGAGTTACCAGAGACTACAGTCCACAGACCACAGATATTAGGTTGGAACAGTTAAGTAACAGTGAAGACATTGAGTTACCAGAGACCACAGTCCACATACCACAGATATTAGGTTGGAACAGTTAAGTAACAGTGAAGACATTGAGTTACCAGAGACTACAGTCCACAGACCACAGACATTAGGTTGGAACAGTTAAGTAACAGTGAAGACATTGAGTTACCAGACTACAGTCCACAGACCACAGATATTAGGTTGGAACAGTTAAGTAACAGTGAAGACATTGAGTTACCAGAGACTACAGTCCACAGACCACAGATATTAGGTTGGAACAGTGAAGACATTGAGTTACCAGAGACTACAGTCCACATACCACAGACATTAGGTTGGAACAGTTAAGTAACAGTGAAGACATTGAGTTACCAGAGACTACAGTCCACAGACCACAGATATTAGGTTGGAACAGTGAAGACATTGAGTTACCAGAGACTACAGTCCACATACCACAGACATTAGGTTGGAACAGTTAAGTAACAGTGAAGACATTGAGTTACCAGAGACTACAGTCCACAGATTACAGATATTAGGTAGGAACAGTTAAGTAACAGTGAAGACATTGAGTTACCAGAGACTACAGTCCACAGACCACAGATATTAGGTTGGAACAGTTAAGTAACAGTGAAGACATTGAGTTACCAGAGACCACAGTCCACATACCACAGATACTAGGTTGGAACAGTTAAGTAACAGTGAAGACATTGAGTTACCAGAGACTACAGTTCACAGACCACAGATATTAGGTTGGAACAGTTAAGTAACAGTGAAGACATTGAGTTACCAGAGACTACAGTCCACAGACCACAGATATTAGGTTGGAACAGTGAAGACATTGAGTTACCAGAGACTACAGTCCACATACAACAGACATTAGGTTGGAACAGTTAAGTAACAGTGAAGACATTGAGTTACCAGAGACTACAGTCCACAGATTACAGATATTAGGTAGGAACAGTTAAGTAACAGTGAAGACATTGAGTTACCAGAGACTACAGTCCACAGACCACAGATATTAGGTTGGAACAGTTAAGTAACAGTGAAGACATTGAGTTACCAGACACCACAGTCCACATACCACAGATATTAGGTTGGAACAGTTAAGTAACAGTGAAGACATTGAGTTACCAGAGACTACAGTCCACAGACCACAGACATTAGGTTGGAACAGTTAAGCAACAGTGAAGACATTGAGTTACCAGAGACTACAGTCCACAGACCACAGATATTAGGTTGGAACAGTTAAGTAACAGTGAAGACATTGAGTTACCAGAGACTACAGTCCACAGACCACAGATATTAGGTTGGAACAGTGAAGACATTGAGTTACCAGAGACTACAGTCCACATACCACAGACATTAGGTTGGAACAGTTAAGTAACAGTGAAGACATTGAGTTACCAGAGACTACAGTCCACAGATTACAGATATTAGGTAGGAACAGTTAAGTAACAGTGAAGACATTGAGTTACCAGAGACTACAGTCCACAGACCACAGATATTAGGTTGGAACAGTTAAGTAACAGTGAAGACATTGAGTTACCAGAGACCACAGTCCACATACCACAGATATTAGGTTGGAACGGTTAAGTAACAGTGAAGACATTGAGTTACCAGAGACTACAGTCCACAGACCACAGATATTAGGTTGGAACAGTTAAGTAACAGTGAAGACATTGAGTTACCAGAGACTACAGTCCACAGACCACAGATATTAGGTTGGAACAGTTAAGTAACAGTGAAGACATTGAGTTACCAGAGACCACAGTCCACATACCACAGATATTAGGTTGGAACGGTTAAGTAACAGTGAAGACATTGAGTTACCAGAGACTACAGTCCACAGACCACAGATATTAGGTTGGAACAGTTAAGTAACAGTGAAGACATTGAGTTACCAGAGACTACAGTCCACAGACCACAGATATTAGGTTGGAACAGTTAAGTAACAGTGAAGACATTGAGTTACCAGAGACTACAGTCCACAGACCACAGATATTAGGTTGGAACAGTGAAGACATTGAGTTACCAGAGACTACAGTCCACATACCACAGACATTAGGTTGGAACAGTTAAGTAACAGTGAAGACATTGAGTTACCAGAGACCACAGTCCACATACCACAGATATTAGGTTGGAACAGTTAAGTAACAGTGAAGACATTGAGTTACCAGAGACTACAGTCCACAGACCACAGATATTAGGTTGGAACAGTTAAGTAACAGTGAAGACATTGAGTTACCAGAGACTACAGTCCACAGACCACAGATATTAGGTTGGAACAGTGAAGACATTGAGTTACCAGAGCCTACAGTCCACATACCACAGACATTAGGTTGGAACAGTTAAGTAACAGTGAAGACATTGAGTTACCAGAGACTACAGTCCACAGATTACAGATATTAGGTAGGAACAGTTAAGTAACAGTGAAGACATTGAGTTACCAGAGACTACAGTCCACAGACCACAGATATTAGGTTGGAACAGTTAAGTAACAGTGAAGACATTGAGTTACCAGAGACCACAGTCCACATACCACAGATATTAGGTTGGAACAGTTAAGTAACAGTGAAGACATTGAGTTACCAGAGACTACAGTCCACAGACCACAGACATTAGGTTGGAACAGTTAAGTAACAGTGAAGACATTGAGTTACCAGACTACAGTCCACAGACCACAGATATTAGGTTGGAACAGTTAAGTAACAGTGAAGACATTGAGTTACCAGAGACTACAGTCCACAGACCACAGATATTAGGTTGGAACAGTGAAGACATTGAGTTACCAGAGACTACAGTCCACATACCACAGACATTAGGTTTGAACAGTTAAGTAACAGTGAAGACATTGAGTTACCAGAGACTACAGTCCACAGACCACAGATATTAGGTTGGAACAGTGAAGACATTGAGTTACCAGAGACTACAGTCCACATACCACAGACATTAGGTTGGAACAGTTAAGTAACAGTGAAGACATTGAGTTACCAGAGACTACAGTCCACAGATTACAGATATTAGGTAGCAACAGTTAAATAACAGTGAAGACATTGAGTTACCAGAGACTACAGTCCACAGACCACAGATATTAGGTTGGAACAGTTAAGTAACAGTGAAGACATTGAGTTACCAGAGACCACAGTCCTCATACCACAGATATTAGGTTGGAACAGTTAAGTAACAGTGAAGACATTGAGTTACCAGAGACTACAGTTCACAGACCACAGATATTAGGTTGGAACAGTTAAGTAACAGTGAAGACATTGAGTTACCAGAGACTACAGTCCACAGACCACAGATATTAGGTTGGAACAGTGAAGACATTGAGTTACCAGAGACTACAGTCCACATACCACAGACATTAGGTTGGAACAGTTAAGTAACAGTGAAGACATTGAGTTACCAGAGACTACAGTCCACAGATTACAGATATTAGGTAGGAACAGTTAAGTAACAGTGAAGACATTGAGTTACCAGAGACTACAGTACACAGACCACAGATATTAGGTTGGAACAGTTAAGTAACAGTGAAGACATTGAGTTACCAGAGACTACAGTCCACAGACCACAGATATTAGGTTGGAACAGTGAAGACATTGAGTTACCAGAGACTACAGTCCACATACCACAGACATTAGGTTGGAACAGTTAAGTAACAGTGAAGACATTGAGTTACCAGAGACTACAGTCCACAGATTACAGATATTAGGTAGGAACAGTTAAGTAACAGTGAAGACATTGAGTTACCAGAGACTACAGTCCACAGACCACAGATATTAGGTTGGAACAGTTAAGTAACAGTGAAGACATTGAGTTACCAGAGACTACAGTCCACAGACCACAGACATTAGGTTGGAACAGTTAAGTAACAGTGAAGACATTGAGTTACCAGAGACTACAGTCCACAGACCGCAGATATTAGGTTGGAACAGTTAAGTAACAGTGAAGACATTGAGTTACCAGAGACCACAGTCCACATACCACAGATATTAGGTAGGAACAGTTAAGTAACAGTGAAGACATTGAGTTACCAGAGACTACAGTCCACAGATAACAGATATTAGGTTGGAACAGTTAAGTAACAGTGAAGACATTGAGTTACCAGAGACTACAGTCCACATACCACAGACATTAGGTTGGAACAGTTAAGTAACAGTGAAGACATTGAGTTACCGGAGAGTACAGTCCACATACCACAGATATTAGGTTGGAACAGTTAAGTAACAGTGAAGACATTGAGTTACCAGAGACTACAGTCCACAGACCACAGATATTAGGTTGGAACAGTTAAGTAACAGTGAAGACATTGAGTTACCAGAGACTACAGTCCACAGACCACAGATATTAGGTTGGAACAGTTAAGTAACAGTGAAGACATTGAGTTACCAGAGACCACAGTCCACATACCACAGACATTAGGTTGGAACAGTTAAGTAACAGTGAAGACATTGAGTTACCAGAGACTACAGTCCACAGACCACAGATATTAGGTTGGAACAGTTAAGTAACAGTGAAGACATTGAGTTACCAGAGACTACAGTCCACAGACCACAGATATTAGGTTGGAACAGTGAAGACATTGAGTTACCAGAGACTACAGTCCACATACCACAGACATTAGGTTGGAACAGTTAAGTAACAGTGAAGACATTGAGTTACCAGAGACTACAGTCCACAGATTACAGATATTAGGTAGGAACAGTTAAATAACAGTGAAGACATTGAGTTACCAGAGACTACAGTCCACAGACCACAGATATTAGGTTGGAACAGTTAAGTAACAGTGAAGACATTGAGTTACCAGAGACCACAGTCTACATACCACAGATATTAGGTTGGAACAGTTAAGTAACAGTGAAGACATTGAGTTACCAGAGACTACAGTCCACAGACCACAGACATTAGGTTGGAACAGTTAAGTAACAGTGAAGACATTGAGTTACCAGAGACTACAGTCCACAGACCACAGATATTAGGTTGGAACAGTTAAGTAACAGTGAAGACATTGAGTTACCAGAGACTACAGTCCACAGACCACAGATATTAGGTTGGAACAGTGAAGACATTGAGTTACCAGAGACTACAGTCCACATACCACAGACATTAGGTTGGAACAGTTAAGTAACAGTGAAGACATTGAGTTACCAGAGACTACAGTCCTCAGATTACAGATATTAGGTAGGAACAGTTAAGTAACAGTGAAGACATTGAGTTACCAGAGACTACAGTCCACAGACAACAGATATTAGGTTGGAACAGTTAAGTAACAGTGAAGACAATGAGTTACCAGAGACCACAGTCCACATACCACAGATATTAGGTTGGAACAGTTAAGTAACAGTGAAGACATTGAGTTACCAGAGACTACAGTCCACAGACCACAGATATTAGGTTGGAACAGTTAAGTAACAGTGAAGACATTGAGTTACCAGAGACTACAGTCCACAGACCACAGATATTAGGTTGGAACAGTGAAGACATTGAGTTACCAGAGACTACAGTCCACATACCACAGACATTAGGTTGGAACAGTTAAGTAACAGTGAAGACATTGAGTTACCAGAGACTACAGTCCACAGATTACAGATATTAGGTAGGAACAGTTAAGTAACAGTGAAGACATTGAGTTACCAGAGACTACAGTCCACAGACCACAGACATTAGGTTGGAACAGTTAAGTAACAGTGAAGACATTGAGTTACCAGAGACTACAGTCCACAGACCACAGATATTAGGTTGGAACAGTTAAGTAACAGTGAAGACATTGAGTTACCAGAGACCACAGTCCACATACCACAGATATTAGGTAGGAACAGTTAAGTAACAGTGAAGACATTGAGTTACCAGAGACTACAGTCCACATACCACAGATATTAGGTTGGAACAGTTAAGTAACAGTGAAGACATTGAGTTACCAGAGACTACAGTCCACAGACCACAGATATTAGGTTGGAACAGTGAAGACATTGAGTTACCAGAGACTACAGTCCACATACCACAGACATTAGGTTGGAACAGTTAAGTAACAGTGAAGACATTGAGTTACCAGAGACTACAGTCCACAGATTACAGATATTAGGTAGTAACAGTTAAGTAACAGTGAAGACATTGAGTTACCAGAGACTACAGTCCACAGACCACAGATATTAGGTTGGAACAGTTAAGTAACAGTGAAGACATTGAGTTACCAGAGACCACAGTCCACATACCACAGATATTAGGTTGGAACAGTTAAGTAACAGTGAAGACATTGAGTTACCAGAGACTACAGTCCACATACCACAGACATTAGGTTGGAACAGTTAAGTAACAGTGAAGACATTGAGTTACCAGAGACTACAGTCCACAGATTACAGATATTAGGTAGGAACAGTTAAGTAACAGTGAAGACATTGAGTTACCAGAGACTACAGTCAACAGACCACAGATATTAGGTTGGAACAGTTAAGTAAGAGTGAAGACATTGAGTTACCAGAGACTACAGTCCACAGACCACAGACATTAGGTTGGAACAGTTAAGTAACAGTGAAGACATTGAGTTACCAGACACTACAGTCCACAGACCGCAGATATTAGGTTGGAACAGTTAAGTAACAGTGAAGACATTGAGTTACCAGAGACCACAGTCCACATACCACAGATATTAGGTAGGAACAGTTAAGTAACAGTGAAGACATTGAGTTACCAGAGACTACAGTCCACAGACCGCAGATATTAGGTTGGAACAGTTAAGTAACAGTGAAGACATTGAGTTACCAGAGACCACAGTCCACATACCACAGATATTAGGTAGGAACAGTTAAGTAACAGTGAAGACATTGAGTTACCAGAGACTACAGTCCACAGACCACAGATATTAGGTTGGAACAGTTAAGTAACAGTGAAGACATTGAGTTACCAGAGACTACAGTCCACATACCACAGACATTAGGTTGGAACAGTTAAGTAACAGTGAAGACATTGAGTTACCAGAGAGTACAGTCCACATACCACAGATATTAGGTTGGAACAGTTAAGTAACAGTGAAGACATTGAGTTACCAGAGACTACAGTCCACAGACCACAGATATTAGGTTGGAACAGTTAAGTAACAGTGAAGACATTGAGTTACCAGAGACTACAGTCCACAGACCACAGATATTAGGTTGGAACAGTGAAGACATTGAGTTACCAGAGACTACAGTCCACATACCACAGACATTAGGTTGGAACAGTTAAGTAACAGTGAAGACATTGAGTTACCAGAGACTACAGTCCACAGATTACAGATATTAGGTAGGAACAGTTAAGTAACAGTGAAGACATTGAGTTACCAGAGACTACAGTCCACAGACCACAGATATTAGGTTGGAACAGTTAAGTAACAGTGAAGACATTGAGTTACCAGAGACCACAGTCCACATACCACAGATATTAGGTTGGAACAGTTAAGTAACAGTGAAGACATTGAGTTACCAGAGACTACAGTCCACAGACCACAGATATTAGGTTGGAACAGTTAAGTAACAGTGAAGACATTGAGTTACCAGAGACTACAGTCCACAGACCACAGATATTAGGTTGGAACAGTGAAGACATTGAGTTACCAGAGACTACAGTCCACATACCACAGACATTAGGTTGGAACAGTTAAGTAACAGTGAAGACATTGAGTTACCAGAGACTACAGTCCACAGATTACAGATATTAGGTAGGAACAGTTAAATAACAGTGAAGACATTGAGTTACCAGAGACTACAGTCCACAGACCACAGATATTAGGTTGGAACAGTTAAGTAACAGTGAAGACATTGAGTTACCAGAGACCACAGTCTACATACCACAGATATTAGGTTGGAACAGTTAAGTAACAGTGAAGACATTGAGTTACCAGAGACTACAGTCCACAGACCACAGACATTAGGTTGGAACAGTTAAGTAACAGTGAAGACATTGAGTTACAAGAGACTACAGTCCACAGATTACAGATATTAGGTAGGAACAGTTAAGTAACAGTGAAGACATTGAGTTACCAGAGACTACAGTCAACAGACCACAGATATTAGGTTGGAACAGTTAAGTAAGAGTGAAGACATTGAGTTACCAGAGACTACAGTCCACAGACCACAGATATTAGGTTGGAACAGTTAAGTAACAGTGAAGACATTGAGTTACCAGAGACTACAGTCCACAGACCACAGATATTAGGTTGGAACAGTTAAGTAACAGTGAAGACATTGAGTTACCAGAGACTACAGTCCACATACCACAGACATTAGGTTGGAACAGTTAAGTAACAGTGAAGACATTGAGTTACCAGAGACTACAGTCCACATACCACAGATATTAGGTTGGAACAGTTAAGTAACAGTGAAGACATTGAGTTACCAGAGACTACAGTCCACAGACCACAGATATTAGGTTGGAACAGTTAAGTAACAGTGAAGACATTGAGTTACCAGAGACCACAGTCCACATACCACAGACATTAGGTTGGAACAGTTAAGTAACAGTGAAGACATTGAGTTACCAGAGACTACAGTCCACAGACCACAGATATTAGGTTGGAACAGTTAAGTAACAGTGAAGACATTGAGTTACCAGAGACTACAGTCCACAGACCACAGATATTAGGTTGGAACAGTGAAGACATTGAGTTACCAGAGACTACAGTCCACATACCACAGACATTAGGTTGGAACAGTTAAGTAACAGTGAAGACATTGAGTTACCAGAGACTACAGTCCACAGATTACAGATATTAGGTAGGAACAGTTAAGTAACAGTGAAGACATTGTGTTACCAAAGACTACAGTCCACAGACCACAGATATTAGGTTGGAACAGTTAAGTAACAGTGAAGACATTGAGTTACCAGAGACCACAGTCTACATACCACAGATATTAGGTTGGAACAGTTAAGTAACAGTGAAGACATTGAGTTACCAGAGACTACAGTCCACAGACCACAGACATTAGGTTGGAACAGTTAAGTAACAGTGAAGACATTGAGTTACCAGAGACTACAGTCCACAGACCACAGATATTAGGTTGGAACAGTTAAGTAACAGTGAAGACATTGAGTTACCAGAGACTACAGTCCACAGACCACAGATATTAGGTTGGAACAGTGAAGACATTGAGTTACCAGAGACTACAGTCCACATACCACAGACATTAGGTTGGAACAGTTAAGTAACAGTGAAGACATTGAGTTACCAGAGACTACAGTCCACAGATTACAGATATTAGGTAGGAACAGTTAAGTAACAGTGAAGACATTGAGTTACCAGAGACTACAGTCCACAGACAACAGATATTAGGTTGGAACAGTTAAGTAACAGTGAAGACATTGAGTTACCAGAGACCACAGTCCACATACCACAGATATTAGGTTGGAACAGTTAAGTAACAGTGAAGACATTGAGTTACCAGAGACTACAGTCCACAGACCACAGATATTAGGTTGGAACAGTTAAGTAACAGTGAAGACATTGAGTTACCAGAGACTACAGTCCACAGACCACAGATATTAGGTTGGAACAGTGAAGACATTGAGTTACCAGAGACTACAGTCCACATACCACAGACATTAGGTTGGAACAGTTAAGTAACAGTGAAGACATTGAGTTACCAGAGACTACAGTCCACAGATTACAGATATTAGGTAGGAACAGTTAAGTAACAGTGAAGACATTGAGTTACCAGAGACTACAGTCCACAGACCACAGATATTAGGTTGGAACAGTTAAGTAACAGTGAAGACATTGAGTTACCAGAGACTACAGTCCACAGACCACAGACATTAGGTTGGAACAGTTAAGTAACAGTGAAGACATTGAGTTACCAGAGACTACAGTCCACAGACCACAGACATTAGGTTGGAACAGTTAAGTAACAGTGAAGACATTGAGTTACCAGAGACTACAGTCCACAGATCACAGATATTAGGTTGGAACAGTTAAGTAACAGTGAAGACATTGAGTTACCAGACACTACAGTCCACATACCACAGATATTAGGTTGGAACAGTTAAGTAACAGTGAAGACATTTAGTTACCAGAGACTAAAGTCCACAGACCACAGATATTAGGTTGGAACAGTTAAGTAACAGTGAAGACATTGAGTTACCAGAGACTACAGTCCACAGACCACAGATATTAGGTTGGAACAGTTAAGTAACAGTGAAGACATTGAGTTACCAGTGACCACAGTCCACATACCACAGATATTAGGTTGGAACAGTTAAGTAACAGTGAAGACATTGAGTTACCAGAGACCACAGTCCACAGACCACAGACATTAGGTTGGAACAGTTAAGTAACAGTGAAGACATTGAGTTACCAGAGACCACAGTCCACAGACCACACACATTAGGTTGGAACAGTTAAGTAACAGTGAAGACATTGAGTTACCAGAGACCACAGTCCACAGACCACACACATTAGGTTGGAACAGTTAAGTAACAGTGAAGACATTGAGTTACCAGAGACCACAGTCCACAGACCACACACATTAGGTTGGAACAGTTAAGTAACAGTGAAGACATTGAGTTACCAGAGACTACAGTCCACAGACCAGAGATATTAGGTTGGAACGGTGAAGACATTGAGTTACCAGAGACTACAGTCCACATACCACAGACATTAGGTTGGAACAGTTAAGTAACAGTGAAGACATTGAGTTACCAGAGACTACAGTCCACAGACCACAGATATTAGGTTGGAACAGTTAAGTAACAGTGAAGACATTGAGTTACCAGAGACTACAGTCCACAGATTACAGATATTAGGTAGGAACAGTTAAATAACAGTGAAGACATTGAGTTACCAGAGACTACAGTCCACAGACCACAGATATTAGGTTGGAACAGTTAAGTAACAGTGAAGACATTGAGTTACCAAAGACTACAGTCCACAGACCACAGACATTAGGTTGGAACAGTTAAGTAACAGTGAAGACATTGAGTTACCAGAGACTACAGTCCACAGACCACAGATATTAGGTAGGAACAGTTAAGTAACAGTGAAGACATTGAGTTACCAGAGACTACAGTCCACATACCACAGACATTAGGTTGGAACAGTTAAGTAACAGTGAAGACATTGAGTTACCAGACACTACAGTCCACATACCACAGATATTAGGTTGGAACAGTTAAGTAACAGTGAAGACATTTAGTTACCAGAGACTAAAGTCCACAGACCACAGATATTAGGTTGGAACAGTTAAGTAACAGTGAAGACATTGAGTTACCAGAGACTACAGTCCACAGACCACAGATATTAGGTTGGAACAGTTAAGTAACAGTGAAGACATTGAGTTACCAGAGACTACAGTCCACAGACCACAGATATTAGGTTGGAACAGTGAAGACATTGAGTTACCAGAGACTACAGTCCACAGATTACAGATATTAGGTAGGAACAGTTAAGTAACAGTGAAGACATTGAGTTACCAGAGACTACAGTCCACAGACCACAGATATTAGGTTGGAACAGTTAAGTAACAGTGAAGACATTGAGTTACCAGAGACCACAGTCCACATACCACAGATATTAGGTTGGAACAGTTAAGTAACAGTGAAGACATTGAGTTACCAGAGACTACAGTCCACAGACCACAGACATTAGGTTGGAACAGTTAAGTAACAGTGAAGACATTGAGTTACCAGACTACAGTCCACAGACCACAGATATTAGGTTGGAACAGTTAAGTAACAGTGAAGACATTGAGTTACCAGAGACTACAGTCCACAGACCACAGATATTAGGTTGGAACAGTGAAGACATTGAGTTA
This sequence comes from Eledone cirrhosa, assembly GCA_964016885.1. Taxonomy (NCBI): domain Eukaryota; kingdom Metazoa; phylum Mollusca; class Cephalopoda; order Octopoda; family Eledonidae; genus Eledone; species Eledone cirrhosa. The sequence continues at coordinate 31,951,546 of OZ024742.1, read as the reverse complement.
CCAGAGACTACAGTCCACATACCACAGACATTAGGTTGGAACAGTTAAGTAACAGTGAAGACATTGAGTTACCAGAGACTACAGTCCACAGACCACAGATATTAGGTTGGAACAGTGAAGACATTGAGTTACCAGAGACTACAGTCCACATACCACAGACATTAGGTTGGAACAGTTAAGTAACAGTGAAGACATTGAGTTACCAGAGACTACAGTCCACAGATTACAGATATTAGGTAGGAACAGTTAAGTAACAGTGAAGACATTGAGTTACCAGAGACTACAGTCCACAGACCACAGATATTAGGTTGGAACAGTTAAGTAACAGTGAAGACATTGAGTTACCAGAGACCACAGTCCACATACCACAGATACTAGGTTGGAACAGTTAAGTAACAGTGAAGACATTGAGTTACCAGAGACTACAGTTCACAGACCACAGATATTAGGTTGGAACAGTTAAGTAACAGTGAAGACATTGAGTTACCAGAGACTACAGTCCACAGACCACAGATATTAGGTTGGAACAGTGAAGACATTGAGTTACCAGAGACTACAGTCCACATACAACAGACATTAGGTTGGAACAGTTAAGTAACAGTGAAGACATTGAGTTACCAGAGACTACAGTCCACAGATTACAGATATTAGGTAGGAACAGTTAAGTAACAGTGAAGACATTGAGTTACCAGAGACTACAGTCCACAGACCACAGATATTAGGTTGGAACAGTTAAGTAACAGTGAAGACATTGAGTTACCAGACACCACAGTCCACATACCACAGATATTAGGTTGGAACAGTTAAGTAACAGTGAAGACATTGAGTTACCAGAGACTACAGTCCACAGACCACAGACATTAGGTTGGAACAGTTAAGCAACAGTGAAGACATTGAGTTACCAGAGACTACAGTCCACAGACCACAGATATTAGGTTGGAACAGTTAAGTAACAGTGAAGACATTGAGTTACCAGAGACTACAGTCCACAGACCACAGATATTAGGTTGGAACAGTGAAGACATTGAGTTACCAGAGACTACAGTCCACATACCACAGACATTAGGTTGGAACAGTTAAGTAACAGTGAAGACATTGAGTTACCAGAGACTACAGTCCACAGATTACAGATATTAGGTAGGAACAGTTAAGTAACAGTGAAGACATTGAGTTACCAGAGACTACAGTCCACAGACCACAGATATTAGGTTGGAACAGTTAAGTAACAGTGAAGACATTGAGTTACCAGAGACCACAGTCCACATACCACAGATATTAGGTTGGAACGGTTAAGTAACAGTGAAGACATTGAGTTACCAGAGACTACAGTCCACAGACCACAGATATTAGGTTGGAACAGTTAAGTAACAGTGAAGACATTGAGTTACCAGAGACTACAGTCCACAGACCACAGATATTAGGTTGGAACAGTTAAGTAACAGTGAAGACATTGAGTTACCAGAGACCACAGTCCACATACCACAGATATTAGGTTGGAACGGTTAAGTAACAGTGAAGACATTGAGTTACCAGAGACTACAGTCCACAGACCACAGATATTAGGTTGGAACAGTTAAGTAACAGTGAAGACATTGAGTTACCAGAGACTACAGTCCACAGACCACAGATATTAGGTTGGAACAGTTAAGTAACAGTGAAGACATTGAGTTACCAGAGACTACAGTCCACAGACCACAGATATTAGGTTGGAACAGTGAAGACATTGAGTTACCAGAGACTACAGTCCACATACCACAGACATTAGGTTGGAACAGTTAAGTAACAGTGAAGACATTGAGTTACCAGAGACCACAGTCCACATACCACAGATATTAGGTTGGAACAGTTAAGTAACAGTGAAGACATTGAGTTACCAGAGACTACAGTCCACAGACCACAGATATTAGGTTGGAACAGTTAAGTAACAGTGAAGACATTGAGTTACCAGAGACTACAGTCCACAGACCACAGATATTAGGTTGGAACAGTGAAGACATTGAGTTACCAGAGCCTACAGTCCACATACCACAGACATTAGGTTGGAACAGTTAAGTAACAGTGAAGACATTGAGTTACCAGAGACTACAGTCCACAGATTACAGATATTAGGTAGGAACAGTTAAGTAACAGTGAAGACATTGAGTTACCAGAGACTACAGTCCACAGACCACAGATATTAGGTTGGAACAGTTAAGTAACAGTGAAGACATTGAGTTACCAGAGACCACAGTCCACATACCACAGATATTAGGTTGGAACAGTTAAGTAACAGTGAAGACATTGAGTTACCAGAGACTACAGTCCACAGACCACAGACATTAGGTTGGAACAGTTAAGTAACAGTGAAGACATTGAGTTACCAGACTACAGTCCACAGACCACAGATATTAGGTTGGAACAGTTAAGTAACAGTGAAGACATTGAGTTACCAGAGACTACAGTCCACAGACCACAGATATTAGGTTGGAACAGTGAAGACATTGAGTTACCAGAGACTACAGTCCACATACCACAGACATTAGGTTTGAACAGTTAAGTAACAGTGAAGACATTGAGTTACCAGAGACTACAGTCCACAGACCACAGATATTAGGTTGGAACAGTGAAGACATTGAGTTACCAGAGACTACAGTCCACATACCACAGACATTAGGTTGGAACAGTTAAGTAACAGTGAAGACATTGAGTTACCAGAGACTACAGTCCACAGATTACAGATATTAGGTAGCAACAGTTAAATAACAGTGAAGACATTGAGTTACCAGAGACTACAGTCCACAGACCACAGATATTAGGTTGGAACAGTTAAGTAACAGTGAAGACATTGAGTTACCAGAGACCACAGTCCTCATACCACAGATATTAGGTTGGAACAGTTAAGTAACAGTGAAGACATTGAGTTACCAGAGACTACAGTTCACAGACCACAGATATTAGGTTGGAACAGTTAAGTAACAGTGAAGACATTGAGTTACCAGAGACTACAGTCCACAGACCACAGATATTAGGTTGGAACAGTGAAGACATTGAGTTACCAGAGACTACAGTCCACATACCACAGACATTAGGTTGGAACAGTTAAGTAACAGTGAAGACATTGAGTTACCAGAGACTACAGTCCACAGATTACAGATATTAGGTAGGAACAGTTAAGTAACAGTGAAGACATTGAGTTACCAGAGACTACAGTCCAGAGACCACAGATATTAGGTTGGAACAGTTAAGTAACAGTGAAGACATTGAGTTACCAGACACCACAGTCCACATACCACAGATATTAGGTTGGAACAGTTAAGTAACAGTGAAGACATTGAGTTACCAGAGACTACAGTCCACAGACCACAGATATTAGGTTGGAACAGTTAAGTAACAGTGAAGACATTGAGTTACCAGAGACTACAGTCCACATACCACAGACATTAGGTTGGAACAGTTAAGCAACAGTGAAGACATTGAGTTACCAGAGACTACAGTCCACAGACCACAGATATTAGGTTGGAACAGTTAAGTAACAGTGAAGACATTGAGTTACCAGAGACTACACCACAGACCACAGATATTAGGTTGGAACAGTGAAGACATTGAGTTACCAGAGACTACAGTCCACATACCACAGACATTAGGTTGGAACAGTTAAGTAACAGTGAAGACATTGAGTTACCAGAGACTACAGTCCACAGATTACAGATATTAGGTAGGAACAGTTAAGTAACAGTGAACACATTGAGTTACCAGAGACTACAGTACACAGACCACAGATATTAGGTTGGAACAGTTAAGTAACAGTGAAGACATTGAGTTACCAGAGACTACAGTCCACAGACCACAGATATTAGGTTGGAACAGTGAAGACATTGAGTTACCAGAGACTACAGTCCACATACCACAGACATTAGGTTGGAACAGTTAAGTAACAGTGAAGACATTGAGTTACCAGAGACTACAGTCCACAGATTACAGATATTAGGTAGGAACAGTTAAGTAACAGTGAAGACATTGAGTTACCAGAGACTACAGTCCACAGACCACAGATATTAGGTTGGAACAGTTAAGTAACAGTGAAGACATTGAGTTACCAGAGACTACAGTCCACAGACCACAGACATTAGGTTGGAACAGTTAAGTAACAGTGAAGACATTGAGTTACCAGAGACTACAGTCCACAGACCGCAGATATTAGGTTGGAACAGTTAAGTAACAGTGAAGACATTGAGTTACCAGAGACCACAGTCCACATACCACAGATATTAGGTAGGAACAGTTAAGTAACAGTGAAGACATTGAGTTACCAGAGACTACAGTCCACAGACCACAGATATTAGGTTGGAACAGTTAAGTAACAGTGAAGACATTGAGTTACCAGAGACTACAGTCCACATAGCACAGACATTAGGTTGGAACAGTTAAGTAACAGTGAAGACATTGAGTTACCGGAGAGTACAGTCCACATACCACAGATATTAGGTTGGAACAGTTAAGTAACAGTGAAGACATTGAGTTACCAGAGACTACAGTCCACAGACCACAGATATTAGGTTGGAACAGTTAAGTAACAGTGAAGACATTGAGTTACCAGAGACTACAGTCCACAGACCACAGATATTAGGTTGGAACAGTTAAGTAACAGTGAAGACATTGAGTTACCAGAGACCACAGTCCACATACCACAGACATTAGGTTGGAACAGTTAAGTAACAGTGAAGACATTGAGTTACCAGAGACTACAGTCCACAGACCACAGATATTAGGTTGGAACAGTTAAGTAACAGTGAAGACATTGAGTTACCAGAGACTACAGTCCACAGACCACAGATATTAGGTTGGAACAGTGAAGACATTGAGTTACCAGAGACTACAGTCCACATACCACAGACATTAGGTTGGAACAGTTAAGTAACAGTGAAGACATTGAGTTACCAGAGACTACAGTCCACAGATTACAGATATTAGGTAGGAACAGTTAAATAACAGTGAAGACATTGAGTTACCAGAGACTACAGTCCACAGACCACAGATATTAGGTTGGAACAGTTAAGTAACAGTGAAGACATTGAGTTACCAGAGACCACAGTCTACATACCACAGATATTAGGTTGGAACAGTTAAGTAACAGTGAAGACATTGAGTTACCAGAGACTACAGTCCACAGACCACAGACATTAGGTTGGAACAGTTAAGTAACAGTGAAGACATTGAGTTACCAGAGACTACAGTCCACAGACCACAGATATTAGGTTGGAACAGTTAAGTAACAGTGAAGACATTGAGTTACCAGAGACTACAGTCCACAGACCACAGATATTAGGTTGGAACAGTGAAGACATTGAGTTACCAGAGACTACAGTCCACATACCACAGACATTAGGTTGGAACAGTTAAGTAACAGTGAAGACATTGAGTTACCAGAGACTACAGTCCTCAGATTACAGATATTAGGTAGGAACAGTTAAGTAACAGTGAAGACATTGAGTTACCAGAGACTACAGTCCACAGACAACAGATATTAGGTTGGAACAGTTAAGTAACAGTGAAGACAATGAGTTACCAGAGACCACAGTCCACATACCACAGATATTAGGTTGGAACAGTTAAGTAACAGTGAAGACATTGAGTTACCAGAGACTACAGTCCACAGACCACAGATATTAGGTTGGAACAGTTAAGTAACAGTGAAGACATTGAGTTACCAGAGACTACAGTCCACAGACCACAGATATTAGGTTGGAACAGTGAAGACATTGAGTTACCAGAGACTACAGTCCACATACCACAGACATTAGGTTGGAACAGTTAAGTAACAGTGAAGACATTGAGTTACCAGAGACTACAGTCCACAGATTACAGATATTAGGTAGGAACAGTTAAGTAACAGTGAAGACATTGAGTTACCAGAGACTACAGTCCACAGACCACAGACATTAGGTTGGAACAGTTAAGTAACAGTGAAGACATTGAGTTACCAGAGACTACAGTCCACAGACCACAGATATTAGGTTGGAGCAGTTAAGTAACAGTGAAGACATTGAGTTACCAGAGACCACAGTCCACATACCACAGATATTAGGTTGGAACAGTTAAGTAACAGTGAAGACATTGAGTTACCAGAGACTACAGTCCACAGACCACAGATATTAGGTTGGAACAGTTAAGTAACAGTGAAGACATTGAGTTACCAGAGACTACAGTCCACAGACCACAGATATTAGGTTGGAACAGTGAAGACATTGAGTTACCAGAGACTACAGTCCACATACCACAGACATTAGGTTGGAACAGTTAAGTAACAGTGAAGACATTGAGTTACCAGAGACTACAGTCCACAGATTACAGATATTAGGTAGGAACAGTTAAATAACAGTGAAGACATTGAGTTACCAGAGACTACAGTCCACAGACCACAGATATTAGGTTGGAACAGTTAAGTAACAGTGAAGACATTGAGTTACCAGAGACCACAGTCTACATACCACAGATATTAGGTTGGAACAGTTAAGTAACAGTGAAGACATTGAGTTACCAGAGACTACAGTCCACAGACCACAGACATTAGGTTGGAACAGTTAAGTAACAGTGAAGACATTGAGTTACAAGAGACTACAGTCCACAGATTACAGATATTAGGTAGGAACAGTTAAGTAACAGTGAAGACATTGAGTTACCAGAGACTACAGTCAACAGACCACAGATATTAGGTTGGAACAGTTAAGTAAGAGTGAAGACATTGAGTTACCAGAGACTACAGTCCACAGACCACAGATATTAGGTTGGAACAGTTAAGTAACAGTGAAGACATTGAGTTACCAGAGTCCACAGACCACAGATATTAGGTTGGAACAGTTAAGTAACAGTGAAGACATTGAGTTACCAGAGACTACAGTCCACATACCACAGACATTAGGTTGGAACAGTTAAGTAACAGTGAAGACATTGAGTTACCAGAGACTACAGTCCACATACCACAGATATTAGGTTGGAACAGTTAAGTAACAGTGAAGACATTGAGTTACCAGAGACTACAGTCCACAGACCACAGATATTAGGTTGGAACAGTTAAGTAACAGTGAAGACATTGAGTTACCAGAGACCACAGTCCACATACCACAGACATTAGGTTGGAACAGTTAAGTAACAGTGAAGACATTGAGTTACCAGAGACTACAGTCCACAGACCACAGATATTAGGTTGGAAGAGTTAAGTAACAGTGAAGACATTGAGTTACCAGAGACTACAGTCCACAGACCACAGATATTAGGTTGGAACAGTGAAGACATTGAGTTACCAGAGACTACAGTCCACATACCACAGACATTAGGTTGGAACAGTTAAGTAACAGTGAAGACATTGAGTTACCAGAGACTACAGTCCACAGATTACAGATATTAGGTAGGAACAGTTAAGTAACAGTGAAGACATTGTGTTACCAAAGACTACAGTCCACAGACCACAGATATTAGGTTGGAACAGTTAAGTAACAGTGAAGACATTGAGTTACCAGAGACCACAGTCTACATACCACAGATATTAGGTTGGAACAGTTAAGTAACAGTGAAGACATTGAGTTACCAGAGACTACAGTCCACAGACCACAGACATTAGGTTGGAACAGTTAAGTAACAGTGAAGACATTGAGTTACCAGAGACTACAGTCCACAGACCACAGATATTAGGTTGGAACAGTTAAGTAACAGTGAAGACATTGAGTTACCAGAGACTACAGTCCACAGACCACAGATATTAGGTTGGAACAGTGAAGACATTGAGTTACCAGAGACTACAGTCCACATACCACAGACATTAGGTTGGAACAGTTAAGTAACAGTGAAGACATTGAGTTACCAGAGACTACAGTCCACAGATTACAGATATTAGGTAGGAACAGTTAAGTAACAGTGAAGACATTGAGTTACCAGAGACTACAGTCCACAGACAACAGATATTAGGTTGGAACAGTTAAGTAACAGTGAAGACATTGAGTTACCAGAGACCACAGTCCACATACCACAGATATTAGGTTGGAACAGTTAAGTAACAGTGAAGACATTGAGTTACCAGAGACTACAGTCCACAGACCACAGATATTAGGTTGGAACAGTTAAGTAACAGTGAAGACATTGAGTTACCAGAGACTACAGTCCACAGACCACAGATATTAGGTTGGAACAGTGAAGACATTGAGTTACCAGAGACTACAGTCCACATACCACAGACATTAGGTTGGAACAGTTAAGTAACAGTGAAGACATTGAGTTACCAGAGACTACAGTCCACAGATTACAGATATTAGGTAGGAACAGTTAAGTAACAGTGAAGACATTGAGTTACCAGAGACTACAGTCCACAGACCACAGATATTAGGTTGGAACAGTTAAGTAACAGTGAAGACATTGAGTTACCAGAGACTACAGTCCACAGACCACAGACATTAGGTTGGAACAGTTAAGTAACAGTGAAGACATTGAGTTACCAGAGACTACAGTCCACAGACCACAGACATTAGGTTGGAACAGTTAAGTAACAGTGAAGACATTGAGTTACCAGAGACTACAGTCCACAGATCACAGATATTAGGTTGGAACAGTTAAGTAACAGTGAAGACATTGAGTTACCAGAGACTACAGTCCACATACCACAGACATTAGGTTGGAACAGTTAAGTAACAGTGAAGACATTGAGTTACCAGAGACTACAGTCCACAGATTACAGATATTAGGTAGGAACAGTTAAATAACAGTGAAGACATTGAGTTACCAGAGACTACAGTCCACAGACCACAGATATTAGGTTGGAACAGTTAAGTAACAGTGAAGACATTGAGTTACCAGAGACCACAGTCTACATACCACAGATATTAGGTTGGAACAGTTAAGTAACAGTGAAGACATTGAGTTACCAGAGACTACAGTCCACAGACCACAGACATTAGGTTGGAACAGTTAAGTAACAGTGAAGACATTGAGTTACAAGAGACTACAGTCCACAGATTACAGATATTAGGTAGGAACAGTTAAGTAACAGTGAAGACATTGAGTTACCAGAGACTACAGTCAACAGACCACAGATATTAGGTTGGAACAGTTAAGTAAGAGTGAAGACATTGAGTTACCAGAGACTACAGTCCACAGACCACAGATATTAGGTTGGAACAGTTAAGTAACAGTGAAGACATTGAGTTACCAGAGACTACAGTCCACAGACCACAGATATTAGGTTGGAACAGTTAAGTAACAGTGAAGACATTGAGTTACCAGAGACTACAGTCCACATACCACAGACATTAGGTTGGAACAGTTAAGTAACAGTGAAGACATTGAGTTACCAGAGACTACAGTCCACATACCACAGATATTAGGTTGGAACAGTTAAGTAACAGTGAAGACATTGAGTTACCAGAGACTACAGTCCACAGACCACAGATATTAGGTTGGAACAGTTAAGTAACAGTGAAGACATTGAGTTACCAGAGACCACAGTCCACATACCACAGACATTAGGTTGGAACAGTTAAGTAACAGTGAAGACATTGAGTTACCAGAGACTACAGTCCACAGACCACAGATATTAGGTTGGAACAGTTAAGTAACAGTGAAGACATTGAGTTACCAGAGACTACAGTCCACAGACCACAGATATTAGGTTGGAACAGTGAAGACATTGAGTTACCAGAGACTACAGTCCACATACCACAGACATTAGGTTGGAACAGTTAAGTAACAGTGAAGACATTGAGTTACCAGAGACTACAGTCCACAGATTACAGATATTAGGTAGGAACAGTTAAGTAACAGTGAAGACATTGTGTTACCAAAGACTACAGTCCACAGACCACAGATATTAGGTTGGAACAGTTAAGTAACAGTGAAGACATTGAGTTACCAGAGACCACAGTCTACATACCACAGATATTAGGTTGGAACAGTTAAGTAACAGTGAAGACATTGAGTTACCAGAGACTACAGTCCACAGACCACAGACATTAGGTTGGAACAGTTAAGTAACAGTGAAGACATTGAGTTACCAGAGACTACAGTCCACAGACCACAGATATTAGGTTGGAACAGTTAAGTAACAGTGAAGACATTGAGTTACCAGAGACTACAGTCCACAGACCACAGATATTAGGTTGGAACAGTGAAGACATTGAGTTACCAGAGACTACAGTCCACATACCACAGACATTAGGTTGGAACAGTTAAGTAACAGTGAAGACATTGAGTTACCAGAGACTACAGTCCACAGATTACAGATATTAGGTAGGAACAGTTAAGTAACAGTGAAGACATTGAGTTACCAGAGACTACAGTCCACAGACAACAGATATTAGGTTGGAACAGTTAAGTAACAGTGAAGACATTGAGTTACCAGAGACCACAGTCCACATACCACAGATATTAGGTTGGAACAGTTAAGTAACAGTGAAGACATTGAGTTACCAGAGACTACAGTCCACAGACCACAGATATTAGGTTGGAACAGTTAAGTAACAGTGAAGACATTGAGTTACCAGAGACTACAGTCCACAGACCACAGATATTAGGTTGGAACAGTGAAGACATTGAGTTACCAGAGACTACAGTCCACATACCACAGACATTAGGTTGGAACAGTTAAGTAACAGTGAAGACATTGAGTTACCAGAGACTACAGTCCACAGATTACAGATATTAGGTAGGAACAGTTAAGTAACAGTGAAGACATTGAGTTACCAGAGACTACAGTCCACAGACCACAGATATTAGGTTGGAACAGTTAAGTAACAGTGAAGACATTGAGTTACCAGAGACTACAGTCCACAGACCACAGACATTAGGTTGGAACAGTTAAGTAACAGTGAAGACATTGAGTTACCAGAGACTACAGTCCACAGACCACAGACATTAGGTTGGAACAGTTAAGTAACAGTGAAGACATTGAGTTACCAGAGACTACAGTCCACAGATCACAGATATTAGGTTGGAACAGTTAAGTAACAGTGAAGACATTGAGTTACCAGACACTACAGTCCACATACCACAGATATTAGGTTGGAACAGTTAAGTAACAGTGAAGACATTTAGTTACCAGAGACTAAAGTCCACAGACCACAGATATTAGGTTGGAACAGTTAAGTAACAGTGAAGACATTGAGTTACCAGAGACTACAGTCCACAGACCACAGATATTAGGTTGGAACAGTTAAGTAACAGTGAAGACATTGAGTTACCAGTGACCACAGTCCACATACCACAGATATTAGGTTGGAACAGTTAAGTAACAGTGAAGACATTGAGTTACCAGAGACCACAGTCCACAGACCACAGACATTAGGTTGGAACAGTTAAGTAACAGTGAAGACATTGAGTTACCAGAGACCACAGTCCACAGACCACACACATTAGGTTGGAACAGTTAAGTAACAGTGAAGACATTGAGTTACCAGAGACCACAGTCCACAGACCACACACATTAGGTTGGAACAGTTAAGTAACAGTGAAGACATTGAGTTACCAGAGACCACAGTCCACAGACCACACACATTAGGTTGGAACAGTTAAGTAACAGTGAAGACATTGAGTTACCAGAGACTACAGTCCACAGACCAGAGATATTAGGTTGGAACGGTGAAGACATTGAGTTACCAGAGACTACAGTCCACATACCACAGACATTAGGTTGGAACAGTTAAGTAACAGTGAAGACATTGAGTTACCAGAGACTACAGTCCACAGACCACAGATATTAGGTTGGAACAGTTAAGTAACAGTGAAGACATTGAGTTACCAGAGACTACAGTCCACAGATTACAGATATTAGGTAGGAACAGTTAAATAACAGTGAAGACATTGAGTTACCAGAGACTACAGTCCACAGACCACAGATATTAGGTTGGAACAGTTAAGTAACAGTGAAGACATTGAGTTACCAAAGACTACAGTCCACAGACCACAGACATTAGGTTGGAACAGTTAAGTAACAGTGAAGACATTGAGTTACCAGAGACTACAGTCCACAGACCACAGATATTAGGTAGGAACAGTTAAGTAACAGTGAAGACATTGAGTTACCAGAGACTACAGTCCACATACCACAGACATTAGGTTGGAACAGTTAAGTAACAGTGAAGACATTGAGTTACCAGACACTACAGTCCACATACCACAGATATTAGGTTGGAACAGTTAAGTAACAGTGAAGACATTTAGTTACCAGAGACTAAAGTCCACAGACCACAGATATTAGGTTGGAACAGTTAAGTAACAGTGAAGACATTGAGTTACCAGAGACTACAGTCCACAGACCACAGATATTAGGTTGGAACAGTTAAGTAACAGTGAAGACATTGAGTTACCAGAGACTACAGTCCACAGACCACAGATATTAGGTTGGAACAGTGAAGACATTGAGTTACCAGAGACTACAGTCCACAGATTACAGATATTAGGTAGGAACAGTTAAGTAACAGTGAAGACATTGAGTTACCAGAGACTACAGTCCACAGACCACAGATATTAGGTTGGAACAGTTAAGTAACAGTGAAGACATTGAGTTACCAGAGACCACAGTCCACATACCACAGATATTAGGTTGGAACAGTTAAGTAACAGTGAAGACATTGAGTTACCAGAGACTACAGTCCACAGACCACAGACATTAGGTTGGAACAGTTAAGTAACAGTGAAGACATTGAGTTACCAGACTACAGTCCACAGACCACAGATATTAGGTTGGAACAGTTAAGTAACAGTGAAGACATTGAGTTACCAGAGACTACAGTCCACAGACCACAGATATTAGGTTGGAACAGTGAAGACATTGAGTTACCAGAGACTACAGTCCACATACCACAGACATTAGGTTGGAACAGTTAAGTAACAGTGAAGACATTGAGTTACCAGAGACTACAGTCCACAGACCACAGATATTAGGTTGGAACAGTGAAGACATTGAGTTACCAGAGACTACAGTCCACATACCACAGACATTAGGTTGGAACAGTTAAGTAACAGTGAAGACATTGAGTTACCAGAGACTACAGTCCACAGATTACAGATATTAGGTAGGAACAGTTAAGTAACAGTGAAGACATTGAGTTACCAGAGACTACAGTCCACAGACCACAGATATTAGGTTGGAACAGTTAAGTAACAGTGAAGATATTGAGTTACCAGAGACCACAGTCCACATACCACAGATACTAGGTTGGAACAGTTAAGTAACAGTGAAGACATTGAGTTACCAGAGACTACAGTTCACAGACCACAGATATTAGGTTGGAACAGTTAAGTAACAGTGAAGACATTGAGTTACCAGAGACTACAGTCCACAGACCACAGATATTAGGTTGGAACAGTGAAGACATTGAGTTACCAGAGACTACAGTCCACATACAACAGACATTAGGTTGGAACAGTTAAGTAACAGTGAAGACATTGAGTTACCAGAGACTACAGTCCACAGATTACAGATATTAGGTAGGAACAGTTAAGTAACAGTGAAGACATTGAGTTACCAGAGACTACAGTCCACAGACCACAGATATTAGGTTGGAACAGTTAAGTAACAGTGAAGACATTGAGTTACCAGACACCACAGTCCACATACCACAGATATTAGGTTGGAACAGTTAAGTAACAGTGAAGACATTGAGTTACCAGAGACTACAGTCCACAGACCACAGACATTAGGTTGGAACAGTTAAGCAACAGTGAAGACATTGAGTTACCAGAGACTACAGTCCACAGACCACAGATATTAGGTTGGAACAGTTAAGTAACAGTGAAGACATTGAGTTACCAGAGACTACAGTCCACAGACCACAGATATTAGGTTGGAACAGTGAAGACATTGAGTTACCAGAGACTACAGTCCACATACCACAGACATTAGGTTGGAACAGTTAAGTAACAGTGAAGACATTGAGTTACCAGAGACTACAGTCCACAGATTACAGATATTAGGTAGGAACAGTTAAGTAACAGTGAAGACATTGAGTTACCAGAGACTACAGTCCACAGACCACAGATATTAGGTTGGAACAGTTAAGTAACAGTGAAGACATTGAGTTACCAGAGACCACAGTCCACATACCACAGATATTAGGTTGGAACGGTTAAGTAACAGTGAAGACATTGAGTTACCAGAGACTACAGTCCACAGACCACAGATATTAGGTTGGAACAGTTAAGTAACAGTGAAGACATTGAGTTACCAGAGACTACAGTCCACAGACCACAGATATTAGGTTGGAACAGTTAAGTAACAGTGAAGACATTGAGTTACCAGAGACCACAGTCCACATACCACAGATATTAGGTTGGAACGGTTAAGTAACAGTGAAGACATTGAGTTACCAGAGACTACAGTCCACAGACCACAGACATTAGGTTGGAACAGTTAAGTAACAGTGAAGACATTGAGTTACAAGAGACTACAGTCCACAGATTACAGATATTAGGTAGGAACAGTTAAGTAACAGTGAAGACATTGAGTTACCAGAGACTACAGTCAACAGACCACAGATATTAGGTTGGAACAGTTAAGTAAGAGTGAAGACATTGAGTTACCAGAGACTACAGTCCACAGACCACAGATATTAGGTTGGAACAGTTAAGTAACAATGAAGACATTGAGTTACCAGAGACTACAGTCCACAGACCACAGATATTAGGTTGGAACAGTTAAGTAACAGTGAAGACATTGAGTTACCAGAGACTACAGTCCACATACCACAGACATTAGGTTGGAACAGTTAAGTAACAGTGAAGACATTGAGTTACCAGAGACTACAGTCCACATACCACAGATATTAGGTTGGAACAGTTAAGTAACAGTGAAGACATTGAGTTACCAGAGACTACAGTCCACAGACCACAGATATTAGGTTGGAACAGTTAAGTAACAGTGAAGACATTGAGTTACCAGAGACCACAGTCCACATACCACAGACATTAGGTTGGAACAGTTAAGTAACAGTGAAGACATTGAGTTACCAGAGACTACAGTCCACAGACCACAGATATTAGGTTGGAACAGTTAAGTAACAGTGAAGACATTGAGTTACCAGAGACTACAGTCCACAGACCACAGATATTAGGTTGGAACAGTGAAGACATTGAGTTACCAGAGACTACAGTCCACATACCACAGACATTAGGTTGGAACAGTTAAGTAACAGTGAAGACATTGAGTTACCAGAGACTACAGTCCACAGATTACAGATATTAGGTAGGAACAGTTAAGTAACAGTGAAGACATTGTGTTACCAAAGACTACAGTCCACAGACCACAGATATTAGGTTGGAACAGTTAAGTAACAGTGAAGACATTGAGTTACCAGAGACCACAGTCTACATACCACAGATATTAGGTTGGAACAGTTAAGTAACAGTGAAGACATTGAGTTACCAGAGACTACAGTCCACAGACCACAGACATTAGGTTGGAACAGTTAAGTAACAGTGAAGACATTGAGTTACCAGAGACTACAGTCCACAGACCACAGATATTAGGTTGGAACAGTTAAGTAACAGTGAAGACATTGAGTTACCAGAGACTACAGTCCACAGACCACAGATATTAGGTTGGAACAGTGAAGACATTGAGTTACCAGAGACTACAGTCCACATACCACAGACATTAGGTTGGAACAGTTAAGTAACAGTGAAGACATTGAGTTACCAGAGACTACAGTCCACAGATTACAGATATTAGGTAGGAACAGTTAAGTAACAGTGAAGACATTGAGTTACCAGAGACTACAGTCCACAGACAACAGATATTAGGTTGGAACAGTTAAGTAACAGTGAAGACATTGAGTTACCAGAGACCACAGTCCACATACCACAGATATTAGGTTGGAACAGTTAAGTAACAGTGAAGACATTGAGTTACCAGAGACTACAGTCCACAGACCACAGATATTAGGTTGGAACAGTTAAGTAACAGTGAAGACATTGAGTTACCAGAGACTACAGTCCACAGACCACAGATATTAGGTTGGAACAGTGAAGACATTGAGTTACCAGAGACTACAGTCCACATACCACAGACATTAGGTTGGAACAGTTAAGTAACAGTGAAGACATTGAGTTACCAGAGACTACAGTCCACAGATTACAGATATTAGGTAGGAACAGTTAAGTAACAGTGAAGACATTGAGTTACCAGAGACTACAGTCCACAGACCACAGATATTAGGTTGGAACAGTTAAGTAACAGTGAAGACATTGAGTTACCAGAGACTACAGTCCACAGACCACAGACATTAGGTTGGAACAGTTAAGTAACAGTGAAGACATTGAGTTACCAGAGACTACAGTCCACAGACCACAGACATTAGGTTGGAACAGTTAAGTAACAGTGAAGACATTGAGTTACCAGAGACTACAGTCCACAGATCACAGATATTAGGTTGGAACAGTTAAGTAACAGTGAAGACATTGAGTTACCAGACACTACAGTCCACATACCACAGATATTAGGTTGGAACAGTTAAGTAACAGTGAAGACATTTAGTTACCAGAGACTAAAGTCCACAGACCACAGATATTAGGTTGGAACAGTTAAGTAACAGTGAAGACATTGAGTTACCAGAGACTACAGTCCACAGACCACAGATATTAGGTTGGAACAGTTAAGTAACAGTGAAGACATTGAGTTACCAGTGACCACAGTCCACATACCACAGATATTAGGTTGGAACAGTTAAGTAACAGTGAAGACATTGAGTTACCAGAGACCACAGTCCACAGACCACAGACATTAGGTTGGAACAGTTAAGTAACAGTGAAGACATTGAGTTACCAGAGACCACAGTCCACAGACCACACACATTAGGTTGGAACAGTTAAGTAACAGTGAAGACATTGAGTTACCAGAGACCACAGTCCACAGACCACACACATTAGGTTGGAACAGTTAAGTAACAGTGAAGACATTGAGTTACCAGAGACCACAGTCCACAGACCACACACATTAGGTTGGAACAGTTAAGTAACAGTGAAGACATTGAGTTACCAGAGACTACAGTCCACAGACCAGAGATATTAGGTTGGAACGGTGAAGACATTGAGTTACCAGAGACTACAGTCCACAGACCACAGACATTAGGTTGGAACAGTTAAGTAACAGTGAAGACATTGAGTTACCAGAGACTACAGTCCACAGACCACAGATATTAGGTTGGAACAGTTAAGTAACAGTGAAGACATTGAGTTACCAGAGACTACAGTCCACAGATTACAGATATTAGGTAGGAACAGTTAAATAACAGTGAAGACATTGAGTTACCAGAGACTACAGTCCACAGACCACAGATATTAGGTTGGAACAGTTAAGTAACAGTGAAGACATTGAGTTACCAAAGACTACAGTCCACAGACCACAGACATTAGGTTGGAACAGTTAAGTAACAGTGAAGACATTGAGTTACCAGAGACTACAGTCCACAGACCACAGATATTAGGTAGGAACAGTTAAGTAACAGTGAAGACATTGAGTTACCAGAGACTACAGTCCACATACCACAGACATTAGGTTGGAACAGTTAAGTAACAGTGAAGACATTGAGTTACCAGACACTACAGTCCACATACCACAGATATTAGGTTGGAACAGTTAAGTAACAGTGAAGACATTTAGTTACCAGAGACTAAAGTCCACAGACCACAGATATTAGGTTGGAACAGTTAAGTAACAGTGAAGACATTGAGTTACCAGAGACTACAGTCCACAGACCACAGATATTAGGTTGGAACAGTTAAGTAACAGTGAAGACATTGAGTTACCAGAGACTACAGTCCACAGACCACAGATATTAGGTTGGAACAGTGAAGACATTGAGTTACCAGAGACTACAGTCCACAGATTACAGATATTAGGTAGGAACAGTTAAGTAACAGTGAAGACATTGAGTTACCAGAGACTACAGTCCACAGACCACAGATATTAGGTTGGAACAGTTAAGTAACAGTGAAGACATTGAGTTACCAGAGACCACAGTCCACATACCACAGATATTAGGTTGGAACAGTTAAGTAACAGTGAAGACATTGAGTTACCAGAGACTACAGTCCACAGACCACAGACATTAGGTTGGAACAGTTAAGTAACAGTGAAGACATTGAGTTACCAGACTACAGTCCACAGACCACAGATATTAGGTTGGAACAGTTAAGTAACAGTGAAGACATTGAGTTACCAGAGACTACAGTCCACAGACCACAGATATTAGGTTGGAACAGTGAAGACATTGAGTTACCAGAGACTACAGTCCACATACCACAGACATTAGGTTGGAACAGTTAAGTAACAGTGAAGACATTGAGTTACCAGAGACTACAGTCCACAGACCACAGATATTAGGTTGGAACAGTGAAGACATTGAGTTACCAGAGACTACAGTCCACATACCACAGACATTAGGTTGGAACAGTTAAGTAACAGTGAAGACATTGAGTTACCAGAGACTACAGTCCACAGATTACAGATATTAGGTAGGAACAGTTAAGTAACAGTGAAGACATTGAGTTACCAGAGACTACAGTCCACAGACCACAGATATTAGGTTGGAACAGTTAAGTAACAGTGAAGACATTGAGTTACCAGAGACCACAGTCCACATACCACAGATACTAGGTTGGAACAGTTAAGTAACAGTGAAGACATTGAGTTACCAGAGACTACAGTTCACAGACCACAGATATTAGGTTGGAACAGTTAAGTAACAGTGAAGACATTGAGTTACCAGAGACTACAGTCCACAGACCACAGATATTAGGTTGGAACAGTGAAGACATTGAGTTACCAGAGACTACAGTCCACATACAACAGACATTAGGTTGGAACAGTTAAGTAACAGTGAAGACATTGAGTTACCAGAGACTACAGTCCACAGATTACAGATATTAGGTAGGAACAGTTAAGTAACAGTGAAGACATTGAGTTACCAGAGACTACAGTCCACAGACCACAGATATTAGGTTGGAACAGTTAAGTAACAGTGAAGACATTGAGTTACCAGACACCACAGTCCACATACCACAGATATTAGGTTGGAACAGTTAAGTAACAGTGAAGACATTGAGTTACCAGAGACTACAGTCCACAGACCACAGACATTAGGTTGGAACAGTTAAGCAACAGTGAAGACATTGAGTTACCAGAGACTACAGTCCACAGACCACAGATATTAGGTTGGAACAGTTAAGTAACAGTGAAGACATTGAGTTACCAGAGACTACAGTCCACAGACCACAGATATTAGGTTGGAACAGTGAAGACATTGAGTTACCAGAGACTACAGTCCACATACCACAGACATTAGGTTGGAACAGTTAAGTAACAGTGAAGACATTGAGTTACCAGAGACTACAGTCCACAGATTACAGATATTAGGTAGGAACAGTTAAGTAACAGTGAAGACATTGAGTTACCAGAGACTACAGTCCACAGACCACAGATATTAGGTTGGAACAGTTAAGTAACAGTGAAGACATTGAGTTACCAGAGACCACAGTCCACATACCACAGATATTAGGTTGGAACGGTTAAGTAACAGTGAAGACATTGAGTTACCAGAGACTACAGTCCACAGACCACAGATATTAGGTTGGAACAGTTAAGTAACAGTGAAGACATTGAGTTACCAGAGACTACAGTCCACAGACCACAGATATTAGGTTGGAACAGTTAAGTAACAGTGAAGACATTGAGTTACCAGAGACCACAGTCCACATACCACAGATATTAGGTTGGAACGGTTAAGTAACAGTGAAGACATTGAGTTACCAGAGACTACAGTCCACAGACCACAGATATTAGGTTGGAACAGTTAAGTAACAGTGAAGACATTGAGTTACCAGAGACTACAGTCCACAGATCACAGATATTAGGTTGGAACAGTTAAGTAACAGTGAAGACATTGAGTTACCAGAGACTACAGTCCACAGACCACAGATATTAGGTTGGAACAGTGAAGACATTGAGTTACCAGAGACTACAGTCCACATACCACAGACATTAGGTTGGAACAGTTAAGTAACAGTGAAGACATTGAGTTACCAGAGACCACAGTCCACATACCACAGATATTAGGTTGGAACAGTTAAGTAACAGTGAAGACATTGAGTTACCAGAGACTACAGTCCACAGACCACAGATATTAGGTTGGAACAGTTAAGTAACAGTGAAGACATTGAGTTACCAGAGACTACAGTCCACAGACCACAGATATTAGGTTGGAACAGTGAAGACATTGAGTTACCAGAGCCTACAGTCCACATACCACAGACATTAGGTTGGAACAGTTAAGTAACAGTGAAGACATTGAGTTACCAGAGACTACAGTCCACAGATTACAGATATTAGGTAGGAACAGTTAAGTAACAGTGAAGACATTGAGTTACCAGAGACTACAGTCCACAGACCACAGATATTAGGTTGGAACAGTTAAGTAACAGTGAAGACATTGAGTTACCAGAGACCACAGTCCACATACCACAGATATTAGGTTGGAACAGTTAAGTAACAGTGAAGACATTGAGTTACCAGAGACTACAGTCCACAGACCACAGACATTAGGTTGGAACAGTTAAGTAACAGTGAAGACATTGAGTTACCAGACTACAGTCCACAGACCACAGATATTAGGTTGGAACAGTTAAGTAACAGTGAAGACATTGAGTTACCAGAGACTACAGTCCACAGACCACAGATATTAGGTTGGAACAGTGAAGACATTGAGTTACCAGAGACTACAGTCCACATACCACAGACATTAGGTTTGAACAGTTAAGTAACAGTGAAGACATTGAGTTACCAGAGACTACAGTCCACAGACCACAGATATTAGGTTGGAACAGTGAAGACATTGAGTTACCAGAGACTACAGTCCACATACCACAGACATTAGGTTGGAACAGTTAAGTAACAGTGAAGACATTGAGTTACCAGAGACTACAGTCCACAGATTACAGATATTAGGTAGCAACAGTTAAATAACAGTGAAGACATTGAGTTACCAGAGACTACAGTCCACAGACCACAGATATTAGGTTGGAACAGTTAAGTAACAGTGAAGACATTGAGTTACCAGAGACTACAGTCCACAGACCACAGATATTAGGTTGGAACAGTGAAGACATTGAGTTACCAGAGACTACAGTCCACATACCACAGACATTAGGTTGGAACAGTTAAGTAACAGTGAAGACATTGAGTTACCAGAGACTACAGTCCACATACCACAGACATTAGGTTGGAACAGTTAAGTAACAGTGAAGACATTGAGTTACCAGAGACTACAGTCCACAGATTACAGATATTAGGTAGGAACAGTTAAGTAACAGTGAAGACATTGAGTTACCAGAGACTACAGTCCAGAGACCACAGATATTAGGTTGGAACAGTTAAGTAACAGTGAAGACATTGAGTTACCAGACACCACAGTCCACATACCACAGATATTAGGTTGGAACAGTTAAGTAACAGTGAAGACATTGAGTTACCAGAGACTACAGTCCACAGACCACAGATATTAGGTTGGAACAGTTAAGTAACAGTGAAGACATTGAGTTACCAGAGACCACAGTCCTCATACCACAGATATTAGGTTGGAACAGTTAAGTAACAGTGAAGACATTGAGTTACCAGAGACTACAGTTCACAGACCACAGATATTAGGTTGGAACAGTTAAGTAACAGTGAAGACATTGAGTTACCAGAGACTACAGTCCACAGACCACAGATATTAGGTTGGAACAGTGAAGACATTGAGTTACCAGAGACTACAGTCCACATACCACAGACATTAGGTTGGAACAGTTAAGTAACAGTGAAGACATTGAGTTACCAGAGACTACAGTCCACAGATTACAGATATTAGGTAGGAACAGTTAAGTAACAGTGAAGACATTGAGTTACCAGAGACTACAGTCCAGAGACCACAGATATTAGGTTGGAACAGTTAAGTAACAGTGAAGACATTGAGTTACCAGACACCACAGTCCACATACCACAGATATTAGGTTGGAACAGTTAAGTAACAGTGAAGACATTGAGTTACCAGAGACTACAGTCCACAGACCACAGATATTAGGTTGGAACAGTTAAGTAACAGTGAAGACATTGAGTTACCAGAGACTACAGTCCACATACCACAGACATTAGGTTGGAACAGTTAAGCAACAGTGAAGACATTGAGTTACCAGAGACTACAGTCCACAGACCACAGATATTAGGTTGGAACAGTTAAGTAACAGTGAAGACATTGAGTTACCAGAGACTACAGTCCACAGACCACAGATATTAGGTTGGAACAGTGAAGACATTGAGTTACCAGAGACTACAGTCCACATACCACAGACATTAGGTTGGAACAGTTAAGTAACAGTGAAGACATTGAGTTACCAGAGACTACAGTCCACAGATTACAGATATTAGGTAGGAACAGTTAAGTAACAGTGAAGACATTGAGTTACCAGAGACTACAGTACACAGACCACAGATATTAGGTTGGAACAGTTAAGTAACAGTGAAGACATTGAGTTACCAGAGACTACAGTCCACAGACCACAGATATTAGGTTGGAACAGTGAAGACATTGAGTTACCAGAGACTACAGTCCACATACCACAGACATTAGGTTGGAACAGTTAAGTAACAGTGAAGACATTGAGTTACCAGAGACTACAGTCCACAGATTACAGATATTAGGTAGGAACAGTTAAGTAACAGTGAAGACATTGAGTTACCAGAGACTACAGTCCACAGACCACAGATATTAGGTTGGAACAGTTAAGTAACAGTGAAGACATTGAGTTACCAGAGACTACAGTCCACAGACCACAGACATTAGGTTGGAACAGTTAAGTAACAGTGAAGACATTGAGTTACCAGAGACTACAGTCCACAGACCGCAGATATTAGGTTGGAACAGTTAAGTAACAGTGAAGACATTGAGTTACCAGAGACCACAGTCCACATACCACAGATATTAGGTAGGAACAGTTAAGTAACAGTGAAGACATTGAGTTACCAGAGACTACAGTCCACAGACCACAGATATTAGGTTGGAACAGTTAAGTAACAGTGAAGACATTGAGTTACCAGAGACTACAGTCCACATACCACAGACATTAGGTTGGAACAGTTAAGTAACAGTGAAGACATTGAGTTACCGGAGAGTACAGTCCACATACCACAGATATTAGGTTGGAACAGTTAAGTAACAGTGAAGACATTGAGTTACCAGAGACTACAGTCCACAGACCACAGATATTAGGTTGGAACAGTTAAGTAACAGTGAAGACATTGAGTTACCAGAGACTACAGTCCACAGACCACAGATATTAGGTTGGAACAGTTAAGTAACAGTGAAGACATTGAGTTACCAGAGACCACAGTCCACATACCACAGACATTAGGTTGGAACAGTTAAGTAACAGTGAAGACATTGAGTTACCAGAGACTACAGTCCACAGACCACAGATATTAGGTTGGAACAGTTAAGTAACAGTGAAGACATTGAGTTACCAGAGACTACAGTCCACAGACCACAGATATTAGGTTGGAACAGTGAAGACATTGAGTTACCAGAGACTACAGTCCACATACCACAGACATTAGGTTGGAACAGTTAAGTAACAGTGAAGACATTGAGTTACCAGAGACTACAGTCCACAGATTACAGATATTAGGTAGGAACAGTTAAATAACAGTGAAGACATTGAGTTACCAGAGACTACAGTCCACAGACCACAGATATTAGGTTGGAACAGTTAAGTAACAGTGAAGACATTGAGTTACCAGAGACCACAGTCTACATACCACAGATATTAGGTTGGAACAGTTAAGTAACAGTGAAGACATTGAGTTACCAGAGACTACAGTCCACAGACCACAGACATTAGGTTGGAACAGTTAAGTAACAGTGAAGACATTGAGTTACCAGAGACTACAGTCCACAGACCACAGATATTAGGTTGGAACAGTTAAGTAACAGTGAAGACATTGAGTTACCAGAGACTACAGTCCACAGACCACAGATATTAGGTTGGAACAGTGAAGACATTGAGTTACCAGAGACTACAGTCCACATACCACAGACATTAGGTTGGAACAGTTAAGTAACAGTGAAGACATTGAGTTACCAGAGACTACAGTCCTCAGATTACAGATATTAGGTAGGAACAGTTAAGTAACAGTGAAGACATTGAGTTACCAGAGACTACAGTCCACAGACAACAGATATTAGGTTGGAACAGTTAAGTAACAGTGAAGACAATGAGTTACCAGAGACCACAGTCCACATACCACAGATATTAGGTTGGAACAGTTAAGTAACAGTGAAGACATTGAGTTACCAGAGACTACAGTCCACAGACCACAGATATTAGGTTGGAACAGTTAAGTAACAGTGAAGACATTGAGTTACCAGAGACTACAGTCCACAGACCACAGATATTAGGTTGGAACAGTGAAGACATTGAGTTACCAGAGACTACAGTCCACATACCACAGACATTAGGTTGGAACAGTTAAGTAACAGTGAAGACATTGAGTTACCAGAGACTACAGTCCACAGATTACAGATATTAGGTAGGAACAGTTAAGTAACAGTGAAGACATTGAGTTACCAGAGACTACAGTCCACAGACCACAGACATTAGGTTGGAACAGTTAAGTAACAGTGAAGACATTGAGTTACCAGAGACTACAGTCCACAGACCACAGATATTAGGTTGGAACAGTTAAGTAACAGTGAAGACATTGAGTTACCAGAGACCACAGTCCACATACCACAGATATTAGGTAGGAACAGTTAAGTAACAGTGAAGACATTGAGTTACCAGAGACTACAGTCCACATACCACAGATATTAGGTTGGAACAGTTAAGTAACAGTGAAGACATTGAGTTACCAGAGACTACAGTCCACAGACCACAGATATTAGGTTGGAACAGTGAAGACATTGAGTTACCAGAGACTACAGTCCACATACCACAGACATTAGGTTGGAACAGTTAAGTAACAGTGAAGACATTGAGTTACCAGAGACTACAGTCCACAGATTACAGATATTAGGTAGTAACAGTTAAGTAACAGTGAAGACATTGAGTTACCAGAGACTACAGTCCACAGACCACAGATATTAGGTTGGAACAGTTAAGTAACAGTGAAGACATTGAGTTACCAGAGACCACAGTCCACATACCACAGATATTAGGTTGGAACAGTTAAGTAACAGTGAAGACATTGAGTTACCAGAGACTACAGTCCACATACCACAGACATTAGGTTGGAACAGTTAAGTAACAGTGAAGACATTGAGTTACCAGAGACTACAGTCCACAGATTACAGATATTAGGTAGGAACAGTTAAGTAACAGTGAAGACATTGAGTTACCAGAGACTACAGTCAACAGACCACAGATATTAGGTTGGAACAGTTAAGTAAGAGTGAAGACATTGAGTTACCAGAGACTACAGTCCACAGACCACAGACATTAGGTTGGAACAGTTAAGTAACAGTGAAGACATTGAGTTACCAGACACTACAGTCCACAGACCGCAGATATTAGGTTGGAACAGTTAAGTAACAGTGAAGACATTGAGTTACCAGAGACCACAGTCCACATACCACAGATATTAGGTAGGAACAGTTAAGTAACAGTGAAGACATTGAGTTACCAGAGACTACAGTCCACAGACCGCAGATATTAGGTTGGAACAGTTAAGTAACAGTGAAGACATTGAGTTACCAGAGACCACAGTCCACATACCACAGATATTAGGTAGGAACAGTTAAGTAACAGTGAAGACATTGAGTTACCAGAGACTACAGTCCACAGACCACAGATATTAGGTTGGAACAGTTAAGTAACAGTGAAGACATTGAGTTACCAGAGACTACAGTCCACATACCACAGACATTAGGTTGGAACAGTTAAGTAACAGTGAAGACATTGAGTTACCAGAGAGTACAGTCCACATACCACAGATATTAGGTTGGAACAGTTAAGTAACAGTGAAGACATTGAGTTACCAGAGACTACAGTCCACAGACCACAGATATTAGGTTGGAACAGTTAAGTAACAGTGAAGACATTGAGTTACCAGAGACTACAGTCCACAGACCACAGATATTAGGTTGGAACAGTGAAGACATTGAGTTACCAGAGACTACAGTCCACATACCACAGACATTAGGTTGGAACAGTTAAGTAACAGTGAAGACATTGAGTTACCAGAGACTACAGTCCACAGATTACAGATATTAGGTAGGAACAGTTAAGTAACAGTGAAGACATTGAGTTACCAGAGACTACAGTCCACAGACCACAGATATTAGGTTGGAACAGTTAAGTAACAGTGAAGACATTGAGTTACCAGAGACCACAGTCCACATACCACAGATATTAGGTTGGAACAGTTAAGTAACAGTGAAGACATTGAGTTACCAGAGACTACAGTCCACAGACCACAGATATTAGGTTGGAACAGTTAAGTAACAGTGAAGACATTGAGTTACCAGAGACTACAGTCCACAGACCACAGATATTAGGTTGGAACAGTGAAGACATTGAGTTACCAGAGACTACAGTCCACATACCACAGACATTAGGTTGGAACAGTTAAGTAACAGTGAAGACATTGAGTTACCAGAGACTACAGTCCACAGATTACAGATATTAGGTAGGAACAGTTAAATAACAGTGAAGACATTGAGTTACCAGAGACTACAGTCCACAGACCACAGATATTAGGTTGGAACAGTTAAGTAACAGTGAAGACATTGAGTTACCAGAGACCACAGTCTACATACCACAGATATTAGGTTGGAACAGTTAAGTAACAGTGAAGACATTGAGTTACCAGAGACTACAGTCCACAGACCACAGACATTAGGTTGGAACAGTTAAGTAACAGTGAAGACATTGAGTTACCAGAGACTACAGTCCACAGACCACAGATATTAGGTTGGAACAGTTAAGTAACAGTGAAGACATTGAGTTACCAGAGACTACAGTCCACAGACCACAGATATTAGGTTGGAACAGTGAAGACATTGAGTTACCAGAGACTACAGTCCACATACCACAGACATTAGGTTGGAACAGTTAAGTAACAGTGAAGACATTGAGTTACCAGAGACTACAGTCCACAGATTACAGATATTAGGTAGGAACAGTTAAGTAACAGTGAAGACATTGAGTTACCAGAGACTACAGTCCACAGACAACAGATATTAGGTTGGAACAGTTAAGTAACAGTGAAGACATTGAGTTACCAGAGACCACAGTCCACATACCACAGATATTAGGTTGGAACAGTTAAGTAACAGTGAAGACATTGAGTTACCAGAGACTACAGTCCACAGACCACAGATATTAGGTTGGAACAGTTAAGTAACAGTGAAGACATTGAGTTACCAGAGACTACAGTCCACAGACCACAGATATTAGGTTGGAACAGTGAAGACATTGAGTTACCAGAGACTACAGTCCACATACCACAGACATTAGGTTGGAACAGTTAAGTAACAGTGAAGACATTGAGTTACCAGAGACTACAGTCCACAGATTACAGATATTAGGTAGGAACAGTTAAGTAACAGTGAAGACATTGAGTTACCAGAGACTACAGTCCACAGACCACAGATATTAGGTTGGAACAGTTAAGTAACAGTGAAGACATTGAGTTACCAGAGACTACAGTCCACAGACCACAGACATTAGGTTGGAACAGTTAAGTAACAGTGAAGACATTGAGTTACCAGAGACTACAGTCCACAGACCACAGATATTAGGTTGGAACAGTTAAGTAACAGTGAAGACATTGAGTTACCAGAGACCACAGTCCACATACCACAGATATTAGGTAGGAACAGTTAAGTAACAGTGAAGACATTGAGTTACCAGAGACTACAGTCCACATACCACAGATATTAGGTTGGAACAGTTAAGTAACAGTGAAGACATTGAGTTACCAGAGACTACAGTCCACAGACCACAGATATTAGGTTGGAACAGTGAAGACATTGAGTTACCAGAGACTACAGTCCACATACCACAGACATTAGGTTGGAACAGTTAAGTAACAGTGAAGACATTGAGTTACCAGAGACTACAGTCCACAGATTACAGATATTAGGTAGGAACAGTTAAGTAACAGTGAAGACATTGAGTTACCAGAGACTACAGTCCACAGACCACAGATATTAGGTTGGAACAGTTAAGTAACAGTGAAGACATTGAGTTACCAGAGACCACAGTCCACATACCACAGATATTAGGTTGGAACAGTTAAGTAACAGTGAAGACATTGAGTTACCAGAGACTACAGTCCACAGACCACAGATATTAGGTTGGAACAGTTAAGTAACAGTGAAGACATTGAGTTACCAGAGACTACAGTCCACAGACCACAGATATTAGGTTGGAACAGTGAAGACATTGAGTTACCAGAGACTACAGTCCACATACCACAGACATTAGGTTGGAACAGTTAAGTAACAGTGAAGACATTGAGTTACAAGAGACTACAGTCCACAGATTACAGATATTAGGTAGGAACAGTTAAGTAACAGTGAAGACATTGAGTTACCAGAGACTACAGTCCACAGACAACAGATATTAGGTTGGAACAGTTAAGTAACAGTGAAGACATTGAGTTACCAGAGACCACAGTCCACATACCACAGATATTAGGTTGGAACAGTTAAGTAACAGTGAAGACATTGAGTTACCAGAGACTACAGTCCACAGACCACAGATATTAGGTTGGAACAGTTAAGTAACAGTGAAGACATTGAGTTACCAGAGACTACAGTCCACAGACCACAGATATTAGGTTGGAACAGTGAAGACATTGAGTTACCAGAGACTACAGTCCACATACCACAGACATTAGGTTGGAACAGTTAAGTAACAGTGAAGACATTGAGTTACCAGAGACTACAGTCCACAGATTACAGATATTAGGTAGGAACAGTTAAGTAACAGTGAAGACATTGAGTTACCAGAGACTACAGTCCACAGACCACAGATATTAGGTTGGAACAGTTAAGTAACAGTGAAGACATTGAGTTACCAGAGACTACAGTCCACAGACCACAGACATTAGGTTGGAACAGTTAAGTAACAGTGAAGACATTGAGTTACCAGAGACTACAGTCCACAGACCACAGATATTAGGTTGGAACAGTTAAGTAACAGTGAAGACATTGAGTTACCAGAGACCACAGTCCACATACCACAGATATTAGGTAGGAACAGTTAAGTAACAGTGAAGACATTGAGTTACCAGAGACTACAGTCCACATACCACAGATATTAGGTTGGAACAGTTAAGTAACAGTGAAGACATTGAGTTACCAGAGACTACAGTCCACAGACCACAGATATTAGGTTGGAACAGTGAAGACATTGAGTTACCAGAGACTACAGTCCACATACCACAGACATTAGGTTGGAACAGTTAAGTAACAGTGAAGACATTGAGTTACCAGAGACTACAGTCCACAGATTACAGATATTAGGTAGGAACAGTTAAGTAACAGTGAAGACATTGAGTTACCAGAGACTACAGTCCACAGACCACAGATATTAGGTTGGAACAGTTAAGTAACAGTGAAGACATTGAGTTACCAGAGACCACAGTCCACATACCACAGATATTAGGTTGGAACAGTTAAGTAACAGTGAAGACATTGAGTTACCAGAGACTACAGTCCACAGACCACAGATATTAGGTTGGAACAGTTAAGTAACAGTGAAGACATTGAGTTACCAGAGACTACAGTCCACAGACCACAGATATTAGGTTGGAACAGTGAAGACATTGAGTTACCAGAGACTACAGTCCACATACCACAGACATTAGGTTGGAACAGTTAAGTAACAGTGAAGACATTGAGTTACAAGAGACTACAGTCCACAGATTACAGATATTAGGTAGGAACAGTTAAGTAACAGTGAAGACATTGAGTTACCAGAGACTACAGTCAACAGACCACAGATATTAGGTTGGAACAGTTAAGTAACAGTGAAGACATTGAGTTACCAGAGACTACAGTCCACAGACCACAGATATTAGGTTGGAACAGTTAAGTAACAGTGAAGACATTGAGTTACCAGAGACTACAGTCCACATACCACAGACATTAGGTTGGAACAGTTAAGTAACAGTGAAGACATTGAGTTACAAGAGACTACAGTCCACAGATTACAGATATTAGGTAGGAACAGTTAAGTAACAGTGAAGACATTGAGTTACCAGAGACTACAGTCCACAGATTACAGATATTAGGTAGGAACAGTTAAGCAACAGTGAAGACATTGAGTTACCAGAGACTACAGTCCACAGACCACAGATATTAGGTTGGAACAGTTAAGTAACAGTGAAGACATTGAGTTACAAGAGACTACAGTCCACATACCACAGATATTAGGTTGGAACAGTTAAGTAACAGTGAAGACATTGAGTTACCAGAGACTACAGTCCACATACCACAGACATTAGGTTGGAACAGTTAAGTAACAGTGAAGACATTGAGTTACAAGAGACTACAGTCCACAGATTACAGATATTAGGTAGGAACAGTTAAGTAACAGTGAAGACATTGAGTTACCAGAGACTACAGTCCACAGATTACAGATATTAGGTAGGAACAGTTAAGCAACAGTGAAGACATTGAGTTACCAGAGACTACAGTCCACAGACCACAGATATTAGGTTGGAACAGTTAAGTAACAGTGAAGACATTGAGTTACAAGAGACTACAGTCCACATACCACAGATATTAGGTTGGAACAGTTAAGTAACAGTGAAGACATTGAGTTACCAGAGACTACAGTCCACATACCACAGACATTAGGTTGGAACAGTTAAGTAACAGTGAAGACATTGAGTTACAAGAGACTACAGTCCACAGATTACAGATATTAGGTAGGAACAGTTAAGTAACAGTGAAGACATTGAGTTACAAGAGACTACAGTCCACAGATTACAGATATTAGGTAGGAACAGTTAAGTAACAGTGAAGACATTGAGTTACAAGAGACTACAGTCCACAGATTACAGATATTAGGTAGGAACAGTTAAGCAACAGTGAAGACATTGAGTTACCAGAGACTACAGTCCACAGACCACAGATATTAGGTTGGAACAGTTAAGTAAGAGTGAAGACATTGAGTTACCAGAGACTACAGTCCACAGACCACAGATATTAGGTTGGAACAGTTAAGTAACAGTGAAGACATTGAGTTACCAGAGACTACAGTCCACAGACCACAGACATTAGGTTGGAACAGTTAAGTAACAGTGAAGACATTGAGTTACCAGAGACTACAGTCCACATACCACAGATATTAGGTTGGAACAGTTAAGTAACAGTGAAGACATTGAGTTACCAGAGACTACAGTCCACAGACCACAGATATTAGGTTGGAACAGTTAAGTAACAGTGAAGACATTGAGTTACCAGAGACCA
The DNA here is from genome assembly GCA_964016885.1 of Eledone cirrhosa. NCBI lineage: Eukaryota > Metazoa > Mollusca > Cephalopoda > Octopoda > Eledonidae > Eledone > Eledone cirrhosa. Next base: position 31,920,077 of record OZ024742.1, on the reverse strand, counting down.
CAGTCCACATACCACAGACATTAGGTTGGAACAGTTAAGTAACAGTGAAGACATTGAGTTACCAGAGACTACAGTCCACAGACCACAGATATTAGGTTGGAACAGTTAAGTAATAGTGAAGACATTGAGTTACCAGAGACCACAGTCCACAGACCACAGACATTAGGTTGGAACAGTTAAGCAACAGTGAAGACATTGAGTTACCAGAGACTACAGTCCACAGACCACAGATATTAGGTTGGAACAGTTAAGTAACAGTGAAGACATTGAGTTACCAGAGACTACAGTCCACAGACCACAGATATTAGGTTGGAACAGTGAAGACATTGAGTTACCAGAGACTACAGTCCACATACCACAGACATTAGGTTGGAACAGTTAAGTAACAGTGAAGACATTGAGTTACCAGAGACTACAGTCCACAGATTACAGATATTAGGTAGGAACAGTTAAGTAACAGTGAAGACATTGTGTTACCAAAGACTACAGTCCACAGACCACAGATATTAGGTTGGAACAGTTAAGTAACAGTGAAGACATTGAGTTACCAGAGACCACAGTCTACATACCACAGATATTAGGTTGGAACAGTTAAGTAACAGTGAAGACATTGAGTTACCAGAGACTACAGTCCACAGACCACAGACATTAGGTTGGAACAGTTAAGTAACAGTGAAGACATTGAGTTACCAGAGACTACAGTCCACAGACCACAGATATTAGGTTGGAACAGTTAAGTAACAGTGAAGACATTGAGTTACCAGAGACTACAGTCCACAGACCACAGATATTAGGTTGGAACAGTGAAGACATTGAGTTACCAGAGACTACAGTCCACATACCACAGACATTAGGTTGGAACAGTTAAGTAACAGTGAAGACATTGAGTTACCAGAGACTACAGTCCACAGATTACAGATATTAGGTAGGAACAGTTAAGTAACAGTGAAGACATTGAGTTACCAGAGACTACAGTCCACAGACAACAGATATTAGGTTGGAACAGTTAAGTAACAGTGAAGACATTGAGTTACCAGAGACCACAGTCCACATACCACAGATATTAGGTTGGAACAGTTAAGTAACAGTGAAGACATTGAGTTACCAGAGACTACAGTCCACAGACCACAGATATTAGGTTGGAACAGTTAAGTAACAGTGAAGACATTGAGTTACCAGAGACTACAGTCCACAGACCACAGATATTAGGTTGGAACAGTGAAGACATTGAGTTACCAGAGACTACAGTCCACATACCACAGACATTAGGTTGGAACAGTTAAGTAACAGTGAAGACATTGAGTTACCAGAGACTACAGTCCACAGATTACAGATATTAGGTAGGAACAGTTAAGTAACAGTGAAGACATTGAGTTACCAGAGACTACAGTCCACAGACCACAGATATTAGGTTGGAACAGTTAAGTAACAGTGAAGACATTGAGTTACCAGAGACTACAGTCCACAGACCACAGACATTAGGTTGGAACAGTTAAGTAACAGTGAAGACATTGAGTTACCAGAGACTACAGTCCACAGACCACAGATATTAGGTTGGAACAGTTAAGTAACAGTGAAGACATTGAGTTACCAGAGACTACAGTCCACAGACCACAGATATTAGGTTGGAACAGTGAAGACATTGAGTTACCAGAGACTACAGTCCACATACCACAGACATTAGGTTGGAACAGTTAAGTAACAGTGAAGACATTGAGTTACCAGAGACTACAGTCCACAGATTACAGATATTAGGTAGGAACAGTTAAGTAACAGTGAAGACATTGAGTTACCAGAGACTACAGTCCACAGACCACAGATATTAGGTTGGAACAGTTAAGTAACAGTGAAGACATTGAGTTACCAGAGACTACAGTCCACAGATTACAGATATTAGGTAGGAACAGTGAAGACATTGAGTTACCAGAGACTACAGTCCACAGACAACAGATATTAGGTTGGAACAGTTAAGTAACAGTGAAGACATTGAGTTACCAGAGACCACAGTCCACATACCACAGATATTAGGTTGGAACAGTTAAGTAACAGTGAAGACATTGAGTTACCAGAGACTACAGTCCACAGACCACAGATATTAGGTTGGAACAGTTAAGTAACAGTGAAGACATTGAGTTACCAGAGACTACAGTCCACAGACCACAGATATTAGGTTGGAACAGTGAAGACATTGAGTTACCAGAGACTACAGTCCACATACCACAGACATTAGGTTGGAACAGTTAAGTAACAGTGAAGACATTGAGTTACCAGAGACTACAGTCCACATACCACAGACATTAGGTTGGAACAGTTAAGTAACAGTGAAGACATTGAGTTACCAGAGACTACAGTCCACAGACCACAGATATTAGGTTGGAACAGTTAAGTAACAGTGAAGACATTGAGTTACCAGAGACTACAGTCCACAGACCACAGATATTAGGTTGGAACAGTGAAGACATTGAGTTACCAGAGACTACAGTCCACATACCACAGACATTAGGTTGGAACAGTTAAGTAACAGTGAAGACATTGAGTTACCAGAGACTACAGTCCACAGACCACAGACATTAGGTTGGAACAGTTAAGTAACAGTGAAGACATTGAGTTACCAGAGACTACAGTCCACAGACCACAGATATTAGGTTGGAACAGTTAAGTAACAGTGAAGACATTGAGTTACCAGAGACCACAGTCCACATACCACAGATATTAGGTAGGAACAGTTAAGTAACAGTGAAGACATTGAGTTACCAGAGACTACAGTCCACAGACCACAGATATTAGGTTGGAACAGTTAAGTAACAGTGAAGACATTGAGTTACCAGAGACTACAGTCCACAGACCACAGACATTAGGTTGGAACAGTTAAGTAACAGTGAAGACATTGAGTTACCAGAGACTACAGTCCACAGACCACAGATATTAGGTTGGAACAGTTAAGTAACAGTGAAGACATTGAGTTACCAGAGACCACAGTCCACATACCACAGATATTAGGTAGGAACAGTTAAGTAACAGTGAAGACATTGAGTTACCAGAGACTACAGTCCACATACCACAGATATTAGGTTGGAACAGTTAAGTAACAGTGAAGACATTGAGTTACCAGAGACTACAGTCCACAGACCACAGACATTAGGTTGGAACAGTTAAGTAACAGTGAAGACATTGAGTTACCAGAGACTACAGTCCACAGATTACAGATATTAGGTAGGAACAGTTAAGTAACAGTGAAGACATTGAGTTACCAGAGACTACAGTCCACAGACCACAGATATTAGGTTGGAACAGTTAAGTAACAGTGAAGACATTGAGTTACCAGAGACCACAGTCCACATACCACAGATATTAGGTTGGAACAGTTAAGTAACAGTGAAGACATTGAGTTACCAGAGACTACAGTCCACAGACCACAGATATTAGGTTGGAACAGTTAAGTAACAGTGAAGACATTGAGTTACCAGAGACTACAGTCCACAGACCACAGATATTAGGTAGGAACAGTTAAGTAACAGTGAAGACATTGAGTTACCAGAGACTACAGTCCACAGACCACAGACATTAGGTTGGAACAGTTAAGTAACAGTGAAGACATTGAGTTACCAGAGACTACAGTCCACAGACCACAGATATTAGGTTGGAACAGTTAAGTAACAGTGAAGACATTGAGTTACCAGAGACCACAGTCCACATACCACAGATATTAGGTAGGAACAGTTAAGTAACAGTGAAGACATTGAGTTACCAGAGACTACAGTCCACATACCACAGATATTAGGTTGGAACAGTTAAGTAACAGTGAAGACATTGAGTTACCAGAGACTACAGTCCACAGACCACAGATATTAGGTTGGAACAGTGAAGACATTGAGTTACCAGAGTCTACAGTCCACATACCACAGACATTAGGTTGGAACAGTTAAGTAACAGTGAAGACATTGAGTTACCAGAGACTACAGTCCACAGATTACAGATATTAGGTAGGAACAGTTAAGTAACAGTGAAGACATTGAGTTACCAGAGACTACAGTCCACAGACCACAGATATTAGGTTGGAACAGTGAAGACATTGAGTTACCAGAGACTACAGTCCACATACCACAGACATTAGGTTGGAACAGTTAAGTAACAGTGAAGACATTGAGTTACCAGAGACTACAGTCCACAGACCACAGACATTAGGTTGGAACAGTTAAGTAACAGTGAAGACATTGAGTTACCAGACACTACAGTCCACAGACCGCAGATATTAGGTTGGAACAGTGAAGACATTGAGTTACCAGAGACCACAGTCCACATACCACAGATATTAGGTAGGAACAGTTAAGTAACAGTGAAGACATTGAGTTACCAGAGACTACAGTCCACAGACCACAGATATTAGGTTGGAACAGTTAAGTAACAGTGAAGACATTGAGTTACCAGAGACTACAGTCCACAGACCACAGATATTAGGTAGGAACAGTTAAGTAACAGTGAAGACATTGAGTTACCAGAGACTACAGTCCACAGACCGCAGATATTAGGTTGGAACAGTTAAGTAACAGTGAAGACATTGAGTTACCAGAGACCACAGTCCACATACCACAGATATTAGGTAGGAACAGTTAAGTAACAGTGAAGACATTGAGTTACCAGAGACTACAGTCCACATACCACAGACATTAGTTTGGAACAGTTAAGTAACAGTGAAGACATTGAGTTACCAGAGACTACAGTCCACATACCACAGATATTAGGTTGGAACAGTTAAGTAACAGTGAAGACATTGAGTTACCAGAGACTACAGTCCACAGACCACAGATATTAGGTTGGAACAGTTAAGTAACAGTGAAGACATTGAGTTACCAGAGACTACAGTCCACAGACCACAGATATTAGGTTGGAACAGTTAAGTAACAGTGAAGACATTGAGTTACCAGAGACTACAGTCCACAGACCACAGATATTAGGTTGGAACAGTTAAGTAACAGTGAAGACATTGAGTTACCAGAGACTACAGACCACAGACCACAGATATTAGGTTGGAACAGTGAAGACATTGAGTTACCAGAGACTTCAGTCCACATACCACAGACATTAGGTTGGAACAGTTAAGTAACAGTGAAGACATTGAGTTACCAGAGACTACAGTCCACAGATTACAGATATTAGGTAGGAACAGTTAAGTAACAGTGAAGACATTGAGTTACCAGAGACTACAGTCCACAGATCACAGATATTAGGTTGGAACAGTTAAGTAACAGTGAAGACATTGAGTTACCAGAGACTACAGTCCACAGACCACAGACATTAGGTTGGAACAGTTAAGTAACAGTGAAGACATTGAGTTACCAGAGACTACAGTCCACAGACCACAGATATTAGGTTGGAACAGTTAAGTAACAGTGAAGACATTGAGTTACCAGAGACCACAGTCCACATACCACAGATATTAGGTAGGAACAGTTAAGTAACAGTGAAGACATTGAGTTACCAGAGACTACAGTCCACATACCACAGATATTAGGTTGGAACAGTTAAGTAACAGTGAAGACATTGAGTTACCAGAGACTACAGTCCACAGACCACAGATATTAGGTTGGAACAGTGAATACATTGAGTTACCAGAGACTACAGTCCACAGATTACAGATATTAGGTAGGAACAGTTAAGTAACAGTGAAGACATTGAGTTACCAGAGACTACAGTCCACAGACCACAGATATTAGGTTGGAACAGTTAAGTAACAGTGAAGACATTGAGTTACCAGAGACCACAGTCCACATACCACAGATATTAGGTTGGAACAGTTAAGTAACAGTGAAGACATTGAGTTACCAGAGACTACAGTCCACAGACCACAGATATTAGGTTGGAACAGTTAAGTAACAGTGAAGACATTGAGTTACCAGAGACTACAGTCCACAGACCACAGATATTAGGTTGGAACAGTGAAGACATTGAGTTACCAGAGACTACAGTCCACATACCACAGACATTAGGTTGGAACAGTTAAGTAACAGTGAAGACATTGAGTTACCAGAGACTACAGTCCACAGATTACAGATATTAGGTAGGAACAGTTAAGTAACAGTGAAGACATTGAGTTACCAGAGACTACAGTCAACAGACCACAGATATTAGGTTGGAACAGTTAAGTAAGAGTGAAGACATTGAGTTACCAGAGACTACAGTCCACAGACCACAGACATTAGGTTGGAACAGTTAAGTAACAGTGAAGACATTGAGTTACCAGACACTACAGTCCACAGACCGCAGATATTAGGTTGGAACAGTTAAGTAACAGTGAAGACATTGACTTACCAGAGACCACAGTCCACATACCACAGATATTAGGTAGGAACAGTTAAGTAACAGTGAAGACATTGAGTTACCAGAGACTACAGTCCACAGACCACAGACATTAGGTTGGAACAGTTAAGTAACAGTGAAGACATTGAGTTACCAGACACTACAGTCCACAGACCGCAGATATTAGGTTGGAACAGTTAAGTAACAGTGAAGACATTGACTTACCAGAGACCACAGTCCACATACCACAGATATTAGGTAGGAACAGTTAAGTAACAGTGAAGACATTGAGTTACCAGAGACTACAGTCCACAGACCACAGATATTAGGTTGGAACAGTTAAGTAACAGTGAAGACATTGAGTTACCAGAGACCACAGTCCACAGACCACAGACATTAGGTTGGAACAGTGAAGACATTGAGTTACCAGAGACTACAGTCCACAGACCACAGATATTAGGTTGGAACAGTGAAGACATTGAGTTACCAGAGACTACAGTCCACATACCACAGACATTAGGTTGGAACAGTTAAGTAACAGTGAAGACATTGAGTTACCAGAGACTACAGTCCACAGATTACAGATATTAGGTAGGAACAGTTAAGTAACAGTGAAGACATTGTGTTACCAAAGACTACAGTCCACAGACCACAGATATTAGGTTGGAACAGTTAAGTAACAGTGAAGACATTGAGTTACCAGAGACCACAGTCTACATACCACAGATATTAGGTTGGAACAGTTAAGTAACAGTGAAGACATTGAGTAACCAGAGACTACAGTCCACAGACCACAGACATTAGGTTGGAACAGTTAAGTAACAGTGAAGACATTGAGTTACCAGAGACTACAGTCCACAGACCACAGATATTAGGTTGGAACAGTTAAGTAACAGTGAAGACATTGAGTTACCAGAGACTACAGTCCACAGACCACAGATATTAGGTTGGAACAGTGAAGACATCGAGTTACCAGAGACTACAGTCCACATACCACAGACATTAGGTTGGAACAGTTAAGTAACAGTGAAGACATTGAGTTACCAGAGACTACAGTCCACAGACCACAGATATTAGGTTGGAACAGTTAAGTAACAGTGAAGACATTGAGTTACCAGAGACTACAGTCCACAGACCACAGATATTAGGTTGGAACAGTTAAGTAACAGTGAAGACATTGAGTTACCAGAGACTACAGTCCACAGACCACAGATATTAGGTTGGAACAGTGAAGACATTGAGTTACCAGAGACTACAGTCCACATACCACAGACATTAGGTTGGAACAGTTAAGTAACAGTGAAGACATTGAGTTACCAGAGACTACAGTCCACAGATTACAGATATTAGGTAGGAACAGTTAAGTAACAGTGAAGACATTGAGTTACCAGAGACTACAGTCCACAGACAACAGATATTAGGTTGGAATAGTTAAGTAACAGTGAAGACATTGAGTTACCAGAGACCACAGTCCACATATCACAGATATTAGGTTGGAACAGTTAAGTAACAGTGAAGACATTGAGTTACCAGAGACTACAGTCCACAGACCACAGATATTAGGTTGGAACAGTTAAGTAACAGTGAAGACATTGAGTTACCATAGACTACAGTCCACAGACCACAGATATTAGGTTGGAACAGTTAAGTAACAGTGAAGACATTGAGTTACCAGAGACTACAGTCCACAGACCACAGATATTAGGTTGGAACAGTGAAGACATTGAGTTACCAGAGACTACAGTCCACATACCACAGACATTAGGTTGGAACAGTTAAGTAACAGTGAAGACATTGAGTTACCAGAGACTACAGTCCACAGATTACAGATATTAGGTAGGAACAGTTAAGTAACAGTGAAGACATTGAGTTACCAGAGACTACAGTCCACAGACCACAGATATTAGGTTGGAACAGTTAAGTAACAGTGAAGACATTGAGTTACCAGAGACTACAGTCCACAGACAACAGATATTAGGTTGGAATAGTTAGGTAACAGTGAAGACATTGAGTTACCAGAGACCACAGTCCACATACCACAGATATTAGGTTGGAACAGTTAAGTAACAGTGAAGACATTGAGTTACCAGAGACTACAGTCCACAGACCACAGATATTAGGTTGGAACAGTTAAGTAACAGTGAAGACATTGAGTTACCAGAGACTACAGTCCACAGACCACAGACATTAGGTTGGAACAGTTAAGTAACAGTGAAGACATTGAGTTACCAGAGACTACAGTCCACAGACCACAGATATTAGGTTGGAACAGTTAAGTAACAGTGAAGACATTGAGTTACCAGAGACTACAGTCCACAGACCACAGACATTAGGTTGGAACAGTTAACTAACAGTGAAGACATTGAGTTACCAGAGACTACAGTCCACAGACCACAGATATTAGGTTGGAACAGTTAAGTAACAGTGAAGACATTGAGTTACCAGAGACCACAGTCCACATACCACAGATATTAGGTAGGAACAGTTAAGTAACAGTGAAGACATTGAGTTACCAGAGACTACAGTCCACAGACCACAGATATTAGGTTGGAACAGTTAAGTAACAGTGAAGACATTGAGTTACCAAAGACTACAGTCCACATACCACAGATATTAGGTTGGAACAGTTAAGTAACAGTGAAGACATTGAGTTACCAGAGACCACAGTCCACATACCACAGATATTAGGTAGGAACAGTTAAGTAACAGTGAAGACATTGAGTTACCAGAGACTACAGTCCACAGACCACAGATATTAGGTTGGAACAGTTAAGTAACAGTGAAGACATTGAGTTACCAGAGACTACAGTCCACAGACCACAGACATTAGGTTGGAACAGTTAAGTAACAGTGAAGACATTTAGTTACCAGAGACTACAGTCCACAGACCACAGATATTAGGTTGGAACAGTTAAGTAACAGTGAAGACATTGAGTTACCAGAGACCACAGTCCACAGACCACACACATTAGGTTGGAACAGTTAAGTAACAGTGAAGACATTGAGTTACCAGAGACCACAGTCCACATACCACAGATATTAGGTTGGAACAGTTAAGTAACAGTGAAGACATTGAGTTACCAGAGACTACAGTCCACATACCACAGATATTAGGTTGGAACAGTTAAGTAACAGTGAAGACATTGAGTTACCAGAGACTACAGTCCACAGACCACAGATATTAGGTTGGAACAGTTAAGTAACAGTGAAGACATTGAGTTACCAGAGACTACAGTCCACATACCACAGATATTAGGTTGGAACAGTTAAGTAACAGTGAAGACATTGAGTTACCAGAGACTATAGTCCACATACCACAGATATTAGGTTGGAACAGTTAAGTAACAGTGAAGACATTGAGTTACCAGAGACTACAGTCCATAGACCACAGACATTAGGTTGGAACAGTTAAGTAACAGTGAAGACATTGAGTTACCAGAGACTACAGTCCACAGACCACAGACATTAGGTTGGAACAGTTAAGTAACAGTGAAGACATTGAGTTACCAGAGACTACAGTCCACAGACCACAGATATTAGGTTGGAACAGTTAAGTAACAGTGAAGACATTGAGTTACCAGAGACCACAGTCCACATACCACAGATATTAGGTTGGAACAGTTAAGTAACAGTGAAGACATTGAGTTACCAGAGACTACAGTCCACAGACCACAGACATTAGGTTGGAACAGTTAAGTAACAGTGAAGACATTGAGTTACCAGAGACTACAGTCCACAGACCACAGACATTAGGTTGGAACAGTTAAGTAACAGTGAAGACATTGAGTTACCAGAGACTACAGTCCACAGACCACAGATATTAGGTTGGAACAGTTAAGTAACAGTGAAGACATTGAGTTACCAGAGACCACAGTCCACATACCACAGATATTAGGTTGGAACAGTTAAGTAACAGTGAAGACATTGAGTTACCAGAGACTACAGTCCACAGACCACAGACATTAGGTTGGAACAGTTAAGTAACAGTGAAGACATTGAGTTACCAGAGACTACAGTCCACAGACCACAGACATTAGGTTGGAACAGTTAAGTAACAGTGAAGACATTGAGTTACCAGAGACTACAGTCCACAGACCACAGACATTAGGTTGGAACAGTTAAGTAACAGTGAAGACATTGAGTTACCAGAGACTACAGTCCACATACCACAGATATTAGGTAGGAACAGTTAAGTAACAGTGAAGACATTGAGTTACCAGAGACTACAGTCCACAGACCACAGACATTAGGTTGGAACAGTTAAGTAACAGTGAAGACATTGAGTTACCAGAGACTACAGTCCACAGACCACAGACATTAGGTTGGAACAGTTAAGTAACAGTGAAGACATTGAGTTACCAGAGACTACAGTCCACAGACCACAGACATTAGGTTGGAACAGTTAAGTAACAGTGAAGACATTGAGTTACCAGAGACTACAGTCCACAGATTACAGATATTAGGTAGGAACAGTTAAGTAACAGTGAAGACATTGAGTTACCAGAGACTACAGTCCACAGACCACAGATATTAGGTTGGAACAGTTAAGTAACAGTGAAGACATTGAGTTACCAGAGACCACAGTCCACATACCACAGATATTAGGTTGGAACAGTTAAGTAACAGTGAAGACATTGAGTTACCAGAGACTACAGTCCACACACCACAGATATTAGGTTGGAACAGTTAAGTAACAGTGAAGACATTGAGTTACCAGAGACTACAGTCCACAGACCACAGATATTAGGTAGGAACAGTTAAGTAACAGTGAAGACATTGAGTTACCAGAGACTACAGTCCACAGACCACAGACATTAGGTTGGAACAGTTAAGTAACAGTGAAGACATTGAGTTACCAGAGACTACAGTCCACAGACCACAGATATTAGGTTGGAACAGTTAAGTAACAGTGAAGACATTGAGTTACCAGAGACCACAGTCCACATACCACAGATATTAGGTAGGAACAGTTAAGTAACAGTGAAGACATTGAGTTACCAGAGACTACAGTCCACAGACCACAGATATTAGGTTGGAACAGTGAAGACATTGAGTTACCAGAGTCTACAGTCCACATACCACAGACATTAGGTTGGAACAGTTAAGTAACAGTGAAGACATTGAGTTACCAGAGACTACAGTCCACAGATTACAGATATTAGGTAGGAACAGTTAAGTAACAGTGAAGACATTGAGTTACCAGAGACTACAGTCCACAGACCACAGATATTAGGTTGGAACAGTGAAGACATTGAGTTACCAGAGACTACAGTCCACATACCACAGACATTAGGTTGGAACAGTTAAGTAACAGTGAAGACATTGAGTTACCAGAGACTACAGTCCACAGACCACAGACATTAGGTTGGAACAGTTAAGTAACAGTGAAGACATTGAGTTACCAGACACTACAGTCCACAGACCGCAGATATTAGGTTGGAACAGTTAAGTAACAGTGAAGACATTGAGTTACCAGAGACCACAGTCCACATACCACAGATATTAGGTAGGAACGGTTAAGTAACAGTGAAGACATTGAGTTACCAGAGACTACAGTCCACAGACCACAGATATTAGGTTGGAACAGTTAAGTAACAGTGAAGACATTGAGTTACCAGAGACTACAGTCCACAGACCACAGATATTAGGTAGGAACAGTTAAGTAACAGTGAAGACATTGAGTTACCAGAGACTACAGTCCACAGACCGCAGATATTAGGTTGGAACAGTTAAGTAACAGTGAAGACATTGAGTTACCAGAGACCACAGTCCACATACCACAGATATTAGGTAGGAACAGTTAAGTAACAGTGAAGACATTGAGTTACCAGAGACTACAGTCCACATACCACAGACATTAGTTTGGAACAGTTAAGTAACAGTGAAGACATTGAGTTACCAGAGACTACAGTCCACATACCACAGATATTAGGTTGGAACAGTTAAGTAACAGTGAAGACATTGAGTTACCAGAGACTACAGTCCACAGACCACAGATATTAGGTTGGAACAGTTAAGTAACAGTGAAGACATTGAGTTACCAGAGACTACAGTCCACAGACCACAGATATTAGGTTGGAACAGTTAAGTAACAGTGAAGACATTGAGTTACCAGAGACTACAGTCCACAGACCACAGATATTAGGTTGGAACAGTTAAGTAACAGTGAAGACATTGAGTTACCAGAGACTACAGTCCACAGACCACAGATATTAGGTTGGAACAGTGAAGACATTGAGTTACCAGAGACTTCAGTCCACATACCACAGACATTAGGTTGGAACAGTTAAGTAACAGTGAAGACATTGAGTTACCAGAGACTACAGTCCACAGATTACAGATATTAGGTAGGAACAGTTAAGTAACAGTGAAGACATTGAGTTACCAGAGACTACAGTCCACAGATCACAGATATTAGGTTGGAACAGTTAAGTAACAGTGAAGACATTGAGTTACCAGAGACTACAGTCCACAGACCACAGACATTAGGTTGGAACAGTTAAGTAACAGTGAAGACATTGAGTTACCAGAGACTACAGTCCACAGACCACAGATATTAGGTTGGAACAGTTAAGTAACAGTGAAGACATTGAGTTACCAGAGACCACAGTCCACATACCACAGATATTAGGTAGGAACAGTTAAGTAACAGTGAAGACATTGAGTTACCAGAGACTACAGTCCACATACCACAGATATTAGGTTGGAACAGTTAAGTAACAGTGAAGACATTGAGTTACCAGAGACTACAGTCCACAGACCACAGATATTAGGTTGGAACAGTGAATACATTGAGTTACCAGAGACTACAGTCCACATACCACAGACATTAGGTTGGAACAGTTAAGTAACAGTGAAGACATTGAGTTACCAGAGACTACAGTCCACAGATTACAGATATTAGGTAGGAACAGTTAAGTAACAGTGAAGACATTGAGTTACCAGAGACTACAGTCCACAGACCACAGATATTAGGTTGGAACAGTTAAGTAACAGTGAAGACATTGAGTTACCAGAGACCACAGTCCACATACCACAGATATTAGGTTGGAACAGTTAAGTAACAGTGAAGACATTGAGTTACCAGAGACTACAGTCCACAGACCACAGATATTAGGTTGGAACAGTTAAGTAACAGTGAAGACATTGAGTTACCAGAGACTACAGTCCACAGACCACAGATATTAGGTTGGAACAGTGAAGACATTGAGTTACCAGAGACTACAGTCCACATACCACAGACATTAGGTTGGAACAGTTAAGTAACAGTGAAGACATTGAGTTACCAGAGACTACAGTCCACAGATTACAGATATTAGGTAGGAACAGTTAAGTAACAGTGAAGACATTGAGTTACCAGAGACTACAGTCAACAGACCACAGATATTAGGTTGGAACAGTTAAGTAAGAGTGAAGACATTGAGTTACCAGAGACTACAGTCCACAGACCACAGACATTAGGTTGGAACAGTTAAGTAACAGTGAAGACATTGAGTTACCAGACACTACAGTCCACAGACCGCAGATATTAGGTTGGAACAGTTAAGTAACAGTGAAGACATTGACTTACCAGAGACCACAGTCCACATACCACAGATATTAGGTAGGAACAGTTAAGTAACAGTGAAGACATTGAGTTACCAGAGACTACAGTCCACAGACCACAGACATTAGGTTGGAACAGTTAAGTAACAGTGAAGACATTGAGTTACCAGACACTACAGTCCACAGACCGCAGATATTAGGTTGGAACAGTTAAGTAACAGTGAAGACATTGACTTACCAGAGACCACAGTCCACATACCACAGATATTAGGTAGGAACAGTTAAGTAACAGTGAAGACATTGAGTTACCAGAGACTACAGTCCACAGACCACAGATATTAGGTTGGAACAGTTAAGTAACAGTGAAGACATTGAGTTACCAGAGACCACAGTCCACAGACCACAGACATTAGGTTGGAACAGTTAAGTAACAGTGAAGACATTGAGTTACCAGAGACTACAGTCCACAGACCACAGATATTAGGTTGGAACAGTGAAGACATTGAGTTACCAGAGACTACAGTCCACATACCACAGACATTAGGTTGGAACAGTTAAGTAACAGTGAAGACATTGAGTTACCAGAGACTACAGTCCACAGATTACAGATATTAGGTAGGAACAGTTAAGTAACAGTGAAGACATTGTGTTACCAAAGACTACAGTCCACAGACCACAGATATTAGGTTGGAACAGTTAAGTAACAGTGAAGACATTGAGTTACCAGAGACCACAGTCTACATACCACAGATATTAGGTTGGAACAGTTAAGTAACAGTGAAGACATTGAGTTACCAGAGACTACAGTCCACAGACCACAGATATTAGGTTGGAACAGTGAAGACATTGAGTTACCAGAGACTACAGTCCACATACCACAGACATTAGGTTGGAACAGTTAAGTAACAGTGAAGACATTGAGTTACCAGAGACTACAGTCCACAGACCACAGATATTAGGTTGGAACAGTTAAGTAACAGTGAAGACATTGAGTTACCAGAGACTACAGTCCACAGACCACAGATATTAGGTTGGAACAGTTAAGTAACAGTGAAGACATTGAGTTACCAGAGACTACAGTCCACAGACCACAGATATTAGGTTGGAACAGTGAAGACATTGAGTTACCAGAGACTACAGTCCACATACCACAGACATTAGGTTGGAACAGTTAAGTAACAGTGAAGACATTGAGTTACCAGAGACTACAGTCCACAGATTACAGATATTAGGTAGGAACAGTTAAGTAACAGTGAAGACATTGAGTTACCAGAGACTACAGTCCACAGACAACAGATATTAGGTTGGAATAGTTAAGTAACAGTGAAGACATTGAGTTACCAGAGACCACAGTCCACATACCACAGATATTAGGTTGGAACAGTTAAGTAACAGTGAAGACATTGAGTTACCAGAGACTACAGTCCACAGACCACAGATATTAGGTTGGAACAGTTAAGTAACAGTGAAGACATTGAGTTACCAGAGACTACAGTCCACAGACCACAGATATTAGGTTGGAACAGTTAAGTAACAGTGAAGACATTGAGTTACCAGAGACTACAGTCCACAGACCACAGATATTAGGTTGGAACAGTTAAGTAACAGTGAAGACATTGAGTTACCAGAGACTACAGTCCACAGACAACAGATATTAGGTTGGAATAGTTAAGTAACAGTGAAGACATTGAGTTACCAGAGACCACAGTCCACATACCACAGATATTAGGTTGGAACAGTTAAGTAACAGTGAAGACATTGAGTTACCAGAGACTACAGTCCACAGACCACAGATATTAGGTTGGAACAGTTAAGTAACAGTGAAGACATTGAGTTACCAGAGACTACAGTCCACAGACCACAGACATTAGGTTGGAACAGTTAAGTAACAGTGAAGACATTGAGTTACCAGAGACTACAGTCCACAGACCACAGATATTAGGTTGGAACAGTTAAGTAACAGTGAAGACATTGAGTTACCAGAGACTACAGTCCACAGACCACAGACATTAGGTTGGAACAGTTAACTAACAGTGAAGACATTGAGTTACCAGAGACTACAGTCCACAGACCACAGATATTAGGTTGGAACAGTTAAGTAACAGTGAAGACATTGAGTTACCAGAGACCACAGTCCACATACCACAGATATTAGGTAGGAACAGTTAAGTAACAGTGAAGACATTGAGTTACCAGAGACTACAGTCCACAGACCACAGATATTAGGTTGGAACAGTTAAGTAACAGTGAAGACATTGAGTTACCAAAGACTACAGTCCACATACCACAGATATTAGGTTGGAACAGTTAAGTAACAGTGAAGACATTGAGTTACCAGAGACCACAGTCCACATACCACAGATATTAGGTAGGAACAGTTAAGTAACAGTGAAGACATTGAGTTACCAGAGACTACAGTCCACAGACCACAGATATTAGGTTGGAACAGTTAAGTAACAGTGAAGACATTGAGTTACCAGAGACTACAGTCCACAGACCACAGACATTAGGTTGGAACAGTTAAGTAACAGTGAAGACATTTAGTTACCAGAGACTACAGTCCACAGACCACAGATATTAGGTTGGAACAGTTAAGTAACAGTGAAGACATTGAGTTACCAGAGACCACAGTCCACAGACCACACACATTAGGTTGGAACAGTTAAGTAACAGTGAAGACATTGAGTTACCAGAGACCACAGTCCACATACCACAGATATTAGGTTGGAACAGTTAAGTAACAGTGAAGACATTGAGTTACCAGAGACTACAGTCCACATACCACAGATATTAGGTTGGAACAGTTAAGTAACAGTGAAGACATTGAGTTACCAGAGACTACAGTCCACAGACCACAGATATTAGGTTGGAACAGTTAAGTAACAGTGAAGACATTGAGTTACCAGAGACTACAGTCCACATACCACAGATATTAGGTTGGAACAGTTAAGTAACAGTGAAGACATTGAGTTACCAGAGACTATAGTCCACATACCACAGATATTAGGTTGGAACAGTTAAGTAACAGTGAAGACATTGAGTTACCAGAGACTACAGTCCACAGACCACAGACATTAGGTTGGAACAGTTAAGTAACAGTGAAGACATTGAGTTACCAGACACTACAGTCCACAGACCGCAGATATTAGGTTGGAACAGTTAAGTAACAGTGAAGACATTGAGTTACCAGAGACCACAGTCCACATACCACAGATATTAGGTTGGAACAGTTAAGTAACAGTGAAGACATTGAGTTACCAGAGACTACAGTCCACAGACCACAGATATTAGGTTGGAACAGTTAAGTAACAGTGAAGACATTGAGTTACCAGAGACTACAGTCCACAGACCACAGATATTAGGTTGGAACAGTGAATACATTGAGTTACCAGAGACTACAGTCCACATACCACAGACATTAGGTTGGAACAGTTAAGTAACAGTGAAGACATTGAGTTACCAGAGACTACAGTCCACAGATTACAGATATTAGGTAGGAACAGTTAAGTAACAGTGAAGACATTGAGTTACCAGAGACTACAGTCCACAGACCACAGATATTAGGTTGGAACAGTTAAGTAACAGTGAAGACATTGAGTTACCAGAGACCACAGTCCACATACCACAGATATTAGGTTGGAACAGTTAAGTAACAGTGAAGACATTGAGTTACCAGAGACTACAGTCCACAGACCACAGATATTAGGTTGGAACAGTTAAGTAACAGTGAAGACATTGAGTTACCAGAGACTACAGTCCACAGACCACAGATATTAGGTTGGAACAGTGAAGACATTGAGTTACCAGAGACTACAGTCCACATACCACAGACATTAGGTTGGAACAGTTAAGTAACAGTGAAGACATTGAGTTACCAGAGACTACAGTCCACAGATTACAGATATTAGGTAGGAACAGTTAAGTAACAGTGAAGACATTGAGTTACCAGAGACTACAGTCAACAGACCACAGATATTAGGTTGGAACAGTTAAGTAAGAGTGAAGACATTGAGTTACCAGAGACTACAGTCCACAGACCACAGACATTAGGTTGGAACAGTTAAGTAACAGTGAAGACATTGAGTTACCAGACACTACAGTCCACAGACCGCAGATATTAGGTTGGAACAGTTAAGTAACAGTGAAGACATTGACTTACCAGAGACCACAGTCCACATACCACAGATATTAGGTAGGAACAGTTAAGTAACAGTGAAGACATTGAGTTACCAGAGACTACAGTCCACAGACCACAGACATTAGGTTGGAACAGTTAAGTAACAGTGAAGACATTGAGTTACCAGACACTACAGTCCACAGACCGCAGATATTAGGTTGGAACAGTTAAGTAACAGTGAAGACATTGACTTACCAGAGACCACAGTCCACATACCACAGATATTAGGTAGGAACAGTTAAGTAACAGTGAAGACATTGAGTTACCAGAGACTACAGTCCACAGACCACAGATATTAGGTTGGAACAGTTAAGTAACAGTGAAGACATTGAGTTACCAGAGACCACAGTCCACAGACCACAGACATTAGGTTGGAACAGTTAAGTAACAGTGAAGACATTGAGTTACCAGAGACTACAGTCCACAGACCACAGATATTAGGTTGGAACAGTGAAGACATTGAGTTACCAGAGACTACAGTCCACATACCACAGACATTAGGTTGGAACAGTTAAGTAACAGTGAAGACATTGAGTTACCAGAGACTACAGTCCACAGATTACAGATATTAGGTAGGAACAGTTAAGTAACAGTGAAGACATTGTGTTACCAAAGACTACAGTCCACAGACCACAGATATTAGGTTGGAACAGTTAAGTAACAGTGAAGACATTGAGTTACCAGAGACCACAGTCTACATACCACAGATATTAGGTTGGAACAGTTAAGTAACAGTGAAGACATTGAGTAACCAGAGACTACAGTCCACAGACCACAGACATTAGGTTGGAACAGTTAAGTAACAGTGAAGACATTGAGTTACCAGAGACTACAGTCCACAGACCACAGATATTAGGTTGGAACAGTTAAGTAACAGTGAAGACATTGAGTTACCAGAGACTACAGTCCACAGACCACAGATATTAGGTTGGAACAGTGAAGACATTGAGTTACCAGAGACTACAGTCCACATACCACAGACATTAGGTTGGAACAGTTAAGTAACAGTGAAGACATTGAGTTACCAGAGACTACAGTCCACAGACCACAGATATTAGGTTGGAACAGTTAAGTAACAGTGAAGACATTGAGTTACCAGAGACTACAGTCCACAGACCACAGATATTAGGTTGGAACAGTTAAGTAACAGTGAAGACATTGAGTTACCAGAGACTACAGTCCACAGACCACAGATATTAGGTTGGAACAGTGAAGACATTGAGTTACCAGAGACTACAGTCCACATACCACAGACATTAGGTTGGAACAGTTAAGTAACAGTGAAGACATTGAGTTACCAGAGACTACAGTCCACAGATTACAGATATTAGGTAGGAACAGTTAAGTAACAGTGAAGACATTGTGTTACCAAAGACTACAGTCCACAGACCACAGATATTAGGTTGGAACAGTTAAGTAACAGTGAAGACATTGAGTTACCAGAGACTACAGTCCACAGACCACAGATATTAGGTTGGAACAGTTAAGTAACAGTGAAGACATTGAGTTACCAGAGACTACAGTCCACAGACCACAGATATTAGGTTGGAACAGTTAAGTAACAGTGAAGACATTGAGTTACCAGAGACTACAGTCCACAGACAACAGATATTAGGTTGGAATAGTTAAGTAACAGTGAAGACATTGAGTTACCAGAGACCACAGTCCACATACCACAGATATTAGGTTGGAACAGTTAAGTAACAGTGAAGACATTGAGTTACCAGAGACTACAGTCCACAGACCACAGATATTAGGTTGGAACAGTTAAGTAACAGTGAAGACATTGAGTTACCAGAGACTACAGTCCACAGACCACAGACATTAGGTTGGAACAGTTAAGTAACAGTGAAGACATTGAGTTACCAGAGACTACAGTCCACAGACCACAGATATTAGGTTGGAACAGTTAAGTAACAGTGAAGACATTGAGTTACCAGAGACTACAGTCCACAGACCACAGACATTAGGTTGGAACAGTTAACTAACAGTGAAGACATTGAGTTACCAGAGACTACAGTCCACAGACCACAGATATTAGGTTGGAACAGTTAAGTAACAGTGAAGACATTGAGTTACCAGAGACCACAGTCCGCATACCACA
Organism: Eledone cirrhosa; assembly: GCA_964016885.1. Taxonomy (NCBI): domain Eukaryota; kingdom Metazoa; phylum Mollusca; class Cephalopoda; order Octopoda; family Eledonidae; genus Eledone; species Eledone cirrhosa. The sequence goes on along the minus strand of OZ024742.1, from coordinate 31,899,954 downwards.
GATATTAGGTAGGAACAGTTAAGTAACAGTGAAGACATTGAGTTACCAGAGACTACAGTCCACAGACCACAGATATTAGGTTGGAACAGTTAAGTAACAGTGAAGACATTGAGTTACCAAAGACTACAGTCCACATACCACAGATATTAGGTTGGAACAGTTAAGTAACAGTGAAGACATTGAGTTACCAGAGACCACAGTCCACATACCACAGATATTAGGTAGGAACAGTTAAGTAACAGTGAAGACATTGAGTTACCAGAGACTACAGTCCACAGACCACAGATATTAGGTTGGAACAGTTAAGTAACAGTGAAGACATTGAGTTACCAGAGACTACAGTCCACAGACCACAGACATTAGGTTGGAACAGTTAAGTAACAGTGAAGACATTTAGTTACCAGAGACTACAGTCCACAGACCACAGATATTAGGTTGGAACAGTTAAGTAACAGTGAAGACATTGAGTTACCAGAGACCACAGTCCACAGACCACACACATTAGGTTGGAACAGTTAAGTAACAGTGAAGACATTGAGTTACCAGAGACCACAGTCCACATACCACAGATATTAGGTTGGAACAGTTAAGTAACAGTGAAGACATTGAGTTACCAGAGACTACAGTCCACATACCACAGATATTAGGTTGGAACAGTTAAGTAACAGTGAAGACATTGAGTTACCAGAGACTACAGTCCACAGACCACAGATATTAGGTTGGAACAGTTAAGTAACAGTGAAGACATTGAGTTACCAGAGACTACAGTCCACATACCACAGATATTAGGTTGGAACAGTTAAGTAACAGTGAAGACATTGAGTTACCAGAGACTATAGTCCACATACCACAGATATTAGGTTGGAACAGTTAAGTAACAGTGAAGACATTGAGTTACCAGAGACTACAGTCCATAGACCACAGACATTAGGTTGGAACAGTTAAGTAACAGTGAAGACATTGAGTTACCAGAGACTACAGTCCACAGACCACAGACATTAGGTTGGAACAGTTAAGTAACAGTGAAGACATTGAGTTACCAGAGACTACAGTCCACAGACCACAGATATTAGGTTGGAACAGTTAAGTAACAGTGAAGACATTGAGTTACCAGAGACCACAGTCCACATACCACAGATATTAGGTTGGAACAGTTAAGTAACAGTGAAGACATTGAGTTACCAGAGACTACAGTCCACAGACCACAGACATTAGGTTGGAACAGTTAAGTAACAGTGAAGACATTGAGTTACCAGAGACTACAGTCCACAGACCACAGACATTAGGTTGGAACAGTTAAGTAACAGTGAAGACATTGAGTTACCAGAGACTACAGTCCACAGACCACAGATATTAGGTTGGAACAGTTAAGTAACAGTGAAGACATTGAGTTACCAGAGACCACAGTCCACATACCACAGATATTAGGTTGGAACAGTTAAGTAACAGTGAAGACATTGAGTTACCAGAGACTACAGTCCACAGACCACAGACATTAGGTTGGAACAGTTAAGTAACAGTGAAGACATTGAGTTACCAGAGACTACAGTCCACAGACCACAGACATTAGGTTGGAACAGTTAAGTAACAGTGAAGACATTGAGTTACCAGAGACTACAGTCCACAGACCACAGACATTAGGTTGGAACAGTTAAGTAACAGTGAAGACATTGAGTTACCAGAGACTACAGTCCACATACCACAGATATTAGGTAGGAACAGTTAAGTAACAGTGAAGACATTGAGTTACCAGAGACTACAGTCCACAGACCACAGACATTAGGTTGGAACAGTTAAGTAACAGTGAAGACATTGAGTTACCAGAGACTACAGTCCACAGACCACAGACATTAGGTTGGAACAGTTAAGTAACAGTGAAGACATTGAGTTACCAGAGACTACAGTCCACAGACCACAGACATTAGGTTGGAACAGTTAAGTAACAGTGAAGACATTGAGTTACCAGAGACTACAGTCCACATACCACAGATATTAGGTTGGAACAGTTAAGTAACAGTGAAGACATTGAGTTACCAGAGACCACAGTCCACAGACCACACACATTAGGTTGGAACAGTTAAGTAACAGTGAAGACATTGAGTTACCAGAGACCACAGTCCACAGACCACACACATTAGGTTGGAACAGTTAAGTAACAGTGAAGACATTGAGTTACCAGAGACCACAGTCCACATACCACAGATATTAGGTTGGAACAGTTAAGTAACAGTGAAGACATTGAGTTACCAGAGACTACAGTCCACAGACCACAGATATTAGGTTGGAACAGTGAAGACATTGAGTTACCAGAGACTACAGTCCACATACCACAGACATTAGGTTGGAACAGTTAAGTAACAGTGAAGACATTGAGTTACCAGAGACTACAGTCCACAGATTACAGATATTAGGTAGGAACAGTTAAGTAACAGTGAAGACATTGTGTTACCAAAGACTACAGTCCACAGACCACAGATATTAGGTTGGAACAGTTAAGTAACAGTGAAGACATTGAGTTACCAGAGACCACAGTCTACATACCACAGATATTAGGTTGGAACAGTTAAGTAACAGTGAAGACATTGAGTAACCAGAGACTACAGTCCACAGACCACAGACATTAGGTTGGAACAGTTAAGTAACAGTGAAGACATTGAGTTACCAGAGACTACAGTCCACAGACCACAGATATTAGGTTGGAACAGTTAAGTAACAGTGAAGACATTGAGTTACCAGAGACTACAGTCCACAGACCACAGATATTAGGTTGGAACAGTGAAGACATTGAGTTACCAGAGACTACAGTCCACATACCACAGACATTAGGTTGGAACAGTTAAGTAACAGTGAAGACATTGAGTTACCAGAGACTACAGTCCACAGATTACAGATATTAGGTAGGAACAGTTAAGTAACAGTGAAGACATTGAGTTACCAGAGACTACAGTCCACAGACAACAGATATTAGGTTGGAATAGTTAAGTAACAGTGAAGACATTGAGTTACCAGAGACCACAGTCCACATACCACAGATATTAGGTTGGAACAGTTAAGTAACAGTGAAGACATTGAGTTACCAGAGACTACAGTCCACAGACCACAGATATTAGGTTGGAACAGTTAAGTAACAGTGAAGACATTGAGTTACCAGAGACTACAGTCCACAGACCACAGATATTAGGTTGGAACAGTGAAGACATTGAGTTACCAAAGACTACAGTCCACATACCACAGACATTAGGTTGGAACAGTTAAGTAACAGTGAAGACATTGAGTTACCAGAGACTACAGTCCACAGATTACAGATATTAGGTAGGAACAGTTAAGTAACAGTGAAGACATTGAGTTACCAGAGACTACAGTCCACAGACCACAGATATTAGGTTGGAACAGTTAAGTAACAGTGAAGACATTGAGTTACCAGAGACTACAGTCCACAGACCACAGACATTAGGTTGGAACAGTTAAGTAACAGTGAAGACATTGAGTTACCAGAGACTACAGTCCACAGACCACAGATATTAGGTTGGAACAGTTAAGTAACAGTGAAGACATTGAGTTACCAGAGACCACAGTCCACATACCACAGATATTAGGTAGGAACAGTTAAGTAACAGTGAAGACATTGAGTTACCAAAGACTACAGTCCACAGACCACAGATATTAGGTTGGAACAGTTAAGTAACAGTGAAGACATTGAGTTACCAAAGACTACAGTCCACAGACCACAGATATTAGGTTGGAACAGTTAAGTAACAGTGAAGACATTGAGTTACCAAAGACTACAGTCCACATACCACAGCTATTAGGTTGGAACAGTTAAGTAACAGTGAAGACATTGAGTTACCAGAGACCACAGTCCACATACCACAGATATTAGGTAGGAACAGTTAAGTAACAGTGAAGACATTGAGTTACCAGAGACTACAGTCCACAGACCACAGATATTAGGTTGGAACAGTTAAGTAACAGTGAAGACATTGAGTTACCAGAGACCACAGTCCACATACCACAGATATTAGGTAGGAACAGTTAAGTAACAGTGAAGACATTGAGTTACCAAAGACTACAGTCCACAGACCACAGATATTAGGTTGGAACAGTTAAGTAACAGTGAAGACATTGAGTTACCAAAGACTACAGTCCACAGACCACAGATATTAGGTTGGAACAGTTAAGTAACAGTGAAGACATTGAGTTACCAAAGACTACAGTCCACATACCACAGATATTAGGTTGGAACAGTTAAGTAACAGTGAAGACATTGAGTTACCAGAGACCACAGTCCACATACCACAGATATTAGGTAGGAACAGTTAAGTAACAGTGAAGACATTGAGTTACCAGAGACTACAGTCCACAGACCACAGATATTAGGTTGGAACAGTTAAGTAACAGTGAAGACATTGAGTTACCAGAGACTACAGTCCACAGACCACAGACATTAGGTTGGAACAGTTAAGTAACAGTGAAGACATTGAGTTACCAGAGACTACAGTCCACAGACCACAGATATTAGGTTGGAACAGTTAAGTAACAGTGAAGACATTGAGTTACCAGAGACTACAGTCCACAGACCACAGACATTAGGTTGGAACAGTTAAGTAACAGTGAAGACATTGAGTTACCAGAGACTACAGTCCACAGACCACAGATATTAGGTTGGAACAGTTAAGTAACAGTGAAGACATTGAGTTACCAGAGACTACAGTCCACATACCACAGATATTAGGTTGGAACAGTTAAGTAACAGTGAAGACATTGAGTTACCAGAGACTACAGTCCACATACCACAGATATTAGGTTGGAACAGTTAAGTAACAGTGAAGACATTGAGTTACCAGAGACTACAGTCCACAGACCACAGATATTAGGTTGGAACAGTTAAGTAATAGTGAAGACATTGAGTTACCAGAGACTACAGTCCACAGACCACAGATATTAGGTTGGAACAGTTAAGTAACAGTGAAGACATTGAGTTACCAGAGACTACAGTCCACAGACCACAGATATTAGGTTGGAACAGTTAAGTAATAGTGAAGACATTGAGTTACCAGAGACTACAGTCCACAGACCACAGATATTAGGTTGGAACAGTTAAGTAACAGTGAAGACATTGAGTTACCAGAGACTACAGTCCACAGACCACAGATATTAGGTTGGAACAGTTAAGTAATAGTGAAGACATTGAGTTACCAGAGACTACAGTCCACAGACCACAGATATTAGGTTGGAACAGTTAAGTAACAGTGAAGACATTGAGTTACCAGAGACTACAGTCCACAGACCACAGACATTAGGTTGGAACAGTTAAGTAACAGTGAAGACATTGAGTTACCAGAGACTACAGTCCACATACCACAGATATTAGGTTGGAACAGTTAAGTAACAGTGAAGACATTGAGTTACCAGAGACTACAGTCCACAGACCACAGATATTAGGTTGGAACAGTTAAGTAATAGTGAAGACATTGAGTTACCAGAGACTACAGTCCACAGACCACAGATATTAGGTTGGAACAGTTAAGTAACAGTGAAGACATTGAGTTACCAGAGACTACAGTCCACAGACCACAGATATTAGGTTGGAACAGTTAAGTAATAGTGAAGACATTGAGTTACCAGAGACTACAGTCCACAGACCACAGATATTAGGTTGGAACAGTTAAGTAACAGTGAAGACATTGAGTTACCAGAGACTACAGTCCACAGACCACAGACATTAGGTTGGAACAGTTAAGTAACAGTGAAGACATTGAGTTACCAGAGACTACAGTCCACATACCACAGATATTAGGTTGGAACAGTTAAGTAACAGTGAAGACATTGAGTTACCAGAGACCACAGTCCACATACCACAGATATTAGGTTGGAACAGTTAAGTAACAGTGAAGACATTGAGTTACCAGAGACCACAGTCCACAGACCACACACATTAGGTTGGAACAGTTAAGTAACAGTGAAGACATTGAGTTACCAGAGACCACAGTCCACAGACCACACACATTAGGTTGGAACAGTTAAGTAACAGTGAAGACATTGATTTACCAGAGACTACAGTCCACAGACCACAGACATTAGGTTGGAACAGTTAAGTAACAGTGAAGACATTGAGTTACCAGAGACCACAGTCCACAGACCACACACATTAGGTTGGAACAGTTAAGTAACAGTGAAGACATTGAGTTACCAGAGACCACAGTCCACATACCACAGATATTAGGTTGGAACAGTTAAGTAATAGTGAAGACATTGAGTTACCAGAGACCACAGTCCACATACCACAGATATTAGGTTGGAACAGTTAAGTAACAGTGAAGACATTGAGTTACCAGAGACTACAGTCCACATACCACAGATATTAGGTTGGAACAGTTAAGTAACAGTGAAGACATTGAGTTACCAGAGACTACAGTCCACATACCACAGATATTAGGTTGGAACAGTTAAGTAACAGTGAAGACATTGAGTTACCAGAGACTACAGTCCACATACCACAGACATTAGGTTGGAACAGTTAAGTAACAGTGAAGACATTGAGTTACCAGAGACTACAGTCCACAGACCACAGATATTAGGTTGGAACAGTTAAGTAACAGTGAAGACATTGAGTTACCAGAGACTACAGTCCACAGACCACAGATATTAGGTTGGAACAGTTAAGTAACAGTGAAGACATTGAGTTACCAGAGACTACAGTCCACAGACCACAGACATTAGGTTGGAACAGTTAAGTAACAGTGAAGACATTGAGTTACCAGAGACTACAGTCCACAGACCACAGACATTAGGTTGGAACAGTTAAGTAACCGTGAAATGAATCTAGGATAACGTCACAGTGGAAATTGTAACACTGTACCTCAACACAACATGCTTTGATAAATACACCACCACATAGCCTGTCCCACACCATCCACCACACAGCCTGTTCCACACCACTCATCCTGTCCTACACCACTCCACCACACAGCCTGTCCTACACTGCAACAGCACAGATCCATACTGCACCACCAAACCAACTACAACTATGACAACAACTACAACAACATTATGTAACCTACTTGCTTTTGGCTTTGATGACTTCTCTGCTGGCAGTGTGGATTTGTCCTTCTCTACTTTCTTGACAGCTTTAGTTTTACGAGAACCCCTGCAAATGGAACACGGTCGAAAAGCAGATGTAAAACAGTGATGATACAAGCACACACATATTATATATAATTATATATATATACATTAGATTGGAGGTGGTAAAAACCAGTTAGACCATTACTCACCAGAGTACTTGATATTTGGAGTAGTAGAGTGGGTAATATGACAAAATTCAGGACTCCTCGTTTTTTCTTCTTTTTGAACCTCATGTAGCTAAGTACAATGTCATTTTTACAGATTAGAAATGTTTGATAAGGTAGAATTCTCTCTTAAATGCGTGTGTGCTCTACTAGCAAACTTAACATCTTCAGGTTGATAGGTCTAGTCATCCACTTTCTCGTAGATTTCATTCTGTCTAGGCCCTTTTCGGCTATGTCTTGCCACCATGAGTGTAATAAAACTAGATAATTTAAGACATTTATCAGGATAAAGCAGGACTAAAACAGCTATCTTTATGAAAAAGTATGTCTGAACAAATGTAAAAAACCCTAACCCGATCACTGACCACTCCTGGAAAAAAAACAAGAGAACTTTATAGATTAATTTTTTTTGCATACATTGTCTGCCCATATATGGACTATACCCGCTGAGGAGATCAACTAGATTCCTGCCGCTCAAATACCGGCGCTTTAGTTCGGATCTAGCTGTTGAAACAGCCGGAGCTCAGCCATCAGGATCCTAAATTTTTTCATATATATATATATATAATTTATTTTGTTCATACACAGAACAAAAGTGCTACCTAAGGTTTCAAGGCCCAATTTTGACCATTTACTCAGATTGTAAAAGCAATCAAATTTGTGACCTAGTCGTCAAATGCTTGAAAAATTTTGAAGATACCATTAAAAATCATCATCATTTTAACGTCCACTTTTCCTGCTAGCAAGGGTTGGACAAACCCTCAGTTGTGTCAAAGGCATAACAACCTCTCCTGAGCACTCAATGGAACATGAGACTATACATAAGTGCACAAGTCTCTGGGCTGCCTGGGAAACCAGTAGTTCCGCTTCAGTACTGACTTGGTCTGTAATGACACATCCCAACCCTTGCTAGCAGATGTCAAAACAATGATGATGATGATGATGATATATAAGTCTGTCTCATGTCTAGAGGTTTATTAGACTGGTGCTTATCCCAGTTTCCATAGCATTAAGCAACTGAGAGTACAAGACTCCTGCCTGGACAGGACACCAGTCCATCACAGGGTTAAACCCCCAGTTATTGCTTGTACTCATTTTTTGGAGCAATGTGGAATGAAGTCCAGGAATCGAACCCACAACATTATATCTCTCCCAGCTGTTAGTCACAGACAGTCACAACCTATCCAACCCATGCCAACATGAAAGATGAATGTAAAATGATGATTATGATGATGATATATATTTCTAAAGAACTAACAATGTTAAAATAAAATAAGACTCACGCATGTGCTTTTTGCAGTTCTCTCTGCTTCTGTAAACCAGCATCATTAAACTTCAGGACTCGACACTCTGGGACCCATTCATCCCAACTAGAAGAAAGGAAAAGAAAGAAAAAAATGAAAGAAAAAGAAAGAAAGAAAGAAAGAAAGGGAAGGAAAAAAAAAGAAAGAGATGAAAGAAAAGAGGGAGAGAAAGAAAGAACTCACTTCTTATTCCATCCATTGTAATGAATGAAATATCGGATGAGTTTCTCTTTAACATCATATTTGACACACTGAAAGAGAGAGAGGAGAGAGATTAAATAAACTGTAGTAAGTTAAAGAGAGAGAGGAGAGATAGATAGATATATTTCTTTATTTGCTACAAGGGTGCACAAGAAAAGGGGACAATACAAAGACATGCCGGGGATTTTACATACAGTCGTGTAAAAAATATAAAACAAACAATTACAACAATCGAAATCCCCAATAGGGGGAAGCATCACAAATGGGTTGTTTAATACCCCGTCGATAGAACAACCCTCAACTTCAGGAGCCTGTTTATGCAAGTGCTCCTTTCTTCCGTTTGCTCTCTTCTTTAACCTACAGGCTTATAAACAGAGAAGGCCCAATCACTCGGGCCATTTTCGCTTCATTCACCCAACTTTCAGTAAATTTACTGGGGAGCAATGACTCTCTCTCCACTCTGATTCTCCTTCTAAAGTGATACTTAAAGAAGGGAATCAATTGTTGTCCGGAGAGAAAGGCATCTGTCCTCAGTCCTCTCAATCTCGTCCACCATAGCCACTGTACAGAGGAAAACCGCCTCTCTTTCGTTATTGAAAGAGGCTGGCGGTTTGATCCTTACTATGGACTCGGCAGCCAACTAGATTTGTCCCATACGCGACAGCAGTTGTTCTGCATAGTTCCACAGGTTGGTTACGCCCGGGCAGTGTACAATTGAAACCGTCCTGCACGCATCTTGGACACGTCCTCTTGGAAGGATCCCTGCCGGGACGTCCGTGCCTGTAGATCTTGTCACGAACCGGTAGAGCTCCTCGGTAGCACTGCCAGGCCAAGGACCTCTGGAAGTTGTCCATAGGTCCCGGGCGGAAAGTCCTACCAAACAGACTGGTGAGCTCATCATCTTCGGCGCCCAGAGTCTCTCCAAGCACGTCGTTGCCCTTGTAACGTACACTCCCTCTATAGAATGTTGAAGTGGAGTCTCCACTGATTGCTGCGCCCGCTTGCCAGAGGACTATGAGCGCCTGGGCGCATTCAATGTGCCAGGTGCCCATCGTTTTTGGTCTTTTCTTGACCCAGAACTGCAGCTCCGTCAGTGAGACGAGCTGCGGGAAAGCCTGTCTCACAAATGGTGCCCACACCGGTTGGGGGTCGGTGAGAAATACCTGGAGATGCCGCAGCCTCAGCGCATGTTTGCACATCATCAGCCACGGCATTCCCAGCCCTCCGTTGGAAGGGTGCTGACAGCAGACGGTTCTCCTCACCAGCGGAGCCTGCTTCTTCCACAGAAACTGGAAGAGCATGCGTTCCATCTTGGCGAGGTGTTCACGGGGACTAGGCACGACAGTCAAGCGGTAGTAGATGATGGACGCTATGAAAGTATTCGTCACCTCCGCTTCACCTTTCAAGGACAGTTTGCACTCTGCCCACTTCTGGGTGAGTGCAAACACCTTGGCCGTGACCTCGTTCCAGTTTTTCTCCACCTAGAGGTCTGGACCGAACCAGACCCCGAGCAATTTCACCGGTTCGTCCGTCCAGCGTCCAACGACGCTGTCAGACATCATCTGTTTGCCTCTCCACGTACCGAGTTGCAAACCGACAGACTTGTCCGGGTTTAGTTTTGCTCCCGTCAGTGTTTCGTATTCTTTGAGTAAGTTGCCAATCACCCCGATTTCCGAGGTGCTTGACACCATATCTGTCACGTCGTCGGCATAAGCCGACGCCGCTTTGCGCAGTCCCGGTTCCAGAGGGATGCCCTGCAATAGCTCCAATTTCCGCAGTAGTGGCTCTAGAGTCAATACATACAGAATGGAGGAGAGAGGGAACTCCTGTCGAATGGAACGCGTGATTGCGAACAGCTCCGATAGGTAGCCGTTCACCTTGACCTTCGAGCAGATGCTGGTGTGCATCGCTTCGATCCAGCCTCTGAAAACGGGACCGAAACTGGCCGCCTTGAGAACCGCTTCCAAGTATCGATGGTCGACTCTATCGAATGCCTTAGACTGATCCAAATTGATCATCAGAGTCTCACCAAAGCTGGGTTTACTACCCACCCTCTCTATGATGTATCACATGAGGTGGAGGTTGTCGTGTATGGACCTGGTCGGGATTGCACACGTTTGCGCTTTCCTTACCAGGTTCTCGACGACAAGCGCCAACCTCGTCGCTAGCACCTTGGCCAAAATCTTTAACTCTGTGTTGAGCAGAGTTATGGGCCTGAAGTTGTTAATTTCGTCCCCCTTGTTCTCGTCTTTCCTGATCAGCGTTACGACGCCCTTGCTTGCAGAACTGGGATTCTCCCGTTCTGCTGCCAATTGCAGTAGATGGCTTCGAGGACGCCAGAGAACAAGTCCGGCATGCCTATGTAAAACTCATAGGGTAGACCATCTAGACCAGGTGACTTGCGTTTCCCGCAGCGGCTCAGAGCGTCCCGTATCACAGTGTCCGTGATCGGCCTTTCGCAGAACTCGGCGTCCATGTTCGAGAGACGCGGCAGGCCATCGAGGTATGAACTAAAGTCCATTGCCCCGTTTGGCTCACCGTCGTTCTGCTCAAACAGTCGCGCACATTTGCTTGGGGTCAAGTAGCACGCGTCCGTTTTGGTCTTTCAAAGACCGAATCGTGGACTTGTTGCTACTTTTTGCCTCCGCTGACAGCTTTCGCTCCTTCATTTCCTAGAGCACGTGTTTTGCTTCTGACCACGCAGCCTTCGTGTTTTGCATCGAAGAACTGGTCCAGTGCCGTTCTCGACACTAACACTTTAGCCGTGTTGCCACTTCTAAGTGCCTCCTCTACCTTGGCTGCTAGTTCTCTTTCTATTTTGTTTTTCTCTAAGGCTATACCCTATCGATTCTATTCTATTCTAATTGCTTTCTTGAGAGAGTACCACCATCTATTGTTGATGATGGCTCCCGTTAACTGTTGCTTGACTAGTCTACTTATGTTGGCGAAGAAGAGTTGGAGAAAAAGGACGAAAGGTGCCTTTTCATTTCCTGGAGATCGGGTTGTTCAATCTCCATTTGGGTGTTGGGTGGGGTTGGGAAACATTTTAACAGGACGCGGTTGATGGGTTTCTGGCAGGGGTTGCTCACGTCCTGTGAAAATTTATTTTTCAGGTCATTATAGGTTTCCATAGAAACCCTTATAAGTTTAAGGGGTGGAGACGATTCTGCCTTGACGAAAGTTTTGCCCTCCGTCTCCACCTTGAGGTTTTGGGAGATGACCTCCATCAAACTCTTGTTGTTTGTGTTGATGTATGCGTATTGTTGTTTGTGTGTTTGTTGTGTTGTTTTAGTTTGTTGTTCGTCCGGGAGTTTTCTTTTTATCGTGGGTGCTTGTGTTTGGGGTGATGTTGGTGTTGGTTTTGCTGATAGGGGATGTTTGACTGTGGTGTTGTTTGTGTCTGTGGTTGTGTGTTGGTGTTGGTGATTGGGGTTTTGGGGGTTTTGTGGTGTCTCTTTTTTTGTTTTTTAGATTTCCGCGGCTCTCCCTCTTCTTCACTTAAAGGAGAAGCAGCTTCATCTGTCGATGAATAATCATCATCAGGAGTGTGGGGTAGGGGTATGTTGTGTGGTGGTGGTGTTTCGGTGTGTGTGTTTGTGGTAGTGTTTGATGGAGTGGGATGGGTAGGGCTGTGTTCTTCAGAGGTGTTGTCTCTGTTTTTCCTGTTGTTGTTGGTTGACTGGCTGTTTGTTTTGGTGTGTTTGCTTGTTTCGTCTGTTGTTGTTGTTGTTGTGGTGGTGGTGGTAATTGTTTTGGTGTTGGTGTTGGTAAAAATACTTTTTTTTAAAGATTTGTTTGTAAAGGGCATGAGGCTTTTAGGTGTGATGTGCTTGCACATCAAAAACAGTGTGGCTTTCTGCCCCCAGTTATGATGTTGATGTAGTTCTGGTTGTCGACCAGCACTCGTTCGGGGATTTTGGAAATTCTTTCTGGTGTCCTTTGTATCAGAATTTCCAAATTTGTCCCTGCCCATCTTTGTCTGGTCGATTTCCTGACCGAAAGAATTGTATCACTTTCTGGCTCTATAAAACCAGCCAAGATCCACCAAATGTTGATGTTTGGTGGTATATTATTTATATTAATTTTTTGAGTTCTTTTTCCCATGTAAGTAGGGGAAAAGGTGTGTGCTTTTGTGATTACTAGTGTAACAGAATGCTTTTGTGCGAGGGCCTCGCTTGTAAGAAGTACTGAAACACTTCCATATAGTCTGGCCCTCTGCATAAACTCAATGTCCGGCAGAACCTCTTTCAGGGTTGTTTCGATTTCTCCTTGACTGAGGAACACCGGTTTTTTCGTTTGATTTGAAACAGTTCGGAAGGTTACTGTCCTTCGAAATGTTTCTCATTTAATTTGCAAGGGTGAGTTTATATGAAACCCACCCTTTTCTTCAAAGGTTATGAATTGTTTTGCATCGGTCAACATTTGTTTGGAGTTGCTTATGTTGATGTGTTTGTACTCTGTTTTATTTATCACAGTCTGTGTGATTGTTGTTTTTTCAATTTTGTTGTTGTTGTTGGTTTTTTTCGTTTGTAGTTGTGTCAATTGTTTCTGCATTTTCTGTATTTTTGGGGCTGTTATTTTCATCTTCTGTTGTGTAAATATCCATTGTTTTACGAAACGAAGTTTTGTTGTTGACAGTCGTATCTATGACGACGTCCATAGTAGCAGAAGCAGATATAACGTTAAAATCTGACTCTTTCTCTCTATTTTCTCTGTTTACGTTCTCCAGTGTTCTTTCCGTGTTATTTATGTTTTATAGTCGGCAAAATTGGATATTTTAAAACAATTTTAAAATTAAATTTTCACCCTAAAGGGGTGAAAAGTGGGATTTACCACCCAGCTGACAATTCAGCTTGGGGGTTAATCTACAAAATAATATGTTTTTTCAAACAATTTCTTGTTTTTCGTATATAAATTTACAAAAAATCTTACCGGCGATGTTCCACGCGTCAGGCAGAAAGAGAGATAGATAAACAGAGAGATAAATTTAACTTTAGTAAATTAAATGAAACTTCATGTTATATTAATGGAAGGTGGGGGGGAGGTGATAAAGATAGAGAGGGTAAAACATGGGTAACGAATATATGAGGGTTGGCTGAAAAGTTCATAGGCTGACCAAGATACTCTCATGGAATGACCAAATGAGGTTTATTTTTCAACATAGTCGCAGGAAAGAAACAATGCAGTTACATCAGTATATGGTCAGTGCGTCCATGAGCTGATCAATCAAGTTGCTTAACGGTGGTGTTTTCTGCATACTCCAGATCGGCAAGATGGTAGTTCCCACACACTCACTAGTATCAATAGACTAGATAACCCGATCCGATCATACCCTGTCCTATCCTCTCTCTGGTTGACCACTACTTTCTGTTTGGTCTTGATCATGTCAGGGGTGTATCCGTACTCACCAAGCTTGACCAATTGCAGGTTGGTGAAACTACTTAACCCATATTTGGGGTGGATAGATGGCCATTGACATTCAACTCTCAGATGACACAGTTGCAATGGAAAACCGTGAATTGTAGGGAAACTTTGTCAGGAATATTACACTATGGTCACAATGATGATCTAATTATCTATTATGGGAACCAACTCACGGGAGACACAGTAGAGGAAGACCTGCTTAAACATTCATCAATCAACTCTCAGATGATACAAACCCCAGTTGGAAATAATTGCCAGGAGCAATGGAAAATCGTGAATTGCGGAGAGACTTTGTCAGGACTGTTCAAATATGATTGCAATGATGATGATGTTAGAAGGAAGTTTCATAATAGAGAAGAATAAATTAAACATTACTTAGAAATAAAATTACATGTGAAACTTACTTTGGCTTCATACAATAATGGTCCATGGAAACACAACACACGCTCTCCTGAAAAGTGAAATGGCAGAAACAAAAGTAAGGAAACAGTCGAAGTTGAGGGTATTTAGATAAAGAGTTTAACAATTCTGTATTACCAGCAATTTCAAGACTAGCAGGGAAACCTAACGTTAAATGATGATAATAAATAAAGTTTTAGTAAGTAGGAAAGAAGACAGGACTCTGATCCATTCAGGGAAGTGGCCTTGCTCGATATGTAGAACAGGAGTAAGTAGAAACTCTATATGATGTACACAATGTAAATCTTAGGTATACAAGAGGTAAAGCAGACAGACAAACAGGAAAGGTAGACTTTGTATGAAGCAAATGTACAGAAATAATTGGTAGTAAAAATATCAGTTGAATAAACTTATTTTAATCTCATGAAGGAATCATAGAAGTTGATAGCTTCTGCTACCTAGGTGATCTAATTAGCAATTGAAGAGGTTGCTCTAAGAAATAGCAGTTAGAATAAAAATAGGATAGAAAATGTTCAGACAGCTACTACCTCCATTGTCACAAAAGGTTTCCCTCTATAAAGGAAAGGCCAACTGTATGATGTCTGTGTGCAATGTCGTATGGTAGTAAGACATGGGCAAAGAATGCAAAAGATATAAGAAGAATGGAAAGAGATAAAGCAAGCATGTTTCAATGGATGTAATGTTAATAAGCATGAATGACAAAACATGGATGTAAGAGAAAAGCTGGGTATATGTAGCTGTAATTTGATACTCTCTGCAACAGGGTTTCATTCCACCTATTAAGCGGTCAGCAAAAACTTGACCTCCAAATGACACGGCAGAGCTGTTTCTCTTTATCTCGGGTTGGCATCAGTGGTCTGGAGAGACTGGTCAACTTGAGGTTAAATGGGGTAAGTTTTTCTCTAAGTCATTCCACTCTGGGTTTTTGGAAGTGGAGGATCAGTCTATCGTGCAACGTTACTCCAAAATATCGGAGCTGTGATCTCTGAATTCAGAGAAATAGCGGCTCTAGCTGGAGGGACTCTCTGATCTCCTTGCTAAACATTCTATCAAGTAACGTTACTCCAGAGGACCTCATTGTATTCATGATCAAGACAAATACATATATTTATTAAAAAAGACGGACAATAACACTCGAATTAATTCTAAAAAACTAACATGGCATGCACCCATAAGAGCTCTATATACAGAAATGGTGGAGAAAGGTTTTATATTTCACCTCACTGGTAATTATTTTATCGACATCAAAAGAATAGAAAGCTAAGATGACAAGGGAGATAACTGAATGCTTCAAGGTATTTTATCAATTCTGAAATCCTACATGCTTTCTGCTAATAATTGTTTCTACATTTAGGCACAAAGCCAGCAATTTGAAGGGAAAGGGAAAGTCGATTAAATCGACCTCAGTACGTAACTGGTACTTTATTTTATTGACCCCGTAACGATGAAAGATAAAGCAAACATCAACTGGATTTTAACTCAGAACGTAAATGGCCGTACTATATGCTACAAAGCATGTTGTCCGGTGCTCTACTGATACTACTAATACTAATAGTCGTTGATTTTAATATAGATACAAAGTCAGAAATGTGATGGCAGGAGATAGCTGACTCAAGTATATAGCTGGTATATATTTCATTGACCAACCGTTCTCTCTCGGGTTAGAAATTAAACTCAATGTAAAGGGACATAACTGAATACTATGTGGTATCTACCATTTTACCTATCACTTCTGACTACTACTATTACTGCTACTGACACTACTACTACCCTCGAGCCAACGAGTATTGTCCTCATATGGTTACTCGACCTGCTAAAAGTAACAGCCAAATTTCCCTCAAATCACACACTACTGTCTCACAAAGGATGCATTGGATAATTTGGCACTGGATTCCCTGTACACAGGAAAGAGACGGGATGGTCACGACTGGAACGTTTTTGATCATAAGTTTGCTCAAACAGAGTTGACCTGAGGCTAAACAACAACAACTAAATAACAATAGTTATTATTATTGTTAGTAGTAGTATTTTCTAACATTGATACAATACCATAGATATATAGGAAAGAGAGGGCGGGTGTAATAGTAAAAAAAAAGTCCATGAGTCAGGCCGGATTCGAACCTAGAACGTAAGGAATATGAAATAAATATTAATTCCTAATTTAGACACAAGACCACCAATTTGGGGGAGGGGAAAGTCGGTTAAATCGACCCTAGTGCGTTACTGGTACTTTATATATAAATAAATATTGCGATACATTTATGCCACCCCATTGCTTTAGTGGGTCCTCTCCTCTTCGCTCTCGGGGTAGACAACGTTGTTCGGAGCATTAGGGCTCCTTTCAATGAATGCTTCAATAAGAGTGAACGTAAGTGGCCCTGTGGTTCGAATGCTGAACACACGATCAATTGTAACTATATAATGAGCTATAATAGTCATATGTGCCTCAGCCATGACACATGGTTGAACAACAACCGATCTTCACCAAACAAAGAAGTCACTCGACCAGTTAGAAAAACAACAGCCAAATCTCTTTTTATCATACTTTTCATTACTATGTCTATAATTTAAAAATGCTGAAAGTAATCGAGATTTCGTAATATAACTAACTTTCTCTTTATTAAGATGGTATTTGGAACACAACCAAAGAACCTTACAAGAAATCGTGATGAAAGGTTTATAGATAAATATAAACACTTTAAAATAAAGTTCTGTATTGTTGTAGAACCAGAGTGGTTTTGTACGGTTTAGTATTCAAGAATTTGGAAAAAAAGGACATGGTTGTCATGGTTGGAACGCATTTGATTATAGTATGTTGGATAAATAAAGTCGGTGTTGATATAGTATGTGAAAGGTGTGTTGCTGGTGTTATCGAGAATGAAGATAGACAGATAACAATGGATATACCATAGACAGTTGTACTGGACAAAGAAAAATAGTTTGTTACGTTTGTTTGTTTATATAAACAGTGAGTTGTCAGTATTGAGTAACTAGTATGTTGTAGGGAGGGGGTAGGATAGATAGTGACTGGCAACACAGTGTAGACTAAATATACAGCATGTGTTGGTTGGATACAGAGAAAAACAACAAAAATTAACATTTAAAGATGTGTGAGTGAAACCATGCTGTGTGTGTGTACGGGGATCTGTTTCTGCCCTTTAACGCATTGTAGCTGTACAAAATAGAACTGTATTTACCTTCAACAAACTTCATTTTAGGAGCCATATTTCTAGTTTGGAAATAAACATATGATGAGATGAAAGTAAAAATATAGAGTTGATAGTTAATCACATAATTATATCGAAACCGACGTGAAAAAAACACTGTGTGTGAAACGTCATAGCTGCGAAGAGAACAAAAGAAAGTGACGTCATTACTCTCTGCGCTTATATTTATTTGATATTAAATTTTTCTCTAGTTTTCTTCATTTCTCATAATTAACAGAACTTTAATAATGATGTTTTAGCAAATATGTGTTAAATAGAATATAAATGGTAATAAAGAAAATATGACTCTTGTTTGAAAGGCTTGGCTAAATGAACTTCTCTCTCGTTTCGTTTCAGCTGCAATGTTCTTAGTTTTTGACGTACCGATCTCTGTCGCTAGAGAAGGGTATATACAAAATGTGTACATATATAATTCAAACTGTCTTTTAAGCTCAGGGTTTAAGATTAGAAAAGAGTTGGCAGGGGAAAAATCAGTTCATTTATTTCGATCATAAAATCACTACGAATTATAAATCTTGACACTACTCCACTGAGCAGACTGAACCTGATCGATGCACACCCGGCCTTCTTGTTGAGGAACTGTTTTGCCATGCCGTGTCTCTTGCTAAATCCACGGATTACAGTACCTGTGTACGACGCTCGGTTCTTCTTATCGTGTCCACACTTATAACTGTAGCTTGTGGTGGTCATAGGATTAACAGTATCTTATCAATACTCATAGGGCCGCGGCGTGGACGCTCCTATCTTGACTCCCGACGCTCGGTTGAGGAGATATGTAAAGTCCAGTTTGATGACAACAGACTACCTTACCTGTCACATACGGTAGTCTGGTTACCGGTCTCCAGTCTCACTGATTTTGCCGGCATTTCTTTCATCGGTAACCTGTTGTGTCCTCTTCAACAAAGTTCTCACAAAACACAACACAACTACCCCGGACAGAAAATATAAGGTGGCCTACTCGACATGGAACCAACTCAGCCTCCTCTCTGCTAACGTCCCCCACCCCCACTCTGTAGACGTCCAGTCACTCCGCCATCCAGTGTGATATGGCCTTGGACAGGTTTATGAGCTGACATAACCAGCACCGCCTGGTATGTTTTTGCACTGTCCTCTCAACCAGGGTTTGATTTGGACCTTAGGGGACCCAGGGCACTTCAGGTTGGAGGTGGGCTCCTCATACACAAAAAATTAGAACACCCCCAAGTTTACATATCAAAGTTAGCTTGGCGCAAATAATTGGAATTGAAAAGTTATACATATAGGTATTAAATTCAAAAATTCTAACCATCCTAAAACTAAAAAGCTCAGCTGAGGGCACAAATAAGTTGCTACGGTCGTCACTGGTGTGCGACCCCCCACCCCCCACCCACTGCAGGGGCCCATGGAAATTGTTTGCTTAAACTTAATCTGTGCTTTTTCTTCTTCTTTGCCCACTTATTCCTGAGAGGGTCGTGGAGGCGGAGCCCTCAAACACTTCCAGCTGGTCCCGTCAGAAGCAATCATTTCTAACTGATCCAACTGGATCTCCAAACGAGACCAGCCAAGCTCATGGATGTTGTCCAACCATCTTACTCAGGGTCTCCTGTAAGTTGGTTTGACCCATAAAATCTGTCCAGAGATTCTTTCCTGAGACATTCTAACTACATGCCCACAGTATTGGAGCTGTGATCTCTCAATTCAGAGAAATAGCGGATCTACCTGGAGTAATTCTCTGATCTCTAAGCTACACGTTCTATTGAGTAATGTTACTCCAAACACCATTCAGAGGAACTCAATTTCGGCTGCTTGTATTCTTTCGGTCATTACCCAAGATTCATGACCATAGGTAAGGGTTGGCACGAATACCAAATTGAAGATAGCCAGTTTGGTTTTTATACTTACCTCCCTTCTGATTACTGAATGCTGAAGCTAGTGCATTACTGTACCAGCTCCTATATATATATATATATATATATATATATATAGTTATTTATCTGCTTTTGTTTATTTTCTGGAAGAAATTAACTATGTTTAGACTTGCAAGCACGGAAAAATGTTTTGGATCTCACACTCCACATGTTAAAACAGCAAGAGGGAATAAACATCATTTTCAATATGTTGGTTCCATGCTGATTTCAGATAAACATAAAAATCATATTTTCAGTTTCTAATGAAAGACACTATTTATGTCATTAAAATCATATTTTCAGTTTCTAATGAAAGACACTATCATATTTCTAATGAAAGAAACTACCTATATAATTAAGCCTTTCACTACCATATTTCTAATGAAAGAAACTACCTATATAATTAAGCCTTTCATTACCATATTTCCAATGAAAGAAACTACCTATATAATTAAGCCTTTCATTACTATATTTCTAATGAAAGAAACTACCTATATAATTAAGCCTTTCATTACTATATTTCTAATGAAAGAAACTACCTATATAATTAACCCTTTCATTACTATATTTCTAATGAAAGAAACTACCTATATAATTAAGCCTTTCACTACTATATTTCTAATGAAAGAAACTACCTATATAATTAAGCCTTTCACTACTATATTTCTAATGAAAGAAACTACCTATATAATTAAGCCTTTCATTACTATATTTCTAATGAATGAAACTACCTATATAATTAAGCCTTTCATTACCATATTTCTAATGAAAGAAACTACCTATATAATTAAGCCTTTCACTACTATATTTCTAATGAAAGAAACTACCTATATAATTAAGCCTTTCATTACTATATTTCTAATGAAAGAAACTACCTATATAATTAAGCCTTTCATTACCATATTTCTAATGAAAGAAACTACCTATATAATTAAGCCTTTCACTACCATATTTCTAATGAAAGAAACTACCTATATAATTAAGCCTTTCATTACCATATTTCTAATGAAAGACACTGCCTATGTCATTAACCCTTTCATTACCATATTTCTAATGAAAGAAACTACCTATATAATTAAGCCTTTCACTACTATATTTCTAATGAAAGAAACTACCTATATAATTAAGCCTTTCATTACCATATTTCTAATGAAAGAAACTACCTATATAATTAAGCCTTTCATTACCATATTTCCAATGAAAGAAACTACCTATATAATTAAGCCTTTCATTACTATATTTCTAATGAAAGAAACTACCTATATAATTAAGCCTTTCATTACCATATTTCTAATGAAAGAAACTACCTATATAATTAAGCCTTTCATTACCATATTTCTAATGAAAGACACTGCCTATGTCATTAACCCTTTCATTACCATATTTCTAATGAAAGAAACTACCTATATAATTAAGCCTTTCATTACCATATTTCTAATGAAAGACACTGCCTATGTCATTAACCCTTTCATTACCATATTTCTAATGAAAGAAACTACCTATATAATTAAGCCTTTCACTACTATATTTCTAATGAAAGAAACTACCTATATAATTAAGCCTTTCATTACCATATTTCTAATGAAAGAAACTACCTATATAATTAAGCCTTTCATTACCATATTTCCAATGAAAGAAACTACCTATATAATTAAGCCTTTCATTACTATATTTCTAATGAAAGAAACTACCTATATAATTAAGCCTTTCATTACCATATTTCTAATGAAAGAAACTACCTATATAATTAAGCCTTTCATTACCATATTTCCAATGAAAGAAACTACCTATATAATTAAGCCTTTCATTACTATATTTCTAATGAAAGAAACTACCTATATAATTAAGCCTTTCATTACTATATTTCTAATGAAAGACAGCCCAAACCATTCAATGTGGGAGGTGGATTCTACCAAGGGTGCATATTGTCACCTCTCCTGTTCATTGTTTTTATGAACAGAAGTGACATGTGCAGCCAGATTAGAAGTGGTGTCATGACTGGCAGGTGTAAAATCAGTCGACTGGAGTTTGCAGATGATATGGTGTTACTTAACTCAACAAAAGGTGATCTCTCACTTGCCCTTGATAAGTTTGATGCCGAGTGCTGCATGATTAGAATGAAAATCAGTGCTGTGAAAACAGACACTCGTCCACTGAAGGAAGCCTGCACAGTTCACTCTACATGTAAATGGCGTTTCACTGAAGCAGGTAGAGAAGTTCAAGTATCTCAGTGCCATGTTCATGAGTGATGGAAGGCAGGAGGCTGAATTAAGTGTCAGTGACCCTTTCATTACTATATTTCTAATGAAAAACACTATCTATTTCATTAACCTTTTCAATACTAGATTTCTAATGAAACACACTACCTATGTCAGTAACCCTTTCATTACCTCATTTCTAATGAAACAATACCTATGTCATTAAACCCTTCATTACCATATTTCTAATGAAAGATGCTACCTGTATCATTAACCCTTTTATTACCATATCTCTAATAAAAGACAATGTCTATATCATTAACCCTTTCCTTTCCATATTTCAATGAAAGACACTGCCTATGGTGTTCAAACCTTTTTGAAAATAATCAAGAATTTTCAAGGATTTAGTAATATAACTTTCTCATTATCAAGTTGGTGTTTCAAGTATAAAGGTTCTTACATAACATTATGATGGAAGGTTTCTAGATAAATATAAAGATTTTACCAAATAGCTTTGTTATCATAGAGTGAGGAGTAATTTCAAACAATTTTCTAAGAGAAATATGAGATGAGATTCTGTCATCATAGGTGTATGGGGATATGCAAGACTGGAATGAGGTAGACTATATTTATTTTAACATTTTGTACTTTAGTATTTTTACTTGTTAGGTCTTGACATCCCATAACCTTTGAAGGTCTTCTAAAACTGTTGAAACCAGTTGGGGGGGGGGGGGGAGTTAAATAACTCTGGGGTTAATATATGTACCAGTAATACACTGGAGTTTATTATATTAAATTACACCTTTTCTCTATACAAATAAAATAAAGTTTCGGTGTTTAACCCGTTAGCATTTAAACTGCCTATATCAGTCCAGAATTGTCACCTCTTTCTGTTCAAACCGGCCATAGCTGGCTGCTCATACTGACGTTAAGATATTGTTCTCAAAATAAATAATATCAAAATCTCATAGATTCGATATTATGAGAGGTAAAGCCTTTACCACGAAAATTCAATAGCAAATATAAAGTAATGCAAATGCTAAAGGGTTAAACCAAATAAATGTTGTGTGAATCTGTTTTATAATATGTACAATATATCCCTGTATGTTGTGAGAGATGACTAAAAGACTGGGCACCAGGAAGGGCATCCAGCTGTAAAACATTGCTTCAAGAAAGAACCAATGATTAATATGAAACCTACCATGGGCCCTGCTATTTTAGCAGGGAAAATGATTGCATGGGTTGGACGATGCCTCTCCTGTACAACCAGCTTACACACATGGGCCTTGCAAGGCTTACAAACCTTACTTTAGCAGATAAAATACCAGTATGGGTTGGACCTGTCCTCTCCAGTACAACCAGCTAGCACTCATGGTCCCTCAAGAGTAACAACACCTACTTTAGCAAAGAAAATACTTATATAGGTTGGACCTGTCCTCTCCAATACAGTCAGCATGCACTTAGTGTTTCTTTGTCATCTCTGTGATGTTCAGCATATTGAGAACACCTCTGCCTAGGTTTTCCGTGGTCTTCAATTGCAGCTTCCTTCCACTGGGATATTGTGGCACTTCTTCACTCAATAAACATCATTCATATGCATAATATTTCCATACCAGCAGAGTCTTATATTTTGTTTATAACATCTAACTTCTCATATATATATATATCATCATCATCATCATTTTACGTCCGCTTTTCCCTGCTTGCAAGGGTGGGACGGGTCCTATTCAGCACAGCATCTCTCCACTCGTCACGGTCCCTCGTCATCTCCACCGTGAGCTTCAATGATCTGAGGTCTGTTCTCACCACCTCCGCCCATGTTTTTCGTGGTCTACCTCTACCACATCTTCCTTCAACTGGCAATTCCTGGCACTTCTTCACCCATTGGTCATCCTCCATGCGCATCACATGTCCATACCACCTCAGTCTCCTCTCCCGTACACTACATTCTATCCCTCTCAGACAGTTTCTCTCTCAACACATTTAAGCTGGGTCGTTCACGCACATTTACACTGCACATCCAATGGAGCATGCTTGCCTCATTTCTCTCTAGCCGTCGCATGTCCTCTGCAGTTACTGCCCATGTCTCACTACCATGCAGCATCGCACTCCTCACACAGGCATCATACAACCGGCTTTTCGTACGCAGGGAGAAACCCTTCTTCGTCAACAGAGGAAGCAGCTCCCTAAACTTCTTCCAACCCGTCCTTATTCTGGATACTAGATAAACGTATATAAATAAATATTTATATATATATATTTATTAAAATAACAGATTAAAGTTTAAGCAAAGAATCGCTGCTTTCACCCTTAACGGGATCTTCTGAAACTAACAAAGTCAATCTGTAAATGCAAAAGTGGAAATACTCTACGCCACAGACCACATCTTAAACAAAAAATCTGAGGCAATTTTGGCTTGTAAACATAAATTGCACAAAACTTTCCTGTATTACAGCCCCACATTATACCCTGACAGTACGATCTACACGTGGATATTTTACGTCTTGATGTGGGAGCTAAGTATATGTTATGTTTATACCATTACTTATTTGCATAGGTAAGTATATATTACCTGTATGTTTTGTGAAGGTACGTATACTTTCTCGTACCTATATTTGATTGTATATGTTATGGCGTATATTTTTATATATTCTGCTACATATGCTTTTGGTTATGTGTATACGGGAGTTTTGCGTCTGTGAGTATGCTGGTTCGTACGTATGTTGGGTGTGTGTATATGTGTACTTCATGTTTTGGTTGACGTACGTCTCCAAACATTTGTGTATTTACATGTAGGTATGTGTGTGCGCGCTTGTTATATACATTTATTTAATTACTTATTTATTTGTATAGACGCACACACACACACACACACATTTATATGTGCGTGGTTTGTATACCTAAACATGGTTCTGTCTTTGTGTGTAATTGTTTTTCACCGCTCCAAATAATGACGTATTATATTCGTTTTTTCCCGTTCTTTGCCAGGGAACGTTTCCACGAACCAAAGTA
Organism: Eledone cirrhosa; assembly: GCA_964016885.1. Lineage (NCBI taxonomy): Eukaryota > Metazoa > Mollusca > Cephalopoda > Octopoda > Eledonidae > Eledone > Eledone cirrhosa. The sequence goes on along the minus strand of OZ024742.1, from coordinate 31,874,993 downwards.
TCGTCTTCCTGTCTTCCTCCGGTTGCAACGTTTTTTAAAATATCCACTTCTGCGTTTACAGATTGACTTTGTTAGTTTCAGAAGATCCCGTTAAGGGTGAAAGCAGCGATTCTTTGCTTAAACTTTAATCTGTTATTTTAATAAATATTTGCTCTACGGTTCTTATATATTTGATATATATTTATCCTTATCGAGCCCTCTTTGGATTTTAGTCTTAAAATTTATTATTATAATGTGCGTGTGGGTGAAAATATCTGAGGGAAGTGTATATACACACACAGTCTCATTCTCTGTATATGATGAGTGGGGTAAAACTTCAACCAATTGTCTTAAATTGTTCCAAAAGATTTGGATCAACTATTGCTATAAGAATGTTCTTTGCTTCTTATCTTAACACCCACTACGGGGAGGTTTGGTCATGAAATTCCAAGGATAATCTTAGTTAATTGAAATTTCCTTCTCACTGAACATATTCAGATTGTGAGACTCTCCCTTCCTCTCTCTCTCTTTATATCATCAGCATTATTATTTTATGTCCACTTTCTAAGCTGGCACGAGTTAAACGGGTTGTCATAGTTGCCATGCTTGTTATGTTCCATATTTGGTATGGTTTCTACAGCCAAATACCTTTCCTAATATCAATCACCTCAGCAGGTGTACTAGGGAGTTACAGGACCATATATACATACTTACGATCATAATGTTGTGGGTTCGATTCCTGGGCTGCGTGTTGTGTTCTTGAGCAAAACACTTCATTTCACGTTGCTCCAGTATACTCAGCTGAGTACCAGCAATAGCTGGAGGTTTAACCCTGCGATGGACTGGTGTACTGTCCAGGGGAGAGTCTTGTACTCTCAGTCGCTTCACGCCATGAAACCGGGATAAGCACTGGCCAAATGAGCCTTCTGGCTTAAGACAGACTTTAGACTTTTTTTTTTTAGATATACATACATACATATATATATATATATATGTGTGTGCGTGTATGTCTGTGCACACACATATGGGGTTGGATGATAAATAGAAAGGATATAAGAATATATTTTGGTGTTGTACTTGTCTGACAAGTGACTTGATCTGAGACTGTGTTGAAACTAAAGCAATTATAATGTGGAAGAATCATTTTCGCAAATTTAAAACCACAAAAACTGTTAACTTTACTTAATATTTTTCATATATTTCTTGATGTTAAAATTTTCATTGTTCTGGGGGTAATCAGATCACTGATTTTACGACAAATGATGAATATGAATTTAACAATTTTTTTGTTGGCTCTTAATTGGCTAAAACGGCTTTTCCATGTTATAATATAAATACAATTTGTTGTTTGTTTTTTTCCGGTGGGGCAGAGTGTTGTATGTCATAGCTTGGATTAGCAGCATCGGACACCATGCTTTGCGGCATAGAATTACATCCCTTTACGTTCTGAGTTCAAATCCCGCTGAAGTTAACTTTGCCTTTCATCCTTACGGGGTCGATTTAATTGACATCTTTCCCCCAAAATTTGTTGGCCTTGTGCCTATAGTAGAAATCATTATTTCAAAAGAATCAGATTCCAGGTATTGCAACTTCATACAAGACAATCTTCAGGGAAGATAATTTCATACAGAACCATATTTCTGGGGAGATAACTTCATGCAGAACCACAATTCAGGGGATATAACTTTATACAGAACCATATTTCAGGGGGTAAAAATGTGTTATTTATTAATTAATTAATTAATTCACAAGGAGGTAAAAAAAACAACAAAAACAGAAAAAACAAAATAATAAATATAAACAATTCCCCACCCTCCCCTCAACAATTATCATTGTTATTTTGTTGTAGCAATTGAAGTAGTAATAGTAGTAACATCAGTAGTAGTAGTAGTTTCTGTGGTGGTGGTTGTATCTATAATCTGTTAACATACCCCTTCCTCCACGTGTTGTTGTTGTTGTTGTCTGATCTGATTATAAATACTAAACAAGAGGAGAAGGAGGAGGAAGAAGAAGAAGGTGGAGGAGCTGAGTTATCAACAAAAGAATAATTTACAATGTTTATTTCAGACATCTTATGTGATGTTGTGGCATTGATGCCTTGATGACCAACTTCCAACACTGGATTTCTGTGTATGTGAGTGTTTGTAAATATATGTATGTATGAGTGTGTGTACGTGTGCATATATATATATATATATATATATATATATAAATATATACATACACACACACACACACATATATCTGTGTGTGTGTATACATATAGGCACATACACACATATCTCAGTGTGTGTGTGTGTATATATAAACATACATACACACATATCTGTGTGTGTGTATAGATTTATAGACACACACACACATATCTATGTGTGTGTCTATATATATATATATAGACATACACACACATATCTCTGTGTGTATGTCTACATATGAGTATATTTATATGTATGCATGTATGTGTGGTGCAGCTTGGAATTCAACACATTAAAGATAGAGAGGAAGAGAGTTAGAAGGAGAGAGAAACAGAGAAGGAAAGAGAGACAAAAAAGACAGAGTTAGAGGGAGGGAGAGAGAAAGGGAGAGATAGACAGAGAGAGCTGCCAGAATGAGCACCATAATGTGAGTGTATTTCCATTTGTCTACCCTACCGAGATAAACTAGACAGGGTATTTGTTGATAGATTGGTACCCTGTCGACTTCCACCACTATTGTCTTCCCCACTATTGTCTTCATAGCCAACTTGATAAAGGAGGAAATGTGAATAAAGGGCCTCAACAATGTCCCCTCGGCCCATCTCTTTCAGTTTATTCACTAACACCGCTACCGTCGCATTAGGGTCCAATGACCACTCTTCTAGTGTCCGGTTTGTTTTGCTTTCATGTTTGTTGTTACCAGAATCAAGAGAAGGGAGAACTTTGGTAAGTCCCAGTGTCACAGCTAATAGGCACCAGTCTCGCCCCATCGATTCAGGTGGGTCGAGCATAGCACTTAAAATACGCCTAGCATGAAGAGTCAGCATAGAAATGTGTAAATCCACTCCTAGTGTTACATTATCCATGACATCAGGGGAACCGAGGAAGATAACCTCTGCAATACATTCTGGTTCCATTTTGTCCAGTTTGACACTTAGGGTGTGGTTCAGTTGACATTCAATTATTTGTCTTGGAGAATAACTTGACACTATTTTAATGTGTTCTTCTAGCTGTCCTCTGTGAAGAACATGTCGCTCTATTTGGAAATAGGGACAGATGTCGTGGATTATTTGTTCAACAGCCGTAACAAAGTCTTCAAGGAAGTAGAAAACAGCCGTCCGAGATTCTTTTGGACCACGGACTTTGATTTCAAAGAATTGTTCATTTTTGTCCATGTTGAGGATTCCTTCTAGTTCCCCACAGCAGTATTTAGAGCCATGGTGCCACTGGTACAAATCAAGAGAAGGGTCATCATTCTCCAGCACCAGAGTCCTTCTGAGCTGTACCTGAACTCTTGGAAAGAGGTATTTAAACTGGTTACCGGAATCTGATACAGAAATTATCCTCATGCCACCGTAGACAGCATCTGCATAGTGTTGGGAGTCTTTCTGCCAGAGACCGTTAAGGGTTTCGACAAAATTCAAGCAAGGAAATTCAAACTCAATATCGCCATCATTTTCACATTGTGTACAGACTTCAAGACATTGGAGAACCTTCAGCAAGTCTAGAGCGTCAGTCTCAGGGTACATTAGTTGGAATTCATCAACAGTGAAACATCCTGTAATCCGAGTCTGAAGGATCTTGTCATGAGATATGAGGTTTCCGATCACATCTGTACACAACCAGTTTGGGTGCAACACCACAAGGTCAGATCCGGTTTCATTTTCAAGGTAAATCACCTGAAAAATAAATGAAAAATATTAGAAAATAATCATGTATACATAGCCAGTCTCTTGGATAATATTTTACAAAGCCCTAAGGAGATAAAGTTAATATAAAGAATGATGTGCTCATGTGTGGAGATGCTATAAAATAGCTTATAAAATAGGGTGGAGACCCTTAAAGATGGAAAAAGAAGAGATATATGATAGAAAGAAATATATAGACAGAAAGTTACTTCATTTATTTATTTATTATGTTTAGAGAGAGAGAGAGTGTGTGGGGGTGGGTGTGTGACAGAAAGAGGGAGAAGATGTTGCTCTCATCTAATAACAAGACTCACCTCACCAAGCAACTGCAATTGGTGGACAAGGGACTTTAGGTCAATCTCACCAGCTAAAGGGTTAATCTTTGTGCGAACATGTTCTGAGAAACTTTTCCAATCTAATACTGGATATGATGACGAAGCCCGGCGCCAGTATGGCAGTTGAGAGACCATCAGTTCCAAAAAGCCAGAAGTTTGAGGTAATGTCTGTTTAAAGAAAGGAAACAGTATAAATAGCAATAATCAATGCTCCAGCATGGCCATAGTCTAAAGACGGATAGACAGGTGGAGACAAATAGATATAGATAGATAGACAGAGAGAGAGACAGATAGATAAATATATAGATAGGCAGATATATATATATATATAAACAGCTATGCAGATATTTAGATAGACAGATATTCAGATAAATAGATAGACAGACAAATAGATAGATAGATAGAAAGAATAGTTAATGAAAGTGTGCCTACCTTAACAATTTGTCCCTTCATCTCAGCAATTTGTCTCTTGAGAGCCTTAATATCAGCTGAGCCTGCTACCTGGGTATCTATAACAAAGATCCTATCAACAATATCAAGATCATTACCAAATTCCTTCTGGGCCTTGGTAAGGATCATTTGAGTTTCTTTACAGATATATTCACTACGGCTGTTACGACTGCAGTTGTTAGCTTGGTCAGCATGGGTCGCAACCAGGATCACACCAAGAGGTTGTAGAGGCTTACCACATTGACCTACAACAACAACAACAAATTGTAAAATTGTATTAGTGGTGGTGGTAGTGGTGGTGGTGGCAGTGGTGTTGGGTGGTTTATATTGGTGTGTGTGTGTGTATGTATTTATGTATGTGTCTATGTGTATGTAAGCATGTATGTGTTGGTGAGTTCATCAGTGATAACCCACAAAACACTTGCAGAGATGGAGGAGGGGTTCATAAAATGATGATGATGATGATGACAGTGGCGATGGTGATGATGATAACAGTGGTGATGACGATGATGATGGTGGTGGCAATGAGTGATGATGATGGTGATGATAACAGTGGTGATGATAATGATGAAGTTAATGAAAGGGTTAAAGGAAAATGATGGTGTAAACTTACCAAGCGGAGGTTGTAGGCAAACCCTGGATTTGACAAAATTTAACCAGAACATCACCTGGGCTATTTGTTCATCAAAGGAATCAGTCAGACTAAATCCAACGATAGTGACACAGTTTTGGTCACCTAAGAAATGGTCGTAGAGCATATAGTAGGGCTGGTACCCAGAGAAGTCCCAGATACTTAGGTCGCCAATTCCTGGAGAAATAAACAGAAGAATAGTGGTATGTATGAGAGAGAGTGAAAGAGAGAAAAATAGAGCCTGGGAGGGAGAGAGAGATACGGAGAGGAAGACAGAGAGGGGGATAGAAAGGGAGAGAGAGAGAGAGGTAAGTACCTTTTATGTGTACTTGTTGGATGTCAATTCCTTTAGTATAAGTAGGATTACCAATTGAGTAACAAAGTGGTGTTGGTAAGCTGTACTGTCGCAACATACGGGATCGGTCTGGAAGAATATAAACAGGAATTTTAATTTAATAAATCTCTGTATTAATTATATAGAATTGTTTGTCACTTCAGTACAATGGTCTATCAAAGGGGTTCCAATTAGTATGTGGTGGAGTAGTATGTCCATGGTGTGGTGTAGTGTGGTGTGATGTAGTGTGTCAGTGTTGTGTAGTGTGGTGTGTAGTGTTGTGTGATGTGGTGGTGTAGTGTAATGGTATGATGTAGCGCAGTGTAGTATAGTGGTGTGTCATTGTTTTTAATCTAAACAACACAAACACGAGGAAATTTACATGAAGGGACATAATATTGGAAAAATAATATTGATTTGTATTGTATTGAACTGTAATAAAGTAGAAAGTGCTGAGAATATACACACTTTTCTCTCTGGCAGACAAAGATCCCGTACTAAAGAGACGACCTCTAAAGAAACTATAGAGGGTACCACACTTGAGAGATTCTATGAGGGTAGATTTACCAACAGCAGTGGAACCAAGAACTTTTAGCTTGATTCGAGACAGGTTTTGGTTCTGTAGATTGAGTTGTTGGATGAAAGCAGTCACTCGATCCTGTGGAAAGGATGGGGGGAAGGGATAGCAATGATTAATAAATGACAACAGCAACAACAATAGCTTTCTAATAATTTTGAAAATAATCAAGAATTAGTCAAGGGATTTAGTAATATAAATAACTTTCTCATTATTTAGTTGGTGTTTGGAACATAATGATTCTTATATAAAATTATGATGGAAGGATTTTAGATAAATATAAACACTTTAACCCTTTCATTACTATATTTTTAATAAAAAACACACCATCTTTGGCTTTCAAATAATTTTGAAAATAATCAAGAATTTGGAGGATTTAGTAATATAACTAAGATAAGTGTTTAGAACATAACTTAAAGGTTCTTACATTAAATTATGATTTTTAGATATCTATAAACACTTTAAAATAAACAGGTTAGTATCATATAACTAGGGGTGATTTCAGGTGAGTTGGGTATCAAAAGGGTTTAATAATTATATGTTGGAGAAAAAGATTGAATATATTCAACTTACCCCATGGACCTTATTCATCAGTTCAGCAACATCTGTATAACCCTGAGCTAGTGCCATTATTTCAGCAGTAACACCATCCTTACAACAGAAAAAAACACACACAAACCATGAAATATCTCTCTCCTTTGTTTGCTATTTACTGTTATCAGAAATTAACTCTTGACATCTTGTAATGAATTATCAGAAAATAACTGTTTCTGATTTAGGCACAAGGCCAGCAATTTTTTTTTGGGGGGGGGGGGGGCGATTAAATCGACCTCAGTGCATTAATGGTACTTTATTTTATCGACCTCGTAAGGATGAAAGATAAAGCTTAACCTTGGGGAATTTGAACTCAGAACGCAAAGGGACGTAACTATATGCCATCAAGCATATTGTCCGGTGCTCTACCGATTCTGCCAATCCATAAAAATCAAAACGAATTTGTTAATCCAAATATTTATTGTACCTTTACTAATGGACAAATCATTGTGAAAATTTGATAAAAAAACTAAAGCAAAGATTTGAAAAAGTTTAATGTGATAAAATCATTGTGTGGTTAAGACATTTCAAGAATGTCTTACTAATGTGGCTTATGTGGTACAGGACTTTAAGAATTCAAGGAATATCAAATGAGAAAAACAAATATGGAATATAAAAGTTACCTTATTTTTGGCATCAGCATTTGCTTCTGACAGTAGCAGACATCTGACTATCTCAATATGACCAGCCTTACTGGATAAATGTAGAGCTGTTGCTCCAGCCTGGCAAGGGACAATAATAGACAGAAATATTACAGTGGAATAAACATATATGTAGTTGGTCTTAAGAAGGGCATCCAGCCATAGAAATCAAACCAGAAATAGTTCTGTATAAGCAAGATATGGTCATCTGATCTGGCTTGTCTCACAATGGGACAACTCATCTACCCATGCTAGCATGGAAAAATGGATATTAAACGGTGATGATGATGTTACTTATGTAGGAATCACACACAGGACGTTATGGTTGTGAAGTGAACTTCCTAACCTTATGGCCACTCTGTGTCACCAGCAGGGAAGTATATATAGTCACATCAGCCCCCTTTCCAATGAAATACCTCACCTGGGTTTGATAAGGTGATGGCAATAGGAATGTTGAGAATAGTGAGAAGATTAAGGTGAGATATTTTATAAGACAGGTGGCACTAAAATATCTCCATTTGTTCTCTGCATGTGTGTTTGTGTGAGTGAGAGATTGTGTGTGTGTATGTGTTCTACAGCCAGTCCAATTATCCTAATAATGGTATTAGCTATAACCCAACAACAACAACACAAGCAATCAAGTCTGATAACTTATATATATAGAGAGAGAGAGAGAAAAAGAAGTGTTTAGCTTTGGGCTAAAGATTATGGTAGGGAAAGAATGTGAGAAAGGGTGGGTGATAGAGACAGAGAAGAAAGGGTGTGTGGGTATGTAAGTATGTCTGAGTGTTAAGGTGCATGAGTGCTTGCATATGTGGGGGGGGGGGGGGGGGAAATCATCATCATCATCATCGTTTAACGTCCATCTTCCACGCTAGCCTGGGTTAGACGGGAATTGTCCCACTTGAGGCAAGGTTGGTTAGGTGACCATGATTCGCTCATATCTGGCAGGTTTTCTACGGCTGGATGCCCTTCCTGAGAGTGTACATGAGTGCTTCTATATGTGTGGGGGAATATGTATATGCCAGTATGTGTGTATGTGTAAGTACAAGTATGCATCAGTATAAAAACACGTGTCTGTGTGTGTGTTTGTGTAATATTATATGGAGATAGAGAAACGACAGAGAAACAGACAGAATGACATACATATATATAGAGTGACAGACAGTGACATACATACAGATACACATACTAACAGACAGTGGCATACATATATATATAGAGTGACAGACAGACAGACACATGCACCGACATACAGTGGCAGAGAGACAGTAATTGAGTGACAGACAGACACACCCACAGACAGTGACAGAATGCCAGACAGAGACAGTGACAAAGTGAGAGAGAGAGAGAGACTGTTGTACTGACCCTGTTAGTCATATCCACAACACAACCATAAGCACACATTGCCTGTACAACTGGAACTAAACCATTTCTGGCAGCAATATGTAATGCATTCTCTCCAGTTTCCTGTAATGAAGACAGCAATAAGACTTGAGAAATATATCACAACAATAACATCATCATCACCGTTTTATGTCCATTCTTCCACGCAAGCATGGGTTAGACGGGTTGATGACTAGGGATAGGGTAATTTAGCACAATGTCTCAAATTTAAGGGGAATAGGGATATGGTCAATTTAACACAATGTCTCAAATTTAAGGGGACTAAGGATATGGTCAATTTAACCCACCCTGGTTTTATGATATAAAGTTGTTTGTTTCAAAGAGTTCATATAATAATGATAATAATAATAATAATGAAATTATTGTGTACAGTGCTCAGGTGCACTACAACTCATCAAAGGTGCATGTATAGTACATAGAATAATGTACAAATGTCAGGAAAATGAACAGTGTATGAGTCATGATATAATAATAATAATAATAATAATTGTTTCTACTTTAGGCACAAGGCCAGCAATTACCCAGTGCATTACTGGTACTTTATTTTATCGACCCCGTAAGGATGAAAGGCAAAGTCAACCTCGGCGGGATTTGAACTCAGATCGTAAAGGGACGTAACTATGCTGGAAAGCATGGCGTCCGACCCTCTACCGATACTGCCAATCCATTGTGTAGTGCCCAGGTGCACCACAACTCATCAAAAAGTGCATGTACAGTACATAGGGCAATGCACAAACATCAGGAAAATGAACAGTGCACGAGTCATGATACACACATGTGTGCATGTGTATGGAAGGGGTACATCAGGTGTAGTTTTGGCGTATTTCGGGAAGCATGAGTGTCTTAAAGGATGCAGTGTCTCGGCAGCTAACAATTGACGCAGGCAGTTTGTTCCATGCTTCAGCAACTCTGAGCGTGAAAAAATGTCTACGAAAGTCATGGGAGCTGTGCTGTTTTCTGATTTTGTAGGCATGTCCACGTGTGTTAGACACATGGAGATCAAAAAGGTGCTCAGGGTTGCAATTGGCGAGATGGTTAATAACTTTGTGGGTATTCACCAAGTCCATAGCCAGACATCGGAGCTTCAATGTTTAAGTTAAAATCCTCTTTCATTAGAAATATGGTAATGAAAGGATTAATGACATAGACAGTGTCTTACATTAGAAATATGGTAATGAAAGGATTAATGACATAGACAGTGTCTTTCATTAGAAATATGGTAATGAAAGGATTAATGACATAGACAGTGTCTTACATTAGAAATATGGTAATGAAAGGATTAATGACATAGACAGTGTCTTACATTAGAAATATGGTAATGAAAGGGTGACTGATACAGGCAGTGTCTTTCATTAAATAAAAATAATAATAAGATTATTTTGTATAGTGCTCAGGTGTACTACAACTCATCAAAAGTGCATGTATAGTACATAGAGTATGTTCAGATATCAGGAAAATGAACAGTGTATGAGTCATGAAATACATGTGTGCGTGTGTATGGAGGGGGGAAATCAGGTGCAACCCCAAACCCTAACGACTGTCAATTTACTGCCAATGTCTTAAGAAAACAGTGATAAAAAAGATAGGATTGTTAAAGGAGCAAACATACCAAATCTGTGGTATCTAGATCACAGCCTTTATGTATCAACAGCAGAGCTATTTGGACATGGTGTCGGTTGCAGGCAAGATGGAGCGGGGTGCAGCCATTCTAGAATAATAATAAAAAAAAGAATGAGTAAAATATAATTGAAATATTTTATCTATTTTATCAAATTATCATCATCATCATTGTTGTCATCACTGCAATAATAACAATATCAACAATAACAAATATTTTCCCCAAAATTTATTTTAAAAACTTTTTCAAAAAATTGTCTTAAAAATAAAAAAAACAAAAACATTTTCTGAAATTTTCGTCTTTTTTCGAAATTAAATTTTCTTCAGAAATTTTCACAAAATTTTTTTTTTTCAAAAAATGTTCAACATCAATAGCAACAACACAAAACAACAAGGAAACCTCCATATTATTGTTTGACCAAGTAAATCCTCACCTGTATGGCAGGTAGGCATAGTGGGGTGGAGGTGGGGGTGGGGGTGATGGTCTAGTAATTTTATCAATGTGTCTTTAAGAAGGAAGTGGTGTGGTTTAGCGTGACATAGGTTCCTGTAGTCTACTGAGTTAATTTTACCTATAGCAAACACCTTAACAACACAGCCATACCTTCACCTATAGCAAACACCTTAACAACACAGCCATACCTTCACATATAGCAAACACCTTAACAACACAGCCATACCATCACATATATCAAACACCTTAACAACACAGCCATACTTTCACATATAGCAAACACCTTAACAACACAGCCATACCTTCACATATAGCAAACACGTTAACAACACAGCCATACCTTCACCGATAGTAAACACCTTAACACAGCCATACCTTCACATATAGCAAACACCTTAACAACACAGCTATACCTTCACCTATAGCAAACACCTTAACAACACAGCCATACCTTCACCTATAGTAAACACATTAACAACACAGCCATACCTTCACATATAGCAAACACCTTAACAACACAGCCATACCTTCACCTATAGCAAACACCTTAACAACACAGCCATACCTTCACATATAGCAAACACCTTAACAACACAACCATACCTTCACCTATAGCAAACACCTTAACGACACAGCCATACCTTCACCTATAGGAAACACCTTAACAACACAGTCATACCTTCACATATAGCAAACACCTTAACAACACAACCATACCTTCACCTATAGCAAACACCTTAACAACACAGCCATACCTTCACCTATAGCAAACACCTTAACAACAAAGCCATACCTTCACCTATAGCAAACACCTTAACAACTCAACCATACCTTCACCTATAGCAAACACCTTAACAACACAGCCATAACTTCACCTATAGCAAACACCTTAACAACACAGCCATACCTTCACATATAGCAAACACCTTAACAACAACCATACTTTCACCTATAGCAAACACCTTAACAACACAGCCATACCTTCACATATAGCAAACACCTTAACAACACAGCCATACCTTCACCTATAGCAAACACCTTAACAACACAGCCATACCTTCACCTATAGCAAACACCTTAACAACACAGCCATACCATCACATATAGCAAACACCTTAATAACACAGCCATACCTTCACCTATAGCCAACACCTTAACAACACAACCATACCTTCACCTATAGCAAACACCTTAACAACACAGCCATACCTTCACCTATAGCCAACACCTTAACAACACAACCATACCTTCACCTATAGCAAACACCTTAACAACACAACCAATCCTTCACCTATGGCAAACACCTTAACAACACAACCAATCCTTCACATATAGCAAACACCTTAACAACACAGCCATACCTTCACATATAGCAAACACCTTAACAACACAGTCATACCTTCACCTATAGCAAACACCTTAACAACACAGCCATACCTTCACCTATAGCAAACACCTTAACAACACAGCCATACCTTCACATATAGCAAACACCTTAACAACACAGCCATACCTTCACCTATAGCAAACACCTTAAAAACACAGTCATACCTTCACCTATAGCAAACACCTTAACAACACAGCCATACCTTCACCTATAGCAAACACCTTAACAACACAGCCATACCTTCACCTATAGCAAACACCTTAACAACACAGCCATACCTTCACATATAGCAAACACCTTAACAACACAGCCATGCCTTCACCTATAGCAAACACCTTAACAACACAGTCATACCTTCACCTATAGCAAACACCTTAACAACACAGCCATACCTTCACCTATAGCAAACACCTTAATAACACAGCCATACCTTCACCTATAGCAAACACCTTAACAACACAACCATACCTTCACCTATAGCAAACACCTTAACAACACAGCCATACCTTCACCTATAGCAAACACCTTAATAACACAGCCATACCTTCACCTATAGCAAACACCTTAACAACACAACCAATCCTTCACATATAGCAAACACCTTAACAACACAACCAATCCTTCTCATATAGCAAACACCTTAACAACACAGCCATACCATCACATATAGCACACACCTTAACAACCAAGCCTTACCATCACCTATAGCAAACACCTAACAAAACAGCCATACCTTCACCTATAGCAAACACCTTAACAACACAGCTATACCTTCACATATAGCAAACACCTTAACAACACAGCTATACCTTCACATATAGCAAACACCTTAATAACAGCCATACCTTCACCTATAGCAAACACCTTAACAACACAGCCATACCTTCACCTATAGCAAACACCTTAACAACACAGCCATACTTTCACATATAGCAAACACCTTAACAACACAGCCATACCTTCACATATAGCAAACACGTTAACAACACAGCCATACCTTCACCGATAGTAAACACTTTAACACAGCCATACCTTCACATATAGCAAACACCTTAACAACACAGCTATACCTTCACCTATAGCAAACACCTTAACAACACAGCCATACCTTCACCTATAGTAAACACATTAACAACACAGCCATACCTTCACATATAGCAAACACCTTAACAACACAGCCATACCTTCACCTATAGCAAACACCTTAACAACACAGCCATACCTTCACATATAGCAAACACCTTAACAACACAGCCATACCTTCACATATAGCAAACACCTTAACAACACAGCCATACCTTCACATATAGCAAACACCTTAACAACACAGCCATACCTTCACCTATAGCAAACACCTTAACAACACAGCCATACCATCACATATAGCAAACACCTTAACAACACAGCCATACCTTCACCTATAGCAAACACCTTAACAACACAGCCATACCATCACATATAGCAAACACCTTAACAACACAGCCATACCTTCACATATAGCAAACACCTTAACAACACCAGCCATACCTTCACCTATAGCGAACACCTTAACAACACAACCATACCTTCACATATAGCAAACACCGTAACACAGCCATACCATCACATATAGCAAACACCTTAACAACACAGCCATACCTTCACATATAGCAAACACCTAACAACACAGCCATACCTTCACCTATAGCAAACACCTTAACAACACAGCCATACCTTCACCTATAGCAAACACCTTAACAACACAGCCATACCTTCACCTATGGCAAACACCTTAACAACACAGCCATACCTTCACATATAGCAAACACCTTAACAACACAGCCATACCTTCACTTATACTATACAAAGTGAACTCCTTAACCACAAAGCTATCCCTATACCACTACACCACCACACCACCATATCTACACCACTACACCACCATATCTAGACCACCACACCACCATATCTGGAGCACCACACCGCCATCTCTACACCACCACACCACCATCCCTACACCACCACACCGCCATCTCTACACCACCATCCCTACACCACCACACCGCCATATCTACACCACCACACCACCATATCTACACCACTACACTGCCATATCTACACCACTACACAACCACACCATCATATCTGTACCACTACACCACTACACCACTACACCTCCATATCTACACCACTACACCACCATATCTACACCACCACACCACCACACCGCCATATCTATACCACAACACCACCACACCGTCATATCTACACCACTACACCACCACCCTGCCATATCTACACCACTACACCACCACACTGCCATATCTATACCACTACACCACAACATCTACATCACCACACTGCCATATCTACACCACCACACCACCATATCTACACCACCACACCGCCATATCTACACCACTATATCTATACCACAACACCACCACACTGCCATCTGTACACCACCACACTGCCATCTGTACACCACCACACCACCATATCTATACCACTACACCACCACACCGCCATATCTACATCACCACACCGCCATATCTACACCACCACACCGCCATATCTACATCACCACACTGCCATATCTACACCACCACACCGCCATATCTACACCACTATATCTATACCACAACACCACCACACTGCCATCTGTACACCACCACACTGCCATCTCTACACCACCACACCACCATATCTATACCACTACACCACCACACCGCCATATCTACATCACCACACCGCCATATCTACACCACCACACCGCCATATCTACATCACCACACTGCCATATCTACACCACTATATCTATACCACAACACCACCACACCGCCATCTCTACACCACCACACCACCATATCTATACCACTACACCACCATATCTATACCACCACCACACCGCCATATCTACACCACCACACCACCATATCTATACCACCACACTGCCATATGTACACCTCTACACCCCCATATCTATACCACCACACTGCCATATCTACACCACTACACCACCATATCTATACCACCACACTGCCATATCTACACCACTACACCACCATATCTATACCACCACACTGCCATATCTACACCACTACACCACCACACCGCCATATCTAGACCACCACACTGCCATATCTACAACACAACACCACCACATCTACACCACTACACCACCACACCGCCATATCTACACCACTACACCACCATATCTACACCACTACACCACCACACCGCCATATCTAGACCACCACACTGCCATATCTACACCATAACACCACACCACTACACCGCCATATCTACACCACTACACCTCCACACCACCATATCTACACCACTACACCACCATATCTACACCACTACACCACCATATCTACACCACTACACCACCACACCACCATATCTACACCACTACACCACCACACCGCCATATCTACACCACTACACCGCCATATCTAGACCACCACACTGCCATATCTACACCATATCTACATCACTACACCGCCAAATCTACACCACTACACCTCCACACCACCATATCTACACCACTACACCACCATATCTACACCACTACACCACCATATCTACACCACTACACCTCCACACCACCATATCTACACCACTACACCACCACACCGCCATATCTACACCACTACACCACTACACCACCACACCGCCATATCTACACCACTACACCGCCATATCTATACCTATATTGACAATTTTGTTTTGAGTATTTTTTTTCTTCTAAATCCTGACCCTCTGCCCCCTCTCTTCCACTTCATCCGGTACAAACTACATAACTACAATATTTACTAACCAATGGTACTAAGTGGTAGAACTACTATAACCCTGGTTATCGGTCAACATATATATTGCCTCAATAATATTTATTAAGTAATTCTTTAAATGGAACTGCACAAATTAATGTGACACCTCTCCTCCTACCACCAACCCCCCTGGACATAAAACCCCCTACAAACACTGTACTGCAGCCATCATCACCATCTCCCAGGCTGCCACCACTAAACTTACCACACCCTACCACCGCCACCAACACTACTGCCAACATCACAACAGCCACTCACACCCCCACTCTCACCAACACTACTGCCACCACCACCACAACTACCAACACTACTGCCACCACCACCCCTACTGCCAACATCACAACAGCC
Source organism: Eledone cirrhosa (assembly GCA_964016885.1). Classification (NCBI taxonomy): domain Eukaryota; kingdom Metazoa; phylum Mollusca; class Cephalopoda; order Octopoda; family Eledonidae; genus Eledone; species Eledone cirrhosa. The sequence goes on along the minus strand of OZ024742.1, from coordinate 31,858,541 downwards.
ACTCACACCCCCACTCTCACCAACACCAACACTACTGCCACCACCACCCCTACTGCCACAACCACCACCACCACCACCACCATAATTACACTCACTTATCTACTTTCAGTACATATTGATCCCTTCTAATTGTGTGTGTGTGTTTTAATCATTTTCTTTATATAGATTTTGCTTTTAGTAATCAAAGTGTGTATATATATATATACATATATACATACATATATATATATGTATACATAGATACATATATATGTGGGCTTATGTGTGTATTTTAATCATTTTCTTTATATAGATTTTGCATGTAGTAATTTTAGTGAATATATATATAAATGTATATACAAATGAAACAGTTCTAGTCCTCTAGAAGCCATTTATATATCATCATCATCACCATCATTTAACGTCCATCTTCCACACTATATATATAAATATATATACACACACACACACACACACACGTGTATATATACGTTTGTATAGTATGTGTGCTTATCTATACATACACAGATAATTTACACATGAGAGAGAGGGGGAGAGAGACAGATTTATACAATCTGTATTTGTCATCATCATCATTATTCAACGTTCACTTTCTCTGTAAGCAAGGTTTGGACAGGTCATCACTGACGGAATCAGCCTTCAAGTGGAGCTACTGACCTCTCAGACTGCCTGATGTCCATATCTCTCTTACATACATTACAATACTCTACTATGACCATTTTATTGTGGCACCAGCACCAGTCTTTCACACATAATTACCATATATACTCAAATATAACCTAACCTCCTATTTTACGCCTGAGAAATAAACAAAAACCCAAACCCTGTTTATAAGTCAAGGCAGGTAATCAACACAATATGATTAGATGGTACAGTTTTGAAATTCTCAAGAGTGGAGAATATATTTATGAAATTTTAATAATGTAATATCTAAAATGTATTAGAGTACACATTTTGTTTCATAACTCCATTACATAATGATTTTTTTAACAATTTCCAACCATTTTGAAGGTCATATTTGTTCAAAACAAAATTCACCTCCGAATTGAAACCAGTGTAATATTCACCTCTGAAGTAAAACTGGTGTAATATTCACCTCCAAAGTAAAAGATCTAAAGTAGATGAGAGCTGATCTTAGATTGCTAAAGCTCATGGAGGAGATGACAAAAGAACACAAGTGGAAAGATGCTGTACTGATAAGGACCTGTCCAATCCATGCTAGTGTGGAACAACAGACATAAAATGATGATGATGATGATATATATATATATATATATATATATGATTGTTGGGTGAAGAAATGTCAAGTAATCCCAGTGGAAGGAAGCCACAGTATAGGAAGATCAAGCAAAATATGGATGGAAGTAGTGAGAACTGATCTCAGATCACTAAAACTCACAGATGAGATGACAAAGGAATACAACAAATGGAAAGATGCTGTATTGAGAAAGACCTGTCCAACCCATGCAAGTGTGGAACAATGGATGTAAAATGATGATGATGATAGCAATAGTAATAACAACAACAACATTGTAGGTATAAGAGAGTAAAAGATAAACAGTATGTAAAGATGATGTCTTACTTTGTCAACTAAACTTGTCTGAGCATCATGCTGGAGCAACACTTTAACACATTCGGTGTGGCCGCGAGCTGCTGCACAATGCAGAGCAGTTTCTCCATCCTACAAACATCAAGAAATAACAGAGATTTCATTAGAAATACTAAATATTTACATTTATTTATATTCCCATTTCTCACTTCCATTCTTCACTGTCTCAATCCTTTGGAAGAGATCTGCAGTACTCAGACCTTGAGAGGAGATAGGCTCCATCAAGTTTTAAAAAATTTCCCTAGAAATGTCATATATCAATATGGCGCCCCTACGACTCCCTCAGAGGTTATGGGACCATGCAAATAAAAAAAAAAAAATATTCCCATTTCTGATCTGGTATTATATTTTTGACCGTGTGTCCATGGCATTGTAGTTGGCATTAAAAGTGCTTGATGTTACCTTCTCTTCTTCAAGCAACCCATCTATGCAGGATAGAGGAAAGAGGCCAGTAGTGATGGCTTATTGTGAAGATATCTGCTACTGGTACCATGTAACCCAGTACAACCTGCTTCACGGTTGAGTGGTTGGTGACTAAACCTGCTCTTGTGAAGAGGGTAAGTGGAACCCCAGCAGCACAAAAAAAGCAAGAGCTGTTAAAAGGGCAAATGAACTCCTCAGAATCAATGGCCATCCACACCAAATATGGCTTAAATAGTCTCATTAACCAACAATTGGCCAAGCATGGTGAGTATGGCTACACACCTGAAGGTATGATACAAATCAGATAGAAAGTGGTGGTGGTCAACCAGGGACGGGTTCCTCCATCAGAAAAGAGAAAGCCCAGGATTGGATTGATTAATCCACTGCTTGGTTTTACATGACAGTATCAGGGGTCAATCTCTTGAAAGTATCTGGACCAGAAATCTAATTTGAGAACATCATCTTCCTTCCTTCCCACCAATTGAGTTCAGGATAAACTGAAGATCAGTAGTAAAGTAATGTTAGAAAGAAACATATGAACCATACCTTGTTTTGGATGTTGAGTTGTGCCCCAGCTGAGCACAGGGAATATGTAATTGGTAAGAAACCATGCCATGCAGCATGGTGGAGGGCTGTCTCTTCATGCTGTGTGGGCAAAGAAATGAAATTGGTGAAAACAGGAATTTTTAAATAACAGAACATAAACCATTTTAATTTTACATATGAAAAGGGGGTATAGGCCCTGAAATATGTTAAAATATCCTGGGTAAGAAAAACATTACTCTGTTTTGTTTTATTTGTCAACCTTTATATATATTTCTAGCACATAGTACTGGCCTTCTGAAACTTATCGGTCATAAACTGATAAGTGTTTTGTTAAGTTACAAGAGTTAAAACCTGAGACTTCAGGTGTCCTTGGTGCCTGGAGTGCTATTTTCCTCTGCCAAATTGAGACTAGGGCATCACACATGAGGAAGGAATCCTAAGAGGTGGAATGGCTGATAGAGCAGGTATTGCTGGCTGTTCTCCCCAGCAATCCTTTCATTATCTTGTCTGTAGGGGTGTAGCTGAGATTTACGATTCAGCTAAGGGTGAGAGAAGGCATGGGCAACCTTTTGCGAGAAGCTGGCTGTATGAGATATGGCTCATCATCAGGTGGCTGCAAGTGTTAATTTACATTCGTGCCCACATAAAAAAAAAAGTGTGGTAACTCAGGTTGTTTTGATTTGTTTCTTCAGAATTCGTACACGTTGTTTTCCTCGATCGTAAAAATGGTAGAAAGATAAATTACATCTGAAAAGTTGGGGTAAAAAAATCAGAACGATTTCACTTAGGTGACTTAGGCGAGCCATTCAGAAAGCTTCACGGGCTGCAGGTTGCCCATGACTGGTGTAGAGTTTGTCCTCCCACCCTTTTGTTGTTTTTATACTCCCTTTACTTTTCCTCATTTTCTTGTCTTTTTGTATTTTCAACATTATAAACACATTTTGAAACACTTCTATATTTTTTGACAAAGGAAAACACAGGGAAGGAGGGGGGGGGGAGGAATATGGTAATGAAAGGATTAATGACATAGATAGTGTCTTTCATTAGTAATATGGTAATGAAAGGATTAATGACATAGATAGGGTCTTTCATTAGAAATATGGTAATGAAAGGATTAATGACATAGATAGGGTCTTTCATTAGAAATATGGTAATGAAAGGATTAATGACATAGACAGTGTCTTTCATTAGAAATATGGTAATGAAAGGATTAATGACATAGACAGTGTCTTTCATTAGAAATATGGTAATGAAAGGATTAATGACATAGATAGGGTATTTCATTAGATATATGGTAATGAAAGGATTAATGACATAGACAGTGTCTTTCATTAGTAATATGTTAATGAAAGGATTAATGACATAGATAGGGTCTTTCATTAGAAATATGGTAATGAAAGGATTAATGACATAGATAGGGTCTTTCATTAGAAATATGGTAATGAAAGGATTAATGACATAGACAGTGTCTTTCATTAGAAATATGGTAATGAAAGGATTAATGACATAGACAGTGTCTTTCATTAGAAATATGGTAATGAAAGGATTAATGGCACATGGCTTAGTGATTAGAGCATTGGCCTTGCAATTGAAAGGTTGTGAGTTCAATTCTCAGACTGGGTGATGTGTTGTTTCCTTGAGCAAGACACTTTATTTCACATTGCTCCAGTTTACTCAGCTGTAGAAATGAGATGATAGGGACTGGGGTCCCTATCATTCCACTGCAGAGTGGTCGTGGAGGTGCCACAGCAAAAAAGCATCCAGCACTCACTGTAAATGAGGTTGGTGTTAGGAAGGGCATCCAGCTGTAGAAACCAAGTCAGCATCAGTTTCCATCCCACCCTTTCAAGCAGGGAAAAAGCGGACGTAAAATGAAATGATGATGATGATGATGATAGTGTCTTTCATTAGAAATATGGTAATGAAAGGATTAATGACATAGACAGGGTATTTCATTAGATATATGGTAATGAAAGGATTAATGACATAGACAGGGGATTTCATTAGAAATATGGTAATGAAAGGATTAATGACATAGACAGGGTATTTCATTAGAAATATGGTAATGAAAGGGTTAATGACATAGATAGGGTATTTCATTAGATATATGGTAATGAAAGGATTAATGACATAGATAGGGTATTTCATTAGAAATATGGTAATGAAAGGATTAATGACATAGATAGGGTATTTCATTAGAAATATGGTAATGAAAGGGTTAATGACATAGATAGGGTATTTCACTAGAAATATGGTAATGAAAGGGTTAATGACATAGATAGGGTATTTCACTAGAAATATGGTAATGAAAGGGTTAATGACAGATAGGGTCTTTCATTAGAAATATGGTAATGAAAGGATTAATGGCATAGACAGGGTATTTCATTAGAAATATGGTAATGAAAGGATTAATGACATAGACAGTGTCTTTCATTAGAAATATGGTAATGAAAGGATTAATGATATAGACAGTGTCTTTCATTAGAAATATGGTAATGAAAGGATTAATGACATAGACAGTGTCTTTCATTAGAAATATGGTAATGAAAGGATTAATGATATAGACAGTGTCTTTCATTAGAAATATGGTAATGAAAGGATTAATGACATAGACAGTGTCTTTCATTAGAAATATGGTAATGAAAGGATTAATGATATAGACAGTGTCTTTCATTAGAAATATGGTAATGAAAGGATTAATGACATAGACAGTGTCTTTCATTAGAAATATGGTAATGAAAGGATTAATGATATAGACAGTGTCTTTCATTAGAAATATGGTAATGAAAGGATTAATGACATAGACAGTGTCTTTCATTAGAAATATGGTAATGAAAGGATTAATGATATAGACAGTGTCTTTCATTAGAAATATGGTAATGAAAGGATTAATGACATAGACAGTGTCTTTCATTAGAAATATGGTAATGAAAGGATTAATGATATAGACAGTGTCTTTCATTAGAAATATGGTAATGAAAGGATTAATGACATAGACAGTGTCTTTCATTAGAAATATGGTAATGAAAGGATTAATGACATAGATAGGGTATTTCATTAGAAATATGGTAATGAAAGGATTAATGACATAGATAGGGTATTTCATTAGAAATATGGTAATGAAAGGATTAATGACATAGACAGTGTCTTTCATTAGTAATATGGTAATGAAAGGATTAATGATATAGACAGTGTCTTTCATTAGAAATATGGTAATGAAAGGATTAATGACATAGATAGGGTATTTCATTAGAAATATGGTAATGAAAGGGTTAATGACAGATAGGGTCTTTCATTAGAAATATGGTAATGAAAGGATTAATGACAGATAGGGTCTTTCATTAGAAATATGGTAATGAAAGAATTAATGACATAGATAGGGTCTTTCATTAGAAATATGGTAATGAAAGGGTTAATGACAGATAGGGTCTTTCATTAGAAATATGGTAATGAAAGGATTAATGACATAGACAGGGTATTTCATTAGTAATATGGTAATGAAAGGATTAATGACATAGATAGGGTCTTTCATTAGAAATATGGTAATGAAAAGATTAATGACACAGATAGGGTCTTTCATTAGAAATATGGTAATGAAAGGATTAATGACATAGACAGGGTATTTCATTAGAAATATGGTAATGAAAGGGTTAATGATATAGACAGTGTCTTTCACTAGAAATATTGTAATGAAAGGGTTAACTCTTTAACATTTACATTACTCTACATATACTATTATATTTCCATAGTAAAGGTTTTACCTCACATAATTATCTCATCATCATCTTCGTTTAACGGCCATTTTCCACGCTAGCATGGGTTAGACGGGGCTCATATAATATGGAATCTATGAGATTTTAATGTTATTTATTTGGAGCACAATACCTTAACACAAGTATGAGCAGCTGGTTACAGTCGGTTTCAACAGAAAGAGGTGAAAGAATTCTAGCCAGATATGGCCAGTTTAAATGCTAAAGGGTTAAACATATTTTAGGGTGATGTTTGCCAATTCCAGTTTTTTGTTATGAAGTGAAAGTATACTTACATTATCTCTTAAGTTGATGTCTATACCAGCAGTACATAGATATTCTGTGATTTGGTTATGACCATAGCGAGCCGACACATGTAGGGCTGATTCACCAGCCTAGGGTTAAATAGATAAAGAATGGTTAAAGGTATTATACATCATACACATCATATACATATATGGGCTGGCTGAATATGCACACGTTTTTTTCCACCATATTTTTCTCTCATTTCCCCCTCTTTCTTCCTCTCATCACTCTTTACTTTTTATTTATCTTCTCTTCCTAACTCTACCTTCTGATGAAAGACTAGTGTCTGAAACGTTAAGACTCTCTTCCTGCTATTTCAAGTGTTAAACTAATATATTTCTTCTATGTACTGTGCCTTTGTTTTGTTATTTTTGTTATTACTTTTACACACACATATAGGCGTGTGAGTGTATGTATGTATATATAGATATACACATATTATATATATATATATATAGATATACACACACATTATATATATATATATATACCTGGTGGTTGTAGTAGATTTTATTATTCTGTAAAACTTAGTAGTGTTGTAAATATAAATATACATACACACCCCTACATACATACAATTATATATCTTGATTAAATAAAAATATCACAGTTTTTATGATTCAAATCTAATATTCCCCCCCCCCCCCCCCCCAGATGTGCTCCTTCTACTGCCAAACAAGCTTGTAAACTTTTATAGAAGGGTGTAGGGGATAAGGAGAGGGTATGATTGGCAAAGTTTGAGACATGAAATCAGCTGCCAAGAGGTGGAAATAAAAACAATAACGGTAGAGTTATAGTTGGAACACCTTTGATAATGTTTCTCTTAGATGTATTTGACCTGAGATTAAACAACAACAACAATACTACACTAATAGACTATTACTATGAACCAACCAGCAAGGGAATCACTTAACTTGCTAAAAATAACAGGTAAAAACTTCCATGAAAAACACATATAACTTAGTCCTTTGACCTGCTAAAAATAACAGCCAAAATTTCCATATAAGGAAAGATACATTACATAAGTTAGTCCTGTGACCAGCTAAAAATAACAGCCAACATTTTCATATAAGGAAAGAAACATTACATAAGTTAGTCATTTGACCAGCTAAAAATAACAGCCAAAATTTCCATATAAGGAAAGACACATTACATAAGTTAGTAATAGACATTATGTCCAAATAAACAAATGCAGTAAATTTGGTTGGCTATTTCAATTCAAGTAAATTTATACATACACACACATACATACTTACACATATACATACACATATATAAATACACACGCACATACATGATGGCTGCACCTCGATTTCGAGTAATGCTATCACTTGATACTTAAACATGAGTAGCATGGACGTGGCTCCCTAGTTCTGGCAGGGTCTTGCACACTCCCACACAGACGCAGCAATTATGGGGGCCTCCTGCAGTAGTACAATGTGGTATTGCCTTTTTCAGCTATGGCCAGCAATGCCATGCAATGCAAAAGATGTCACATATCAAGTGATGTCTGTGTTTGAAATGTTTTTAAGCGAGGAAAGGCTTTGCATGGAGCCAATCCCACTCTCTGAACATTGAATGCATTTACCCAAACATTAGAACTGGTCTACATCATTGGATACAAACGAAGTCGCAAGTTTTATATCAGAGTGACCTTCTCCTAGAGAGAATATATACATACATACACATACACACATATGCATATATACATACATGTACATACGTACACACACATATAAACACACATACAAATACATACATACATACATACATACATACATACACACACATATATATCATCATTTTCTGCTCACTTATCCTCTTGGCATGGGTTGGACAGCCTATCACAGTTTGTGACTGGAAGAATGAAAGAATCTCTTCTTGTTGATAAATTTCCATTTTAGCATGGGTTCTACAACTGGGTGGCTTTCTTAACACTGCCCACAGTTTTACAGAGTGTACTAGGTGCACTAAATATAGAGAGAGAGTTCTCTTTTATCTTCTGAGTGAAACTTACTAGTGCTGATGTCACAATAAAAACACCCAGTGTACTCTGAAGGGGTGGTAGTGCGGATTCCATGATAAAATGCTCCTGGTACATACCATGAAGTAATTAGCATTAGGAAGAGCATTGAACCATAGAAACCACCCCAAAATAGAAAGTATGAACAAGACACAGTCACCTGACTTGTCTGGTCTCAGTGTGTGACAACCCATCTAAATCATGCAAGCATGGAAAATAGATATAAAATAATGATGTGTGTGTGTATATATATATGCAAAACGTAAACAAAAATAACAAAGCAAATGACACAGTACAATGAAGAAATATATTAGTTTAACGCTTCATATAGTAGGAAAAGTGTTTTAACATTTCAGACACGTATCCTTCAATATATATATATGTATATATCACAGACACACACATATATATGTATATATATGCACACATAATTAAATATATAGATGGAAAAATTAGTTTTTAAATCATTTTAAATTCTTTACATGTTTCAATGGCATTATGAAATTCGGAAGTAGAGAACACCCATATATATATATATATATATAGTTGTTATATAGTAAGGTGTATTATTGGTTGTGTCATACGGTCCAATAAACTTTTGTTAGCAATATTAAGTTCTCCATGCTTTTGTATATCTCCAGTTCCATTTATGGGCATAGCTAGATGATGTAAAGCGGAATATTTGTATCAAAATAAAGATCTGAAGGCATGGTATAAATTTCCAATCATCATTGTCTGCGATAGCTTAGGCCAAAATAGTGACACTTTAGTTAACAGCAGGCGGGAAGCGAAGGAGGATCAATATAGACTTTATGTTGTATTGCCTCCTAGTCCCAATGACGACGGTACCAATGAGAACAACCACCCAAGTTCAAACATGGTCTCCGAGCACCATACAGCCAGCGGCAACTTTAATTGTAACCTTAATTGTAGAGCTGATAAAACAACCGTTGAATGTAAAATAGAACGGAGGTCGAGTAGAGGGAATAGGGATAAATGTAGTAGGCGCATAGTAGATATAACCCCGGCTATTGAGGGTAATTCCAATAACTGCATGGGGGGGTACACCGCCCTGGAGACTTGGGACGATTCCGAACACCACCTGGACACCCCGGGGCATCATTGACCCACAGGCAGTTATCAGTTCTAATAGACCAGTAGCAATCAAGGAGGCAGGTAACACTAGTATAGATAATAAGAACAAGAGGCATCAGACCAGAAAAATCCTGTGGTACGGCCCCCCATACTCCACCGGCCTGACCACTAGTATAGCTAAGCTTTTCTTTAGGGCCTTAGACAAATGCTTCCCTAGATCACAGAAATACTATAAAATATTCAATAGGAATATCACCAAGCTGTCCTACTCCACAACCAGTAACATAGCTCAGAATATAGCTAAGATGAATTATAGTAGACTTAGGACAGCCCAGGGCAGGATGAGGCTTGGCAGGACTAATGGCAACTCTATGCATGAACGGACTCATACGCGTGAGGTGAGTCGGGCCACCCCAACCCCTGGGAACTTACCCATAGAGCAGACAAGAACTGAGACTTGACACAGAGGCACCATGGTTCCTCAAGAACTACCCCGGTCGGTAGCAGAATATGTAATTGCAGGAACACCGCTGCTTGCCCCTTGGCTGGGAAATGCCTCACCAAAAACATAGTCTACGACTGTAAGGTCTCCACTTTAGATAGAACGTTCAGGTATGTTGGGGCAACTGCCACTGAATTTAAGGATAGATGGTATAATCACCGCCATACCTTTAATAGATTAGATAAAAAAAAAATAGCATGGCGCTTTCTGAATTAGTCTGGAAGCTTAAACAACAGAATATAGAGCACTCCTTATCTTGGTCCATAGTTTGCTCAGCCCAGCCATTTAACAGCAGCACGGGCGTTTGTAATTTATGTATAGCTGAAACCTTTAATATAATTAGAGGCGGCCCCCTACTAATCAATAGGAGAGCGGACTTTTTCAGCACCTGCCAGCATAGAGCCTCGAAAACTTTCCTCAGGATTTTTAGAAAGTAACCTACCACTAACTCCATCCTTTTTACCTTAGCCATAGAGTTCTCTCAATTAGCAAAAAATAGACAATCACACACTCAGGTAGTAGACAGCTAAGATCGTTTGCGCACCTACACACTGTACTTGGTATGTTTCCACAGTGTTCTCACAGCTGAGTGCACATTTACCATTACTTTAGAATACCTAGTTAGTAAATAGTTAGAACAATTACACACTCAGTTAAGACCGATTACGCGCACTCACCATTAGTTTAGAATACCCTAACCATAGAGTTCTCTCAGTAAATAGTTAGACGTATTACACACTCAGTTAAGAATGATTATGCTCTTTATACATAATTCTACACACAGTAGCCGGTTTCTTTAGACACGGAGTTCCCACAGTTATGACTAGTCACGATCTTATCAATTGAATACTACACTAGGTTTTTTTGGTCTGCGATCCTCTAACCATAGAGTGCTTACAGTTGCTGAATGGACAATACTACATACACGCCATCAATGGGTCCATGACACTTACACACATCCCCGGGGTTTGGTTATTTTATTTTTATTGTTGTGTTGGGTAACACACCTCCAGCACACAAATACTTATCTTAAAAGCCCGAGGGCCCATATGACGGGAAAACGCACACACTGACACCTTAACTCAAATACCCAACCCTACATGGAGCCCCTTGGTGGCCTACATGGCGGGTGCTTGCACGCACAGACTCGGGGACTCAGATTCTCAATGGGACAACGGCACATACAGAGTTCGATACGAGCTGACTACTTGCTCTACACATGGATGTGTATATACCAAAACATACACTATTTAGACGATACGGATGTTACAATTCAATCGATACATGTATAGCAGAATGTTGAACGGCATTTACTTGCGTGTGTATAGAGTTGTGGTTGACCCAATTTTTCTAATTTATATCGTTAAAATTGAGATTTGAGATTTAACCAATATAACATTTGTTGTTCTGTAGCCTAACTTTCGGTGCATACTATGTTGGTATATATATTTTTTCTCTGACCTCGCGTCAGTGTGTGTGAGTGTGTGTATACTCACACTAACTGTGACCAACCGAAATTCTACAGATTGGATGTTGAGATTAGACCTGTCCAGCGTCTTTTACAGCTATTGAGAGATAGAGACTTGATAGATTTATGACCCTGACTGAAGACCATAGCAGTTGGCATGTTTTGGCTGCTGAATCTTCATATGGGGAACAGACCTCTAGTGAGTGAACATCATTAGTTTTTCCTCCCTCATATCAAAGATTTGAAGACAATTCATTATTCACCTGATGAGATCAGTGATAATCGATCATGACCACACGATCGATCTATCTCTTATTCAAACATGTGTCGTGATTAAAATGATTGGAAATTTATACCATGCCTTCGAATCTTTATTTTGATATATATGTGTCTCAACATTATACATAGAATTACTGAAATGATGTTATGTGTAATTCATATCTATATATATAAAGTTGTAGTTCCTGTCTGTTTGTTTGTTTGTTCACAAACTCCTCCTATAGTTTTAGAGATACACCCCTATAACCATATATATTCAGAAACTACATTGCCCAGGGTACTTGGATAAGTATATTTCATTTTAATCAAAGGGTTCACCGGGGCCACAAACCCTCACTGAAAATCTTTTCCCTTCGATTTATATGAAATTTAAACCATAGGTAAATGACAAGATATGATGCCTATTCACAAAATTTCAGCAAATTTCAATAATATTAAGACACCCTACTGGAGTTTTTCTCCATAAATTATATCACATTTAAAAATCAATCATCATTTTCTTACAAAAAAAAAAATGTGTGAAACGCAGCAAGGCATGGGTAATTCGGCTAGTAAGTGATATAAAAATATATACACACTACCATTCCCCACATAAAATTGGGTTATATATACATATTGTAAACAAAGTTTCATACACCTAACATGTGCTGCCAATGGTTTTGGGGTCCAGTTCTGCCCACCACTGTATAATAGAGGAGGCACCTTTAATCTGTCCCTTCATTCAGGCATCTTGATGAACATTTCGTCGACAGGTTAAGTGTATGAAACTTTGTTTACACTAAATAAGCTCTCTTCCAGTAGATTGAGCAGTTTTCCTTGATCTTTCATCTATGGATTTCTACCAACACACACACACACACATATATATATATATATATATATATACACACATATATATACACACACACACACACCTATATATATAAACACACACACACACACATATATATACACACACACACATATATATATATATATACACACGCACACAGACAGACAAGCTATATCCACTATGGTATACCTTAGACACATCAAAGTAAATACAAATAATACAAACAGTTTAGATTTTATTCTGATGTTAACTCACCTTGTTTTGTATGTTAAGAGGTACACTTTCTTCTTTCAGGTAACGCACCACATCTAAATGTCCGTGACGTACGGCCCAAAATATTGCACTGTCATTGTGCTGAAAATACACCAATTATATTTTGTTTCAACTTTCAATGCTTTGTTTGTATCACATTAATTATTTTAAAGTTATTATATAATTAATTGGCAGTAATTGGTGGAGTATCGGTCGAACAACATGCTTTATGGCATAGAGTTACGTCCATTTACGATCTGAGTTCAAATCCTACCGAGTTTGACTATACCTTTCATCCTTACGGGGGTAAATAAAATTAAGTACCAGTGATGCACTGGGGTCAATTTAATCGACTTTCCCCTCCCCCCAAACATTGCTGACCTCGTGCCTATTAGAAACCAATATTAGCACTCGTGAATATACAACATACATTTTAACATATAAGTTGACATAATATAAAGTATCTGAGATGTGGGCCGCCTGCTCTCCCCTTCGTGAGAGGGTTCCTTCCTCCCAGTCTGTCGGTGAAAGGGTCCCTTCCCCCCAGCCTGTCGGTGAGATGGTCCCTTCCCCCCAGCCTGTCGGTGAGAGGGTCCCTTCCTCCCAGCCCGTCGGTGAGAGGGTCCCTTCCCCCCAGTCGGTTGGTGAGAGGATCCCTTCCCCCCAGCCTGTCGGTGAGAGGGTCCCTTCCCCCCAGCCTGTCGGTGAGAGGGTCCCTTCCCCCCAGCCTGTCGGTGAGAGGATCCCTTCCCCCAGCCTGTCGGTGAGAGGGTCCCTTCCCCCAGCCTGTCGGTGAGAGGATCCCTTCCCCCAGCCTGTCGATGAGAGGGTCCCTTCCCCCAGCCTGTCGGTGAGAGGGGAGTCACTCTAGTTAACTACTGACTTGGTCAATGACAACCCATTCAACCCATACTAATTGAAAAAAAGAACAAATGTTAGATGATGAAGATCATGACAATGATGATGGTGATGATATGGTGGTGGTGGTGGTGGTGATGATAATGGTGGTGGTGGTGGTGGTGATGATAATGGTGGTGGTGGTGATGATAATGGTGGTGGTGGTGATGATAATGGCGGTGGTGGTGATGATAATGGCGGTGGTGGTGATGATAATGGTGGTGGTGGTGATGGCAACGATGATGATGATGGTGGTGGTGGTGGTGATTTTGCACTTAGAAATTTTCCCTCCGTGGCACAAGCCTGGACAAGGTTTGTTTGTGGAAGACCAGCAGTTGCCCATGCACACCAGCTCCCTGAACTTCTTCCATCCTGTTCTTACCCTAGTTATTGTACTTTCCGAACACCCACCTCCGCTGCTAATTTGGTCACCTAGGTAGCAGAAGCTGTCTACTGTCTCTACAGAGCCCTCCCCGAGATTGGTGGTACTTGTTTCCTGTGGCTGTTTGCTGTCCCAGTACAGCTGCTGCATGTGAAGCCTACATTCTTAATTAAGCTTCCTGAGATCCCGCTACATCTCTTGTGTACTCATTGTTTGCATTTTGGGCAGAGAATGGAGTTCCTACCTACACCTTTCCTACATACTGAGCAAGGCCATTTCCCTGAGGGGATCTGGGTTCTGTTTTCTCGTCTACTTACAAGGACCTTAGTCTTTGTCAGGTTGACTTTGAGACCCTTTCTTTCTAGTCCCTGCTTCCAAGTTTGGAATTTCTTCTCTAGTTCTACCATAGATTCAGCTATAAGTGCGAGGTCATCTGCATACAGGAGTTCCCATGGGCATCCGGTCTTAAACTCCTCCGTTATTGCCTGCAGGACTATGATGAACAGGAGAGGGCTAAGAACAGAGCCCTGGTGGACACCGACCTGTACGCTAAATTCCTCGCTATACTCATTGCTAATCCTAACTTTGCTGACTGCTCCCCTATACATGGCTTGTACAGCTTTCACAAGCCATTCATCTACTCCTAGTTTTCTAAGACCCCACCAGATTATAGCAGGTGGAACTCTGTCAAAGGCTTTCTCGAGATCCCAGTGCTCTTCTACATTGAATGTCTCTATCTGTTCTTCTTTACTGTCATAGGCGTTGAGTAAAATATCTTTAAATCTGTTACTGGTCTTTCAGCTTCCAGATCTTTCTTCTCCAGGTTGGCCTCTATTTCCAGGTTTGTCTAGTTCTGACCGTGAGGTCGCTGACAACTAAGCTATGTTGGGAGGTACATTCCTCACTAGGGAAGGCTTTTGTGTTTACGACCGTCCATCTGTCACATCCTCTGATGAGGATAAAATCTATCTGACTAGAATGCTCCCCTGATCTATAGGTGATCAGGTGGTTGTCGGGTTTTTTGAAGTTTGTGTTACATATTGACATCGCAGAATTCTAGAAGCCTGAATCCTTCTTAGATATATATATGTATGGTGATCAGTTAAACATATATTCATGACTATAAACTTATATAAACATATATTCATGACTATAAATTTATAAAACAATAAATCCGAGTATAAAATTAACAGCAACCAACTTATCTACTGAGAATTTTCCCATCTATTCCCAGATCAGTTAAACATGTCATTCAGTACACTCGTGGGACAGCACCACAACACTGTGTCCACTCCCCATTATATAAATCATACAAATCTGTGTACTTTTATCTGCTGGTTATCATATGATACATGCTTCAGTGACTTCTTTTGAAGTATTTCATTACAAATTATATATTGATTAATGTTATTTACTGAAAGACAATCTTAGATGACCCCTCTCCTCTCTCTCTCTCTCTCTCTCTCTCTCTCTCTCTCTCTCTCTCTCTCTCTCTATATATATATATATATACACACACACACACACACACATATATCAATTTATATCACACACATACAGGTTTGGCTGTATAAATAGGAGGAACAAAACTAGATATACATGAGTAGAGTGGTATAAATCTGATAGCTGTGAAGCTATACTAGGAGTTTCATGTTTATATATCTATATCATTATCATCATCATCATCATTTAACATCCATTTTGCACACCTGCATGAGTTATGTGGGTTGTCACATTATGAGACAAGTCAAGTCAGGTTAAAAGACCACACCTTGCTGATACACAACTACATTTACAGTGTGGACTAGGTGCTTTTTATTGTGGCACCGAAATGACCACCTAATAGATTTGACTGGGTACTTCTTTTTGTTGTTGTGGCACCACTTGACAGGGGGGAGGGGGGGGGGGGGGGGGGCTGGATGGTTTTTGTCGTGTCACCATCTCATGACAACCTTACTTGGATAGACTGGGTATTTGGACAGGTCCTTCTCAGTACAGCAACTCTCCACTTATGTTTCTTTGTCATCTCCTCCATCAGCTTTAATGATCTGGTATCAGCTCTCACCACTTTCATCCAGGTCTACCTTGGTTTTCCACTACTGTGGCTTCCTTTCACTAGGATTACTTGTCACTTCTTCAGCCACCGATCATCATCCATACATATCACCATCACATGTCCACACTTCAGTCTCCTCTCCTGTACTCTACTTCTGATTCCTCTTATACCCAGATTCTCCCTCAGTTCATCAATGCTATGTTGTTCTCACACATTACCATTGCACATCCATCAAAGCATGCTTGCCTCATTTCCCTCCAGCCTCCACATGTCTTCTGCATACACTGCCCATTCTTCATTAACTTTTAACACCCTCTAATGATTTAGCAGGACATATTTAAAAATGGGATTGTTTATTGTATCTTTTCTAGTGGGCAGATTGTTGTGAAAATTAGCAATATTAAAGTAAAGACTTTAATATTTAATGTAATGCAGACATTGTGCTGTTTTCTACTTTAAAAAAATGTCTTGCTAATGTGGTTTATTAATTCAAATGTTCAAATGTTTAAATATTAATGTAAAGACTTGGTGTTTTGTAATATTAAAAAATGTGGTTTATTAATTCAAATGTTTATAGTATCTATACTTGTAGACAGATCATTGTGAAAATTTGCAGTATTAGAGTAAACACTTTAATATTTAATGTAATAGAGACATAATGATGCATGTTTTTAAGTAAGTCTTGGTAATGCGTTTTCATGTAGTACAAGACATTAGGACTTTTCAATTAAATATGGTTATAAAATGATTAATGATGATGATATGAGTATGGTGATAGTGGTGAGGAGGAGGATGGTGGTAGTAGTAGTAAGGATGAGGAGGATGGTGGGGAGCAATAGGACAGTCTAATCCATATTATATCTCTTGTCCATCTTAATGGCTGAGAGATATGATGGAGATTAGTCTGGTGTTGGACCTTGAATGAAAATAAATAATATAAGCAGTGTTGCATGGAATTAGGTTTTATTGGTTATAATAGATTGCTGAAAATAGATGACAACATCTAGAGTGTTGTTGTTGTCGCTAACACTGACATCTGGAGTGGTGGTGTTGTTAATATTGACATCTGGAGTGGGGGTGTTGTTGGTAACACTGACATCTGGAGTGGTGGTGTTGTTAATACTGACATCTGGGGTGGTGGTGTTGTTAATACTGACATCTGGGGTGGTGGTGTTGTTAATACTGACATCTGGGGTGGTGGCAGTGTTGTTAACACTGACATCTGGAGTGGTGGTGGTATTGTTAACACTGACATCTTAGACCACATCTGGAGTGGTGGTGTTGTTAACACTGACATCTTAGACCACATCTGGAATGGTGTTGTTGATAACACTGACATCTTAGACCACATCTGGAGTGGTGGTATTGTTACACTAACATCTTAGACCACATCTGGAGTGGTGGTATTGTTACACTAACATCTTAGACCAGGTGGTAGTGTTAAACCAGGGGAGCAATTTAATTTATCACACATTCAAGTGATACTAGAAGGTTGGGAAATAATGGTTCTGATTTAGGCAAAAGGCTAACAAATCGGGGGAAGGGATGTTGATTAAATTGACTCCAGTGCATTACTGGTACTTTATTTTATCAACTCCTATAAGGATGAAAGGCAAAGCTAACCTCAGCAGTTAAGAAATAATGCCACTTACCTTGTCAAGAACATCAATATTGGCTCCTTTGGAATGAAGATACTTTATAACCTCTACATAGCCTCCACTAGCAGCATTGTGAATGGCAGTCTCACCATGCTGAAAGAGAGAAACAATAGAACTGAAGACAGTAGTAATCTAGTGTTAACCCTACATTATTAGAGATCTCAGAGATACACCTTTTTAGGGGGCAATCTACAGTAGGGTCTGGGGTTGGGGAAACACTGATGTTACACCAATTCTACATAGTTAGTAGGTGGTCTTCTGATTACATGGCAAATTGATTAATTAGTAAATCTAAGGCAGTGTTTTTCATTAGAAATATAGTAATGAAAGGTTTAATGACATAGGGAGTGTCTTTTATTGGAAATATAGTAATGAAAGGTTTAATGACATAGGGAGTGTCTTTTATTGGAAATATAGTAATGAAAGGTTTAATGACATAGGTAGTGTCTTTTATTGGAAATATAGTAATGAAAGGTTTAATGACATAGGGAGTGTCTTTTATTGGAAATATAGTAATGAAAGGTTTAATGACATAGGGAGTGTCTTTTATTGGAAATATAGTAATGAAAGGTTTAATGACATAGGTAGTGTCTTTTATTGGAAATATAGTAATGAAAGGTTTAATGACATAGGGAGTGTCTTTTATTGGAAATATAGTAATGAAAGGTTTAATGACATAGGTAGTGTCTTTTATTGGAAATATAGTAATGAAAGGTTTAATGACATAGGGAGTGTCTTTTATTGGAAATATAGTAATGAAAGGTTTAATGACATAGGGAGTGTCTTTTATTGGAAATATAGTAATGAAAGGTTTAATGACATAGGTAGTGTCTTTTATTGGAAATATAGTAATGAAAGGTTTAATGACATAGGTAGTGTCTTTTATTGGAAATATAGTAATGAAAGGTTTAATGACATAGGGAGTGTCTTTCATTAGAAATATAGTAATGAAAGGTTTAATGACATAGGTAGTGTCTTTTATTGGAAATATAGTAATGAAAGGTTTAATGACATAGGTAGTGTCTTTCATTAGAAATATAGTAATGAAAGGTTTAATGACATAGGGAATGTCTTTTATTGGAAATATAGTAATGAAAGGTTTAATGACATAGGTAGTGTCTTTCATTAGAAATATAGTAATGAAAGGTTTAATGACATAGGGAATGTCTTTCATTAGAAATATAGTAATGAAAGGTTTAATGACATAGGTAGTGTCTTTCATTGGAAATATAGTAATGAAAGGTTTAATGACATAGGTAGTGTCTTTCATTAGAAATATAGTAATGAAAGGTTTAATGACATAGGGAATGTCTTTCATTAGAAATATAGTAATGAAAGGTTTAATGACATAGGTAGTGTCTTTTATTGGAAATATAGTAATGAAAGGTTTAATGACATAGGGAGTGTCTTTTATTGGAAATATAGTAATGAAAGGTTTAATGACATAGGTAGTGTCTTTCATTAGAAATATAGTAATGAAAGGTTTAATGACATAGGTAGTGTCTTTTATTGGAAATATAGTAATGAAAGGTTTAATGACATAGGTAGTGTCTTTCATTAGAAATATAGTAATGAAAGGTTTAATGACATAGGTAGTGTCTTTCATTAGAAATATAGTAATGAAAGGGTTAATGACATAGGTAGTGTCTTTCATTAGAAATATAGTAATGAAAGGGTTAATGACATAGGTAGTGTCTTTCATTAGAAATATAGTAATGAAAGGGTTAATGACATAGGTAGTGTCTTTCATTAGAAATATAGTAATGAAAGGTTTAATGACATAGGTAGTGTCTTTCATTAGAAATATAGTAATGAAAGGGTTAATGACATAGGTAGTGTCTTTCATTAGAAATATGGTAATGAAAGGGTTAATGACATAGGTAGTGTCTTTCATTAGAAATATGGTAATGAAAGGGTTAATGACATAGGTAGTGTCTTTCATTAGAAATATGGTAATGAAAGGGTTAATGACATAAGGAGTGTCTTTCATTAGAAATATAGTAATGAAAGGGTTAATGACATAGGTAGTGTCTTTCATTAGAAATATGGTAATGAAAGTATACACCGTTTGGCTATATATTTAAGAGGTTCACTGCACAATCATTAAGTCCCAGGTTCTATCACACTGTGAGGTATCTTGCTCAAGTGTCATTGACCATAGCCTTGGGTTAACCCATGTCTTGGGTCAAGCCATGTTTTGGGTCAACCAATTTTTTGGGGTCAACTCATATGCCAAGAGTCAATCCATACCTTGGGTCACCCAAGCTTAGGGTCACACATGCTTTGCATCAACCCATATCTTGGGTTAACCCATACCTTATGAGTGAAACTGGCTAAATGGAACCTAGTTGTATGAACTGCACCTATGAGACACTATGTTACACTGAATCTCCCTGAGATTTACATTAATTGTACCTGTGTCTGTGGATCAGTCATCCACTAACATGTTAATTTTGTGAGCTTGCACTGTTGATTGAATTACTGGAACAATCCTCATTGAAACTGGTGGAGGCCAGCTCCACCTTTCATTTGGTAATTAAAAGGTTAATGTTAAAACAGGTAACTTAGATACTTGATAAATAGAGATCGATAAAATAAGCACCTGACTGAAATTGAAGTACCATATATACTTGAATATAAGCCAACCCCTATTCTATGTCTGAGAAATGGGCAAAATTTCAAACCCTGTTTATAAACCAAGGCAGGTAATTAACACATTATGTTTAGATGGTGAAGTTTTGAAATTCTCAAGAGTGGAGAATATATTTATGAAGTTTTAATATTTGATATTTAAAATGTATAAAGTGTCGTTTACTGTGTAGTTTTTGTTTCATAACTCCATTATGTAATGAATTTTTATCATTTCATCTGTTTTATAGTTTCATCAAATTTCTCTAATTTTTGTTTAATTCCAGCTCCTCACATGCTGGGAGTAATTTGAAACAAGGGATCGAATAAGAGAACTTTGTATGGAGATTCATAGAATAGAGCAAGGAGGAAGTGTCAGCAAATGAGAGAGTGATAGAAGGGAGAGTGAGAACAATAAAATACAAGTGAGAAGTAAGATTTCAATCTTACATAAGATTGAAAGAAAAAGTATTATTAAAACAGTTGGCACGCGTGTCTGCGTGTGCATATATGTGCGTACATATATGTGTATGGGATATTTATGTATTAAAAAGTTAAAATTATAAAAAAATTGTTGGAAATATTTTCAAAGTAAAATGATACAAATGTTGATGTATTAGTTAGAAAAACTGTGTTGTATTGTAAAATAATCACTCCAGATATTTTAGCATTATATTTGAAGTTGGTGAAAATCGGCAAAATATTCACCCCAAATATAAGCCAACCTCTATTTTACCATCGATTTCTTTGTCAAATATTTCTTGGTTTACATAAGAGTGTTCAGTGTATACAGTAAATACTGGCGTCAATGTGGATAAACTAAAACCCTTGAGGGCAGTACCCTGGCAGGGCTGCATTCCTCTGACTGACACCACCAAGAAGGAATTTAAATAAAAGAAAAAAAAAACTAAAAAAATAGTAGTAGTAGCAGTAGTAGTGTTTGTAGTAGTGGTAGTAATAGCAGTGGTAGTAGTAGTAGTAATAGTACCAACAACAATAGTAGTAGTGGTAGTAGTAACTGCAGTAGCTGTATTAATAGTAGTAGTAGTTGCAGTAATAGTAGTAGTAGTAGTAGTAGTAATAGTAGTAGTATTTACAAAAAAAAAAAAAGGTCGGGTCAGGGCTTACTAAGTAAACTTGTTCAACTTACCCTGTTAGCTGTGTTGACATTTACATTATTTGCCATCGTTAGTAACTCCTTTAAACCAGCCAAGTTACCTTCCTCAGCACTCTGGAATAATGCTGCCATGACCACATTCTCAGCTTTGTCCTACAACAGTAACAACAACAGTAATAACATGCAGTATATACAATACAAACAACACCATGAATACAAGTTTCAAATACTACTTAAGGTCTTTTTTATACAAACAGTTTCAATGAAAAGGGATTTACATTGAAGAGGAGAGGGGGAAAAAACATCAACATCTTGTTCGGAAATATGTACTGATTATATATATATCTATGGTGGTGGTGGTGGTGGTGGTGGTGGTGTTGGAGGATGCGGTGGTGGTGATATTGGTTGTTGTGGTGCTGGCGGTAGTATTGGTGGTGGTAGTGGTGTTGGTTGTTATGATAGTGATGATGAGTGTAATGGTGGTGGTGCTGGTGGTTATGGTGATGATGGTGGTAGTATTGGTGGTGGTAGTGGTGTTGGCTGTTGTGGTGGTGATGGTGATGTTAGTGGTGCTGCTGGTCGTAGTGTTGGTGATGATAGTGGTGTTGGTGGTGGTAGTGGTGTTGGTGGTGGTAGTGATGATGGTGGTGGTGGTGGGGTTTGGTTGTTGGGGGATGTGGTGGTGGTGTTGGTGATGTTAGTGGTGTTGATGGATGTAATGGTGGTGGTGCTGGTGATGATGGTGGTAGTGGTGGTGGTGATGATGATGGTGGTAGTAGTAGTGGTGGTGATGATGATGGTGGTGGTGATAGTGGTGGTAGTGATGATGGTGGTGATAGTGGTGGTGCTGGTGGTAGTATTGGTGGTGGTGGTGATAGTGGTGTTGGTGGTGCTGATGGTAGTATTGGTGGTGGTGGTGATAGTGGTGTTGGTGGTGCTGATGGTAGTATTGGTGGTGGTGGTGATAGTGGTGTTGGTGGTGCTGATGGTAATGTAGAGTTAAGATTTTAGCTATAAATCCAGCAGTAGTAGATCTAAAGTTATAGGGTCATCCTCCTCCACACCCTCATCCCTCTCATCATCATCATCATCATCATCATATCTGTTTTCATGTTGGCATGGGCTGGACACATCATATTCTGTGACTAGACAGATCAGATGATCATATCTTGCTCAAACATTCCATTCTGGCATGCTCTCTAACAAGTTTACAGAGAGCACTGGGTGTATTTCATCATGATACCAGCACTACTACTTTACAGAGTGTACTGGGTGTATTTCATCATGATACCAGCACTACTACTTTACAGAGTGCACTGGGTGTATTTCATCATGATACCAGCACTACTATTTTACAGAGTGCACTGGGTGTATTTCATCATGATACCAGCACTACTATTTTACAGAGTGCACTGGGTGCATTTCATCAGGATACCAGCACTACTACTTTACAGAGTGTACTGGGTGTTTTATAATATCGCACCAGCACTACCACGGGCAGTAAACGTAGAGGGTATATTGAGGGTAGATTGTATGATGTCTGTGTACGTTGTATGTAGTGTGTTGTGTGTGTATGTAGTGATGTGTGTGTATGTAGTGTGATGTGTGTGTATGTAGTGTAATGTGTGCGTATGTAGTGTGATGTGTGTGTGTATGTAGTGTGATGTGTGTGTGTATGTAGTGTGATGTGTGTGTGTATGTAGTGTGATGTTACACGGTAGTGAGACATGGGTGGTAAATGTAGAGGGTATATTGAGGGTAGATTGTATGATGTCTGTGTATGCTGTATGTAGTGTGATGTTACATGGTAGTGAGACATGAGCAGTAAATGTAGAGGATATGTGATGGCTGGAGAGAAAGGAAGATACATAATTGAATATGTGGTGTTAGTATACATGACTGATGTAGTCACTAAGAGAGAAGCTGGGTATAAGAGGAACCAAATGTGGAGAGCAAGATGGTGCTGGTGTAGACACGAGATGAATATGGCTGATATAATGATGGGTGAAGAAGAAGAATAGTTCTGAGTGGAAGGTAGCTGCAGTAGAGGAAGACCTGGGCTTAAGTGGTGTGAGATAATCTCAAATGGTTGAACCTCACAGAAATGATGAAGGGACCACCACCACAACTACTAGTACTACATCCTCCACCACCACAACTACTAGTACTACATCCTCCACCACCACAACTACTAGTACTACATCCTCCACCACCACAACTACTAGTACTACATCCTCCACTACCACAACTACTAGATCCTCCACCACCACAACTACTACACTCCCCACCACAACTACTAGTACTACACCCTTCACCACCACAACTACTACACTCCCCACCACCACAACTACTAGTACTACATCCTCCACCACAACTACTAGTACTACATCTTCCACCACCACAACTACTAGTACTACACCTCCCACCACAACTACTAGTACTACATCCTCACCACCACCCTCATGATATCTGTATTGTTCTTTTTACTTGATTTTGTTACTAATGAGCGAAATATATTGATTGGAATAATTATGTGGTGGTGGAGGTGGCGTTTATGAAGTTTTTTGATAATAGAGTGTTGATAATGGTGGTGACATTTTGATGGTGGTGGTGGTGGTGGTAGTGCCAGCGGTGGTGGCAGTGGTGGTGGTGGTGGTAGTAGTGCTGGCGGTGGTTGTAGTGGCGGCAGTGGTGGTGGTGGTAGTGGTGGTGGTGGTAGTGGTGGTGGTAGTGGTGGTAGTAGTAGTGCTGGCCATGACACTGAGATCTTAAATGCACAATATATCACAAAGTACTGATGGTTAATTCAGAAAAGATAACAGTTCTGATTCACACACACACACACACACACAGGTATAGGTGTGTGTGTGAGGGTGTAGTGGCTGGTGTGTGTGTGAGGGTGTAGTGGCTGGTGTGTGGAGGCAGTAGGGTGGGGGAAGTGTGGGAATGATACATGCTGATAACACTGGGTGGAATAGAGTTTCTATGGTTCAAATTCCACCTATCCCTTTACACCAGAATGTGTAACATGTTTGTGTAACATAACACATGTTAAGGTAACATTACTGTAACATAACACACCATCACACATGTAACACAACACACCATCACACATGTAACACAACACACCATGATACACGTAACACAACACACTGTCACACATGTAACAACACACCATGACATGTAACACAACACACCATCACACATGTAACACAACACACCATGACACACGTAACACAACACACTGTCACACATGTAACAACACACCATGACACATGTAACAACACACCATGACATGTAACACAACACACCATCACACATGTAACACAACATCACACATGTAAGAACACACCATGACACATGTAACACAACCCACCATGACACATGTAACATAACACACCATGACATGTAACAACATACCATCACACATGTAACAACACACCATGACATGTAACAACACACCTGTAACAACACACCATGAGACATGTAACACAACACACCATGACACATGTAACACAACACACCATGACATGTAACAACATACCTGTAACAACACACCATGAGACATGTAACACAACACACCATGAGACATGTAACACAGAAACATATAGAGTCACAAACACACACAAACAGAAGCATATACAGAAACATACATATATACATATACATACATAAACAGAAACACACACATACAAACAACCACATAAACAGAAACACACACATACAAATATAGTAATTAGCCCAAGACAGGTAGAGCCTCAGGTAAAATGTCTTGTATATCTATTCCAGTTGTGACATGGATCCATCAGAATAACCACCACACCAAACTCTGTTTCACAATATACCCCCCACACCGCACCACTAACATACTCACCCCACTGTCCTATAATTCACTCCCACATCACCACGGGGGAGGGGGGTGGACTGTCCCACTCCATACACCCTATTGAACCCACCACATTGTCCCCCCTCCCTGCCATTCACCCCCAACACTGTCCCACCATTCACCCCCAATACTGTCCCACCATTCACCTCTCCTCCACTGTCCCATCATTCACCCCCCCCCCACTGTCCACCACTCACCCCCCCACCATACTAACATATGTTTGAAGGTCTACTATTTCCTATCTCAAGTAGGTCAGTGGAAGAATATTTTTATAAAACATTAGAGAGACAAAACAAAATAAATTAATGTAGGAAATCAGTGGTGGTGTGGTGGTGTTGATAGTGGGGGGTGGTAGCTTTGGTGTTGGTGGTGGAGTGTCGTTGTTGGTGGTGTGGTGGTGGAGGTAGGTGTGGGAATGTAGTATTAATTAGCAGGTATTTTTGTAGCATAATTACAGTCACTGATATATGAAAGACATTGAGTTGTTACAAAAGTGTGTTTGTGTGTGTGTGTGAGAGAGAGAGAGAGCTAGAGTGAGTGAGTGAGTGAGAGAGCTAGAGTGAGTGAGTGAGTGAGTGAGAGAGCTAGAGTGAGTGAGTGAGTGAGAGAGAGAGAGCTAGAGTGAGTGAGTGAGTGAGTGAGTGAGTGTGTAAAACATTATGTGTAGCTGTCTTACAAAAGTACATATATATATCCAATATAAATTAAAAATAAAATTAGAATTTGTTTTTTTGCTCTAACATAGTGGATACGTAAATGAAGAGAGATACACAATCTTGACAAAGGGCAATAACCCAGAAACAATATTGTCAATTATTTCTCTGTCACCTCTAGAACAAAATGGTCATCTAAAAAACATATCATAATGAGGCTGTTTGTTTGCAAACAAATTGAATATTATGCTTTTCTTCCTTTCGGGGTGATAAAATAAAGTACCAGTAATGCACTGGGGTTGATTTAATCGACTATCCCCTCCCACCAAATTTCTGGCCTTGTGCCTATAGTATAAATCATTCGATATAAAATTCACAAATCAATATAAATTGATTTAGATACAAAAGAAAAATATTTTTGTAAAACACCTAAAAATATAAAAAATGTCTACAAGTAAAATATGGGTACATAGTACAATTTAGCAGATAGTATATATCATCATTGTCATTTTAACATCAGCTAGCAAGAGTTGGATGGTTCTACATAGACTAAGTCAGTACTGAGGTGAGGCTACTGACCTCCCAGACAGGCCAGGCAAGGGGGTCTGTATCTCGTTTACATGTGGTCTCATTTTACTGAGTGCACAAAAAGAGATTGTCATATCTTTGACACAACTGAAGAGTCCTCCCAACTCTTTGTTTGGCAACCTTTCTATGACTGGATACTCTTCCTTCAACCAACTACTTTACAGCGTGTACTGGGTGCATTTATAGGGTAGATCACCAACACCAGGGTCCTCCTAACCTTTGTTACAGTGGGTGGTGTTAGGAAAGGCTTCCCGCCATAGAAACCATGTGAAATAGGGCTGACATGAGCCTTCAATCAGAGTACAACTTCTTTGGTGCTGGTGCCATGACAAATGCACCCAGTACATCCTGTAAAGTGGTTGGTGGTTCCAACCATTCCTATTACCAGTAACCCCCTCCACCACCATCACCACCACTACCAGCAACACTACAACCAGCACCACCACCCCACCAACTTCCTCAATCAGAAGCTCTACCCTCTGCTGTTGTTGTTATTCTGCTACTATATTCTATCTTCTCTATTAATTGATTTTGTCTTCTCTTCAGTCTATATCTGAGTCAGCAGATGTGACAGGTTGGCTACAATTGTGTCACCTATTTCATACTTAGACAAGGAAGGAAAGTTGACTTTTTTGTTAAAAACTCGCACAAAAATTTAATATATCAAACACACACACATCTATCTATCCACAAACAATACAGGGAAATGAGGTTGTAAACACATTCTTGTATATTATATCATCATTTCATCATCATTTCATTTTACGTCCGCTTTTCCCTGCTTGCAAGGGTGGGACGGGAACTGATTCTGGCTTGATTTCTACAGCTGGATGCCCTTCCTAACACCAACCTCATTTACAGTGAGTGCTGGGTGCTTTTTTGCCGTGGTACCTGCACGACCACTTTGCAGTGGAATGATATGGACCCTAGTCCCTATCATCTCATTTCTACAGCTGAGTAAACTGGAGCAATGTGAAATAAAGTGTCTTGCTCAAGGAAACACATCACCCAGTCTGAGAATTGAACTCACAACCTTTCGATTGCAAGGCCAATGCTCTAACCACTAAGCCATGTGCCTCCATATATGTATATGAATATATATATATATATAAATGTAAGTATGTATGTATACGTACATACATATATGTACGTATCGGTTTACCAAACATTTATTATAATGTTCGGTTTGTTTGTTTGTAAACAAACAAACAGCCCGAATTACGCTGTACAGTGTTCAGGCAACCATCGTCGCCCTTTTGTTCAACACTGACACAGGAACGATATACTAGTTTCAAGCTTATTAGCTATCGTCAGCATCGTATACCTTTCTGCCAGATGATTGAACGTCTGAAAGTATATACTTTCCTTATGCATATTTACGGCTGAGCAGCTTAATTTGCATTTCGAGTGAGTTAGTTGGCCAGAAGCACTGAAAACGATAAATGGAAAAGAATGAAACGAAATTTCATTTCTCACTCTTAGTACGGCTGGTACTTAAATGTGTCAGATACTTTGTGCGTCAGTGTTGAACAAAAGGGCGACGATGGTTGCCTGAACACTGTACGACATAATTCGGGCTGTTTGTTTGTTTGTTTGTTTACAAACAAACAAACCGAACATTATAATAAATGTTCGGTAAACCGAAACGTACATATATATATATGTGTGCATGTATGTATAAATATACATACTACTGTACGTCTGTATACATATATGTATGTACGTCTGTATACATATATGTATGTACGTATACATACATACTTACATTTAAGTATCAGCCACACTAAGAGTGAGAAATGAAATTTCGTTTCATTATTTTTTATATATATATATATAACGAAGGAAATGTGGTAAGGAACCAGGTGGAGCATAACGCACCAAAGTACTCAATACATAGGGTAGTAGAGTGGGTAATAGGAACGAGTAGGACCCCGACGGCTGAGCTCAAGCCGTTTCGACGGCTAATTCTGGATGATTTTAGTCCAGAATTAGCCGTCGAAACGGCTTGAGCTCAGCCGTCGGGGTCCTACTCGTTCCTATATATATATATATATATATATGTATATGAATATATATACATATATATATATATATATATACACGTATTGTCACCATCATCATTACTATCACCATTGTTATCATCATTACCACCACCACCACCACCATCCTCATTATCATTTTATGGCCACTTTCCATGCTGGAATGGGTTGGACAAGTTATCACAGTCTCAGGCAACACATCTTGCTTGTTATGTACTGGGTGCATTTTTGTGCCACCAGCACTACCTGGGTAAACTTTGCTGTGGCACTAACACCAACCACTTTACAGGGTGTACTGGGTGCATGTTTTGTGACACCAACACTACATGGTTGCACTTTGTCATGGCACTAACACTAACCATTTTACAGGGTGCACTGGGTGCATGTTTTGTGACACAAGCACTGCCTGGTTACACTGTTCTGACACTAACATTACTACTTTACAGTGTATACTGGGTGCATGTTTTGTGACACAAGCTGGGTGCATCATTTCAATTCTCCCCCACATCTAACTTGTTCCAGTTTTTGTCATGTTTGCTTTACTTGCTTTTTATTTTCAGTAAAAATAGGGTGGGGTATGTTGTATGTGGGTGACAGGATAAAATGTCAGGAATAAGTCAAGGACATGGCAACCTCCCTAGTGTTGGTGATCTACATAATAAAAACACCCAGTACAGGCTGTAAAGTGGTTAGTGAGAGGAAAGGCAACCAGCTGTAGAAAGCTTGCCAAACAA
This sequence comes from Eledone cirrhosa, assembly GCA_964016885.1. Lineage (NCBI taxonomy): Eukaryota > Metazoa > Mollusca > Cephalopoda > Octopoda > Eledonidae > Eledone > Eledone cirrhosa. The sequence continues at coordinate 31,828,819 of OZ024742.1, read as the reverse complement.
AGGGTTGGAAGGATCCTTCAGTTGAGTCAAGGACATGACAACCTCTTCTGTGCACTTGGTAGAACATGTGACTGTACATAACAATACAACAGATCCCTGGCTTGTCAGTAGTCCCCCCCCCCCTTTAGTACTGACTTGGTCTACGTAGACTCACCCAACCCTTGATTACAGAGAAAGAGGACATTATAATGACAATGATGATGATGAATGAAAAAAATATAGGGGTGGAAGCATGTTGGATGTGGGTGAAGGGGTGGGGATATGATGGTAGTAATGTAGAATATAGGGGTGGGAGCATGTTGGATGTGGGTGAAGGGGTGGGGATATGATGGTAGTAATGTAGAATATAGGGGTGGGAGCTTGTTGAGTGTGCGTGAAGGGGTGGGGGAAACGATGCTAGTAATAAAGACATATAAGGGTGGGAGCTTGTTGAGTGTGGAGACATGATGGTAGTGTTGCAGACATATAGGGGCGGGAGCTGGTTGGATGTGGGTGAAGGGATGGGGATATGTTGGTAGTAATGTAGAATATAGGGGTGGGAGCATGTTGGATGTGGGTGAAGGGATGGGGATATGTTGGTAGTAATGTAGAATATATAGGGGTTAACTTCTGCTGGGATTTCCATGAGATTTTATTTTTTATGAGACATTTGTGTGCATGTAAATATGACTATTTGCATACGGATTGTGGGAGGAAGTGCACTTATTGAATTGACAGTTATGACACTCCCGCCCCTGCTCCTTTTTAAATTGTTAACTACTCAACTATGAAACAGGGGCAGTTAATGTACTTCCCTCACCTGCCAGGTAAATGAAGCAATGACTGAAATAAAGAACACTCCTCATTACATATTTCATTTCATTTTCATTTTACGTCCTCTTTTCCCTGCTTGCAAGGGTGGGACGGGAACTAATTCTGGCTTGATTTCTACAGCTGGATGCCCTTCCTAACACCAACCTCATTTACAGTGAGTGCTGGGTGCTTTTTTGCTGTGGCACCTCCACAACCACTTTGCAGTGGAATGATAGGGACCCCAGCCCCTATCATCTCATTTCTACAGCTGAGTAAACTGGAGCAATGTGAAATAAAGTGTCTTGCTCAAGGAAACAACACATCACCCGGTCTGAGAATTGAACTCACAACCTTTTGATTGCATGTATATATATATATATAGGTGTGTGTGCCAACTTTGTCTTTCATCCATTCAAGATTGATAAAACAAGTACCAGTCACATACTGGGGTCGATTCTTCCTCTATATCTCTCACTCTCTAGCCTTCTCCAGAAGAAATCTGCTGTGATCAGACCTGGTGAAGAGATGGGTTCTGCCATGTTTAAAACAATACCCTAGTAACGCTGTATGTCAATATAACACCTATGACTACTTGGGATTTACGGGACCATACAGAGCTATGTGTGTGTGTGTGTGTGTGTGTGTGTGTGTGTGTGTGTGTGTGTGTGTGTGTGTGTGTGTGTGTGTGTGTGTGTGTGTGTGTGTGTGGATATAACATCATCATTATCACTGCTTTACATGTGTTCCATCCTGGCATGGGTGGGAATACATGCATACATATGTGTGTGTGTGTGTATAATACACCCATATACATATGTGTGTATATATACACATATACATATGTGTGTATATATACACATATACTTGTGTGTGAGTTTGTTAAAAAGTAAAAGTGTAAAGGCACAGAGATATATTTAAAGATCATGTTTTTCTTTAATCCGACAGAATAAATATTTTTATAATTGTTGCATTAAATAGAAAGTTTGGTCAAATATTACTAGTTTCAATTGGTATGTCTACCTCATCAAATATTAAAGGTTTGTTCTCATATTCTGTGTGTGTGCATATATACATATATATCATCATCATCATTTCATTTTACGTCTTTTTTTCCCTGCTTGCAAGGGTGGGACGGGAACTGATTCTGGCTTGATTTCTACAGCTGGATGCCCTTCCTAACACTAACCTCATTTACAGTGAGTGCTGGGTGCTTTTTTGCCGTGGCACCTGCACGACCACTTTGCAGTGGAATGATAGGGACCCCAGTCCCTATCATCTCATTTCTACAGCTGAGTAAACTGGAGCAATGTAAAATAAAGTGTTTTGCTCAAGGAAACAACACATCACCCGGTCTGAGAATTGAACTCACAACCTTTCGATTGCAAGGCCAATGCTCTAACCACTAAGTCATGTGCCTCCATATATATATATAACTGACCTATATATATATATCAGGATGGATTCAGTTTGAAACTGGTTAAACCATTACTCAACAGAGAACTCGATACTTGGGGTATTAGAGTGTGGTTATATTATAAAGAGTCGGGACCCCAACGGCTGAGCTCTTGCTGTTTCAACAGCTAGTACCAGACTATATATATATATATATATAGGTCAGTGTGTGTGTGTGTGTGTGTGTGTGTGTGTGTGTGTGTGTGTGTGTGTGTGTATATATATATATATATATATATATATATATATGTATCTGTGTGTGTATGTATTTACATGTATATATGTGTGTGTGTGCTCCTATTTTACTCCTGTCGCCACCATAAGCCCTATTTTCCACCTCCACCAACCCCCTACATAGTCAACTTAGCCAACTTGACTGACCTCCTTCTGTTAAAATATAACCACAGTGAAGTAGTTCGTTCCTCTATTGACTGTCTTGACAAATTTCTCAAGTTAAAGTGGTCTCTTATAGACATATACACACACACACCAAGCTGTATATACATGCACACATCTTGGTCAGTTATATATATACATGTATATTTATATGTGTGTGGGGGTATATAAGTGTACATCAGGGTCATGCCTCACCTTTAAACCTTGACTCATTTTCAGGATATCTGACTAAGACAAGGTAAATGTGACTTAACAAGGCTATGTTTCACAAAGTGTATATATATACACACACACACACACGCATAGGTAAAAAGTAAAAGTTAAAACACAACATTTATGTGTTGAAGACAATAACCATATATATATATATTTATAAGAAATGAGTTTTTTTTAAATTAAAAAAACAGATGTCCTACATGGGTGAAAGTATAAGGAAAAGAAATCAAAAATGCAACTGGAGTCTTTTTAAGAATATTTATTTATTTCCTTTACAGTTTCACAGTTCTTATGCTTTTCAAAAGTATTATTGAGATGGAGGCTTTGTGGTTTCTCTCTCTCTCTCTCTCATATATATATATATATATATCATCGTTTTTATGTCCGTTTTTCCATGCTTGCATGGGTTGGACTAATATATATATATATATATATATATAGTATTAATTATACTATTTATGGTTATGCAAATACAAAAACCTTTTGCAGTTATATATATTTTTATAAACCCTAAATAGTGGTAGGCAGTAATATATTACTACCTTATTACCAGTAAGTTAAATAGCTCAATGTAAAAATATCAGATGATTTACAGAGCAGTTATATGAATTATAATAATCAAAGAATTGTTCAAAACATTTTTATGCTTACAACTGTTTCCTCCAAACCGAGGTTTGGATTCTTCGGAGCAATTTATTATTGAATGAACACTTATATGACCTCCTTTTCACCCAAGAGACATACAGATACATATGCAAATATTGTGGGTCAACATTCATTATAACATTTAGAGTGGCAGTACACACTTAGAGATTACATTCATATTAAAAGATACAATCAAAAATACAGGTTAAAATACAACATGAAATTAAGCGGTTATATAGTGCAAAGGTTATATGTGTGGCAAGTATGTGCGTCTTGTTTATATAGTGTGGCAGAGAGTTACGTGTAGTAGAAGCACTTAAGCAGGTAATCGAGTGTTAAGGTTGTTGATCTGGTGATGAATTCTTTATATGATTGTTATAGTCTGTGTGTGGAGAAATAATATAAGTATTAAAAATAGTGTAAGCATTAAAAATATTGGAAATGCGTAGCGAAGCGATGATATGGATTTCATGCACTGCAACATTTTCATAGTCTGGGGAGCGTATTTTTCAGATTATATGCCCCTCACATAATCCACGACGATTCGATATTGGGCGTTTGACAATCCAGTTAGAGAATTGTATTCTGATGTTCTTTGGCTCAATACAGGAGGATGTTACGTTGCGAGAATCGACATCGAATTACTATATAACCGCTTAATTTCATGTTGTATTTTAACCTGTATTTTTTATTGTATCTTTTAATATGAATGTAATCTCTAAATGCGTACTGCCACTCTAAATGTTATAATGAATGTTGACCCACAATATTTGCATATGTATCTGTATGTCTCTTGGGTGAAAAGGAGGTCATATAAGTGTTCATTCAATAATAAATTGCTCCGAAGAATCCAAACCTCGGTTTGGAGGAAACAGTTGTAAGCATAAAAATGTTTTGAACAGTTCTTTGATTATTATAATTCATATATATATATATATATATATATATATATATATAAAAGAGAGGCATTGAGGAAGATACAAAATTATTTGAAGAACTGGGGCAGTTAATGCTGGATCACGTGAGAGGGAAATGTTTTATCATGTCACCATGGGTGGGAATATGTGTGTGTGCATATATAAATATATATGCACAGACATATATTTCCACCCATGGTAACATAAAACCTTTCCCTCTCACATGATCCAGCAATGACTGCCTCAGTTCTTCACCAAATAATTTTGTATTTTCCTCAATGACTATCTTTAATATCTTGAGAGGTCTACTGTGTTTGTATTTCACATCAGTGGACTCCCATAGTAAAAGTTTTGGAGCAGGTTCATTACCTCTCAAATATACACAAACTACACATAATCTGTATTATATATGCATACTAATTATAGAATAGATGATGAGATTATGAAAACCCTTGTAAAATGAAACACAAAACAGTAAACTAACAATAAGAGTTTACTAGGATAACAATCAAACTGAAAACCTTATTCACACTAAACCACAAGAATGTAAACCCACAAACAAATTTCTAAAGACAAAGATAATATATACATTTGATTACATACATGTAAACATCGTGACTAGAAATGTTTTATTGGCTATACAAGTACAACACTATCTCGCCCACTCAGCAGTCACCAACTACAAAAAACTATTACAATGCATGAGATAGGAAAACTTTAGCAGACAACATATCTATACTCTACAGAATTCCCCACCCAAATAACTGATAATTAATGCTAGAAGCCATATTTGAAACACAGACAACATACATCACTCATAAATAAAAATAAATACTTTAGTGATAATGTATAAATCTAATGGTCAACATTTCAAATTCCAGCAAGACTGAAACCAGTGAAAGAATAGTGCTCCATATATGGTCAATGTGGTCACCGTCTAGGGACTGAAACCAGTAAAATGTGGTGCCCCAGCAAGGCCACAGTCTAATGACTGACACCAATAAAAGATGGTGTTCCAGCATGGCCACAGTCTAATGACTGAAACCAAGAAAAGGTGGTGCCCCAGCATGGCCACAGCCTAATGACTGAAACCAATAAAAGATGGTGTCCCAGCATGGCCACAGTCTAATGACTGGAACCAATAAAAGGTGGTGCCCTAGCATGGCCACAGTCTAATGACTGAAACCAGTAAAAGAATTAGGTACATGACTGGTGACATATGATATTGTGGAATTTAGGGGGGGGGGGTATTTTTTTCATTAATTTTGTGATTTTAACAAAACACAACTGATGTGTCACAAATAATTGAATTTTTTTTTTGAAGTGTGTCATCAATGTGAAATATTTTGAAAGTTCTGATTTAAACATTGGGATGGGGGGTGGGGGGTGGGGGGGGGGGGGACTGGCCTGTTAAAAGAAGGTAGCTATGGTGATCTTTACAATGGACTTGGTCAATAGCCAGATCTTCTGGCCTACACATGACAACAGCTGTTCAATAAAATCCACAGTGTGGTGAAGGGGTTAATCATTAAATTATCAATAGTAGCTGGAAATTATGTGCATCATCATCATCATCACCATCATCATTTAATATCCACTTTCCATGCTAAGAAAGGGTTTGACAGGTCAACACAGACCAAGCTAGTACTAAAGCAGGGCCCACTGTACAGTGAAAGTATATAAACCATATTATAAATGGCCAACCATTTCACAGTCTTCATTTAACCCTTTAGCATTTACATTACTCTGTATATACTATTGGATTTCCATGGTAAACACTTTACCTTACATAATATCTCACATAATATCGAATCTATGAGATTTTGATATTATTTATTTTGAAAACACAGGGTTAGGGTTAAGTTACAGCTGATTTGAATAGGAAAAGTTAAGATAATTCTGGCTGGATATGGCCAGCTTAAATGCTATAGTGTTAATACTAGTACAGTATATTGGTCCTCTTCTATATTGTGATCAAGGGGTCTTTACCTCTATATTGGTCAACCATTTCACAGTCTATATTTAATACTAATATTCTATATTGCATCCAGTCCACTGTGTAAGATGGCATGCTAGTGCCACAACAAAAAAACTAACAAACAAACAAACAAAAAAATACACACTCAGTTCACCCTGTCACATAATCGTAGTAGTACCATGACATAAAGCACCCAGTCTGCCCTGTAAGGTGGTTGTGCTGGTGACACAATGAAAAAGCACACAGTCCACACTGTCACAGTCGTGGTAGTACCATGATATAAAGCACCCACTTCACCCTGTAACATGGTAGAGAACAAGCAAAAACAGATCTGTATGAGCAAAACATGGTCACCTGACGTGACTTGTCTCATAACATGACTACCCATCTAACTCATTCAAGCATGGAAAATAGACATATGATGATGATGATGATGTAACCCAGGTGTTCTGGTTCTCCCATCATACTGCCAACAACTTTAGAGTGGGACCTGGGACATGAGAAAAGAGTAAGAGGGGAGGAGATGGGACTGGAGGGTCTGGGTTGTTGTTCTTTAGTTCCATGTCTGTTCTGCTCCAATCGATCAAAGACATTCCGGACGTGACCATCCAGATATTTTAATTCCCCCAGACATAATAATTTAGAGACTACATTATCTAATGCGTCTTATCCTTTTTAAAGATGGTAGGGTGTGATTTGAGGCAGACTTGGCTGCTATTTTCACAGATCAAGCAACCACTTAAAGGCCTCTCTATTTGCCCGTGGTATATGCCAGAGACATTATTAGGAATTAGACAGTATGGTCACAGTTGGGATGTCTTTCATCATAGTTTTGCTTGATTACAGCAGACCTGGGACAAATCAACAATAGGAGAGAATGTCCAACCAGTCAACCATTCTGAAAGTCAGTCATCCATTCTACCAACCAATCAACTAGCCAACAAGCCATCCAATCAGTTTACCAATCAACCAGCTTGCCTGCCAGTCAATCAACCAACCACCCAACCAGCTTCCAAGCTAACCACTCCATTAGCCAACTAGCCAATCAACTATCCATTCAACCAGTCCACCCATCAGCTATCCATTCATTCATCCAACCAGCGAACCATCCAACCAACCAGTCCACCAAGCAGCCAATCAACTATCCTACCATCCGTCCAACCAGTCAGCCATCCAATCATCTAACCAACTAACCATCCACCCAACGACAAATTCACCGAACCATCCCCCCAACCACCCAGCCACCCAACCATCCCCCCAACCACCCAGCCAGTTTAAAGCCAGTGTATGGATCAACTTAGTAAACCATATCAATGATTCTAACAATAAGTAAATAAGTAAGAAAGGGATATATATTGCTTGTTTCTGATTAATAAAGGAGGTCTCCTGTAGAAAGCGTTGACATACAAGTATATTGATTTTTCACCTGAACACTCACAGCATATCAAATATTTGCTATATCACAAACACACATCTTTTTCTCCACAGACAGAAAATAGTTAAATAATCAACCTTCAACAACTACTCTCAAACCAAATTGTTGGTTATTTTCAAAATTATTTGAATATCATAGGCAGTTCCTTTCATTAGAAATACTAGCAGAAAAACCACCCTTCGGTATATATGCGTGTAGATATGATCAAATAAAATCGTAATTGACAATATACACAGAAATTGAATGAAGACTGCGTTACACTGTCTTATGTAATCAGTAACGTAATCCATGATACATTAAAAATAGACAATATTATATATAAACTGCATTAGGAGAAAATTAGTGACAGAAATATATGAATATTTATTTAAACGATCACTAACCGGAAGTGTTGACATTTGAAAATTTTAAAGAAGTGAATCTTTAAATAAGTAATAAAATATATTTAATGAACAGCTACGAAATTTATTAGATAAATTATGTAATATTCATTCATTATTTAATCAAAGTAATCCAACTTATTTTACTAAGGGGATAAAAAATTATAAACCGTACGCAGTCCCGCGTTTCTTCTTTATTATAGTTTAGATGCTAAGGAAAATGTCAACCCTTTAGCATTTAAACCGACCATATCTGGCCAGAATTCTCCCACCTCTTTCTGTTCAAACTGGCCATAACTGGCTGCTCATACTGATGTTAAGGTATTTTTCTCAAAATATATAATATCAAAATATCATAGATTCGATATTATGTGAGATATTTATGTGAGGTAAAGCCTTTACCAGGAAAATACAATAGTATATATAGAGTAATGTAAATGCTAAAGGGTTAAAGAAACAGACAGATATATTGGGTACAGAAGTTTGAGATAAATTAAGTCTGAAATGTCTCAGGAAAGAACTGCTGGGCAGATTTTATGAGCAAACCAACCAACAGGAGACCCAGTGGTAGAGCCTGAGCAAGATGGTTGGATAACATCAATGAGCTCGGGTGGTTTCACTTGGAGATTCTGCTGGATCAATTGGGGATGGTAGCTTCTGATAGGACCCACTGGAGGGCGTGTTTAAGGATTCTGCCCCCACGACCCTGGGATGGTTATAGCTGGAACACCTTTGATCATAGATTTGCTCAATCAGGGTTGACCTGGGCTTAAAATCTCAACAGCAACATAAATAACTATTGAGGTCTTTTTGTGAAAGGCACAACAGAGCAAAAATGTTGTGATGTTCATGCCTTTCCCACTGGTAATATTAACATTAGCGCAGTAGATTGACAGCAATTGGTAGAATGTCGGACAAGCTTTGTGGCATATAGTTATGATCCTTTACATTCTGATTTCAAATCCCACCAAGGTTGGCTTTGCCTTTCATCCTTACAGGGGTTGATAAAATAAAGTACCAGTAATGCACTGGATCGATTTAATCAATTTTTCCCTCCTCCCAAATTGTTGGCCTTGTGCCTAAATCGGAAACTATTATTAACATAAGTGAAATGGCTTGCAGAAGAGATTGAAACCAGATCCCTACCTCAACTCCCTGAGACACTATCACTTGACCAAGACCGCTACACCGTTCATTATGTAAGACAGGTATTAAATAGCTAATTACAGTTTATCAGAAAATTAATGGGTGGAATTATGTATTACAATGTTTCTATATATAATTTATAGTTGTTGTTGTTACTGTGGTGGTGGTGATAATACATGTTGCAGGGCTGTGTATGTGACTACTGAGTAAAATAAAGGGCAAGAGAGAGGTGGGGAGAGAGGAAGGGGGAAGAGAGAGGGAGAAAGAGGGTGAGGGATGTAGGAAATAATAGGCAAAGGTATTTAGACAGACACACATGCACACACTGACAGACAGACACACAGATACACACACATAAACAGACACACAGACAAGTATAGAGATACACACACACACTGACAGACACGAATGCATACAGACACAAAGGCACATGGCCTTACATAGATACATACACAAACTCCCAGATATATGCATTGCCACACACTCACAAACCCATATACATAGACACATACATATATACATAGATGCATACACACATGCAGAAACACACATATATATAGGAACACAGAATTACGCACACACACATATACAGAGACACACATATATACATCGCACATACATAGACACACACAGACTGAACTAGACACAGTTGTAGTATATCTATGAATGAAGGGCAATAAAAGTTAGTAAATAGAAGAGAGGTGATAGTGGAAATAGTATTGGTGATGATGTTGTTTTAACCCTAGGTCAACCATGAACATCCTGCACCCTCCCACTACTTTTTCAAGACAGTAGAGTGTGATTTGAGGGAAATTTAACTGCTATTTCTAATAGTTCCTTCCTTCCCACCAATCTTTGAAACCCTAAACAGGGTCATATATACTGCCCCTTCCTTCCCATCAGTCTGGGAAACCCTAAAAAGAGTAAATGGTATAACAAATTGTTTGTGGAGCCCCTATTTTATAAATGTTGAGTTTATGAAGTTCAATGTATTTCTAGACACACAAACACCATCCTATGTCTGTCTACCTTGGACTACATGGTTCAATGAGTAAATAAGTGTTGATGTTCTCTCTCTTTCACTCACTGCTTCCTCCGTCTCTCCCTTTCACTCCCTGTCTCCTCCGTCTCGCTCACTCTCTCCCATCTCTCCCTTTCAGTCCCTGCCTCCTCCGTCTCTCACTCTCCCCATCTCTCCCTCCTCCGTCTCTCTCACTCTCCCATCTCTCCCTTTCACTCCCTGCCTCCTCCGTCTCTCCCATCTCTCCCTTTCACTCCCTGCCTCCTCCGTCTCTCACTCTCTCCCATCTCTCCCTTTCACTCTCTGCCTCCTCCGTCTCTCTTACTCTCTCCCTTTCCCTCCCTGCCTCCTCCGTCTCTCTCACTCTCTCCCATCTCTCCCTGCCTCCTCCGTCTCTCTCACTCTCCCATCTCTCCCTTTCACTCCCTGCCTCCTCCGTCTCTCCCATCTCTCCCTTTCACTCCCTGCCTCCTCCGTCTCTCACTTTCACTCCCTGCCTCCTCCGTCTCTCTCACTCTCTCCCTTTCCCTCCCTGCCTCCTCCGTCTCTCTCACTCTCTCCCATCTCTCCCTGCCTCCTCCGTCTCTCTCACTCTCTCACATCTCTCCCTGCCTCCTCCGTCTCTCTCACTCTCTCCCATTCACTCCCTGCCTCCGTCTCTCACTCTCCCATCTCTCCCTTTCACTCCCTGCCTCCTCCGTCTCTCTCACTCTCCCGTCTCTCCCTTTCACTCCCTGCCTCCTCCGTCTCTCTCACTCTCTCCCATCTCTCCCTTTCACTCCCTGCCTCCTCCGTCTCTCTCACTCCCTGCCTCCTCCGTCTCTCACTCTCCCATCTCTCCCTGCCTCCTCCGTCTCTCCCTTTCACTCCCTGCCTCCTCCGTCTCTCTCTCTCTCTCTCTCCCATCTCTCCCTTTCACACCCTGCCTCCTCCGTCTCTCTCACTCTCTCCCATATCTCCCTGCCTCCTCCGTCTCTCTCACTCTCCCTTTCACTCCCTGCCTCCTCCGTCTCTCACTCTCCCATCTCTCCCTGCCTCCTCCATCTCTCTCACTCTCTCCCATCTCTCCCTTTCACTCCCTGCCTCTCACATCTCCCCTTTCACTCCCTGCCTCCTCCGTCTCACTCTCCCATCTCTCCCTTTCACTCCCTGCCTCTCACTCTCCCATCTCTCCCTTTCACTCCCTGCCTCTCACTCTCCCATTCACTCCCTGCCTCCTCCGTCTCTCGCACTTTCACTCCCTGCCTCTCACATCTCCCCTTTCACTCCCTGCCTCCTCCGTCTCTCACTCTCCCAGCCTCCTCCATCTCTCTCACTCTCTCCCATCTCTCCCTTTCACTCCCTGCCTCTCACTCTCCCATCTCTCCCATTCACTCCCTGCCTCCTCCGTCTCTCACTCTCCCATCTCTCCCTGCTTCCTCCATCTCTCTCACTCTCTCCCATCTCTCCCTGCCTCTCACTCTCCCATCTCTCCCATTCACTCCCTGCCTCCTCCGTCTCTCACTCTCCCAGCCTCCTCCATCTCTCTCACTCCCTGCCTCTCACTCTCCCATTCACTCCCTGCCTCTCACTCTCCCATCTCTCCCTTTCACTCCCTGCCTCCTCCGTCTCTCTCACTCTCTCCCATCTCTCCCTTTCACTCCCTGCCTCCTCCGTCTCTCACTCTCCCATCTCTCACTATTATAAGCAAATGTAGGCTCATGCACTGGCTGCTCCACAGCCTCAGCGGACAGAATAGAGAAGGTGTTTCCCCTAGAGAACGGTGAGGGAGACGCCTTGGAAGAGATATTCCAGCTTGCATGCTTACACCTGCAGGTAGCCAACTCCGTGCTGATAGTGGGGAATAGGGAGGTGGTCCTAGGGCCAAGGACACCAGAAGTCTCCACTGCTAAAATGTTCAATGTATTCTATATGTTAGATGGGAGGGTATCATTCGAGGGAAATCTGGCTGCTATTTCTAGTGGACAGCATATAGGGAAATAGATTTGATTGCTGATCTAAGCAGGTTGATCAAGTGGTTTTAGTGTTGTTATTGTTACCTCCATGCCAGCAGAAGTCTGGCACATGGCCAGACAACAACACTGACCAGATGCCAGACTCCTTGGTTGCACTCTTTGCATGCACTTGTTTTTATGTGTGCGTGTTCATCATATATATGCATGTATATATGTATATATATATATCATCATTATTTAACATCCATTTTCCACGCTAGCATATATATATACATACATAGAAATCATCATCATCATTTTACATCTGCTTTTCCCTGCTTGCAAGGGTATATATATATATATATATATATATATATATATATATAGATATCTGTTATATTTTTGTTTTTCAAATCCACTGTCAATAAAGACACCAGGATTTTTTCATTCTGATGAATGAACAATTTTGGTTGCTTTCAAGAAACCACTGGTAAATGAAATAATTATCTTATGTTGTTTATTACATAACTATATATATATATATATATAAAAGTGTGAAGAACAGGCAGATAAATTTTACCTAACCTTTCTTCTTAGTCCAGAGAAATTAACTAAATAAATTATCAATTAATTGGGGCTAAATGTAAATTATAAGTATGAAGAAAAAATAGACAAATGTATACTGAATAATTATGTGTGTGTGTGTGTGGATATATATAAACAAGGGGTGCTGAAAAATTCCTGTCTTTGGGTAAGAGAAAATACAGGAGGATCAGTTAACTATGATTTTATTCAACATATTCCTCTCAGATTCACACTTATTGCAGTGGTCCTTCAGGTTTTCTAAGCCCTTTAAAAGGAACTGGGAAGGCTGGGCCTCCAGCCAGGCCTCTGTGTACCTTTGAAGCCAGGGACTTTTCGGCACCCCCTATTGTGTATTTGTGTATATATATATATACAGTGGTGGTGGTGATGATATATATATATGTGAAGTAATTCCATGAGAAAGGTACAGGAAAAAAGAGTGCTCTATGTAGGCTACAGAGCTTATTAGTTATGTAATAAACAACAAAAGATAATTATTTCATTTACCAGTGGTTTCTTGAAAGCAGATGCTAAATCTGTTTTCAGTCGTTTCTGACAACTGAAAACAGATCTAGCATCTGTCTTCAAGAAACCACTGGTAAATGAAATAATTATCTTGTGTTGTTTATCACATAACTATATATATATATATCATCATCATCGTTTAACAGCTATCTTCCACACTAAGTGTCTGTGTGTGTATCTATCTATGCATGCATGTTTGTGTGTGGATGTGTATGCAAGCCTGTGGGTGGGGGCCTGTGCATGTGGTGTGTATATGGGTGTGTTTGTGTGTACAAGTGTATGATTGACTTATCTTGGACATTAAAGTAAATATGACCTGTTTTAAGTGATAGGGTGTGATTTGAGGGAGATTCGTTTGTTTTTGCTCTTGTTGGTGGTTGTGAAGGTAGTGATGGTTGTGGTGGTATTGTTGGTGGAGGTGATGGTGTTGGAGGTGATGATGGTGGTTGTGATGGTAGAGGTGATAGTGTTGGTAGTGATGGAGGTGATGGTGGTGGTGTCAGTTATGTTGATGTTATTGTTGATTGTTGCTAGATTACGCTACTTACTTTTTATGACCACATGCAACTTTTTTTACTTTCTTCTTAAGTTGGTTTACTTACTAGCAGGGAAAGGTGACGTGTGATGATGATGATGATGATGACAATGATATCTGCTTTAAAATTTAAATCATTCAAGATAAAAATCCTATTGAATAAGACATTATTAGCTAAGCAACTGGCGTACAGCTAATATATATATAGATATATACACACATATATATTATTTAATTATATATTAAACAACACAATATAATTATTCCATTACCCAAAGTTTCAAGAAACTAGACGATCCTTACAGAAACGTCCAACCCATTCATCAGATGAAATAGCTCTGTACTATACATAGAGCACTCTTCTTTCCTTTACCTTTTCTATGGAAATACTTAACATATATACTTATATATATATATATATTACTAGCAGTGGTACCTGGCGTTGCACGGTTTAAGGTATTTTGGAATGCGGGCCGCCAACAGACCTAATCGTGGAAAAACTGCATGCCTGGACCATATGTAAATAAAATAAACCGAATACTCTGATGGCTGGATAATTTTCCTCGATGAAGCAGGAAAAATGCAGGTTTTTACCTAATGTGGGCCTTAGGGGATCAAGAATTTTTTTTATGCACATATGCCTTGAAATTTCGGGAAAATCGGCTAGACGTAACGCCTCAAAAAAGCCCTAAAAAGCTGAAAAAAATGAAGTTTTTCACCTAATGCAGGCCCTAGGCCATAAAAAAGTTGGAGTTTCTTTGCTCACGGTATGAAGAAGAGACTGACTAATACATAGTTACAATTTCAAGGAAATCGTGCCTAAAAAAACCCATAAAAAGCTGAAAAAAAACGCAGTTTTTCACCTTATGCATGACCTAGGGGATCAAAAAGTTGAATCTTTTTATGTGCATAACACTCTCTGAAACATAAGTAACACACATGTAAAGTTTGAAAGAAATCGGTTGGGTACTTCTCAAGTTTTAGGGATTCAAACTCACAGACACACAGAGACAGACATCCTCAGTTTTATATATATAAATAATGTATATAGCCCCACTTCAGTACTGACTTAGTCCCTGTAGACCCGTCCAACCCTTGCTAGTAGAGAATGTGGACATTAAATGATATATATATATATATATATACATACATATAAATACACACACACACACATATATATACATATAAATACACACATACATATATATACATATAAATACACACATACACACATACATATAAATACACACACACACACATATACATATAAATACACACACACATATATATACATATAAATACACACATACATATATATACATATAAATACACACATACACACATACATATAAATACACACACACACACACATATATATATACATATAAATACACACACACACATATATATACATATAAATACACACACACACACATATATATACATATAAATACACACACACATATATAGATACATATAAATACACACACATACATATAGATACATATAAATACACACACATACATATATATACATATAAATACACACACATATATATATAGGAAAATGTTCAAGACCCCGACGGCAGAGCTCAAGCTGTTTCAATGGCTATTTCTGGACTGTCCAGAAATAGTCGCCGAAGCGGCTTGAGCTCTGCTGTCGGGGTCTTGAACATTTTCCTATTACCCACTCTACTACTCAAAGTATTGAGTACTCTGGTGCGTTATGGTCCATCTGGTTCCTTACCACACTTCCTTCATTATATATATATATATATATACACATATATATTATATATATTATATCATCATCATCGTTTAACGTCCATCTTCCACGCTTGCATGGGTTTGGAATATATATATATTATATATATATAGTAATAATAATAAATACAAAGACAAAAATCCAGAGGGGACTTAATGGGTGTTTATGGATTGATATATCTAAGTTTCAGAAGATCCTGCTTTAGGGTGAAAGCAGAAATTGTTTAAACTTTAATCAGTCACAAATCACTCAATGGTTTGAAAATTTGATACATTTTAGGCCAGAGTGAATACAAAGTTAAGAAAATGACACCAAGAAAAGGGATCAAATACATAAGGCCATAGTTATACCACAACTAGGATAAATACAGATATATATATATATATATATATATATATATATATTAATTCAAATATTAACAAAATAGATATTCTTGTGATCAATTAAATTTTATTATACATATTTCAGAGGTACTGAATTAAGTTCAACAGTACGTCCTCATCAGAATAAGATTTAATCAAGGTGCTACCTTGATTAAATCTTAACCATCTACCATGTCAGGGTATGTCATGTATCATTTTATTTTATCTGATGAGGACGTACTGTTGATCTTAATTCAGTACCTCTGAAATATGTATAATAAAATTTAATTGATCACAAGAATATCTATTTTGTTAATATTTGAATTAATATTAATAACTCTGGAAAATATCTGCTGTAGAGTGCTTCCAGTCTACTGTAAAACTCATTCTTTGATGTACTCATTGAATCTTGTTTTAATATATATATATATATATATATATATATATATATATATATATATATATATATATATATATAAATGAGAGGTATAGAGATTGTTTTAGCAAGAAGCTAACGGCATTCTATAACATATATGCGACTATAACGTCAAGATGGGAAAATATATATATATATATATATATATATATATATATATAACAAACTTGCAACTACCAAATTTTACTCAAGATATTAATCA
>OZ024742.1:31737098-31807098 GCA_964016885.1 Eledone cirrhosa | reverse complement strand
CTCACATTAAAGGATTCCAGTTTAAATTAAAATCTTCGGACATAATTTTAAATAAAAACTATATGGTGGAGCCTGTGTCATGGTGGAGCTAGTGACAGTGGAGACTTCCAGCATTCTTGCCACCCTCCTCTCAGACCACATCCTTTCTCACTGCTATCAGAATTGAGTTAGCTGCCCATAAGTAAGACCCCTGTGAGATATAGTGGCTGTTCCACCATGTTTCCCTCATTCCCCTTGGGGGGGGGTCAATGCCTTCTCCATCCTGTCCTCTACCAAGACGATGAGACAGACTGACCCTTAAACCCTTAACCTGTATTGAGAGATTTGAAGAGAGTGACACCAATGTTTTTCACTGAATTTTGGTCAGAATATTTACTCTTGGGTCTCGAATAATTGACTCCACCCCTCACCCTGCTTATTAATTTTTCAAATTTTTTCCAACACCCCATCCCACCCCACTTATTAAATTTTGCTAATCTATCTCTGGTGAAATTTTTCTTTATACTTTAAAAAAACATTATACATGACCAAAAAAGTATATTTCTAGGAATCCCATAAAATAAATAGAATGATTTGGGGTCTCAATATGTAAACAAAACAACTAATCAAAAGAGACAATCAAGAAAAATTACCAATTTTCCAACTCCCCCACCCAACACTTATTCCCCACACCCTATTATTTGGGACCCGAGAGAAAGTAAAAAGAGGATAGTTTTACAAATAACACCCAGTAGAGTTTTGTACTCATTTATTAACTTAGTAGGAGGCACATGGTTTAGTGGTTAGAGCATTGGCCTTGCAATCGAAAGGTTGTGAGTTCAATTCTCAGACCGGGTGATGTGTTGTTTCCTTGAGCAAGGCACTTTATTTCACATTGCTCCAGTTTACTCAGCTGTAGAAATGAGAAGATAGGGACTGGGGTCCCTATCATTCCACTGCAAAGTGGTCGTGGAGGTGCCACGGCAAAAAAGCACCCAGCACTCACTGTAAATGAGGTTGGTGTTAGGAAGGGCATCCAGCTGTAGAAATCAAGCCAGAATCAGTTCCCGTCCAACCCTTGCAAGCATGGAAAAGTGGACGTAAAAAGAGGAGAGAGAGTAATGAAATAATTGTTAGAATTTGGTTTTTGCTCCAACATAGCAGATACATAAATGTATTTGAGAGTTTTATATCAAATAATAATATTCAATTCATTGTATAATGAGGCTGTTTGGTTGCAAACAAATCGAATATTATCACCCTCCTATACATCTCTCATGAGGACAGGCTGTAGCATACATCCAGGGAAGCCTCCAGCCCACACTGTAAAGTGGTCGTGTGGGTGTCACGACAAAAAGCAGCCAGCCCACACTGTAAAGTGGTCGTGTGGGTGTCACGACAAAAAGCAGCCAGCCCACACTGTAAAGTGGTCGTGTGGGTGTCACGACAAAAAGCAGCCAGCCCACATTGTAAAGTGGTCGTGTGGGTGTCTCGACAAAAAGCAGCCAGCCCACATTGTAAAGTGGTCACGTGGGTGTCACGACAAAAAGCAGCCAGCCCACATTGTAAAGTGGTCGTGTAGGGGGTCATGACAAAAAGCAGCCAGCCCACATTGTAAAGTGGTCATGTAGGGGTCATGACAAAAATCAGCCAGCCCACATTGTAAAGTGGTCATGTAGGGGTCATGACAAAAAGCAGCCAGCCCACATTGTAAAGTGGTCATGTAGGGGTCATGACAAAAAGCAGCCAGCCCACATTGTAAAGTGGTCATGTAGGGGTCATGACAAAAAGCACCCAGCACACACTGTAAATGTGGTAGGCATTAGGAAAGGCATCCAACCATTGAAACCAAGCCAGAAACAATTCCGTGTAAGCAAGACATGGTCACCTGACCCAACTTGCTTCAAACGGGACAACCCGTCTAACCCATGCTAGCATGGAAAAATGGACATTAAATGATGATGATGATAAAACTGACAAAATAATTGTTAATTTTAATAAAATCTTCAAGATACACTCTATTTTAATAAATAATTGTTTCTACTTTTGGCACAAGGCCAGCAATTACCCAGTACATTACTGGTACTTTATTTTATCAACCCTGTAAGGATGAAAGGCAAAGTTAACCTCGGCAGGATTTGAACTCAGACCATGAAGTATCTAATAAATTAAAAAAAGAATGAATCTTCTGACATGACCCACTGGAAGGAGTGTTTGAGGGCTCTGTCCCATGCATGACCCTCTCAGGAATAAGTCAGCAAACAAGAATAGTGTATCTCGTTTGAAGTATGGTCAGGAAAGTGTTAAACAACAGCACAACTACATACTCCACCATACATACTCTCACTCCTGTTTACTAACACACCCATATAGATAGAGAAATAAACACACATGTGACCAGGTGTGTGTATGTATGTATGCTTGTGTGTGAGTGTGTGTTTATGCATGTGTGTATGTATTCTTATGTGTGTGTGTGCATATGTATGTTTGTGAGTGTGTGAGTGTGTGTGTCTAAAAATGTGTATGTATATATCATCATAATCAGTTAATGACCATTTTCCCAGCTATATATATGTTTGCATATGTGTGTGTGTGAAAAAAAAAAAAATATATACACAGACACCCTCTTTCTCTCTCTCATATATATATATATATATATATATATATATATATATATATATATATCCAGCACTCACTGTAAATGAGGTTGGTGTTAGGAAGGGCATCTAGCTGTAGAAATCAAGCCAGAATCAGTTCCCGTCCCACCCTTACAAGCAGGGAAAAGCGGACGTGATGATGATGATGATATATATATATATATATATATATAATCTGCTTTCCCTGCTAGCAAGGACTAGAAGGATCCATATAGACCATTGGTTCCGAACCAGGGGGCCATGGCCCACCAATGGGCCATAGCTAGTTATTGTGGGAGCCACGGGAATTAACTAAAAATCACAAAATTTCATACATAAAAAAGAAGAGTAGTTTCCTAACATAATTTTTTCTTTTTCTTGCTTCAAATTTTTATATTCAACTTTTTATCAACTTTCTACCTTTTCTAATTATGATTTTACTTCACTTGATAATTATTTAAATCTGGATATAACAATTTATGTTTTAGTAAATAAACTTAGTAAAGAAACTTATTTTTATAACAGAATATATATTATTTATTTTAGTAAATTTTAGTAAAGTTTAAAATGATTTGATTGAAATAAAAAGACATGCTGAAATTATTTCTACATAAAAAAATTATATAAAAAATTTTAATATTTTTTTGGGGGCCATACTGTTTTGCTATATCATTAAGGTGGAATTTATTATAAAAGGTTGGGAATCGCTGATATAGACCAATATATAAATACACAGACACCTCTCTCTCTCACTCTATGTATATATGTGTGTGTGTGTATACTCACACAAACACATATATATAGAGGCATGTTTGTAGGTGTCTTGATATATATACGTGTGTGTGTGTGTATATATAAAAGTATATGTGTATGTTTGTGTCTGCATCATAAACCTATCTAACATAGGTCAACACAATCTGGACAGATAAGGGTTGGGGTTGGAGGTGGGGCAATGTAGATAACAGCAACAACAACACATCTTAATAGTCTCGCTCTGGTTTACACACAGTAAAGTGGAGAGATGGCACTTCCACATCTCACACACACATACAAGGATCAGCTGAAAAGTTCATCATTTGACTATGAAGGAGTGATTCTAGAGCTGTAAAATCTTGCATGCATTAACTTCAACTCTTCTTATTAACCCTTTAGCATTTACATTACTCTATATTTACTATTATATTTTCATGGTAAACACTTTATTTCACATAATTATCTCACATAATATCGAATCTACGAGATTTTGATATTTATTTTGAGAACAATACGTTAACATCAATATGAGTGGCCGGTTTGAACAGAAAAAGGTGAGAGAAATGTTTAAATGCTAAAGGGTTAATAACCGCACTGTTTCTTTGTAGACACTATGTTGAAAAGTAAACCTCATTGGTCATTCGGGGACTACACCATACCATATTGAAAACATAATTATGCTCCAGTTTGTTCATTTTTATTAAAGGTTTTTCGTATTTCCTTCTTAGTTCTTCATGTTTAATTTGAAACAATAGCGTTTCTAACTCCATGTTTGTGTTTATGTTTTGATGTTTTGAGACCTTCACAAGCTCAGATTATAATAATATATATAACTCCACTGTTTCAACCTAAGAGACATCTAAAATCAGGAGTCTATCATCTCCTCCTACCACTCCCACAATCCATTACAACCACTGTAATCCACCGTGGACTCTTTCGGCCTCCACCCGCTTTAATGTCGCCACAGTGCCGGCTGCCTTCCACGCCATGCTGCCCGCCCTCAACGAGGTCATAAAGCGTGGCTTGGACGCTGCAGGCTTCCCTTCCCAGCTCGAGCCGGTGGGGCTGGACCGAGAGGCGGCAAAAGGCCAGATGGCATGGCCATCTTCCCGTTCCGCGGTGGCAAACCTCTCGTCTGGGATGCTACTTGCACCGACATTTTCTGCAGCTACAACCTGGTGCAGTCTGCGACTAACCCAGGTTCTGTTGCACGTCGAGCCGAGGAGGCCAAACTCATCAAATACCGGTCGCTCTCCAACAGGTTTGTGGTCGTACCCTTGGCAGTGGAGACTTCTGGTGTCCTCGGCCCTAGGGCTACCTCCCTACTCACCACCATAGGCGCTGAGCTGGCCAGCCGCAGGTGTAAACCCCACGAGTTGGAGTGGCTTTTCAACTAAACAAAAATCCTTAATAAAACTAACTGAACTTGATCAAAGTTGTGTTTTCAATATAACATTTGAAAAAAAAAAGTGGTTCCACACACACATATATATATATGTATATATATATATATATATAGTGAAAAAAGTGTGGATGTTAGAAAACATTCTATAAAGTAAAATGATAAAAAAAAAAGGGTTTGAAAAGTGCACCTGGTGTGTGTATATATATATATATATATATATATATATATAAAGAATCTTTATAACATGTACAAAAATTGATGTTAGCAAAGCCTGCTTTCTCTGTTTTGGATTATCAAAACACTTGTTATTAAGTTAAATTGTTTTTTCGTTAAAATTCCTGCATGCTGATTCTCGACTACATTATATGTGTGTGTGTGTGTGTGTGTGTGTGTGTGTGTGTGTGTGTGTGTGTGTGATATAACCCTAACTAGACTTAAAACAATGATGATGATGAACAATGATTGATATATATCAGTACATGTGTGTGGGTGTATACATACATACATATATGTATATATATACACACACATACACACAAATATACATATAGACATACATATACACATATCATATATGTGTGACATATACATATGTGTACGTGCAGGGTGGGAGTATGTGTGTGTGTGTGTGTCCATATAACTTTGTGACAGCTGAGAGTCAATGATTAGAGACACACACACTCACACAAAAAGACTAACACGCACACGTGTACACACCCACAATCTATGTTCTCTCTCTTTCACCTCCTCCCATTACTCATCCTCATCCTACTACTACTTCTCTAATCTCCTACCCCAGCTCACCCCTCTTCAGATGTTACCACTACCACAACACCTCTCTTCAGATGTTATCCTATCACCACCACCACTACCACACCCTGCCCTCAGATGTTACCACCACCACCACCACTACTACTACTACTACTACTACTATCACCACTACTTCATTCTACTTCAAAATGTTACTACTATCACCACTACCTCACTCTGCCCTCAGCTATCACCACCACCAAAGCCACTACCAACAACAGGAGCCACACTATCAACATACCATTACATAAGTCGCTAGAAACAGCAGCCAAATCTCCCTCAAAACTACAGTCCTATGTTCATAGAGACAGGATGGTCACAGCTTGAATGGTTTTAATTATAGATATTCTCCATTAAAGCTGACCTTGGGCTAAATAACAGCAACAACACCAATATCACACCAAAAAACACTACCATTACACCACTATAACATAGCATGTGCCCCCCCCCCCCACATTTGATTATAATAGAGAGAGATGGGGAGAGCGAGAGTGATGGAGGCAGTGAGTGAAAGAGAGAGAACATCAACACTTATTTATTTATTTGTTTTTACCTGAAGAGTATGGCTATATTATAAAGAGTCAAGACCCAACTCATATATATATATGATTAGTTCTTTCGTTACTTTGGTATTGTATGGTTGGGTTTTGCCTACCGCAATTTTCAGTTTGTCAAGCTATCTAAACGTATGTTATTACTCTAAGGACCTACACTTATTGAGTGCTTTGCTACTCATTCCTTATTGTAGGTCGACTTTGATTGGCCACAACCAAAGCTTCGATTTTACTAAGCTTCCACTTGTATATGTATATATCATCATTTCATTTTACGTCCGCTTTTTCTCTGTTTGCAAGGGTGGGACGGGAACTGATTCTGGCTTGATTTCTACAGCTGGATGCCCTTCCTAACACCAACCTCATTTACAGTGAGTGCTGGGTGCTTTTTTGCCGTGGCACCTACATATATATATATATAGTAATAATAATAAATGTGAAGACTAAAATCCGAAGAGGGCTCGATAAGGATAATACATATATCAAATATATAAAAACCATAGAGCAAATATTTATTAAAATAAAATAACAGATGAAAGTTTAAGCAAAGAATTGCTGCTTTCACTCTTAACAGAATCTTCTGAAACTAAAAAAAAAATCAATCTATGGACGCAGAAGTAAATATTTCAAAACCAAAGTATCGTCTTCCTGTTTTCCTTCAGTTGCAATGTTTTTTTAAATATTTACTTCTGCATCCACAGATTGATTTTTTTTAGTTTCAGAAGATCCCATTAAGGGTGAAAACAGCAATTCTTTGCTTAAACTTTAATCTATTATTTTAATAAATATATATATATATATATATATATATATCATCATCATCATCATCATCATCATCATCATCATCATCATCATCATCATCATCATCATCATTTTACGTCCGCTCTTCCCTGCTTGCAAGGGTGGGACGGGTCTTATTCAGCACAGCATCTCTCCACTCGTCACGGTCCCTCGTCATCTCCACCGTGAGCTTCAATGATCTGAGGTCTGTTCTCACCACCTCCGCCCATGTTTTTCGTGGTCTACCTCTACCACGTCTTCCTTCAACTGGCATTTTCTGGCACTTCTTCACCCATCGGTCATCCTCCATGCGCATCACATGTCCATACCACCTCAGTCTCCTCTCCCGTACACTACATTCTATCCCTCTCAGACACAGTTTCTCTCTCAACACATTTATGCTGGGTCGTTCACGCACATTTACACTGCACATTTACACTGCACATCCAACGGAGCATGCTTGCCTCATTTCTCTCCAGCCGTCGCATATCTTCTGCGGTAGCTGCCCATGTCTCACTACCATGCAGCATCGCGCTCCTCACACAGGCATCATACAACCGGCCTTTCGTACGCAGGGAGAAACCCTTCTTCGTCAACAGAGGAAGCAGCTCCCTAAACTTCTTCCAACCCGTCCTTATTCTAGATACTATGGCCTCGGAACACCCTCCTCCCATGCTAATCTGATCTCCTAGGTACCGGAAGCTATCCACCACTTCTATAGCGCCCTCTCGCATTTGAAAAATGTGTCTATCAGTGCGACTTCTACTGTCTAATTTCCCTGTACATCTACTGCATACATATTTCTCCCTACCTGTTAGTTTGCCTGCTATCCCGCTACATCTCTTGTGTACCCAGGACCTACATTGTGTGCATTTTATAGAATTTATGCCAGTTCCTTTTCTGCATATCGAACATGGCCATTTCCCTGACGGAATCAGGGTTTTGTCCTCTTTTCTACTCATCAACACTTTTGTCTTAGCTAGATTTACTCTCAGTCCTCTTGCTTCCAACTGCTGTTTCCATAGCCGGAATTTATTCTCTAGCTCCTCTACTGATTCTGCCATAAGAGCCAGATCGTCAGCATAGAGAAGTTCCCATGGACAGCCAGTCTTAAACTCCTCTGTTATGGCTTGGAGGACTATAATGAACAAGAGCGGGCTGAGGACCGAACCCTGATGTACTCCTACTTGTATCTGGAATTCCTCACTAAACTCCATTCCTACCCTGACTTTACTGAGAGTACCTCTGTACAAAGTTTGCACTGTCCTTACAAGCCATTCCTCAACACCCAGCTTCCTTAGGGACCACCAGATGACAGATCGGGGTACCCTATCAAAGGCCTTCTCTAGGTCAACAAAGGCTAAGTATAGTGGCTTATTCTTCTCTAAGAACCTCTCTTGCATTTGTCTCACCAAGAAGAGGGCATCTGTTGTACTCTTCCCAGGCACAAAACCAAACTGCATCTCATCTAGTTTGACCCTTTCTCTAATTAGTTGTGCTAAAATCCTTTCTGCCACTTTCATAACCTGATCTATCAGTTTTATACCCCTATAATTGCTCCTCTCCAAAGCATCCCCTTTACCTTTGTAGCAATTTATGAGAATACTGCTGCACCAGTCTTTGGGTATGACACCACCATATATAGCCTGATTGATTATGCGTGCAACCAGTTTAGTGCCTACGTCCCCTGATGCCTTCAGCATCTCAGCAACTATTCCCGATGGTCCGGCCGCCTTACCATTCTTCATTTCCCTAGTCGCCTCTTGGACCCTATATTCGTCAATCTCAATAGCTGGTCCCTCTGTCGGATCTACCAAGGGTAATTTTTCTCTCTCCCATTCGTTCTCCACATTCATCAGTCTCTCATAATGACATTTCCAGGCCTCCTTTTTCTGGTCATTCGTGACACTAAGTACACCGGCATCATCCCGGACACATTTATCACCAATATATATATATATATATAAAGAGTCTAAAGTCTGTCTTCTGCCCAGAGCCTCGTCAGGTTGGTGTTGATCCCAGTTTCCATGGCATGAACTGAATGAGAGTACAAAACTTCCTACTGGTCAGGATGCCAGTCCATTGCAGGGTTAAACCCCCCAGCTATTACTGGTACCCATTTTCAGCTGAGTATACTGGAGCAATGTGGAATGAGGTGTTTTGCTTAAGAACACAACACACAACCCAGCCCGGGAATCGAACCCATGACATTTTGTATCATAGAACCAGGTGTAGTTTGGTATCAGAACCATTTAAACTAACTGTATAACCTTACAACACATTATACTACCAACAACACTACCACAACATCACCAACTCCACACCACCATAACATACCTACTCCATACTACCACACCACCATAACATACCTACTCTATACTACCAACAACACTAGCACTACTACCACACCACCATAACATACCTACTCTATACTACCAACAACACTACCACTACACCACCATAACATACCTACTCTATACTACCAACAACACTACCACACCACCATAACATACCTACTCTATACTACCAACAACACTACCACTACACCACCACTACTACCACACCACCATAAAATACCTACTCTATACCACCATAACATAACTATTCTATACTACCAACACCACCGCACCACCATAAAATATCTACTCT
Organism: Eledone cirrhosa; assembly: GCA_964016885.1. Taxonomy (NCBI): domain Eukaryota; kingdom Metazoa; phylum Mollusca; class Cephalopoda; order Octopoda; family Eledonidae; genus Eledone; species Eledone cirrhosa. Next base: position 31,797,532 of record OZ024742.1, on the reverse strand, counting down.
ATACTACTACCACACCACCACCACTACACCACCATAACATACCTACTCTATACTACTAATACCACTACTACACCACCATAACATACCTATTCTATACCACCAACACCACTACCACTACACCACCACTAAAATATAACTACATTACATTACACTTTACTCTCACATAACATTAACTTCTCTATATATTTCAGTCACAGTCACAACACCACCAACACTATCACACCAACAACACCACACCACCAACACTACAAGACACCACCACACCACCCCCAACAGTTTCTACAACTTTCTCATATACGTTCCTGTTTATTTACTTTTTTTCCTACTTTTATTGATTTATTGATTAAAACAACTTTGAACTAGCTCCTGTCTGCTGTCACATCAAACAGACAGCTTTACACAGTAGTTAACACATGTTACTGTGTTGTACTGGGGTTGTGTGTGTTATACTTTAGTTATGTGTGTTATACTTTAGTTATGTGTGTTATACTGGGGTTGTGTGTTGTACTGGGGTTGAGTGTGTTATACTTTAGTTGTGTATGTTATACTGAGGTTGTGTGTGTTATACTGAGGTTGTGTGTGTTATACTGAGGTTGTGTGTGTTATACTGGGGTTGTGTATGTTATACTGAGGTTGTGTATGTTATACTGAGGTTGTGTATGTTATACTGAGGTTGTGTGTGTTATACTGAGGTTGTGTGTGTTATACTGAGGTTGTGTGTGTTATACTGAGGTTGTGTGTGTTATACTGAGGTTGTGTGTGTTATACTGGGGTTGCGTGTTGTACTGGGGTTGTGTGTGTTATACTGGGGTTGTGTGTGTTATACTGAGGTTGTGTGTGTTATACTGAGGTTGTGTGTGTTATACTGAGGTTGTGTGTGTGATACTGGGGTTGTGTGTGTGATACTGGGGTTGTGTGTGTGATACTGGGGTTGTGTGTGTTGTACTGGGGTTGTGTGTGTTGTACTGGGGTTGTGTGTGTTGTACTGGGGTTGTGTGTGTTATACTGAGGTTGTGTGTGTTATACTGAGGTTGTGTGTGTTATACTGAGGTTGTGTGTTATACTGAGGTTGTGTGTTATACTGAGGTTGTGTGTTATACTGGGGTTGTGTGTGTTATACTGGGGTTGTGTGTGTTATACTGGGGTTGTGTGTGTTATACTGGGGTTGTGTGTGTTATACTGGGGTTGTGTGTGTTATACTGAGGTTGTGTGTGTTATACTTTAGTTGTGTGTGTTATACTTTAGTTGTGTGTGTTATACTTTAGTTGTGTGTGTTATACTTTAGTTGTGTGTTGTACTGGGGTTGTGTGTTGTACTGGGGTTGTGTGTGTTATACTGAGTTTGTGTGTGTTATACTGAGGTTGTGTGTGTAATAGTGAGGTTGTGTGTGTTATACTGGGGTTGTTTGTGTTATACTGGGGTTGTGTGTGTTATACTGGGGTTGTGTGTGTTATACTGGGGTTGCGTGTTGTACTGGGGTTGTGTGTTATACTGGGGTTGTGTGTGTTATACTGAGGTTGTGTGTGTTATACTGGGGTTGTGTGTGTTATACTGGGGGTGTGTGTTATACTGAGGTTGTGTGTGTTATACTGGGGTTGTGTGTGTTATACTGAGGTTGTGTGTGTTATACTGAGGTTGTGTGTTGTACTGGGGTTGTGTGTTATACTGAGGTTGTGTGTGTTATACTGAGGTTGTGTGTGTTATACTGAGGTTGTGTGTGTTGTACTGGGGTTGTGTGTTGTACTGGGGTTGTGTGTTGTACTGAGGTTGTGTGTGTTATACTGAGGTTGTGTGTGTTATACTGAGGTTGTGTGTGTTATACTGAGGTTGTGTGTTGTATTGGGGTTGTGTGTTGTACTGGGGTTGTGTGTTGTACTGGGGTTGTGTGTGTTATACTGGGGTTGTGTGTGTTATACTGAGGTTGTGTGTGTTATACTGAGGTTGTGGGTTGTACTGGGGTTGTGTGTGTTATACTGGGGTTGTGTGTGTTGTACTGGGTTTGTGTGTGTTGTACTGGGTTTGTGTGTGTTGTACTGGGGTTGTGTGTTGTACTGGGGTTGTGTGTTATACTGGGGTTGTGTGTTATACTGGGGTTGTGTGTTATACTGGGGTTGTGTTGTACTGGGGTTGTGTTGTACTGGGGTTGTGTTGTACTGGGGTTGTGTGTTATACTGGGGTTGTGTGTTATACTGGGGTTGGGTGTTATACTGGGGTTGTGTGTGTTATACTGAGGTTGTGTGTGTTATACTGAGGTTGTGTGTGTTATACTGAGGTTGTGTGTGTTGTACTGGGGTTGTGTGTGTTATACTGAGGTTGTGTGTGTTATACTGGGGTTGTGTGTGTTATACTGGGGTTGTGTGTGTTATACTGGGGTTGTGTGTGTTATACTGGGGTTGTGTGTGTTATACTGGGGGTGTGTGTTATACTGAGGTTGTGTGTGTTATACTGGGGTTGTGTGTGTTATACTGAGGTTGTGTGTGTTATACTGAGGTTGTGTGTTGTACTGGGGTTGTGTGTTATACTGAGGTTGTGTGTGTTATACTGAGGTTGTGTGTGTTATACTGAGGTTGTGTGTGTTGTACTGAGGTTGTGTGTGTTGTACTGGGGTTGTGTGTTGTACTGGGGTTGTGTGTTGTACTGAGGTTGTGTGTGTTATACTGAGGTTGTGTGTGTTATACTGAGGTTGTGTGTGTTGTACTGGGGTTGTGTGTGTTATACTGAGGTTGTGTGTTGTATTGGGGTTGTGTGTTGTACTGGGGTTGTGTGTTGTACTGGGGTTGTGTGTGTTATACTGGGGTTGTGTGTGTTATACTGGGGTTGTGTGTGTTATACTGAGGTTGTGTGTGTTATACTGAGGTTGTGGGTTGTACTGGGGTTGTGTGTGTTATACTGGGGTTGTGTGTGTTGTACTGGGTTTGTGTGTGTTGTACTGGGTTTGTGTGTGTTGTACTGGGGTTGTGTGTTGTACTGGGGTTGTGTGTTATACTGGGGTTGTGTGTTATACTGGGGTTGTGTTGTACTGGGGTTGTGTTGTACTGGGGTTGTGTGTTATACTGGGGTTGTGTGTTATACTGGGGTTGGGTGTTATACTGGGGTTGTGTGTTATACTGAGGTTGTGTGTGTTATACTGAGGTTGTGTGTGTTATACTGAGGTTGTGTGTGTTGTACTGGGGTTGTGTGTGTTATACTGAGGTTGTGTGTGTTATACTGAGGTTGTGTGTGATATACTGGGGTTGTGTGTGTTATACTGGGGTTGTGTGTGTTATACTGGGGTTGTGTGTGTTATACTGGGGTTGTGTGTGTTATACTGGGGTTGTGTGTGTTATACTGGGGTTGTGTGTGTTATACTGAGGTTGTGTGTGTTATACTGAGGTTGTGTGTGTTATACTGAGGTTGTGTGTGTTGTACTGGGGTTGTGTGTGTTATACTGAGGTTGTGTGTGTTATACTGTGGTTGTGTGTGTTGTACTGTGGTTGTGTGTGTTGTACTGTGGTTGTGTGTGTTGTACTGGGGTTGTGTGTGTTGTACTGGGGTTGTGTGTGTTGTACTGGGGTTGTGTGTGTTGTACTGGGGTTGTGTGTGTTATACTGGGGTTGTGTGTTGTACTGGGGTTGTGTGTGTTATACTGGGGTTGTGTGTGTTATACTGAGGTTGTGTGTGTTATACTGAGGTTGTGGTGTTGTACTGGGGTTGTGTGTGTTATACTGAGGTTGTGTGTGTTATACTGGGGTTGTGTATGTTATACTGGGGTTGTGTGTGTTATACTGGGGTTGTGTGTGTTATACTGAGGTTGTGTGTGTTGTACTGGGGTTGTGTGTGTTATACTGAGGTTGTGTGTGTTATACTGGGGTTGTGTGTGTTGTACTGAGGTTGTGTGTGTTATACTGAGGTTGTGTGTGTTATACTGAGGTTGTGTGTGTTATACTGAGGTTGTGTGTGTTATACTGAGGTTGTGTGTGTTATACTGAGTTTGTGTGTGTTATACTGGGGTTGTGTGTGTTATACTGAGGTTGTGTGTGTTATACTGAGGTTGTGTGTGTTATACTGAGGTTGTGTGTGTTATACTGAGGTTGTGTGTGTTGTACTGGGGTTGTGTGTGTTTTACTGAGGTTGTGTGTGTTATACTGAGGTTGTGTGTGTTATACTGAGGCTGTGTGCATTATACTGAGGTTGTGTGTGTTATACAGAGGTTGTGTGTGTTGTACTGGGGTTGTGTGTGTTGTACTGGGGTTGTGTGTGTTGTACTGGGGTTGTGTGTGTTATACTGGGGTTGTGTATGTTATACTGAGGTTGTGTGTGTTGTACTGGGGTTGTGTGTGTTATACTGGGGTTGTGTGTGTTGTACTGGGGTTGTGTGTGTTATACTGGGGTTGTGTGTGTTATACTGGGGTTGTGTGTGTTATACTGGGGTTGTGTGTGTTATACTGGGGTTGTGTGTGTTTTACTGAGGTTGTGTGTGTTATACTGGGGTTGTGTGTGTTATACTGAGGTTGTGTGTGTTATACTGGGGTTGTGTGTGTTATACTGGGTTGTGTGTGTTATACTGGGGTTGTGTGTGTTATACTGATGTTGTGTCTGTTATACTGATGTTGTGTGTGTTATACTGATGTTGTGTGTGTTATACTGGGGTTGTGTGTGTTTTACTGAGGTTGTGTGTGTTATACTGGGGTTGTGTGTGTTATACTGGGGTTGTGTATGTTATACTGGGGTTGTGTATGTTATACTGGGGTTGTGTGTGTTATACTGAGGTTGTGTGTGTTGTACTGGGGTTGTGTGTGTTGTACTGGGGTTGTGTGTTATACTGAGGTTCTGTGTGTTATACTGGGGTTGTGTGTGTTATACTGAGGTTGTGTGTGTTATACTGAGGTTGTGTGTGTTGTACTGAGGTTGTGTGTGTTATACTGAGGTTGTGTGTGTTATACTGAGATTGTGTGTGTTATACTGAGGTTGTGTGTGTTATACTGAGGTTGTGTGTGTTATACTGAGGTTGTGTGTGTTATACTGGGGTTGTGTGTTATACTGAGGTTGTGTGTGTTATACTGAGGTTGTGTGTGTTATACTGAGGTTGTGTGTGTTATACTGAGGTTGTGTGTGTTATACTGGGGTTGTGTGTGTTATACTGAGGTTGTGTGTGTTATACTGAGGTTGTGTGTGTTATACTGAGGCTGTGTGCATTATACTGAGGTTGTGTGTGTTGTACTGGGGTTGTGTGTGTTATACAGAGGTTGTGTGTGTTGTACTGGGGTTGTGTGTGTTGTACTGGGGTTGTGTGTGTTATACTGAGGTTGTGTGTGTTGTACTGGGGTTGTGTGTGTTGTACTGGGGTTGTGTGTGTTGTACTGGGGTTGTGTGTGTTATACTGGGGTTGTGTGTGTTGTACTGGGGTTGTGTGTGTTATACTGGGGTTGTGTGTGTTATACTGGGGTTGTGTGTGTTTTACTGAGGTTGTGTGTGTTATACTGGGGTTGTGTGTGTTTTACTGAGGTTGTGTGTGTTATACTGGGGTTGTGTGTGTTATACTGGGGTTGTGTGTGTTATACTGAGGTTGTGTGTGTTATACTGGGGTTGTGTGTGTTATACTGGGGTTGTGTGTGTTATACTGGGGTTGTGTGTGTTATACTGGGGTTGTGTGTGTTATACTGATGTTGTGTGTGTTATACTGATGTTGTGTGTGTTATACTGGGGTTGTGTGTGTTTTACTGAGGTTGTGTGTGTTATACTGGGGTTGTGTGTGTTATACTGGGGTTGTGTGTTATACTGAGGTTGTGTGTGTTGTACTGGGGTTGTGTGTGTTATACTGGGGTTGTGTGTGAGAATTTTGACCGGATATGGCCGGTTTAAATGCCTGATGGGAGGTCTTAAACCACGTGAAGGTTTATGTCTGTCACAAAAATTCTGATGAGCTGTCACACTCAATTTCCACTCACAATGTTTGGTTTACATGCGGGTTGTAGAAGAAGTCATAAGTGGAGCCATGTTGCCTAGTGGTTAGGGTGTTGGACTTATGATTATAATGGCATGGGTTCAATTCCTGGACTGGGTTGTGTGTTTTGTTCTTTGGCAAAACATTTCATCTTGCTCCAGTATACTCAGCTGAAAATGAGTATCAGTAATAGCTGGGGATTTAACCCTATAATGGACTGGCGTCCTGTCCAAGGGGTCTTGTACTCTCAGTAGCTCCATGCCACAGAAACTGGGCTAAGCACTGGCCTGGATGAGTCTTTGGGCTTAAGACAGATTTAGACTTTTTAGAACTTCTTAACTTATTACAAAAGATTTGATCACCCATTGATGGACACAAGAGATCATAAACAGTGATACTATTATCTATCACATAATCTGAATTAATATTTGATGTAGTTCACACATGGATCATAAAAATTTCTAACTAGAAATGATTATGCAGTGAGGAAAAAAAACAACAATATTAGTTATTAAATGTGTATGGGAGCTTATTCCAAACATGTTTTCGTTTTATTCTGACCTCATCAGTGCAACATAACCATGACAACACATGGTAAATTAGATATAAGTAAATTGATAAGTTGATGTACAAGACTGTAGATATATACGTTGAAGGGCAGGAGGAAATATACTTAACCCTTTCCAAGAAACTCTCAGAAATTAAGGGCCAAAAAATTTGCTTGGGGGGGGAGGGAGTTTCTTTTCTTAAGACCTACTGTCCAGCTCTCCTGAGAATTTCTTACCATTTAACACTTTCCTTGCCATATTTCTAATGAAACACACTAAGGGTTAAATGGTAAGAAACTCTCATAAGTGAAAGGCTGAAACAGTTGCTTGAGAGGAGTGGGTTTCTTCTCTGAAGACTTTCTGCTGTCCAGCTCTCCTGAGAATTTCTTACCATTTAACACTTTCCTTACCATACTTCTAATGAAACATAGTATAATTTTCGAATAACTTTGAAAATAATCAAGAATTTGGAGGGATTTAGTAATATAAATAAGTTTCTCATAACTTAGAGGTTCTTACATAAAATTAGGATGGTAGGTTTTTAGATAAATATAAACATTTTAAAATAACCAGTTATATTTTGTAGAACCAGAGGTGGTTTCAAGCAGTTTTACTTTTTTTACCTGTTCCAGCCATCTGGCTGGGGAAACACCCTTGGTACCAAAATGGTTAAGCAATTATGTTTGTGTTGGTTTGTGTGTATGTATGATACTGTGTGAATGTGAGTGTGGTGTGTGTGTGTGTGTGTGTGAATGTGAGTGTGTGTGTGAGTGAGTGTGGGTGAATGTGTATGAGTGAGTGTGAGTGAGTGTGTATGAGTGAGTGTGAGTGAGTGTGTATGAGTGAGTGTGTATGAGTGAGTGTGAGTGAGTGTGTATGAGTGAGTGTGAGTGAGTGTGTATGAGTGAGTGTGAGTGAGTGTGTATGAGTGAGTGTGAGTGAGTGTGTATGAGTGAGTGTGAGTGAGTGTGTATGAGTGAGTGAGTGAGTGAGTGAGTGAGTGAGTGTGTATGAGTGAGTGAGTGAGTGAGTGAGTGTGTATGAGTGAGTGAGTGAGTGAGTGAGTGAGTGAGTGAGTGAGTGAGTGAGTGAGTGAGTGAGTGAGTGAGTGAGTGAGTGAGTGAGTGAGTGTGTATGAGTGAGTGAGTGAGTGAGTGAGTGTGTATGAGTGAGTGAGTGAGTGAGTGAGTGAGTGAGTGAGTGAGTGAGTGAGTGAGTGAGTGAGTGAGTGAGTGAGTGAGTGAGTGAGTGAGTGAGTGAGTGAGTGAGTGAGTGAGTGAGTGAGTGAGTGAGTGAGTGTGTGTGTGTGTGTGTGTGTGTGTGCATGATACTGTGTGAGTGTGTGTGCATGATAAAACCTGATAAACAGATTTATTTATCTAACACATCTTTGATATTAACGTGTGTGTGTATGGTATGTGTGTGGTGTGTGTGTTTGTGGTATAGGTGTATGTGCATGTAGTATGTGTGTGGTATTGTGTGTGCACATATGTGGGTGTATGCCTCTGTGTGTGTGGGGGGGGGGTGTATAATGTGTGTGTGTGTCTAGTGTGTATGTGTGCATGTATGAGTGTATGGGTGTTGTGTGGTGTTTGTGTATTATGTGGGTGTATGTGTGTGGTGTGGTATATGTGTGTGTAGTGTGTATATGTGCATGTGTGGGTATATGAGTGGTGTGTGGTATGTGTATTGTGTGCATGTGTATGTGTGGTGTGTATGTACACGTGTGTGTGGTGTATATGTGTGCACATGTGTCTGTGCTATGTACGGTATATATATGTGTGTGTATGTACATGTGTGTGTGGTGTATGTGTGTGCTATATATATATGTGTATGTAGATGTGTGTGTGGTGCATGTGTGTGTATGTACGTGTGTGGTGTATGTGTGTGTATGTACATGTGTGTGTGGTGTATGTGTGTGCTATGTATATGTGTGTGTGTATGTACATGTGTGTGTGTAGTGTGTATGTGTGGTGTGTGGTATGTGTATGTATGTTGTGTATGTACATGTGTGTGTGGTGTATGTGAGTGTAGTGTGTATATGTGCATGTGTGGGTGTATTAGTGGTGTGTGGTATGTGGTATGTGTGCATGTGTATGTGTATGAGTGGTGTGTATGTACATGTGTGTGTGGTGTATGTGTGTGCTATGTATATATGTGTGTGTATGTACATGTGTGTGTGGTGTATGTGTGTGCTATATATATATATGTGTGTGTATGTACATGTGTGTGTGGTGTATGTGTGTGTATGTACATGTGTGTGTGGTGTATGTGTGTGTATGTACATGTGTGTGTGGTGTATGTGTGTGTTATGTATATATGTGTGTGTGCTATATGTGTGTGTTATGTATATATGTGTGTGTGCTATATGTGTGTGTGGTGTATGTGTGTGTTATGTATATATATGTGTGTGTGTGCTATGTGTGTGTATGTACATAACAGGCAATCTAACCCTTCCATTTCCTTATTTCTTATGAAAAACATTGTTTATAATTTTCAAATAATTTTGAAAATAACAAAAAAACTTCAGAGAAATTTAGTAATATAATTCTCTCTTTATGAAGCTGGAACATAACTTAATAAAGGTTCTTACATAGAATTATAATGGAAATTTTCTCACATAGATATATTATAAATAAAGTACACGTGTATTGGGGGTAAGGTATATTTTACATCTGGCCTCCATCTCTTACCAGTTTTGTGCGCGCGCGTGCGTGCGTGCGTGCGTGTGTGTGTGTGTGTGTAGGGGGAATTTTACATCTGGTTTGGGTCTTTTTACTAGTTTTGGGAGCAGGGATTAAAATTTGCATGATTTTTTTTTCAGAAGGCTGACTATATATAACAAGGATAAGGGGTTGGGGTTGGATTAGGGGCTGAGATTGGATAGAGGTGGGAGTGGGGGGGGGGGGGGGGGAACAAGGTAAAGTAAAAATATTTTTACAGAAGAAATTTAAACAAAAATATAACAGAAACAAACAACACTAACCCCCTCCCCCCTCCACACTAAACATCCCACCCCGCTTTTACTCCAAATATGTTTACTGAGTGTGGTGGTGGTGGTGGTAGAGTAGATTACTACCCTGTCATACTCCACACCCCCACCCCAAACCTAGTGACCCGAGATATTGTCAGAGTTGAGGAAAGAAACAATGGAAACACTGTGATATAACTGGCAGCTAACAAGATCTCTATGACAGGAAACAGGTAAATCTATAATTATGATTAACATATGTATAATTAGCAGGAAGAAGAATATTATATATATATATATATATATATATTTGTGTGTGTGTATGTATATATATATACGCACTTTGTTTTAGTTATCAAATAAACATATATTTGAAAGGTTGTGAGTTCAATTCTCAGACCGGGTGATGTGTTGTTTCCTTGAGCAAGACACTTTATTTCACATTGCTCCAGTTTACTCAGCTGTAGAAATGAGATGATAGGGACTGGAGTCCATATCATTCCACTGCAAAGGGGTCGTGGAGGTGCTACAGAAAAAAAGCACCCAGCACTCACTGTAAATGAGGTTAGTGTTAGGAAGGGCATCCAGCTGTAGAAATCAAGCAAGAATCAGTTCCCGTCCCACCCTTGCAAGCAGGGAAAAAGTGGACGTAAAATGATGATGATGATATATGTATGTATTGCATCAAGTACTACTTTGATTTGTGGGCTTCACAATATGGAAGCTCAACATATATATATATATATATATAAGTTTAACCTGGGTTCAATCGGGGGTAACCACAGCACAGTAAGTAAGGTACTCAATACATAGAGTATAAATATAATATAGAAATGGCTTCTACAGGACTAGAACTTTTTCATTCGGGAGAAATCATCAGGAAGCCCTGCTGATTTCTCCCCAAAACACACATATATATATACACATCTATATATATAATAACGTGCGCGAAAGGCGAAGCATAAATGAACTAAGAGGGAGACTAAGCATAAGAGATATCAAATGCTGTGGCGAGGAGATTGTGTTGGTATGGACATGTGATGCGTATGAAGGACGACAACTGCATAAAAAAGTGCAGGGCAATGAAAATTGATGGAAGCTGCAGAGTGGGTAGACCAAGAAAAACCTGGGACGAGGTGATAAAACCTGACCTTGCCCACCTACACCTTTCTAAGATAACGACACTGGATCGAGACCTTTGGCGCCATGCAATTGTACAGAAGACCCGACTACCATTGCATACAAACCTACAGTCAGTAGGTACCTCTTAACTCAATGTACACCCCACCCCACCCACCCTCTCTCGTTCCATCCACTGTGTCAATGACACAACAGTCCACACTGTAAGGTGGTCGTGTAGGAGACATGGTGAAAAGGTTCCCAGTCCACACTGTAAATGTGATTGGTGTTAGGAAGGGCACCCAGCTGTAAAAAAAAACCTGCCAGAGACGCTTCCGTGCGAGCGAGACATGGTCTCCTGACCATTTCTGCATCAAATGGAACAAAACCGTCTAACCCATGCTAACGTGGAAGATGGACGTTAAATGATGATGATGATGATGATGATATATATATTGTGTGTGTGTGTATAGTACAGGTTGAAACTTTATAGAAGGTGCTGTGTTGGGCTGTTTTAGTTATGTCTCTGCTTATTACTGATTCTTATCCCATCTTTGGTTGTCAACAGCAATCTCATTTAATTCCCTTTTTCCTATTAACAACGGTTGGACAGGTCTTTAAGAACAGAGTTAGTACACAAGAGTTGGAAAGGTCTTCAAAGACACAGTTAATACACAAGTGGGGCTAGTAAGGGTTGGACAGGTCATCAAAGACAGAGTTAGTACACAAATGGGACTAGTTGTATTAAATTTAATAAACTGCAAGATGCAATATGGAGTAGGTTTGCATCATTTGTATGTCAAAATAGTTTTCTCTTTTCATACCTTTGTATACATTGATAGATACATTAAAACATTCATGCACACATAGGAGCACACACACACACACACACCAAACTTGCTTCATCATACATACACCAATACATGGGAGCAGGGGAAATCCATGTCTTACCACACACCACATACACACAAGCCAATCATACATACACACACCCACACATACACACCACACACATATACACCCATACATATACAACACACGTCCACACATATACACCACCCACCCACACATATACACCACCCACCCACACATCACACACATATACACCACACATCTACACATACACAACACAACACAAACCTGATTGAGGAAATTAATACAAATTACATAATTGAGTCACGATTATTGATCTCCCCACCTCCCCTCCTTTTAATGACAAGGAGGGGGGGTATAGAGGAGAGGGGGGGGGGTTATAGAGGAGAAGGGACTGGGGCAAGTTATAGAGGGGAGTGGGGCTGAGGAGGAAGGTTATAAGGAGGAAAGGGTTATAGAGTGGAGTGTCTGTGATTGAAGTGAGTAGACAGAACAGGTAAAAATAAGGTGATTAGGGTGGAGTGGGGATGGTTGTCTGTTGGGGAGTTTGAGTAATTGAACCATGATGACTCAGTTATAAACAGGGGTTGGAGGAGAGGGAGAAGGGACAGAGATAGAGGGAGAAAGAAGGAGGGAGAGAGAGAGGGGAGAAGAGGGAGGGAGAAGAGGGAGAGAGAAGAGGGAAAAAAACTTTTTTTACACAATGGTAGATAGTAACAACAACAGTATAAACAACAGCAGCAGTGTACAAACAACTGCAACAACAACAGAAGTGTATAAACAACTGCAACAACAACAACAGCAGTGTATAAACAACAACATCAATGTTGTTACAACTCTGTAAGGATGAAAGGCAAACCTAACCTCAGCGAAAAATAATAATGATTTCTAGTATAGGCACAAGGCCAGTAATTTGGGGGGAAAAGAAAGCCGATTAAATTGACCTCAGTGTGCTACTGGTACTTTATTTTATCAACAAAGCTAACCTTGTGGATTACTGGTACTTTATTCTATCAACCCCGTAACAACAAAAGGCAAAACTAATTTCACCTTTCATCTGTATGGGGGTCGATAAAATAAAGTACCAGTAATGCACTGGAATCAATTTAAGCCAGTGTATTAAGATATGATAATTGTGATGATTTCTTTTTTAGCCACACAGGGTTTACATTAAGGAAACATTAAAGATGGTACAGGACGATACAATGTAGGTTTTTCTTTGTGTAAAATAAAAGATATAATAATAATAATTGTTTCTACCTTTGGCACAAGACCAGCAATTATCCCAGTGCATTACTGGTACTTTGCTTTTCATCCTTACGGGGTTGATAAAATAAAGTTAACCTTGGCAGGATTTGAACTCTGCAAAGGACCGTAACTCTATGCTGCAAAGCATGGTGTCTGACCCTTTACCGATACTGCCAATCATAATAATAACTACAAAGAAAAAATGTCCTCTGGTTGCTGTCTCAATCTCAACTGATGACAACATGTCTACCAAGAAAATGAAGAAACTGTCCAAATATAAAGATCTAGAGATAGAAATAACCCAAATGTGGATGTTGAAGACAAACAATACCTATAATAATAGGTGCTCTAGGAATGCTAAAAAACTACACAGACAGATACATAACTCCAGGACTCATATATACAGCATACACAGAATAGAACTACTAGCCATTTTATGTCCCAAATGCAAAGTATGGATGCATAAAAGATATAGTGGGATCACAGGTAAGCTAACTAAGAATATAGATTTTATATGTGGCCGGTGCTCAGGTGCAACAAGTAGCAGCAAGTGCCCACAGAATACTAGCTCATTCCATTGCACAGATGGTTCTATAGAAATAGTGGACACCTTCCGTTATCTGGGTGACAAAATCAGCAGTGGTGGGGGGTGCTCTGAAAGTACAGTAGTCAGAACGGGATGGAAAAAGTTCAGAGAGCTTATACCACTATTGGCCACTAAAGATTTCTCTCTAAAAATGAAAGGCAGGCTGTATGATGCCTGCATACGAACAACAATGTTACATGGCAGGGAGACCTGGGCATTGTGTGCAGAGGATCTACGCAGACTAGAGAGGAACGAAGCTTGCATGCTCTGTTGGATGTGTAATAGTAACATACGTGAACGGTAAAGCATAAATGAACTAAGTGAGAAATTAGGAATAAGAGGGATCAGATGCTGTTTACTTGAGAGAAGACTACGTTGGTATGTTCACATGATGCGCATGAAAGACGACAGCTGTATAAAAAAATGCAGGGTGATCAAAATAGATGGTAGCCACGGAGTAGGCAGACCCAGAAAAACCTGGGACGACTTGATAAATTCCGACCTCACACACTTACACCTCTCCAAGACAATGTCGCTGGACCAAGATCTTTGGCACTATGCAGTAATACAGAAGACCCGCCTCGCCTAAGTGCAAAGCGAAACCTACAGTCAGTAGGCACCTCTTACTAAAATACACCCCCATCCCACTACCCCCACCCTCTTAATTGTGAAGTTATGTTGATACCACAACATCCAGTCCTAAACAAATGAGGTTGTGTAGGTGTCACGACAAAAAAACACACAGTCCACGCTATAATGTGGCCGTGTAGGCAACACGGTAAAAACCTCCCAGTCCACACTGTAAACGTGGTTGGTGTTAGGAAGGGCATCCAGCCGTAGAAAACTCGCCAGACAGTCCTATATGAGCAAGACAACCAATCTTGCCTCAAGTGGGAAAACTCCCATCCAAACCCATGCTAGCATGGAACACGGACGTGAAACGATGATGATGATAGGCACTGCACACATATTATGAAGAATACTCTCAATACAATAGAACAAACACCACCAAAAACCTCACTGCACATACCCAAGGTGCAGAGAGCTGTGCTTGATAATGCAGTGATAACGCACAAAATAATAATAATAATGATGATAATAACAATAATTATTGTTTCTACTTTTGGCACAAGGCCAGCAATTAACCAGTGTATTACTGGTACTTTATTTTATCGAGCCCCGTAAGGATGAAAGGCAAAGTTAACTTCAGCGGGATTTGAACTCAGGCCATAAAGGGCCGTAACTCTTTGCTGCAAAGCATGGCGTCCGACCCTCTACCGATACTGCCAATCTACCGCCATTATAGATAATAATAATAATAATAATAACAACGATGATTTCCATCCTGATTGTGATGTGTCATTTCAGCTTCTCAGCCACAAGTGGAAACTAATTAGAAAGGTGAAGATAGAAGGTAGTGTAGTTGATAGGAGTAGAGTGGAGTGGTGGTGGTGGGAGGGATAAACAGCCTCTTCCTCCTCCTCATCATCATCATCATAGCTTGATGCAATTAACAAATTGTCATGGTTTGTTTATTCTAAACAAGTTACATAGGTAGACCTTCATAGCACTGTATACACATATACATACACTACACATTCAGACAGATATATACACACACATTCAGACAGATATATACACACACATTCAGACAGATATATACACACACATTCAGACAGATATATACTCACACATTCAGACAGATATATACACACACATTCAGACAGATATATACACACACATTCAG
Source organism: Eledone cirrhosa (assembly GCA_964016885.1). NCBI lineage: Eukaryota > Metazoa > Mollusca > Cephalopoda > Octopoda > Eledonidae > Eledone > Eledone cirrhosa. The sequence continues at coordinate 31,782,517 of OZ024742.1, read as the reverse complement.
ACAGATATATACACACACATTCAGACAGATATATACACACACATTCAGACAGATACATACACTACACATTCAGACAGATATATACACACATACATTCAGATAGATATATACACACATACATTCAGATAGATATATACACACACATTCAGACAGATACATACACTACACATTCAGACAGATATATACACACATACATTCAGACAGATATATACACACATACATTCAGATAGATATATACACACATACATTCAGATAGATATATACACACATACATTCAGATAGATATATACACACATACATTCAGATAGATACATACACTACACATTCAGATAGATACATACACTACACATTCAGACAGATATATATACACATACATTCAGATAGATATATACACACATACATTCAGATAGATATATACACACATACATTCAGATAGATATATACACACATACATTCAGATAGATATATACACACATATATTCAGATAGATATATACACACATATATTCAGATAGATATATACACACATATATTCAGATAGATATATACAAGATGTAGGAGGCACGATGAGAGTAGCAGGCTGAGGCATGTAACTCTTTTCTTATATTTCTAATAAAATTTACTCATATTTCAATTAATTATTGAAAAATTTGGAAGGATTTACAGAACTTTCATCATTATTTCATTATTTATAATGCAACTTAACAAAAGAGGTTCTTATACTAAAGCCTGCCAGAAGATTTAGATTCAAATAGGAATTCTTTTAATTGGGTGGGTCTGTTTCAGAGAACCAGAAGCTGTTTTGGCCAGATTAGTGTGATAGAGATTAGAATATAAGAGATAACAGGGTGGGTCTGTTTCGGAGAACCAGAGGGTGTTTTAGCCAGATTGGTGTCAGGGTAGATGTTTGAGCCAGGTTGGTGTCAAGATAAGTCTGTTTCTTAGAACGAGGGGCATTTTGGCCAGAATTGTGTCAGGGTGGGTCTGTTTTGGCCAGGTTGATGTCAAAGAGGTTAAAGAATTAGAGATAAAGAACTTACCTTATTAATATGTTGAGATTTGTCAGCAGTGTCCCCTTTGGGGTGAGCACAGTCTGTGGACTTTAACAACCGGTTACATAGCAGTATGATTTTGAAGGCTTGCTGAAAAGGTAGTAGATATTTCTTCATTAGAAACAACAAAAACAACAACAACAGAAATTAAGTCTACAACAATGGGTCTTCCTTGGGACCAGAATGATGTATTTTGGCAATTAAGACCTGACGGAGACCGCCCTTCTCAAGTTCTGAACAGAGCTGATTAATTTCCAGAGAGAAAGAAGGGAAAGTGAAGAAGAATTCTAAAAGTCTACAGTTTGTCTCAGGTCTAGAAGCTCATTAGGCTGATGCCTATCCTGGTTTCTGTAGCATTAAGCAACTGAGAGTATAAGACCACTCTCCTGGAGAGGATGCCAGTCCATCACAGGGTTCAAACCTATCTCAAGCCCAGAGGCTAATTGGGTCCATGTTTAGCCCAGTTTCTATGGCATTAAACAACAGAGTCTACGACTACCACCATCTGGAGAGGACACCAATCCATCACAGGGTTAAACCCCCAGCTAATGCTGGTACTCATTTTCAGCTGAGTATACTGGGGCAATGTGAGATGAAGTGTTTTGCTCAAGAACACAACACACAACCCAGTTTAGGAATCAATCCCGTGACATTATGATTGTAAGTCCAACACCCTTATCACTAGGCCACACACCCCCACAAAGAACTAACCCTAAAGAACATAAGATGAAATTCACACTGGTGGGACTTGAACTCAAAGTGCAGAGTGCTGAAACAAACACTACAAGGTGTTCTATCCGATGTCTTAAAGACCTCATCCAATTAACCACTTTATACCCCACCATCACTTTAGAGTTAATGAGGATGCCAGTAGGCAGCTGATTCATTTGCTAGAAATAGCAGTCAGAACTTTCACAAACTACACTAACATCTTAAAATATATGCTGTGTTAGAGGTGACATGTAGGATAGAATATATAACCACATCATTGTGGGGAACATTTCTTAACCCCAATGACATGCCTGTACCGTGTGTGTGTGAGTGTGTATGTATGAGTGTGTGCAAGTGCATGCGTGTGTGTGTATGAGTATAAGTGTGCATGTGTGTGAGTGAGTGTGTGCATGTTTGAATATAGGAGTATGTGTGTCTGTATGAGAGTGCATGTGTATGTAAGTATATGCATATGTTTGAGTGTGTATAATGATGTGGAATAAATTTAAAGAGAACTGTTGAAGTATTAAGCTAAGCAGTGTTTCTGTTTCATTAACAGTCATAAGACTCCTAATCTTGGCATTTCCTCTGTAGAGATTAGACACTAGACACAAAGATGGTTAGCAATCAGGAGTGAGTCATCAGCTTCAAACATACCCCTAACCCACTTACACATACAGTCTCTCTCACACACAAGTTTCATGTGTGCATATATATATATATATATATATATATATATATATATACTTCAATTTAGGTGAAAAAAACCAAAAGATTTTATAGTTCAAATCATTTTATTAATTTTTACGACCATTTCAATTTATTGAAATGTAATTGCAAACATCAATAACAAGTGTTATATACCCACTGAGTGTTTATATATATATATATATATATATATATATAATATTAAGAGAACTGTTGAAGTATTAACACAAACACATATATATATGTAATATAAAGAATGATGTGCTCATGCAATAGAGATGGTATAAAATAGCTTATGAAATAGGATGAAAGCCTTAAAGTGTCTTGTTCAAAGACACAACACATCAGCCAATCCATGATGATTGAAAGCCCGACGCTCTAATCCCTAAGCCATCAGCCACTATGAGGAATCGAGCCCCATACCTGCCAGATAGCAGCTAAATAAATATATATATATATATATATATAATATAACTTAGAGTTTATACTCAATGGGGTCATTTACATATATATATAGAATGGAAAACGCAGAATCAGTGATGCATCAGAACTCAATTTATTACGTATTACAATTGTTTCCCTGGCGAACAGCTCGAGGTGCGATCTGTTTGTGGATCGAACCTGACTCTGGATTCACAGGTTCCTCAGACACATCTATTGATTTCGGAGCAAATCCTTTTACAGTAAGAATCCAGAGTCAGGTTCGATCCAGACACAGATCGCACCTGGAGCTGTTCGCCAGGGAAACAATTGTAATACGTAATAAATTGAGTTCCGATGCATCACTGATTCTTCGTTTTCCATTCTATCATACTCTGCTCCGTAGGATCATAGAGTGCTCAACTGGTATACCGCCTTTGGATGCATCCCAGCTACCATAAGACATATATATATATATATATATGTATGCATCTCTTTTCTGATCATATTTCTAACAAGAATATACTACCTTTGTGTTTTAATTATCAAATTAATCAAGAGTTTATGTGATGACTAGTGAAATAATTAATATTCAACTTAATAATGGTTTCTAACTGAGGCACAAGGGCAGCAATTATGCCAACTATTATACAATATAGGCATCTCTGTCCTAATTAACCCTTTCATTACAATATTTCTAATGTTAAACACTGCCTATGTCATTAACCCTTTTATTACCATACTTCTAATGAAAGACATTGTCTATGTCATCAACCCTTTCATTAAAATATTTTTAATGAAAGACACTGCCTATGACCTTTAACCCTTTCATTACAATATTTTTAATGAAAGACACTACTTATGTCATTAAACCATTCATTACAATATTTCTAATGAAAGACTGTCTATGGCATTACACCTTTCATTACCATATTTCTATTGAAGATGTAGATAAAGTCTTACAGATGTAGATAAAGTCTTTCATTAGAAATATGGTTATGAAAGGTGTAATGACATAGAGCCTTTCATTAGAAATATTGTAATGAAAGGTTTAATGACATAAGCAGTGTCTTTCATTAAAAATAAAGACTTTATGTCATTAAGCCTTTCATTACAATATTTTTAATGAAAGACTGTCTATGTCTTTCAAATAATCTTGAAAATAATCAAGAATTATAAGGGATTTAGAAATATAACTAACTTTATAATCATTAAGCTCGTTTTGGAAACATAATTTAACGAAGGTTCTTACATAAAATTATGATGTAAGTTTTAGATAAATATAAACACTAAAAGAAAGCATTTTGTATCAGAGAACATAAAGATTTGTACCTATTAACAATACATGAGATATAGAGTTGAAAAGAGAGTTTTAAAATAAAGTATAAGTATCAACTTACTTTCCATCGTCTTCTTGTGATGAAAGATTTCAAGTTTCCTGTGTTGATCACACAACTCTTACGAACATCTTCCTCTTGTTTGGCAACAGGCTAAAAAAAATAAAGGAATAATCTTAAAACATTCTAAATACACATACACATATGTATATACAAGTATATATACACATAAACACACACACACACACACACACACACAAAATGGCTGCATCACGATTTCAAGGATTGCCAGCAACTGATCCACCTCTCACACGGGTGGCACGAACATGACAATTCCTGCCAAGGGCTTACATTCCTTTCTGTATATGTTACAGTGATGAACATTACTTCCACGTTGGTTCATAGTTTTGTTTTGGTGAGTTTTAAAATGACATTGGGGCTTAATGGGCCAGTCACATTATTTTCAACACTTCTGACAGGAAAAAAATGCCCAAGAGACCATAATTGGCAACATTTGGTACATGGCTTCTATGATCACTTCTAAGACCATATTTACTGAGCAGATTTGGCCACATTCACTGCTCAAAGTCATTCTGAGCATCTGAACATCCAGGTAAAATAATATCATGTAAACCCTTATGCAGGTAAAATTCCAAGCACGAGACCTGCAGTTTCAGCTTGTCTCGATAGCTTCTTCAAAGAGACTCAGTCCCTTTGAAACATCTTTTGAGATAACAAGCTGAAACTGCAGTGCTCAGGATCAGAACATTATCTCATCAATACACCCACTCTGTATTTCATCATGGATCAAGTACTATACTGATCTTGTTTATCCTGTCTTTGCATGGCAGATAGCCACTCCATACACACATAAAAATACACATACATACACACAAACACACATACAAATGTATATACACACACACACTCAGTGGGCACTTCACCGCTTCCGTACTCGCCTCATCTATCCTGGTGTGATTTGGCCTTGTTTCCCCCAAAATGGCCGATAAAACTGAAACAACCACAAACAGTATTGTATGATTTTCAGAAAGAGGATGTCCAATCATTTTCAAGCCTGGAAGATACACTGGGTACATTCTCAGTGTTTCCTTAATTCTTTGTTTAGTTTGAAACAGAGTTTCTGATGTGTGCGTCCCTCTTTTTTTATTCATATATATAATCATTTTCATCATTTCATTTTACGTCCGCTTTTTCCCTGCTTGCAAGGGTGGGACGGGAACTGATTCTGGCTTGATTTCTACAGCTGGATGCCCTTCCTAACACCAACCTCATTTACAGTGAGTGCTATATATGATATTAATACAGAAGACCCGCCTTGCCTATGTACAAAGCGAAACCTACAGTCAGTAGGCACCTCTTAACCAAATATACACCACAATCCACTACCCCTACCCTATCCTCCCACTCCCACCAACACCACCCTCTCTCTGTAAAGTTGGTACCACAACATCCAGTCCAAATAAATGAGATAATGAGATCGAGATAGTGTAGGTGTCACGACAAAAAACACACAGTCACGCTGTAATGTGGCCGTGTAGGTAACACAGTAAAAAGTTCCCAGTTCCACACTATAAATGTGGTTGGTGTTAGGAAGGGCATCCAGCCGTAGAAAACCTGTCAGATAGTCCTATATAGGCAAGACACGGTCACCCGATCAACCGTGACTCAAATTGGGACAACTCCTGTCTAACCAATGCTAGCGTGGAAAATGGACGTTAAACGATGATGATGATGATGATATATATATATATATATATATATATATTAGCATTGTCAGAGAAACACGACTTTAGTTGGTAGACAATTTCTTGGGATAGATTAAGAATGCTAACAACCCCGTACAAATGGATTATAACACAAGGTTTACATTCTTTGTAACAGACATAGATGCTTCAAAAGTCTTTACATCATCATCCTTTCACATCCTCTTTCCATGCTGGCATGGGTTGGACAGGTTATTTGGCTAAGTCAAATTAAGATGGTGTGGAGGAGGACCACATTTCTCTGATATGTTCCAATTTGGCATGGTGTTTATGGCTGGATGCTCTTCTACATGACGAAATGCTTTATAAATATATCATCATCATCATGGGTTGGATGGGTCCTTGATTGATAAGTTTCAGAAAGCTGGTACAACATGGTAGAAATATTTCTACTGGACTGTATCAGTTTTCTGAAACTTAGTCATTTATTACAGTGATGATGATGATATATATATATATATATATATATATATATATATATGCTGTACATTGTTTTAAAAACTGGTTGGATTTCTCTGTTACCGTGGAACCTGGGTGGTGATAGATCATGGACAAATTATGAAATTTGTCCAAAGATGTTGCTAACACCTCTGCTGTGCTGTATGAGTGGTACCTTTTGTGAGCCACACATACTGAAGTTAAAGGTTTTGATACTTTTCCTTGAGGACCAGCACAACAACTGTAATGATGTAGCAATTTGTTTTCCAACAATACCAACTGCTGAGATAACCATTATTATTATTATCATCATTATTATTAATTAGCCCCTAGTTAGCCCTGTGATCAAAATGTATTCCAGCCATGACTATCCCTGACTTTATTTTTTCATATCCAAGATGTCCTTCCTTTTTCTAAAGTGATAAAGTGTGATTTGAAGGAGATTTGACTGCTATTTCTAATAAGTTGAGCAACCATGTAGTTTTCCTTCTTGACTTTTCCAACAACTATTTTATAGTTGGATCTAGGTAGTTGTATCTAACACAAGCAATCAGTGTTAGATACCTAGTGTGTCAAAAGGAACTAGTACAGTGGCTAGAGTAAGGTTTGATTTCAAAACCATTGGCATACAGTCTAGTGTGTTAACCTAGCTGTAGAGGTGTGGTCTATCTAGACAGACCACACCTCCACTGTTGTTGTCTATCTTGACAGACCACACCCCACTATTGTCTATCTTGACAGACCACACCCCACTATTGTCTATCTTGACAGACCACACCCCACTATTGTCTATCTAGATAGACAACAATAGTGGGGTGTGGTCTGTCTAGACAGACAACAACAGTGGAGGTGTGGTCTATCTAGACAGAAAACAACAGTGGTGGTGTGGTCTATCTAGACAGACAACAACAGTGGAGGTGTGGTCTATCTAGACAGACAACAACAGTGGAGGTGTGGTCTATCTAGACAGACAACAACAGTGGAGGTGTGGTCTATCTAGACAGACAACAGTGGTGGTGTGGTTTATCTAGACAGACCACACCTCCACTGTTGTTGTCTGTCTAGATAAACCACACCACCACTGTTGTTGTCTGTCTAGATAGACAACAACAGTGGGGTGTGGTCTATCTAGACAGACAACAACAGTGGGGTGTGGTCTATCTAGACAGACAACAACAGTGGGGTGTGGTCTATCTAGACAGACAACAACAACAGTGGGGTGTGGTCTATCTAGACAGAAAACAACAGTGGGGTGTGGTCTATGTAAACAGACAGCAACAGTGAAGGTATAGTCTATCTAGACAACAATGAGGTGTGGTCTATCTAGACAGACACACCAGCTGTAGGGGTGGGACCTGTCTAAAATAACTTTCTACTTTTGGCACAAGGCCAGCAATTACCCAGTGCATTACTGGTACTTTATTTTATCGACCCCCGTAAGGATGAAAGGCAAAGTTAACCTCGGCGGGATTTGAACTCAGAATGGCAAGGGCCGTAACTATGCGTCAAAGCATGGCGTCCGACCCTCTACCGATACTGCCAATCCACCTGTCTAAAATAATACCAGACATTAAGTGAGGCCAAAGGAAAGTAGCCAATACATGGTCATTTGATGTCCTTCCAATCACATCATGCCATCTTATGAAAGGAATGACACATTGAGAAATGTAACCCTAGATATACAATATTAAAAAAAAAAACAAAAAAAAAACGCAGGATGGTCATACCTGGAATGCCTTTGATCATAGATCTGGTTGAAGAAGCCAGAGCTAGAGCTAAACAACAAAATAACTAGTAGAAATTGAATGCACTACAAATGAACTAATCACATGCCACAACACAAGGTTATTGACTAGACTGGTTACAATGGCTTAAGCTAGTAGTAACTGTATTAATATGAAAAATTAAAAATTAATATGAAGAAAAAGTCCAATCATAAACAAACCACTAAGATATCTCTGACAATTTTTTAGGAAAAAAGAAACGGGAGATTGTGATGGGTTAGACCTTTTCTGGTTTCTTCCAAAGACATAAGCTCCATGTTATAAATTGTATTCAATCAAGAGTTAATTTGATTTATACAAATACAGCAATATCAACAACAGTAAAATTGAATGGCTGATAAAGCCTTAAAATGTTAAATTATTACTATTATTATTAGTAGTAGTAGTAATAGTAGAAGTAATGATGATGTCAATCTATATTATAATTATTGTGACTGGGGTTGAATATTGAATCATATACAAAATGTTTATGTTTAATAAATATTCTTGTAGCCACACTATGAACTTCAAAAAGATCTGCGATCATGTCGCTACTATTCTTAGCAGCAAAGGGAGAGCACCAATATAGGAACGTGTCTGTTTTTTTTTTTAACCATCAGAGACGTTTACTCTGTTACTAAGATGAAATTAGCTGACAGGTTTTTATGTTTGAGGGGAGACAGTGCCCATTATGAGGGAAGGTAGTGTATATATGAAATGGAGGAGACTCAATGATATATAAGTGATCAGTTAAAGTTGTTACTTTAATACTGCAAAATTTTACAATGACTTGTCCACTAATAAAGAGAGTAAACACATTTGAATAAACAAAACGCATAAAAAAAAAAAAAAAAAAAAAAAAAAAATCACACTAGAAAGACATTCTTGGAAAGTACAAAACATTACAATGACTAATACAATTAAATATTAAAGTCTTTACTTTATCTAATATTGCAAATTTTCACAAAAGTCTGTCCACTAGTAAAGATACTATAAACATTTAGTACAAAACAGCTCTGACTGCATCACATTAAATATTAAAGTCTTTAATATTGCAAATTTTCACAACAATCTGTCAACTAGTAAAGATACTATAAACACTGAGTACAAAACAGCACTGTAACTGCATCACATTATTTATTAAAGTATTTACTGTAATACTGTAAATTTTCACAACGATCTACCCACGAGTAAAGATATTATAAACATTTGAATTAACAAATCAGTTTTTAAACATTTTCTGCTAAATCATTAGAGGATGTTAAAGAGTTAAAAGACTTGTTGAAGGTGCCATGCAATGAGATTGAACCTAGAACCATGTGGTTGCAAAGCAAACTTTTTAAATACACAGCTATGGCTGCACCTTCTAGATAGACAATCACAATAAAAAGCAAGTTCCAAGTAATAGGGTATATCTATATATTTTTCCAATCAGTTTTGTGGAAATTATAAATATATATCTATTAAATTCTGAAAAGTTACTGAAAAATAATTAAAAATTAATAGATAGAAAACAAAAACAAAAATATCAAATTGCAAAAAAGCCAAAGCACAGCCACTAGAACCAGTAAAAGAGTGTCAAAGAATTGTTTTCCTCATTCTTTCCACAGAATCCTATTGGCATATGTACACACAATGAGAGTTCATAAGCTGATTATGAAGGAATGATGCTAGAACGGTGAAATCTTGCATACATTAATTTCAACACTTCTTATTAATAACTAAATTGTTTCTTTCCAGAAACTATGTTGAAAAATAAACCTCATTTGGTCATTCCATGAGAGAATCTTGGTCAGCCTATGAACGTTTTATCTAACCCTTGTATATATCTAAGCAGGAGGAGTTAACATCAGAGAGTCATTCCAGGTAGAGCTACTACTTCTCTGAATTGGAGAGATCACAGCTCTGATACTACAGACATGTGGTTAGAATGTCTTAGGAAAGAATCGTAAGAGTCACTCCAGGTAGAGCTACTACTTCTCCGAATTGGAGAGATCACAGCTCTGATACTACAGACATGTGGTTAGAATGTCTTAGGAAAGAATCGTAAGAGTCACTCCAGGTAGAGCTACTACTTCTCCGAATTGGAGAGATCACAGCTCTGATACTACAGACATGTGGTTAGAATGTCTTAGGAAAGAATCGTAAGACTCACTCCAGGTAGAGCTACTACTTCTCTGAATTGGAGAGATCACAGCTCTGATACTACAGACATGTGGTTAGAATGTCTTAGGAAAGAATCGTAAAAGTCACTCCAGGTAGAGCTACTACTTCTCCGAATTGGAGAGATCACAGCTCTGATACTACAGACATGTGGTTAGAATGTCTTAGGAAAGAATCGCTGGACAGATTTTACAGACAAAACCAACAGGTAGGAGACCCCACAGCAAGATGGTTAGATAACATCCATGAGCTGGGCTGGTCTCTCTTGGGGATCCAGCCAGATCAGCTGGAGACGGTTGCTTCTGACAAGACCAGCGTGAAGGAATGTTTGAGGACTCTGCCCCCCCCCTGAAGAGGAGAAGGAGGAGAAAAAGAAGAAATCCCTCTTTCCAAGAATCAAACCCCCTGGAATTACCTCTTTGTAAATATTTGCCTTCAAACTTTTATTACTGAATATTATTAATCCTGAAGAAAAAAAAAACCCCAAAAGAAAAAAAAACTCCAAGGAAACTAGTGAAGATTGGAAAGTGGCCAAAAAAAAAAAAAAAAAATTAAATTTATTAAATTAAATTTACAATTTATTAAATTCTATTTATAATTCATCAAATTTAATTTATAATTTAACAAATCAAAAAATATATTTAAATGAAATTTAAATTAAATAAATTGAAATGAAATAAATTTAAATTATCAATTATTGAATTTATTAAAATTTAATTTAAATTTATGAATATTTATATACTTAAATTTAAATTAATATATGAAATAAGTGTGAGTGTGCTGTGACGGGCTTTTATCTTGTTTTACCAATTTAATCCACACTAATAGGCATAACAGTCAAAATCTATTGCTCCCTCTAGTCTAGAATGATTTGAAAATGGTAAGGCTGTTGTCTTACATTGTATTAAATTATAAAACAACAACAAAAATACATTCATGTGCAATACTAGAACCCAATGCATGGTGATCATTCCATGAAGCCAATGAAAAGAAACTACACAGTTGCATGACTGGCTAAAAATAGCAGCAAAATCTCCCTCAAACTGTACTTCAAATGACTTATGAAGGATAGATAGATAGGTAGATTGAATAATGTGATTCCAGACACACTAAATAAAAGATGGTCACAGCTGGAACATATTTCATCATAGATCTGGTTGATTTGGGCTGACATGGAGTTAGTGGAGGCATGTGGCCTCATGGTTAGGGTGCTGGACTTACGATAATAATGTAGGTTCAATTCGTGGACTGGACTGGGTTGTATACTTGAGCAAAACACTTCATTTCACATTGTTCCAGTATACTCAGCTGAAAATGAGTACCAGTAATAGCTGGGGGTTTAACCCTGCAATGGACTGGTGTCCTATCCAGGGAAGAGTCTTGTTCATTCTGTCACTTCACAACACTGGGCTCAAGACTGACTTTAGATTTTTTTAGATATGGGTTAAACAATGAAAATATCATCATTGCTACCATCATCTTTTCATAAATATTTTTTATTTAATGTTGCCATAAATTAGGTGACTGTCATAGAACCTTATCCCTAATTGTCTCTGTTTTGAAAGATCAGTTATAACTCCAATCTAACTGCTTCTTCCCAAGAAATCTTTGGTTGTTTCTTTTTTTTTTCCCCCCCTCAAAGATCTGCCATCAAAAATCAAGGAGGATAACCACAGTAGGCTGTAGTGAACTATTAATTAATCTAGTTGAAATAATAACCTATGAATTAAACAGGCTTAGTGGTTAGAGCATTGGGCTTTCAATCATCAGGTTGTAAGTTCAATTCCCAGACTAGCTGATGTGTTGTGTTCTTGAGCACTTTATTTCACGTTGTTCTAGTTTACTCAACTGTAGAAATGAGTTGTCACGTCACTGGTGCCAAGCTGTAGCGGCCCTTGTCTTTCCCTTGGACAACATTGGTGGCATGGAGAGGAGAGACTGGTATGTATGATATATCAATATGAGCACAGGAAATATGGGTAATTTCAAGAGCAAAAAATTGTAGAGATTCTTTAAAGGTAAGAGAACATTTTGGACTAATTGGAGATTCTAAGTTGAGTCCAGGGTTTTTTTTGCTGTTGTTGCTCAACTGGAAACAACAACACAAGTGTAACAACAACTGAAACAATACTGGACATTACAAAACTGAAGACAATGACAAAATGTCGACAAAAAAAGACAAATAAATAAATATATAAATAAAGAAGGAACGAAAGAAAAACAAAAGAAAATAAAGAAAAACACCAGAGTTGCATAATACGCGAGTCTGGTGAGGTTTATTCCCAGTACAACACATAATAGAGAGTTTGTTGAGAAACAATGTAAAGTAATGTGTATTGATTATACAACAAGACAGACTAACAAATTCTAGAGGCATGCAGAGCTTGATAGAAATCTAAAGATTTGTGGATCTAATTCACCCAGCTGCCTATATACATGCAAACCTTAATAATAACAATAAATAACAAATAATAAAAATTTTTTTTACTAGTATTTGAATTCTTGCTCGTAGCAGGTTACATAAATGTATTTATGAGTTTTATATCAAATAATAATAATTGTTTCTACTTTTGGCACAAGGCCAGCAATTATCTCAGTACATTACTGGTACTTTATTTTATCGACCCCGTAAGGATGAAAGGCAAAGTTAACCTTGGCGGGATTTGAACTCAGAATGGCAAGGGCCGTAACTATACATCAAAGTATCTACCGATACTGCTAATCCACCATATCAAATAATAATAATAATAAAATTTAATTCATTTGCAAGCAAACAGCATCAAGGAACAGTCAACATGTTTCTGGCTTATTGCCCTTTGTCAAGTCTGTTCCTGTTTGTTTTTAATTTTTGGCTAAGCCAGCTGTAAAATCGCCCAGTATGCAAATGAGGCTAATCAACTGATGCATACTTTAGAAAATATTATATATTTTCCACAATTCAAGTGAGTGGCAGAGAGGTACACAGTCTTGACATAGGGCAATAACCCAGAAACATGTTGACTACTCCTTGATGCCACTGCAAATATGAATGGATGACAGTGGTCATCAAAAACATAGCATAAAGAGGCTGTTCACTTACAAACAAATCAAATATTATTGTTATGCGATATAAAACTCATTAACATTGTGTGTGTGTGTGTGTGTGTGTGTGTGTGTGTGTGTGTGTGTGTGTGTGGTGTGTGGTGTAACACATTATATAGAACAAATTAAAAAAAATAATAAATAAAACAAACTGAACAAATATTTGTTGTATTTCATCTTTCATAATTTATACATTTTTGATAAAGAAATGGTAAAAAAATGGTCAACACCAGAGGAGCAATAACCAGGGGTAAATAAATATTTTATAACCAGACTCAATAAAATAACCCTAACATAGTTTTGGCTAAAAGGTTATTGTTTATAATGAGGTTTTCACTAGAAGTTTACCAATAAAGAGTTTTGACTAAAGGTTTATAAATAAAGAGTTTTTAACTAAAGGTTTATTAATAAAGAGTCTTTGACTAAAAGTTTATCAGTAAAGTTTTTAGCCAAGTTCAATGGTGGTCATCTCTTACCATAAAAGCAGTCAAAACAAAATAGTTTAAATATTTTCGCAAAATTTAAACCTTACTATTGAAAGAAAAAATTCTATTTCATAATTTAAATTAAACCAATTTATTACAACTATTACTCCAAAACTAACAACTTTGATTTAACCAATCAGTGAAGTTGTTACATACATCACACATCTTTGTTTTAACCAATCAGTGAGCGTGTGTTACATATACATCAACGCAAAACACTAGGTTACATACACACATCTTTGATTTAACCAATCAGTAAAGTTGTTACATATACTTCAACGCAAAACACTAGGTCGCACACACACACATTTGATTAAACCAATCAGTGAGCTTGTTACATAAGCCACACACTTTTGATTTAACCAATCATGAAGGTTGTTATGCTTACTTCAACACATTACAAAACCAGGGCTACTACTACACAAACATATAAATCAACAATTTAAAAAGGAACAAAATAAAAAGCAGTTTTATGTAGTCACCCATCTTGATCTGAGCTATGTAGCAACTAAAGCTGTACAAGCTTCAGGTTAGGAATTATGTGAGTCAACAAAATAACCTGTATACCATGCCACATTGATTTATTCCAAGAAGAAACAGTGTAAACTGTCCTCATAGGGTGACTATGAGTTTCTAAGTATTGGGACAATAACAAATAGAACAAAGAGCTAATAATTCTGGAAATATGTTCCTACATTTGACTGAACAGGCAGAGTAGACTAACAGTATTTTATAATGAACATAGGACAAAAAACACTCATCATCATCATCATTTTACGTCCGTGATACACACACACACACGATATATATATATATATATATATACACACACACACACGATATATATATATATATATATATATACACACACACACATATATATACACACTTTATGAAGTTTATAAACATATATTCCTCCGATCAATATGTTAATAGGTCCAAATATGAAAGAAACACTGTTTCTCTATGAAAGATGTCACTCTACTATTGGTGACATCTTGAAATCACCTCTTGGTGTTTGCTGAATGGCTTTTTTTTTTCATTTTTATTGAATTTTTTGTTTGTCTTTGGTCACTTCTATTTCCATGGCAACCATTATATTCAATTGTCTGAGTTTTGAGGTAAATATGGCTGCTCCGTGAATATTGTGAAAGTTTAGACAATTATATTTGTCATGTGATCTCTGTTCATTCATTTCATTGGTTATTCAAGGATGTGGTTGGTCATGTGTCTGAAAGTTTTCAGAATTATATTTGTCATGTGATCTTCATTCATTTGATTGGTTCTTGTCAGTTTGGTTGATCATCTGTCTCTGCTCAACTTTGATTTTTCATATTTCCTCAGTTCTTCTTTATGTTTGTTTCACAACTATAGCATTCCTAAATCTATGTATCTATTATTAAAGTTTTGAGACCTTCACAACCCCATCATCAGAATAAGAATGGTCGCATTAGTGGTGTATTATTCATGTACTCTGCAATGGTCACAAAAGACCATGGGCATAGTAGCATATATATATATAATTAGTTGTCATTTATTCAAGCATTTGTTGATTGAGATGAGGCTTACGCAACTCTCTGAAATAAACTATAGTGTAAGCAGAATGGAGCACTCCATGTCACTAGTATGTACCCAGCAATAATACGGGATCACATCTTACATGTTAGAGTATCATTAAACGAATCAAAATTGAGACCGTTTTTTTTTTATTATGCACATTTCAGTAACACCAGCATGTTAGAGTTATGTAACAAACAGGTGTGACATCATCAGATAAATACAAACAATTATGTATGAAAGTCCATAACAGAAAAAGCTATAACTGATATATTTATGGTTGAGTGTGGACTGTGTAAGCATATTGTTGCTCTGTCTATGTCTTCAAGCGGGCATGGTACCTTGATTGGTTGAAGTTGTTAATATTACATGTTCACTGATAAATTTGTTAACAGCTGTTCCAGTTAATATTTGGGAATGACTGAATCATTACTTAACCCTTTAGCATTTAACCAGCCGTATCCGGACAGAATTCTCTCACCTCTTTCAGTTTAAACAGACCATAACTGGCCACTCATACTGAAATTAAGGTATTGTTCACCATTTTACATGGCATGGGCTGGACCAATGCATATATATAACTAATATATATGAATTACCATAACCATCACTATCGTTTAACATCTATTTTCCCTGTTAGCAAGGATTGGACGGAATATATGACTGTGTATATATATATATATATATATATATATATATATATATCGACAGTCGATCGACTTTCGTCAAATCAGACCGAGGAAACATTGTTTCCATTGGTCTTTCCAATTGCTAATACTATCTATTGGTCGCAAATCCAGGTAGAAGGAGCAACGTGAAATAAAGTGTCTTGCCCAAGGACATAACGCATCGCCCGGTCCAGGAATCAAACTCACAACCTCACGATTACGAATCCAATTCTCTAACCACTCAGCCACGCGCCTTCACTTATATATATATATATATATATATCAGAATAGAACCAGTTGTAAACTAGTTAGACCATTGCTCAACAGAGTACTCAATATTTGGGATAGTTGACTAAGGCTATATTATAAAGAGACAGTTGAGCTCTTGCCATTTCAATAGCTAGTTCCAGACTCATATATATATATTATTTCCAGCTGAAGCTGTAATAAGGCCACACCAGTTGAATTATTTGAGGTAGTCCCTAAACACTCAATGATGTGAGAAATAAATTAATTTCTTCCATCATAGTGAACACACTATGTTATAGGAGGGAAACACCATAATACATACAGCAGATGTATATAGCCATTGTATATAACAATACAGATGAATACCAAAAGGTATATATAATTACACACACATAATTACATACATATATAATAAACTTAATGTTAATATCTTTGGTTAGTATTTCATTTTTTTAAACATTTTTTTTATATTTTTGAACATTTTTATATATTTTTTTCTTTCTTTTTAAATTTATCTTGAAGTAGAAACTTCTCGTTGTAGAATCAACAATCACAGATTAGGGTTTAAAGGTGGGTTTAAAGGAGACAGGTAAATGCTGGTGGTAGTTTAGTTTTTATCACAACATTTGATGGGTTCAACTGCCACCAAATTTCACAGTAGCAGGAATACCTGAAGACAAATTCTCTGCTACTGTCATGTTCTTAGAAGAATCCATCTATTCATTCAAAAACATGTAAACATTATAAAAATATATACACCTGCCTATAATTTTATCATATATATATATATATATATATATATATATATATCATTAAAAAATACACGGAACATATATAGGAAACAGAAAACTTGGAAGAGACAAGAACATGGACAATTCATGCTCATCAGCTGTCTTCTGCAGATCATTATAGTTTCAGATGCTTCCAAAGACTCAGAAGACGGCTGATGAGCAGGAACTGTCCATGTTCTTGTCTCTGCCAAGTTTTCTGTTTTCTATATATCTCCCACGTGTGTTTTTAATATTATCATTGTAACCTACACAGCCTAATTTTAATATTAAAACTATATATATATATGTTATAGGTATATATATATATATATATATATATATTATATTATATATGTTATACGTGTGTATATATATACACCCACACACATAATTTAATGTAGCAGAGTGCCTGTGTATGTGTAAGTGACACAGTGTACACAGTATGAAACCCAAACTATATCTAATAATAATAATTATTTCTACTTTTGGCACACTGGTGCTTTATATAATAATAACAGATCCAAAATATTTCTGGGTTTTATAGAAAGACCGAAGGGATTTGTTATTGAGGAAGGTATTTCTTGTCTCTGTTCACTCAGTTATATATTTCCTTTTCAGACAAATACATTGGTCATCCATTCGTTCCGTCATTCTGAATATCTTTTTCCTTCATTCCTTCTAGATTCAGGAATAATATGACATCTTATTTCACATAAGATGAAAGTTTTTTTCTTTTTTCTTTTAGAAGGAAATTTCTTTTGTGTTGTTTTTTCTTCACTTTTACATTTTTCTTAAAAAAATAGTAATAATAATGATAATAATAATAATAAAAGCAATTGTTTCACACAAATGCTTTTGTTGTTTGTTGTATTTTTTTTTTTTTTTTTGGCTTCTTTTCCCAGAAAGAACACTGAGTGTTGTGTCAGATGGGAAACTATTTAGAAGATGAAGACGACGAAGAAGAAGAAAAATAAGAAGATACAAGAACAAAAATGGCCCATTGATAGTTTTTTTTTCCTCCGCCAGATAACAACAGCACCAGCAGCAGTAGTAGCAGTAGCAGTGGTGGCAGCAGCACCAGTGAAAGGAGTACAATCAGATCATTTAGAAGTACAATGCACAATGCAAAAGTATATGTAAAGGTATAGAGACATTTGTTTGAACTTTAGATGTTTAGATCTTTCTCCTTTGTACAGATGTCAAGTCTAAAATCTTATCTCACCTGTATCCAAGGATGACTCATGCAATCTGTAGCGCTGGCTCGTTTCCTATGATTAGTGAGAAGAAGGAAAGAAAGAAAAAAGGAAACAGTTTAAAATATCCATGGTACAAACAAAAAAAATAAAAACAAAACAATGTATGATGAAAATAACCATATCCAACATTGGCCCAACAACAACATTTTAAGGCCTTTTATCCCCTTAAAATAGGGATCAGAATGTGTAAGGTCTTATGATAGACATATTGATCACAGGGGTGGTTTTCAAACCAATGTTTTACAACCAGAGGCCCTTCTTTATGCCAATAATTTAACCACCTCGGACCCAACACACCTCCATCACCTCGGTGTCAACTCCTTCATCACCTCGGTGTCAACTCCATCACCTCACATGTCTAGGAGACAGGACTGGTCACTTGATGACCTATGTTCTTGACATTGCTAAAAGGTCACAAATTTGGGAGACAGTACTGGTCAGTTTGTGTGAGAGAGAGAGACAAAGAGGCCTGTCCAAGATACAATATAAGTGTTGAAACTATGAGGCTGTTGGCTTTTTGCCAGACCTGGGAGTTGGTATTTGAGTGTGGCAGAGTAATTCTAGGCTGTGTAGGTTTATTTCCTCTTCATTTAGTGGAGGGAAATGTATGTGTGTGTTGTGTATGTTTGGCAGTATATTGTGGTCTGATGACCATGTCTTGCTCATACAGAACTGATTCTGGCTTAGTTTCTATAGCTGGATGCCCTTCCTAACACCAACCACATTTACAGTGTGTGCTAGGTGCTTTTTGTTGTGGCACCTACATGACCACTTTACACACACACACACATATATATATATATATATATCCACAATCATGGAGGCGCATGGCTTAGTGGTTAGAACATTGGCCTTGCAATCGAAAGGTTGTGAGTTCAATTCTCAGACCGGGTGATGTGTTGTTTCCTTGAACAAGACACTTTATTTCACATTGCTCCAGTTTACTCAGCTGTAGAAATGAGATGATAGGACTGGGTTCCCTATCATTCCACTGCAAAGTGGTCGTGGAGGTGCCACGGCAAAAAAGCACCCAGTCCACACTGGAAATTGAATGTGTAGGTGCCACGGAAAAAAAGCACCCAGCACTCACTGTAAATGAGGTTGGTGTAAGGAAGGGCATCCAGCTGCAGAAATCAAGCCAGAATCAGTTCCTGTCCCACCCTTGCAAGCAGGGAAAAGCGGGCATAAAATGATGATGATGATAGCATCATTAACCCTTTAGCATTTACATTACTCTACATTTACTATCGTATTTTTGTGGTAAAGGCATTATCTTACATAATCATCTACCATAATATCAAATCTATGAGATTTTGATATTATTTATTTTGATAACAATAACTTAACATAAGTATGAGCCACCAGCTACAGCCAGTTTGAACAGAAAGAGGTGAGATAATTCTGGCCAGATACAGCTGGTTTAAATGCTGAAGGGTTAAAGTCTGGTGTAGAAACCAAATATTAGTGTATACCACCAATAAAACAAGGGGTTGTTGACTGGTTTTTAAATAATTACCTGGGATTTTTCACTAAGAGTTTATCAATAAAATCCTTCGCCAGTTTACTGGTTGTTTCAAAATAATCCTCATAATCGTAGTCCACTGATGTAATGTTCTGGTACGTTTCTTGAGGTGTGTCACCAAGAAATGGTGATGTCCCACTTAATCTGGGGAGGAGAGAAAATACAGAAGAAAGTCAATTTATCATAGCAGTCATAATCATCATCATCATCATCATCATCAGTGGTGAGAGAAGACGAAGAGAAGTGATGTAAAGTAAGAAGAAAACATCAAGCACATGGAAAAACATATAGAGATAGTTCTGACTGTAAAGAACCAAACTAGCTACAGTATTGTAACCCTTTCATGATCATATTTCTATGAAATACACTATTTCATTTAATTAATAAATAATTTTGAGGGATTTACTAAAATTATAAATTATTTCATTACTAAGATAGTAATTTAATATGTGGTTCTTATATAAAGTTATAATAATAATTATTTCTACTTTTGGCTCAAGGCCAGCATTTATCCAGTACATTACTGGTACTTTATTTTATCGACCCCTTAAGGATGAAAGGCAAAGTTAACTTCGGCGGGATTTGAACTCAGGCCATAAAGGGCCGTAACTCTGGTTAATTGCTTGCCTTGTGCCAAAAGTAGAAACAATTATTATTGTTTTGTGCGTTATCACTGCATTACCAAGCGCAGCTCTCTGCACCTTGGGTATGTGCAGTTAGGTTTTTGGTGGTGTTTGTTCTATTGTATTGAGAGTATTCTTCGTAATATGTGTGTAGTGCCTAGTAGTGCTATTTTGTGTATGCTGTATATACTTTTGGCTCAAGGCCAGCAATTATCCAGTGCATTACTGGTACTTTATTTTATCGACCCCGTAAGGATGAAAGGCAAAGTTAACCTCGGCGGGATTTGAAATCAGAATGGAAAGGGCCGTAACTCTATGCATCAAAGCATGGCATCCGACCCTCTATTGATACTGCCAATCCACCACCCCATAAAATTATAATAATAATTGTTTCTACTATTGGCACAAGGCCAGCAATTAACCAGTGCATTACTGGTACTTTATTTTATCGACCCCGTAAGGATGAAAGGCAAAGTTAACCTCGGCGGCATTTGAAAAAGTTATAATAATAATAATGCACTGTACACATCAATTTTCATTATTAATATTATTATAAAGGATTAAATATTACGTTTGTACCTAACACTCATGAATTCCAATACCGTCAAGGATGAATAGTTAAGTTGCTAAAAGTCTAAAGCCTGGCGACTTATCCTGGTACTTATCCCAGTTTCCATGATATGAAACGACAGAGTACAAGACTTACCCCCTGGACAGGATGCCAGTCGATTGCAGAGTTAAAGCCCCAGCTATTGCTGATATGCATTTTCAGCATTACTACTGCCACCACCACCACTATTAACATTACAACAACTACTATTACTACTACCACCACCACAACTACCTCCACCACCACCACCACAACTAAAATTTTTATAATTATCACCAACATTTGAAATATAGCATAATGACAAAAGCACATTGATTGGGATTTGGGGTGACATGTGGTGGTGATGGCAGTGGTTGGTAGTGGTGGTGGTTTATGTGGTTGATGGTGAGGGTGGTAGTTGTGGATGTGGTGATGGTTATGGTGGTTGGTGTGATTGTGGTAGCAAGTATGGTGGTTGGTCATAGGATAAATGTGATAGATGTAGTAGTAGAAGTACAGGTGGTGGTGATAGTAGTAGTGATAGTAGTAGTGATAGTAGTAGTAGTAGTTGTAGTGATAGTTGTAGTAGTAGTGATAGTTGTAACAACAAACTAAACCGCTAGTTGTGAAGAGCCGAATACTTACAAAATATAGGTTATCACACCAACACTCCACATATCTGTAGCAAGGGTGAGAGGTTCATAGCTGACTACTTCAGGGGCTGAAATATTGATATAGATATATATATTTACATACATGTATATACACATATTATACACACACACACACACACACACACACACACACACACAGATAGTATATAAATAAATATATATATATATATATATATATACATACATACCCATGAAATATACATAGATATTATATAAACATACACACACACACATATATACACGTCTCTCTCTCTCTATATATATATATATACACACAGACATGCATACACGCATACACACACACACACACACACACATACGCATACACACACATACATACACACATGTATGTGTGTGTGCATGTGTATATATAGTCAATCTGTTCAAATTTACAAAATACATTTACATAGAATAATTGTTTCTACTTTAGGCACAAGGCCAGCAATTACCCAGTGTATTACTGGTACTTTATTTTATCGACCTCGTAAGGATGAAAGGCAAAGTCAACCTCGGCGGGATTTGAACTCAGATCGTAAAGGGACGTAACTATGCTGGAAAGCATGGAGTCCGACTCTCTACCGATACTGCCAATCCACCGCCCTTTACATTTACATAGAATAATGACAAAAAGAAAGAAAAGAGAAAAAGAAAATGAACGAAATAGTGTGTGTGTGTGAGTGTAGGGGGGTACACTATGGTGTTAGCTGAGCTGTATATCTTAGCTATGATCCACGGATAAGATGGTCAGAGCATTGCTGTAAAGACAACAGCCAGCAATACTTACTGCACCAGCTCTTCCACCTTGTAGCTTTTCCTCTGCAAACATAATGCCTTAGCCCCCAGTATGGCGGAGGAAAATGGCTGTCTAAGAATGGAGGACACCAGATGTCCTGTATATATATATATATATATACATACACACACACACAATTTGTTTACCCACCCTTTATATACTTTCTACACCTACTACTCTCAATTTACACATCCCCTTATCTTCTATTTCCTCACTCATTGGGGGACACAAACTACGGGCCTCCGCTTCTTTATATATGTAGCAAATAAAATCATAGTTTAGAGTTTCTGAAGAAGACGATCGTTTGCTGGCCTTGTGTCTATATTAGTAAAAGTCGAATGTTAAAAAGCAACTGAGTTATTTCCCTTTGAAATGAAATGCTGCGGATGAGTGTATATGTGCGTGAGTGATTGTATATGTGTGTGTGTTATTGTGAGCTCGCACAAAAATCTATCGATCTTCATAGCATTGTTTTATATTAAATATTTCGATTATGTCTCCGATTTCATTCTACATTTAAGGAGATTTAATGTCTAATACAAGAATGCCGATCTTGGTACCAGAATATAAACAAGAACAATGATTTATAATTTAACCACAAAACCAGCGAATGTTTTTTTTTCTGGAATCGATTATATTGCCTTGAGTACTTGTCTGGTACTTTAATTTATCGATCTTGTAATGATGAAAGACCAAGATGATCCGGAATGATTTGAACTCAGAATGTAAGGGACCAGAACAAATACTACCAAAAACAACAACAACGATTATTACTATTATTGTTATTAAGTTGGCGATTTGGCAGACTCATTAAATAGTCGGACAACATGCTTTGCGGCATAATAATTATGGCGTTTTAGATTCTGAGTTCAAATCGCGACGAGGTTAGCTTTGCCTTTCATTCTTGCGGGGTCGATAAAATAAAGTACCAGTAATGCACAACTAGGGTCGATTTAATCAACTTTACTCTCCCCTTTAAAGTAGAAACAATTAATATTATTGTTATCATTGTTATATATCGCTCGAAGATTTAGTTAGCAACAGAAAAACAACTGAACCTTTTCACTGAGCAGACGACAATAAATGTTCCAAGGGAGATAACTCTCATTGACTATAATTAAGGGAAATGTACATGATAATTTTTGCAGTGCGTTCGTGACATGCAGCACATATACGTGTCATAACACACACACATGTCTCATGCGGTGCACGGTTGACATGCAACACACACATACGTGACACGCAGTACACACGTCATATAACATACCCATACACTCGTCTCACGCAGTGCACGTGTGGATACACAAACACACGCGTGTCATGCAGCACACACACACGCAAGATAAATAGATATCTTCATCAAATGCTTTAAAATGTGTCTTTCCTAAGGTTGTGTGTGTGTCTGTATGTATGTATATGTGTGTGTGTGTGTGTGATTATGTATGTGTGTATTTATATTTTTGGTCGTTTGTGGGCATGTGTAGGGTTGTTTGTTTATTTAAGTGTAATTTATACATGCGAAATGTGTGTGTGTGTGTGTGTGTGTGTGTGTGTGTGTACATGTAGGAATGTATGTGTATGTGTGCGTCTAGGTGTGTGTGGATGTGAGTGTGTGTAGGTGGAGGCGTGTGTGGATGTGAGTGTGTAGGTGGAGGCATGTGTGGATGTGAGTGTGTGTAGATGTATATATATATATCTGTGTATGTGTGAAGCTTTGTGTCTAGGTGTATGTGTGTGTGTGTGTGAGGTGTGAATGTGTAGACTGTGAGTGTGTGTGTGTGTGTGTGTGTGAATGTATGTGTCTAGGTGTAGATGTGTGTATGTGTGTGTTTGTGAAGGAATGTGTCTAGGTGTACATGTAGAAGTGTGTATGTGTAGGTGTGAATATGTAGGTACATGTGTGTGTAAATATATATTGGTACTTATTTCTATTATCCTGTTTAATCTCTTTCAAACTGTTTTTAGCTTGGAGCGAAACTAAGGAAATACAAATTTGACAATAACACAATAGCCAAACACATATAATCCAACCAGTAAACCACAGCTCCACCTCCTCATGGTGCCTATTAGGACAATAGTGGGACACAACCTTTAAAACATTCATTACCATAGTTTAATGATGGATGTTGGGAAGAGAAATGGAATGAGATAGCTGGGTCATGTGTTGTGGAAGGATGAAATTGTCTGGGTGAGAGGAATAGTGCCAGTGATGAATGTTGTGAAGAGAAATGGAATTAGATGGTTGGGTCACATATGTTGAGGAAAGATGGAAGTGACTGGGCGAGAGGAATAGAGACAGTAACTAAGTCCTGCTCATATGCTATATATCATCATCATCGTTTAACATCTATCTTCCACGCAAGCATGTGTTAGGCGGGAATTGTCCCACTTGAGGCAAGATTGTCTTGCTCGTATAGGACTATCTGCAGGTTTTCTACGGCTGGATGCCCTTCCTAACACCAACCATGTTTACAGTGTGGACTGGGAGCTTTTTACCGTGTTACCTACACGGCCACATTACAGCGTGGACTGTGTGTTTTGTTTGTTGTGACACCTACACGACCTCATTAGTTTGGACTGGATGTTGTGGTACCAACATAACTTTACAGAGAAAGGGTGGTGTTGGTGGGAGTGGGAGGATGGAGTAGGGGTAGTGGGTTGGGGTGTATATTTGGTTAAGAGGTGCCTACTGACTGTAGGTTTCGCTTTGTCCATAGGCAAGGCGGGTCCTCTGTATTACTGCGTAGCGCCAAAGATCTCTGTCCAGTGACATTGTCTTAGAGAGGTGTAAGCGTCTAAGCTCGGAATTCATCAAATCGTCCCAGGTTTTTCTGGGTCTACCTACTCCGTAACTTCCAATATATATATATATATATATATATATATATATATATATATATATATACACACACACACATATATATATATATATATACACACACACACACATAAATGTGTGCACACACATTTGCACATATACACGTGCAAAATGTAGCAGAAATAACTAAGCAAACAACACAGAACAATGTTTGGCATAGTAGGAAAAGAGTCTTAATGTTTTGGACACTAGTCCTTCATCAAAAGACACACACAGTAACAATGGAATAAAAAGAAGACGAAAAACTCACCAACAAACTCTGCAGTTCCCATCATAGCTCGACTATCAATACCTGGTTTTAATTTTCGTGATAATCCAAAATCTATCAACTTTATTCTCTGACTGGTTTGGTTCACCATCAAGATATTTTCAGGCTGATGTAGAGAAATAAACCCAAAACATATGAGAGAGAGCGGGAGAGAGAAGAAAGAGAGAGAAAAAAAGAGAAAGAGTGAAAGAGATAGAGAGAGAAAGAGATAGGGGGAGAGAGGAGAAAGAGATAGGGGGAGAGAGAAGAAAGAGAGAGTGAGAGAGAGAGTGAGAGAGAGTGAGAGAAAGAGAGAGAGTGAGAGTGAGAGACAAGCAGACAGATTTACAGTTAAAATATTCTGGAAGTATGGAAAGTGAAGTGAAGAGGAAGGAGTATGAAAGTAATAATGCTGACCTTGAGGTCCAAGTGAGCAATTTGTCGATCATGTAGATGTCTGAGACCATCAAGTATCTGTTTAATAAATGCTGATGCTTCAGCTTCACAGAGTTTGTCTCTTTCTGAGAGGTAGTCAAAGAGTTCTCCACCAGGAACCCTGAAAATAAAAACAGATTTACCAAAATGACAACAGCTAGACAAAGGGCTGATCAATGAGGGAGAGAGAATCAGATAGATGGACAGACAGACTTGCAGAGAGAGAGATAGAGAGACAGACAGATAGAGAGACAAGCAGATAGAGAGAGGCAAGCAGATAGAGAGACAGAAAGACAAATGTGCAGACAGAGAGAGAGATTGATAGATTTCCAAAAAGAGATAGAGAGACAAACCGACAGATTGACAAAGAATGAGAGAGAGAGAGGGTGAGAGAGAGAGAATGAGAGAGAGAGAGGGTGAGAGAGAGTGTGGGTGAGAGAGAGAGAGTGGATGAGAGAGAGAGAGTGGATGAGAGAGAGAGAGTGGATGAGAGAGAGAGAGTGGGTGAGAGAGAGAGTGGGTGAGAGAGAGGGTGGGTGAGAGAGCAGGTGGATGAGAGAGCGGGTGGATGAGAGAGCGGGTGGATGAGAGAGCGGGTGAGAGAGAGAGCGGGTGAGAGAGAGAGCGGGTGAGAGGGTGAGAGAGAGAGAGTGTGAGAGAGAGAGAGGGTGAGAGAGAGAGAGTGTGAGAGAGAGGGTGGGTGAGTGAGATAGAGCGGGTGAGAGAGAGAAAGGGTGAGAGAGAGAGAGTGTGAGAGAGAGAGAGTGTGAGAGAGAAAGGGTGAGCGAGAGAGGGTGTGAAAGAAAGGGTGAGAGAGAGAGGGTGAGAGAGATAGAGCGGGTGAGAGATAGAGCGGGTGAGAGAGAGGGTGAGTGACAAGCAGACAGACAGACAGACATAACAATGGTTAACTTGCACCAAAAGGCAAGATGGTTATTCCAACCCATAAAAATGTTCTACAGAACTGACAGAAACTGTTAACATGGCACCTGGCATGATTAATTTTGGTGAAATGTTTGACACTGCATTCTTAAAATATGATGGTGGTGGTGGTGGTAGTGGTAGTGGGGGTAGTAGTGGTGGTAGTGGTGATGGTGGTGGTGGTAGTAGTAGTAGTGGTGATGGTAGTGGTGGTGGTATAGTGGTGGTGGTAGTGGTGGTATAGTGGTGATGGTAGTGGTGATGGTGGTGGTAGTGGTGGTGGTGGTGGTGGTGATAGTGGTGGTGGTAGTGGTGGTGGTAGTGGTGGTATAGTGGTGATGGTAGTGGTGGTGGTGGTGGTAGTGGTGGTGGTAGTGGTGATGGTGGTAGTGGTGGTGATGATAGTAGTGGTAGTGGTGATGATGGTGGTGGTGGTAGTGGTAGTGGTGATGATGGTAGTGGTGATGATGGTAGTGGTGATGATGGTGGTAGTGGTGATGATGGTGGTAGTGTTGGTAAAGGTGGTGATTGTGATGATGGTGGTGACAATGATGGTGGTAGTACTGATCCTGTGGTGGTGATGATAGCCATAGTGGTAGTGCTACAATTCATCTGCTACACTATGTGGAGGAGATGATGGAGGATGTAATGAATAGAGAAATACCGTGATGGAAAGGACCCATCCAACCCATGCAAGCATGCAAAAGGTGATGTAAATATGATGATGATGATGGTTAAAAGTATAATCCTTCAAACTATTAACCCTATCCATACAGGTGAAATATGTTGCAATAGGTACTACACCATCACCACCACCATCACCATCATCATCATACGTCCACTTTTCCCTGCTTGCAAGGGTGGTCCTATTCAGCACAGCATCTCTCCACTTGTCACGGTCTTTTGTCATCTCTTCTGTGAGCTTCAGCGATCTGAGGTCAGCCGTCACCTTGTCTGCCCATGATATATATATATATATATATATATATTATATATATATATATATATATATATACTATGATATTAAATAAATGGAAACTATATTTATAAAACCATATTTATTTTATTATATATATTTCAAGGGTAACCAAGTTGTGTGCTCTAAATCAGTTATAAACATTTATGTTTGTCGGACTTCCAACAAATTAAATACAACTTCTACATATATATATATATATATATATATATATATATATATATATATATATACATGGTGGCTGCCAACTCGTTTTCGAGTATGGCCACTACTTTATATCCATGTAGGAGAACCCCTACCGATGCGCTGAACGAGTGACTTTTTAGTCCAGCCAGCGACTTGAAAACTCTCGTACAAACACTACACTTGTGACAATTATTGACACATAGTGCTGGGCCCATGGTACCATGTGACGACAAGTGCAGAGAGATCTCCAGATATAAAGCAATGCCTGTGCCGTGAAGCTTTTATAGTGAGCAAAGGCACTGCACAAAGCCAGTCCCACTCTCTTAACCAAGATGATATTTACCAAAAAGAAGAACAATATGTGTGTATATATATATATATAATATATACACACATATGTATACACACATATGTATATACACACACACATATACACATATACACACAGACACGTATACACATATATATATATATACACACACACATGTATACACATATATATATATATACACACACATGTATACACATATATATATACACACATGTATACACATATATATATATATATATACACACACACGTATACACACACATATATACACACACACATGTATACACATATATATATACACACACACGTATGTATACACATATATATATACATACACACACATATATATGTATATACACAGGGTGCAATACTAAATCATTTTTATTATCAACTGGAAACTATATGATTAAATAATCTCATATTTGCACCAACTGGCGAGGAGGGGGGGAGGCAGTGAGGGAGGGGGAGTCACGGTTATTTGTAACATCTTCCTCCTCTCTCATACACATATATAATATATATTACTCTAATACATACACACATACATGTATACACACATATATATACTCATATACATACACAACCATCCTTACTCGTACTACATGAACCACCCCAACAGCTGCCACTATACATTTCACATGATGTTGAGGAGGAGAGAGAGAGAGAGAGTGTGAGGAGATAGAGAGAGAAAGTGTGAGGAGAGAGTGTGAGGAGATAGAGGGAGAGTGTGTGAGGAGAGAGTGTGTGAGGAGAGAGAGGGAGAGTGTGAGGAGAAAGAGTGTGAGGAGAGAGGGAGAGTGTGTGAGGAGAAAGAGTGTGAGGAGAGAGAGAGAGAAAGAGAGTGAGGAGAGAGAGAGAGAGAGAGAGAGAGAGGAGAGAGAGAGAGAGTGAGGAGAGAGAGAGAGAGAGTGAGGAGAGAGAGAGAGAGAGTGAGGAGAGAGAGAGAGTGAGGAGAGAGAGTGTGAGGAGAGAGAGAGAGTGTGAGGAGAGAGAGAGAGTGTGAGGAGAGCGAGAGAGAGTGAGGAGAGAGCGAGAGAGTGTGTGAGGAGAGAGAGAGAGAGAGTGTGAGGAGAGAGAGAGAGAGTGTGAGGAGAGAGAGAGAGAGTGTGAGGAGAGAGAGAGAGAGTGTGAGGAGAGAGTGTGAGGAGAGAGAGTGTGTGAGGAGAGAGAGTGTGTGAGGAGAGAGAGAGACAAAAAGAGTGTGATGAGAGAGAGAGGGGAGAGAGAGAGAGACAAAGAGAGAGTGTGAGGAGAGAGAGAGAGACAAGGAGAGAGAGAAAGAGAGAGACAAAGAGAGAGTGAGTTGTGGAGGAGATGGTGTGACTTTTAGGATTTCTAACAATTGGTTTTATGATACCATCTGATGGGTGCTGTTAACTCTTGACACACACACAGCTTATATATACACCCACTGTCACATATATACACACATACATGCACACACATATACATACATGCACACACATATACATACATGCACACACATATACATACATGCACATATATACATACATATACATACATGCACACACATACATATACATATATATATATATATATATATATATATATCCATACATGCATGCACAAGCACACACACACACACACATATATATATATATAGGTGCAGCAATGGCTGTGTGGTTAAAGAGTTTACACCCCAGCTTACATGGTTTCAAGTTCCCTCCCACTGTGTGGTACACAGGACCAGTATCTACAGTATAGCCTGTGCTTGACCACTTGACCAATGTGTCTGAGTTTACTAGACACAATCTGTATCAATCTTCCCCACACCTCTCACTTCCTACATATACACACCTCTCCCCCCTCATTAGCCAAGACATCTCATTACCTTAGACAGCTTTCACTTCCTACTTCCCCCACCCTCGTCCTACATACTCACCTCCCCACCTCATTATCTAAGTACACCTCAACACCCATTTCTTCCCCTCACCATACTGTATACTTCCTCAAACCCACCTCATTATCTAAAATATCCTACCTTAGCCTTCCTTCCCCTCCCTTGCCACGCACTTCCTCAAACTCCCCCTCCCCACCTTGTACATCCCACAATTCCTGCCAGCAAGGAATGACTGTTTCCCCCCATCAGCCCATCCACTTATCCAGCTCCTTCCAGCATGGGAAAGCAGCCCCCCCCCCCTCTTCCCCATGTCAACATACAAAGATGTATGCACAACTCCCTCCCTTCCCTATCAAACCCACACCAACATAGGAAGTTGGACATGCTCCAACCTTGTACCATGGTAAAATGTTTGGTCAGTGTTTGGAAAGATATCTGACCAAGGAAGACATACCAAAACAAAAATGAAATGTATGAGCTAGACGTGGTCTTCTGTCCGACCTAGATGCTGTTGCCTGTCTGATCTAGACATGGTCATCTCCTGTCTGAGCTAGTCTCAGAGCATGACAGCCCAGCCATAGGAAATGTTTAATGATGAGTATGTACTCCACCCCACCCCTGATACCCCCCTCTTGTCGAAATCATGCATGGAAAGCCAGACACACTCTCCCATGGTGCTGATAGCATGACAAAAGTAGCCAGTCCACTCTGTAAAGAAGTAATACTGAAGTCACGATGAAAAAGCACCAAGTCAAACTCTGTAAGGTGGATACGACAAAAAAAAAAATAAAGGACCCAGTCCATCCTTTTGTGAGGTCATCTTGGTGTTATGATGAAAAGCACCCAATCCATCCTATAAAGTTGAAATGGTGGTGCCATGAAAAAATCTGGTACACACTGTAATGTGGTTAGCCTTAGGAAGGGCATCCAGTGAGAGAAAGCTAAGCCAAACCAGATGTTTGACATGATTACCTGACCTGGTTAGCCTCATAGCATGACAACCTGTCTAACCTATGGAAGCATGGGAAATAAATTTTAAATAATTGTTTCTACTTTTGGCACAAGGCCAGTAATTACCCAGCGCATTACTGGTACTTTATTTTATCGACCCTGTAAGGATGAAAGGCAAAGTTAACCTCGGCGGGATTTGAACTCAGATCACAAAGGGCCATAACTCTATGCTGCCAATCTAATGATGATGTCGTGGGACCAACATTGCTGACCCCTGATTTAGTAGGGAAAATGGCTTCAAAATGCATCATGTTATTGTTCTATCTGCACCAAGTGCAACAAAGACTGTCACTCCTGCATCGGTCTGCACAGTCACAGAAAATGGTGCCAGTGATTAGACATAACTCCAGGTGTATTAAGGATGGTCTTCTGAGACTGAGCTGCCAATAACTATTGTTCTAGCAGGCCAAGATAGTACCTATATAGGTTCCCTTGGAGGTTATATGATTTGAAATAGATTTAGCTGCTATTTCAAGCAGGTTGAGTGACTATATAATGGCAGCGTTGTTTGGCTACTCTCTTACTACAGTGCCATCATCTCTGCAGAGTTTCAAGACTGGTTTCCTGTCAAAGGAAGTTGATATTTCTACTGTTTAATGTCATCGGAATTGGGATCAAATTAGAAAAACCACATACAAGAATTAAATAAATAAAAAACACACGAGACATCACTTTTTCATCATCATCACCATCACCCTCAATTCTATCATCACATCACCATCACCACCATCACCCTCAATTCTATCATCACCATCATCACCCTCAATTCTATCATCATCAGCATCATCACCATCATCACAACCAGCATCAGTTTGACATTTAGTTTTCTACACATGCTGATATAGATTATACAGATCATTTTGTTTACGGTTAAGTAAGTCCAGTGCAAGTAGGTCGTAGGTCACAGACATGGCTGAATGGTTAAGATGTCTGCTTTGTAACAATAAGGTCCCAGATTCATTCCCTCTGTGTGGTATAAATTTTTTTTGTCATCACCTCAGCTCAACCCAAGCCTTGTCAGTGGGATTGAATAGACAGAAACTAGGAAAGCCAGTCAAATAGAGCATATCTGAAAGTCAAATGTTCAGTTGAAATGAGTAAAACTAGTCGTCAAGTTAGGCCTGTCCTAAGGGAAATCACCACCAATAAGACTGACTGAGAAGCAAAACTAGTTGTCAAGTTAAGTCAGTCTTATTGGTGGTCACTCCTCTCAGGACAGTCTGACAAGCAAAACTAGTTGTCAAGTTAAGTCTGTCCTGGGAGGAGTGACCACCAATAAGACTGTCTGAGAAGCAAAACCAGTTGTCAAGTTAAGTCCGTCCTGGGAGGAGTGACCACCAATAAGACTGTCTGAGAAGCAAAACCAGTTGTCAAATTAAGTCTGTCCTGGGAGGAGTGACCACCAATAAGACTGTCTGACAAGCAAAACTAGTTGTCAAGTCAAGTCTGTCCTGGGAGGAGTGACCACCAATAAGACTGTCTGAGAAGCAAAACCAGTTGTCAAGTTAAGTCTGTCCTGAGAGGAGTGACCACCAATAAGACTGTCTGAGAAGCAAAACCAGTTGTCAAGTTAAGTCTGTCCTGGGAGGAGTGACCACCAATAAGACTGTCTGAGAAGCAAAACTAGTTGTCAAGTTAAGTCTGTCCTGAGAGGAGTGACCACCAATAAGACTGTCTGAGAAGCAAAACCAGTTGTCAAGTTAAGTCTGTCCTGGGAGGAGTGACCACCAATAAGACTGTCTGAGAAGCAAAACCAGTTGTCAAGTTAAGTCTGTCCTGGGAGCAGTGACCACCAATAAGACTGAGAAGCAAAACCAGTTGTCAAGTTAAGTCTGTCCTGGGAGCAGTGACCACCAATAAGACTGTCTGAGAAGCAAAACCAGTTGTCAAGTTAAGTCTGTCCTGGGAGGAGTGACCACCAATAAGACTGTCTGAGAAGCAAAACCAGTTGTCAAGTTAAGTCTGTCCTGGGAGGAGTGACCACCAATAAGACTGTCTGAGAAGCAAAACCAGTTGTCAAGTTAAGTCTGTCCTGGGAGGAGTGACCACCAATAAGACTGTCTGAGAAGCAAAACCAGTTGTCAAGTTAAGTCTGTCCTGGGAGGAGTGACCACCAATAAGACTGTCTGAGAAGCAAAACCAGTTGTCAAGTTAAGTCTGTCCTGGGAGGAGTGACCACCAATAAGACTGTCTGAGAAGCAAAACCAGTTGTCAAGTTAAGTCTGTCCTGGGAGGAGTGACCACCAATAAGACTGTCTGAGAAGCAAAACCAGTTGTCAAGTTAAGTCTGTCCTGGGAGGAGTGACCACCAATAAGACTGTCTGAGAAGCAAAACCAGTTGTCAAGTTAAGTCTGTCCTGGGAGCAGTGACCACCAATAAGACTGAGAAGCAAAACCAGTTGTCAAGTTAAGTCTGTCCTGGGAGGAGTGACCACCAATAAGACTGTCTGAGAAGCAAAACTAGTTGTCAAGTTAAGTCTGTCCTGGGAGCAGTGACCACCAATAAGACTGAGAAGCAAAACCAGTTGTCAAGTTAAGTCTGTCCTGGGAGGAGTGACCACCAATAAGACTGTCTGAGAAGCAAAACCAGTTGTCAAGTTAAGTCTGTCCTGGGAGCAGTGACCACCAATAAGACTGAGAAGCAAAACCAGTTGTCAAGTTAAGTCTGTCCTGGGAGCAGTGACCACCAATAAGACTGAGAAGCAAAACCAGTTGTCAAGTTAAGTCTGTCCTGGGAGGAGTGACCACCAATAAGACTGTCTGAGAAGCAAAACCAGTTGTCAAGTTAAGTCTGTCCTGGGAGGAGTGACCACCAATAAGACTGTCTGAGAAGCAAAACCAGTTGTCAAGTTAAGTCTGTCCTGGGAGCAGTGACCACCAATAAGACTGTCTGAGAAGCAAAACCAGTTGTCAAGTTAAGTCTGTCCTAGGAGGAGTGACCACCAATAAGACTGAGAAGCAAAACCAGTTGTCAAGTTAAGTCTGTCCTGGGAGGAGTGACCACCAATAAGACTGTCTGAGAAGCAAAACCAGTTGTCAAGATAAGTCTGTCCTGAGAGGAGTGACCACCAATAAGACTGTCTGAGAAGCAAAACCAGTTGTCAAGTTAAGTCTGTCCTGAGAAGAGTGACCACCAATAAGACTGTCTGAGAAGCAAAACCAGTTGTCAAGTTAAGTCTGTCCTGGGAGCAGTGACCACCAATAAGACTGAGAAGCAAAACCAGTTGTCAAGTTAAGTCTGTCCTGGGAGCAGTGACCACCAATAAGACTGTCTGAGAAGCAAAACTAGTTGTCAAGTTAAGTCTGTTCTGGGAGCAGTGACCACCAATAAGACTGAGAAGCAAAACCAGTTGTCAAGTTAAGTCTGTCCTGGGAGGAGTGACCACCAATAAGACTGAGAAGCAAAACCAGTTGTCAAGATAAGTCTGTCCTGGGAGGAGGGACCACCAATAAGACTGAGAAGCAAAACCAGTTGTCAAGTTAAGTCTGTCCTGGGAGGAGTGACCACCAATAAGACTGTCTGAGAAGCAAAACCAGTTGTCAAGTTAAGTCTGTCCTGGGAGGAGTGACCACCAATAAGACTGAGAAGCAAAACCAGTTGTCAAGTTAAGTCTGTCCTGGGAGGAGGGACCACCAATAAGACTGAGAAGCAAAACCAGTTGTCAAGTTAAGTCTGTCCTGGGAGGAGTGACCACCAATAAGACTGTCTGAGAAGCAAAACCAGTTGTCAAGTTAAGTCTGTCCTGGGAGGAGTGACCACCAATAAGACTGAGAAGCAAAACCAGTTGTCAAGTTAAGTCTGTCCTGGGAGGAGTGACCACCAATAAGACTGAGAAGCAAAACCAGTTGTCAAGTTAAGTCTGTCCTGGGAGCAGTGACCACCAATAAGACTGAGAAGCAAAACTAGTTGTCAAGTTAAGTCTGTCCTGGGAGGAGTGACCACCAATAAGACTGACTGAGTAGGAAGTCAATTACTGTAGACAAAATACATTAAATAGCATAACCATAAATAGGCAGGGGGAGTCGCAGTCATGTGACTTTTGTCAGACATACAGGTGTTTTAAGTGTCTGGGATGTTCCATTAAGTAGTGAGAATAGATGGGGGGAAGTGGGGGTGGCACTCATGTGGGTATGTGATAAATATGACAATTGAATGAGGGGAGGGGGGAGGGGGGTTACATGTTCAATCATGAGTAAAATATGTGCCCAGAAAATATTTTGAATTCAGCACATGACACCTTCTGGGGTTTTGAAAGTCATTCCCCTGGTGTGATTGTCTTTCTTGTATGTATTTGGAGACCAGCCTTTGTTGCATATCGTGTCATGCTGAATCCCCATGAGAATTACATTAACTCTACACATAACTGTGGAATATTCAACCACTTACATATTAAGTAATGAGTGGGATGATCTTGGGTGATCAAACACTGAAGGCTCATCATGATAACTGACGGAGCATCCATCAAGTAGGTCGTGTAATACATTAAAAAAATTTTGTCTTAAGATTATGTAAGACATTGGATCGTTAAATGATGATGATAATTGTGGCGATGATGGTGGTGGTGGTGCTGATGGTGGTGGTGGTGGTGATGGCAATGATGATGGTGATGATGATGTTAGGTCAGAAATGGCCATCAAACAGGAATTTCAAGGTGATTGCTATTGTTATAAGGTTAAATAAATTGTATTGTTTGGTCAAGCTTTGTCAACTTCAGTAGTCATAACAATCTGCTGAGAGAATCTTACAGGCTTATTGTTGTAGATTATTTTTATCTTTTATTAGTTGACTAAATTTTACTCATTAGACTGGCCATGCTGGGGTATCACCTTGATTTAGTTGAACATATCCATTTCAACAGATTTTATGGGCAAAACCAACTGGCAGGAGACCCAGGGGTAGACCCTGAGCAAGATGGTTGGATAACATCTATGGGCTTAGATGGTCTTGCTTGGGGATCCAGCTGGATAAGTTGGAGATGGTTGCTTCTGACAGGACCTGCTGGAAGGAGTGTTTGAGGACTCTGCTCCCAGGACCCTCCTAGGAATAAATGGGTGAAGAAGAACATATCCACCTCATCATAACTGTGGCCATGCTGGGGCACCACCTTCATTTAGTCAAACATATCCACTATCACCATTTTGGCCATGCTGGGGTACTACCGTGATTTAGTAGACCATATCCACATCATCATAATTGTGGTGATGTTGGAATATTGTTTTGAGTTAGT
The DNA here is from genome assembly GCA_964016885.1 of Eledone cirrhosa. NCBI lineage: Eukaryota > Metazoa > Mollusca > Cephalopoda > Octopoda > Eledonidae > Eledone > Eledone cirrhosa. The sequence goes on along the minus strand of OZ024742.1, from coordinate 31,745,801 downwards.
TGATCATAGCAACCTCATAATTACTGTGGCCATCCTGCAGCATTGCTGTGATTTAATTTATCACAGCGACCCCATCAATATTTGCTCGTGGTCTACCCCTGGGTCTCCTTCCAGTTGGTTTTGTGCATAAAATCTGTCCAGTGATTCTTTCCTTAAACATTCTAACCACAAGTCCCATAGTACGGGAGCTGTGACCTCTCAATTCGGAGAAGTAGTGGCTCTACTTGGAGCGGTTACATAAGTCTGTATTATTTAAATAATTTAAAGACAAACAGAATATATTCTTGTTAGAAACACGGTCATAAAAATGGTTTAATGGCTACTTACAGTTCAAGAATAAGTATCACCTCTGTTTTTGTCTCAAAACATTCATATAACTGGACAATGTTTGGATGGTCAAGTTCACAAAGGATCTCCACCTCTTTCCTGATGTCTTCAATACTGGCGCCTCTCCGACCCCCAGCACGACGTTTTCGGATATACTTCGCTGCATATTCTTTACCAGTCTCTCTCTGTTTGCATTTCTTTACCACTGCAAACTGGCCACTGGAAAGTAAAACAAACGGAATGGTGAACAGGCTTAACAACAACAACACCAATATTAGCACTAACAACAACGTTAGCACTAACAACAACATTAGCACTAACAACATCAACGTTAGCACTAACATCAACATTAGCACTAACAACATCAACATTAGCACTAACAACATCAACGTTAGCACTAACAACATTAGCACTAACAACAACAACGTTAGCACTAACAACATTAGCACTAACAACAACAACGTTAGCACTAACAACATTAGCACTAACAACAACAACATTAGCACTAACATCATCAACATTAGCACTAACATCAACATTAGCACTAACATCAACATTAGCACTAACATCAACATTAGCACTAACATCATCAGCATTAGCACTAACAACAACGTTAGCACTAACAACAACATTAGCACTAACAACATCAACGTTAGCACTAACAACATCAACGTTAGCACTAACAACATCAACGTTAGCACTAACAACATCAACGTTAGCACTAACAACATCAACATTAGCACTAACAACATCAACATTAGCACTAACAACAACAACGTTAGCACTAACAACAACAACGTTAGCACTAACAACATCAACATTAGCACTAACAACACCAATATTAGCACTAACAACATCAACATTAGCACTAACAACAACGTTAGCACTAACAACAACATTAGCACTAACAACATCAACGTTAGCACTAACATCAACATTAGCACTAACAACATCAACATTAGCACTAACAACATCAACGTTAGCACTAACAACATTAGCACTAACAACAACAACGTTAGCACTAACAACATTAGCACTAACAACAACAACATTAGCACTAACATCATCAACATTAGCACTAACATCAACATTAGCACTAACATCAACATTAGCACTAACATCATCAGCATTAGCACTAACAACAACGTTAGCACTAACAACAACATTAGCACTAACAACATCAACGTTAGCACTAACAACATCAACGTTAGCACTAACAACATCAACGTTAGCACTAACAACATCAACGTTAGCACTAACAACATCAACGTTAGCACTAACAACATCAACATTAACACTAACAACATCAACATTAGCACTAACATCATCAACATTAGCACTAACAACATCAACGTTAGCACTAACAACATCAACGTTAGCACTAACAACATCAACATTAGCACTAACAACATCAACATTAGCACTAACATCATCAACATTAGCACTAACAACATCAACGTTAGCACTAACAACATTAGCACTAACAACATTAGCACTAACAACAACGTTAGCACTAACAACATTAGCACTAACATCATCAACATTAGCACTAACAACATCAACATTAGCACTAACAACAACAACATTAGCACTAACATCATCAACGTTAGCACTAACAACAACGTTAGCACTAACAACATCAACATTAGCACTAACAACAACAACATTATCACTAACAACATCAACGTTAGCACTAACAACAACATTAGCACTAACAACATCAACGTTAGCACTAACAACAACGTTAGCACTAACATCATCAACAGTAGCACTAACAACATCAACATTAGCACTAACAACAACAACATTATCACTAACAACATCAACATTAGCACTAACAACAACGTTAGCACTAACAACATCAACATTAGCACTAACAACAACGTTAGCACTAACAACATCAACATTAGCACTAACAACATCAACGTTAGCACTAACAACAACAACGTTAGCACTAACAACATCAACGTTAGCACTAACAACATCAACGTTAGCACTAACAACAACAACGTTAGCACTAACAACATCAACATTAGCACTAACAACAACAACGTTAGCACTAACAACATCAACGTTAGCACTAACAACAACAACGTTAGCACTAACAACATCAACATTAGCACTAACAAAATCAACATTAGCACTAACAACATCAACGTTAGCACTAACAACATCAACATTAGCACTAACAACAACAACGTTAGCACTGACAACATCAACGTTAGCACTAACAAAATCAACATTAGCACTAACAACATCAACATTAGCACTAACAACAACAACGTTAGCACTGACAACAACAACGTTAGCACTAACAAAATCAACATTAGCACTAACAACATCAACATTAGCACTAACAACAACAACGTTAGCACTAACAACATCAACATTAGCACTAACAAAATCAACATTAGCACTAACAACATCAACATTAGCACTAACAACAACAACGTTAGCACTAACAACATCAACATTAGCACTAACAAAATCAACATTAGCACTAACAACATCAACGTTAGCACTAACAACATCAACATTAGCACTAACAACATCAACGTTAGCACTAACAACAACGTTAGCACTAACAACATCAACATTAGCACTAACAACAACAACGTTAGCACTAACAACATCAACATTAGCACTAACAACATCAACATTAGCACTAACAACATCAACATTAGCACTAACAACATCAACGTTAGCACTAACAACATCAACATTAGCACTAACAACAACAACGTTAGCACTGACAACATCAACATTAGCACTAACAACAACAACGTTAGCACTAACAACAACAACATTAGCACTAACAACATCAACATTAGCACTAACAACATCAACGTTAGCACTAACAACATTAGCACTAACAACATCAACGTTAGCACTAACAACATCAACGTTAGCACTAACAACATCAACGTTAGCACTAACAACAACAACATTAGCACTAACAACATCAACATTAACACTAACAACAACAACGTTAGCACTAACAACATCAACGTTAGCACTAACAACATCAACGTTAGTACTAACATCATCAACATTAGCACTAACAACATCAACATTAGCACTGACAACAACAACGTTAGCACTAACAACAACGTTAGCACTAACAACATCAACATTAGCACTGACAACATCAACGTTAGCACCAACATCAACGTTAGCACTAACAACATCAACATTAGCACTAACAACATCAACGTTAGCACTAACAACATCAACATTAGCACCAACAACATCAACGTTAGCACTGACAACATCAACGTTAGCACCAACAACATCAACGTTAGCACTAACATCAACGTTTTCACTAACATCAACGTTAGCACTAACAACATCAACATTAGCACTAACAACATCAACGTTAGCACTAACAACATCAACATTAGCACTAACAACAACAACATTAGCACTGACAACATCAACGTTAGCACTAACATCAACGTTAGCACTAACAACATCAACATTAGCACTAACAACATCAACGTTAGCACTAACAACAACAACGTTAGCACTAACAACAACAACGTTAGCACTAACAACATCAACATTAGCACTAACAACATCAACATTAGCACTAACATCATCAACATTAGCACTAACATCATCAACATTAGCACTAACAACATCAACATTAGCACTGACAACATCAACATTAGCACCAACAACATCAACGTTAGCACTAACATCAACGTTAGCACTAACAACATCAACGTTAGCACTAACAACATCAACGTTAGCACTAACAACAACAACGTTAGCACTAACAACAACAACGTTAGCACTAACAACATCAACATTAGCACTAACAACATCAACATTAGCACTAACAACAACAACATTAGCACTAACAACATCAACGTTAGCACTAACAACATCAACATTAGCACTAACAACAACAACATTAGCACTAACAACATCAACGTTAGCACTGACAACATCAACATTAGCACTAACAACAACAACATTAGCACCAACAACAACAACGTTAGCACTAACAACATCAACGTTAGCACTAACAACAACAACGTTAGCACTAACAACAACGTTAGCACTAACACCATCAACATTAGCACTAACAACAACAACATTAGCACTAACAACATCAACGTTAGCACTAACAACAACAACGTTAGCACTAACAACAACAACGTTAGCACTAACACCATCAACATTAGCACTAACAACAACAACGTTAGCACTAACAACATCAACATTAGCACTAACAACAACAACATTAGCACTAACAACATCAACGTTAGCACTAACATCATCAACATTAGCACTAACAACAACAACGTTAGCACTAACAACAACAACGTTAGCACTAACAACATCAACATTAGCACTAACAACAACAACGTTAGCACTAACAACAACAACGTTAGCACTAACAACATCAACATTAGCACTAACAACAACAACATTAGCACTAACAACAACAACGTTAGCACTAACAACAACAACGTTAGCACTAACAACAACAACGTTAGCACTAACAACAACAACGTTAGCACTAACAACATCAACATTAGCACTAACAACAACAACATTAGCACTAACAACAACAACGTTAGCACTAACAACAACAACGTTAGCACTAACAACATCAACATTAGCACTAACAACATCAACATTAGCACTAACAACAACAACATTAGCACTAACAACAACAACGTTAGCACTAACAACATCAACATTAGCACTAACAACATCAACATTAGCACTAACAACAACAACGTTAGCACTAACAACAACAACGTTAGCACTAACAACATCAACATTAGCACTAACAACATCAACATTAGCACTAACAACAACAACATTAGCACTAACAACAACAACGTTAGCACTAACAACATCAACATTAGCACTAACAACATCAACATTAGCACTAACAACAACAACATTAGCACTAACAACAACAACGTTAGCACTAACAACAACAACGTTAGCACTAACAACATCAACATTAGCACTAACAACATTAGCACTAACAACATCAACGTTAGCACTAACAACATCAACATTAGCACTAACAACATCAACGTTAGCACTAACAACAACAACGTTAGCACTAACAACATTAGCACTAACAACATCAACATTAGCACTAACAACATCAACGTTAGCACTAACAACATCAACATTAGCACTAACAACATCAACGTTAGCACTAACAACATCAACATTAGCACTAACAACAACAACGTTAGCACTAACAACATCAACATTAGCACTAACAACAACAACATTAGCACTAACAACATCAACATTAGCACTAACAACATCAACGTTAGCACTAACAACATCAACATTAGCACTAACAACATCAACGTTAGCACTAACAACAACAACGTTAGCACTAACAACATCAACGTTAGCACTAACAACATCAACATTAGCACTAACAACATCAACGTTAGCACTAACAACATCAACGTTAGCACTAACAACATCAACATTAGCACTAACAACATCAACGTTAGCACTAACAACATCAACGTTAGCACTAACAACAACAACGTTAGCACTAACAACATTAGCACTAACAACATCAACATTAGCACTAACAAAATCAACGTTAGCACTAACAACATCAACATTAGCACTAACAACATCAACGTTAGCACTAACAACATCAACATTAGCACTAACAACATCAACGTTAGCACTAACAACATCAACGTTAGCACTAACAACAACAACGTTAGCACTAACAACATTAGCACTAACAACATCAACATTAGCACTAACAACATCAACGTTAGCACTAACAACATCAACATTAGCACTAACATCATCAACATTAGCACTAACAACATCAACGTTAGCACTAACAACAACATTAGCACTAACAACATCAACATTAGCACTAACAACATCAACGTTAGCACTAACAACATCAACATTAGCACTAACAACATCAACGTTAGCACTAATAACATCAACGTTAGCACTAACAACAACAACGTTAGCACTAACAACAACATTAGCACTAACAACAACAACATTAGCACTAACAACAACAACATTAGCACTAACAACATCAACATTAGCACTAACAACATCAACATTAGCACTAACAACATCAACGTTAGCACTAACAACAACAACGTTAGCACTAACAACAACATTAGCACTAACAACAACAACATTAGCACTAACAACACTTCAGAGGAGAGCAGGTTCCAGTTCTGGATGGAGAAGCTAACCCTCTTGGCGCAGTCAGTGACATATGTCGCTGACACAGTAATCTTTTATTTCTCATTCTATCTTCTGATGAAGGACTGGTGTACGAAACATTAAGACTTTTCCTACTATATCAAGAATTAAACTAATATATTTCTTCATTATACTGTGTTGTTTCCATTTGTTGCACACACATATATATAACCCACGTAAGTGTGGAGAAACGGACATAAAAACGATGATGATGATGATATATATATTTGTGTGTTCAGTGTACTACAACACTGCAGTTTCATGGTGGGAGGACATTTTATAATATGGGTTGATAAGGAACTGGTTCATGTTGTAGAGGGTGTGTTGTGTGGGATGTAGTGTGGGTTGGTTCTAGACCAGAGATACACACATGTGTGTGTGTGTGTGTGTGTGTGTGTGTGTGTGTGTGTGTGTGTGTGTGTGTGTGTGTGTGTGTGTGTGTGTGTGTGCGTGCGTGCGCGCACATATAAATATATATAGATATTTATGTGTGTATGTGTGCACATATATATATACATATGCATACATATATATATGCATAAATATATATATATATATATATATATATATATATACACACACATTATATATATATATATATGCACACAGAAGCAAGGCAATTCCTGAACAGTCAGTGAATACAATGCAGTAATCACATTGTTGTGAAGAAATAAAGAAATGAAAGAATTAGTTCACCTCAATAAACCAAGTATAACAAAGGAAGAATTATAAATGAAAAGTTAAGCAGACTTCTATGAGACTTCAGGCTTTTGTGATGGCTTAGTTTGGCTGCCACTGAAATATCTGTCTGGTGAAAAGAGATGGAATGTTTTGCTTAAAGGAAGCTATGTAGATAATTATAAAATTTGAAATATGTCATGAATCTTGGCTAATGACCGAAAGATTATGACCGTAAATACAAGTGACCGACATGAGCTTTCTCTGAAGGTTCTTTGGAGCAATGTTTACTTGATAATGTGTGTAGCTTGGAGATCAGGGTTTCACTTTAGCTAGAGCCATTATTTCTCCAAATCAAAAGATCACTGCTCCAGTACTACATATATGTAGGGCCTTCTCACTCCTGTTGGAGGAACCCCTCCCTGGTTAACCTCCCCTGCTTCCTATCTCTGGCCATATTGGGGATGTGGGGCCGAGGTATCCTGTCAGATTGTTGCAGCATCTTTCCTTCAGCCAAACTCAGATTCTTCTGTACTGTCTTAAAGTCCATTCTGTCACTCTAATAGTTCACCTGTTAACTGAGATGAGAGACATACCCATCTTACCTTTGGCTACCCTCGAGTTTGGTGTCCACTGTCACTCTAATAGTCCACTTGATCTCTGAGACAAGAGATGTGGCCAGCCCATCTATGTTTGCCCTTCTTGATGGTCTTCATTATGTCCCTTACTCAAGTCTGCTATTGAATCCCCAAAAGAATTTCTGGACATATTTTACAGGCAAAGCCAACTAGCAAGAGACCCAGTGGTATGGCCACAGGCCATAAGCTCGGGTTGTCTGGCTTGGGAGTCCAGCCAGAGCATTTGGAGACTTGCTTCTGATATGACCCTCTGGAGGGAGAGCCTGAGGACTCTGCCCTCACGGCCCTCTCAGAAAGAAGAGGTAACTAAACCTCCACTCAGTAATTAAACATTCAGTCACATAGTCACAACTAATTACTAATTAGTTGTAGAGCACTGTTAATGATGTATTTGTTAGTTAGATAAAGATTGGTTCATTCATGCAGCTAAGTTGAGAGCCCATTCATGAGGTGATCAGCTTCCCAAATATGGATGAGAAGAGATGGGAGGATGGGTGGTTGGGAGGATGGGTGGTTCGTGGGATGGGTGGTTGGTGGGATAGTTGGATGGGTAGTTGGTAGGCTGTTTGGATGGTAGGATGTGTGGATGGTGAGATAGTTGGGTGCGTGGATGGTGGGAAAGTTGGGTGGATGGTTGAATATTTGAATGGAAGGTTGAATGGGTGGATGGTTATCATATTTCTCTGAATGGTAGAGATGTTCTTGTTATGAGTGATGGTTTAGCTATGGCACAGATGTGGAGCAGGGGCTGAGTGGGAAAGAGGTGTAGTGGGGAGAGGAGGGGATGGAGAATAGAAACCCTACTTGCTTAAACTTCATCGAC
>OZ024742.1:31727098-31732098 GCA_964016885.1 Eledone cirrhosa | reverse complement strand
TTCTCCCCACCACCTCACAACCAAGTCCTCTCCCCACCACCTCACAACCCTGTCCACTCCCCACCACCTCACAACCAAGTCCTCTCCCCACCACCTCACAACCCTGTCCACTCCCCACCACCTCACAACCCTGTCCACTCCCCACCACCTCACAACCCTGTCCACTCCCCACCACCTCACAACCAAGTCCTCTCCCCACCACCTCACAACCCTGTCCACTCCCCACCACCTCACAACCCTGTCCACTCCCCACCACCTTACAACCAAGTCCTCTCCACACCACCTCACAACCAAGTCCTCTCTACACCACCTCACAACCAAGTCCTCTCTACACCACCTCACAACCAAGTTCTGTCACCACCAGTCTCACAACACAGTTCTCCCCCACTGAGGCACAATTCTTATGACCAACCTCTCCCCACCCTGTGGCAAAATTCTTATGACCAACTTCTCACTCTGAGGCACAATTCTTATGACAAACTATCCCCCACCCCCATGGTACAAATTCTTATGACCAACCTCTCTCCTCCCCCTGTGGGAGTTCTCACAACTAAGTTCTCCCCACAAGTTTCAAATCTTCAATCGGTTTGTGGCCATATTTCTAATGAAAGACACTGAAAATTATTTGAAAATCATAGACAAAGTGAAGAATTTGTAAGGATTTAATAAAATAACTAACTTTATCATTATTTCTCTAGTGTTTGGGACATAACTTAACAAAAGTTCTTACATAAAGTTGTGATGGAAGTTTTTTTTTAGATAAATACTTTAAAACGAACAGTTTTGTATCATAGAACCAGGAGTGGTTTGGTATCAAAAGGGTTAATTTTGGTGGTGATATAATGTGCTGACAAATTCTTGTCCATCGCCCCCACCACCACCACTACAAATACCTGACTGTACCACATCACCTTCACCACTTCTACAACTCCCACCCTCATTTGCACCAACACTACACCACACCACTAGCCTACCTCCATCCCCAATACTCCTACTTCCACTCCCACCAACACTACACCACACCACACCACCAGCCTACCTCCATCCCCAATACTCCTACTTCCACTCCCACCAACACTACACCACACCACCAGCCTACCTCCATCCCCACTACACCTACTCCCACCACCACACCACCAGCCTACCTCCATCCCCACTACACCTACTCCCACCACCACACCACCAGCCTACCTCCATCCCCACTACACCAACATCCCCCCCCCCCCCCAGTGTCCTACACAGGAATCTAACAATAGTAAATATTTAGTTTCTCAGGTGTCAAACATCAACAAATACTTGTGTTTCATTAGATTCACCTGTTGCAACAGTCAGTGTTTGTTAGGACCTGTGGGTGGGGTGGGGGATGAGGATTCTAGGGGTGGGGGGTCAGAGGAGTAAGGGTGGGTAAGGTTGTGCTGAGTTAAAATAGGGTGTTGGTGGAAAAAGATATTAAGTAACTTGAAATAGTTAACTATTTTGTTAAGTATTTAGGGTGGTGTGGGGTGGTGGTAGGTGGGGTGGTGGTAGGTGGGGTGGTAGGTGGGGTGGTGGTGGAGTGGCGGGGTATATACCATCTTAATTCCAGAACTGATACAGAGAAGTGAAAGATGATTAAACACAAGGAATTGACTGACCAGTTCCTTACTGTGATAGTCACTATTGACAGACAGATAGACCAACTGACAGACAGACAGACAGACAGACAGACAGATAGTAAGTAAGTCAGTCTATCTGTCAGTCAGTCAGTCTAACTGACTGACAGAAAGACAGGTAGACTGCCTGCCTGTCAGGCAGTCATGGCAGTAACAATCCTTAAAATCGTCTTATCTCTGTTTATACTGGTGCAGTAAATAATTATTTTCTGTGTAGAGACAATAGATGGATAGAATACATTATATATATGTGTGTGTGTGTGTAAATTTATATAGATACATACATAAACACACACACACATATATATATATATACACACACACACATACACACACATACATACACACACATATATATATATATATATATACACACACACATATATATATATGCATTTATACTCAGACGGCCATATTATATATATATATATATATATATATATATATAAGCATGTGTGTATCGGTGCACACATGCTTATAAGCACATTATCTGCTGACTTAGATACAAAAATAAACACACATACATATACACCCATACACACATACACACCCATACATATACATACACACACATTCCCCCTTCTACTACCCAACACACACACACACACACACACACACACACACACACACACACAACAGATACCTGTAGCTCACACATCCAAGGTAAGCAAATGGTTCAATCAGAAATCAACAGTATGTAATATTTGTTATTTGTAGACAATATTGACTGGCTACAGCAGTGACAGTGTTTTGTGTTGTTAGTGTAAATACTATGGAGTAAGTAGTTTAGCTATTAGTGGTGGTCTCAGGAGAACTGGACAGTAGGTCTTCAGAAAAGAAACATCCCCTCCTTCATACAAGTGTTTTAGACCTTAAAACACTGATCTATAAATATAAATTAAAATATAAAGTGACATGAAACTCTCAGGAGAGCTGGACAGCAGAAGGTCTTCAGAGAAGAAACCCACTCCCACTCAAGCAAGTGTTTCGTATTTAACCCTTTAGAATTTACATTACTCTATATATACTATTGTATTTTCACAGTAAAAGCTTTACCTCACATAATATTGAATCTATGCGATTTTATATTATTTATTTTGAGAACAATACCTTAACATCAGTATGAGTAGATGGTTACGGCTGGTTTGAACAGAAACAGGGGGGAGAATTCAGGCCAGATACGGCCGGTTTAAATGCTAAAAGGCTACAGTCTGGTGAAGAAACCAAATATTAGTGTATACCATCAATAAAATAGGGGGTTGTTTACTGGTTGTTAAATAATTACCTGGGATTTTGCTGATATTATCTCCGTCACAACTGTGTGGTTAGTACATCAGTTATATATACCTGGTGTATTTGGTGACTAACAAACTGGGCATTTTTTTCTGTTCAAACTAGCTGTAACTGGCCACTCATACTGATGTTAACCCTTTAGCATTTACATTATTCTATATTTACTATTGTATTTTCACCATAAATGCTTTATTTCACATAATATCAAATCTATGATATGAGATCTTGATATTAGATATTTTGAGAACAATACCTTAAACCGGCTGTATCCGGCCAGAGAATTCTCTGGCCGGATACAGCCGGTTTAAATGCTAAAGGGTTATGGTATTGTTCTCAAAATAAATAATATCAAAATCTCATAGATTTGATATTATGTGAAATAAAGCATTTACTGCGAAATTACAATAGTATATACAGAGTAATGGTAAAGGTTTAAAACAAATTTCTTATATAAAGTTATGATAGGTTTGAATTTATATATCAACACTTTAAAATAAATAATTTATATCATAAAATACATAAAACGAAATGTACTTTAGTATCAAAATGGTACGTTTTTGATACCCATGGTCCTGTGAAAGACAACTGCTTTCAAATATTTATATTTATCGAAATAAAACCTTACATAAAAAGAGTTAAAACTTTTCATATTTTTCAAAATGTATTTTCTCCAAGATAATCCTTCGGAAGCCTCATTTCAGGAACTATACCAGGCAGGGGGATAGTTGAAGTGGGTGGGGTGTGAGAGTAGCTTCCGGAAATGACTGAACCACTTTAGCAGAACCGAGGAAGAGAAGAAGAAAATGAAGAAGAAAAAGAAAAAAATGAAGAAGTAGTAGTAGAGGAAAAGGAAAGAGGAAATGGTAGTGCCACATCTATGTAAGAAGGTTTCCTTAAATGTCAATATGTAGATGCAGAGATGCCACTGAACAGGTGCACTGGTGTTGAGGTCACTGCACATGTATGTCAAATAATGTCATATATATATATATAAAGACAGATTCTATGAGACACTGATGCTCACTACCTCCCAAATAACAGACAGTGACTATATAATTATTGCAGGCGACCTAAGCGGTCACGTTGGACAACATTGTGACGGCTACGACGAAATCCATGGAGGCTATGGGTTTGGTACTAGAAATGAGGAAGGCTCCAGAATCCTGGAATTCTGTGATGCAAATAACCTAACTATCTGTAACACTAACTTCAAAAAACGTGACAATCACTTGATCACCTATAGATCCGGGGAACACACAAGCCAGGTAGATTATATCCTTACCAGAAGACGTGACAGAGTGTCTGTTGTAAACACTAAATCCCTCCCCCATGAAGAATGCACCTCCCAACATAGACTGATAATTAGCGACCTCACAGTCAGGACGAGACGTACTCGACAGCAGAAGAGGACTATCCTCAGGAGAAAAATATGGAAGCTAAAGGACCCCACAGCCAAAAATAAATTTCAAAGCATATTACTTGATGCTTTCGACAGTAAGGAAGAACATTTAGAGTTGGACAATATAGAGGGACAGTGGGAATTTCTGAAAGCAAACCTGCTGATGGCGACAGACGAAGTCTGTGGCTGCAGCAGGCCTGTAGGCAGGAGGAGAGTAACATGGTGGTGGCACAGTAAGGTGGAGGGGTCAATTAAGGCCAAAAAGCAGGCTTGGAAAGTATGGCGGGATGGGGGAAGTAGAGAAGACTATCAAGTGGCCAGGAGGGAAGCTAGGAGACAAGTGTACTTAGCAAGAAGGGAAGCTGAGGAAAGAAAGTTCAAGCATGTTCTACAACACGAGGACCAAAAACGTGAGGTGTTCAGGATTGCTAGGCAATGCGTCAAGGAAAACCGTGATATTGTCGGGGAGAAGTGTGTACTTAACGATGATGGCATACTTGCCATCACCGACGTTGATAAGAAGGTAGCTTGGAAGTGTCACTATGAAAGGCTACTAAATGAGGAGAATAAATGGGAGAAAGACAGTCTCCCCCATATCGACCCAATAGAGGGACCAGCAGTGTTAGTCGAGGGGAGTATAATAAGTAAGGCAATCA
>OZ024742.1:31712098-31714598 GCA_964016885.1 Eledone cirrhosa | reverse complement strand
GACCCACTTCCTTGAGAGTAACAATATGCTGAACTCCAACCAGCATGGATTCCGTAATGGAAGGGATTGCCTGACGCAGCTACTGCATCACTTTGATGACATTTTGAGAGCCTTGGGAGAGGGTTCCAACACTGATGTTAGCTACCTTGATTTCAGCAAGGCCTTTGACAGGGTTGATCATAACATTCTACCGAGAAAGCTGTCCAATATTGGTGTCACTGGAAAGCTGCTGCAGTGGATCAAGAGCTTCCTGTCAAACAGAACCCAACATGTTGTAGTTGAAGGAGTCAAATCCAGCCCAGCAAAGTCAGTAGTGGGGTCCCACAAGGCACTGTGTTGGGCCCACTTCTCTTCATCATCTATATTAATGACATCACCAAACACAGCAACATTAACATTTTCGTTGATGATTCCAAGCTCCAAAAGGTCATCAATGGCGTGGATGACCGGATAAGCCTTCAGTCAGACCTACTGGCTGTTACCCAATGGGCGGAAAAGAACAACATGTTACTGAACGAAGACAAATTCGAACTGATCCACTTTGGAAAAGAGGATGCTCTGAAACTCCCGTACTCCCTTCCCTCCGGGGAAACTCTCGTGGCATCTAACAACATCAGAGACTTGGGAGTAACCGTGGACAGCAACATAAGCTGGACCACGCATATAAGCAGCAAAGTTGACATGGCCCGCAGAATGTGTTCCTGGATCCTCAGAACCTTCCAGTCGAGAGATTCCCACACCATTATCCTTCTCTTCTCTACTTTTGCCCGACCACACCTTGAATACTGTTGTCCACTGTGGTCTCCCCACACGAAACAAAGTATCATGAAACTTGAAGCTCCTCAAAGGGCAATCACGAAAAAGATAGATGGCATGTCAGACCTTGACTACTGGGGTCGACTAGAAAACCTGAAACTTTACTCACTCCAACGTCGCCGTGAGCGTTATATTATCTGCATGATGTGGAAAATATTCCATCATCACTGCCCAAATGATGTTGGCATCGCCTTCAAGATACACCCAAGGCTTGGGCCCCGTGCTATCCGTCCCAATAAAAATCTAAATCGCAACTCATAACAACAATACGGCACAATTATTTCACCTCAATCGGCCCTGCTCTCTTCAACATCACACCAGGACACGTCAAAACAGAAACTGACCACACAAATTCAAGAAGTCTTTGGACAAATTCCTCCAAGTAATCCCGGACAAACCACCCACACCCGGATATGTCTCCGCAAACAGTAATTCTCTTCTCGAATGGGCCATGGTGCCCAAATCCTGAATTGAAAGACTTCGCCAGGTGGTGCTATTAAGTTAGACATGGCCTGGGCCAATACTGGCCAAAACATTTCAAAGTTATTCAAAGTTATATATATACACACACATATATATATATATATATATATATATATATACACACACACACACATATATATATAAATACACACACACACACACACATATATATATATATATACATACACACATACATATATATACATACACACATACACACACCTCTCTGGTATTGCTGAATTACCTGATAAACGACCACCCAGGAGACTCTGTAAAGTGGGTGATGATAGGAAGGGCATCCAACCATAGAAGACACTTTAGTTATGTGTGGTGATGGTTACCTAACTGCACTTCTACACACTTCCAACAGATACCTTACTACCACCACTACCCACCCTTTCATTTCATATGCAACCCACACCATCACCCACCTTTTCATCTCATACCCTACCACCGTCACCCCTTTATCTCATACCCTACCACCCTTTATCTCATACCCTATTACTGCCATCTACCCTTTCATCATGTACCTCACCACCCACCTTTTCATCAGTACCTTACCACCTCACCACCCTGCTATACAGTTACCTGTGCATCGTTCCCAGGTGGTGACATCTTAACAGGCTGCATCTATCAGACATACACACATCGGTACACAAACACACACACACACTAACTCCACACACACACACACATCAGTACACAAACACACACAACTCCACACATACACACTACACACAAACACACAACACACACTAACTCCACACCACACACACATCAGTACACAAACACACACACTAACTCCACACATACACACACACACTACTCCACACATACACACACACACACACTAGCTCACATATACACACATCAGTACACAATCACACACTAACTCCACACATACACACATCAGTACACAAACACACACACACTAACTCCACATACACACATCAGTACACAAACACACACACACACACTAACTCCACACATACACACACACTAACTCCACACATACACACACACTAGCTCCACACATACACACACACTAGCTCCACACATACACACACACAAACACACACACACTAACTCCACACAAACACACACACACTAGCTCCACACACACACAGTACACAAACACACTAACTCCACATATACACACATCAGTACACAAACACACACACTAACTCCACATATACTAAGT
>OZ024742.1:31704711-31711898 GCA_964016885.1 Eledone cirrhosa | reverse complement strand
GAGAGAAACTGTGTATAAGAGGAATAAACTGTAGTGTGCAGGAGAGAAGACTGCATTGGTATGGACATGTGATGCACATGGAGGATGACCGCTGAGTAAAGAAGTGCCAAGAAATCCCAGTAGAAGGAAGACGCAGTAGAGGAAGACCACGAAAAACATGGGCAGAGGTGGTGAGAGCTGATCTCAGATTTCTGAATCTCACAGAGGAGATGACAAAGGACCGTGACGAATGGAGTGATGTTGTGCTGAATAGGACCCGTCGCGCCCTTGCAAGCAGGGAAAAGCGGACGTAAAATGATGATGATGATGATGATGATGTTTGATAATAATAATAATGATTTCTAAATTAATGTCAAGGCCAGCAATTTGAGGGGAAGGGAATGTCGGTTATATTACTTATTCTGTCAGCAAAATAGCTTGGTTATAAATATATATAATTAGGGATTGTAATATTCAGTTACTGTAGGTTCACCAGAGTGAGCACTTGATGTGTAGTTTCCCTTAGGTATATTGGTGTTGTACTAAACAGAGTGTAATAATAATAAAAAGGACAAAGTGTTAGATCATCATTATGTTTATTGAGGTGTGACACGTGTTTCTCGATTGATCAGCTCAAGGTTCAATCTGTATTGATCTGGCCTGACTATGGAATCAAAAGCTTGTGGTAAAAAACTGTGGTCCATCTGGTTCAGACCATAACAACCCATCTAGCCCTGTTGGTCACTTCAGTCCATCTGGTTCAAACCATAACAACCCATCTAGCCCTGTTGGTCACTTCAGTCCATCTGGTTCAAACCATAACAACCCATCTAGCCCTGTTGGTCACTTCAGTCCATCTGGTTCAGACCATATCAACCCATCCAGCCCTGTTGGTCACTTCAGTCCATCTGGTTCAAACCATAACAACCCATCCAGCCCTGTTGGTCACTTCAGTCCATCTGGTTCAGACCATAACAACCCATCTAGCCCTGTTGGTCACTTCAGTCCATCTGGTTCAGACCATAACAACCCATCTAGCCCTGTTGGTCACTTCAGTCCATCTGGTTCAGACCATAACAACCCATCCAGCCCTGTTAGTCACTTCAGTCCATCTGATTCAGACCATAACAACCCATCCAGCCCTGTTGGTCACTTCAGTCCATCTGGTTCAGACCATAACAACCCATCTAGCCCTGTTGGTCACTTCAGTCCATCTGGTTCAGACCATAACAACCCATCCAGCCCTGTTGGTCACTTCAGTCCATCTGATTCAGACCATAACAACCCATCCAGCCCTGTTGGTCACTTCAGTCCATCTGGTTCAGACCATAACAACCCATCTAGCCCTGTTGGTCACTTCAGTCCATTTGATTCAGACCATAACAACCCATCCAGCCCTGTTGGTCACTTCAGTCCATCTGATTCAGACCATAACAACCCATCCAGCCCTGTTGGTCACTTCAGTCCATCTGGTTCAAACCATAACAACCCATCCAGCCCTGTTGGTCACTTCAGTCCATCTGGTTCAAACCATAACAACCCATCCAGCCCTGTTGGTCACTTCAGTCCATCTGGTTCAGACCATAACAACCCATCCAGCCCTGTTGGTCACTTCAGTCCATCTGATTCAGACCATAACAACCCATCCAGCCCTGTTGGTCACTTCAGTCCATCTGGTTCAGACCATAACAACCCATCTAGCCCTGTTGGTCACTTCAGTCCATCTGGTTCAGACCATAACAACCCATCCAGCCCTGTTGGTCACTTCAGTCCATCTGGTTCAGACCATAACAACCCATCCAGCCCTGTTGGTCACTTCAGTCCATCTGGTTCAGACCATAACAACCCATCCAGCCCTGTTGGTCACTTCAGTCCATCTGGTTCAGACCATAACAACCCATCCAGCCCTGTTGGTCACTTCAGTCCATCTGGTTCAGACCATAACAACCCATCCAGCCCTGTTGGTCACTTCAGTCCATCTCATCTCAGACCATAACAACCCATCCAGCCCTGTTGGTCACTTCAGTCCATCTCATCTCAGACTATGACAACCCATCCAGCCCATGCTAGCTAGGAAAGTGGACATAAAAGGGTAATATTGATACCTCAAGATGGATCTGGGTGGCACAAACCAATTTAATGTTACATAATATATTAATTTTTACAGAGACCCTGGAAATCTTCTCCCTGCCATTCTCCACTGTTGGTGGTGGGGGTGTGTGAGAATGATATATTTTCTCAGCAATAACTTGCAATAACTCAGCAATTGCTCGCAAAATTATTTCCATAGGCTATAAAAGTTATGTTAATATCAATGCCCTTTAAGGTGATCATGTTGGTGACATGACAAAAGACCACAGTCCATCCCATTAGATGGTCATGCTGGTGACATGACAAAAGACCACAGTCCATCCCATTAGATGGTCATGCTGGTGACATGACAAAAGACCACAGTCCATCCCATTAGATGGTCATGCTGGTGACATGACAAAAGACCACAGTCCATCCCATTAGATGGTCATGCTGGTGACATGACAAAAGACCACAGTCCATCCCATTAGATGGTCATGCTGGTGACATGACAAAAGACCACAGTCCATCCCATTGGATGGTCATGCTGGTGACATGACAAAAGACCATAGTCCATCCCATTAGATGGTCATGCTGGTGACATGACAAAAGACCACAGTCCATCCCATTAGATGGTCATGCTGGTGACATGACAAAAGACCACAGTCCATCCCATTAGATGGTCATGCTGGTGACATGGCAAAAGACCACAGTCCATCCCATTAGATGGTCATGCTGGTGACATGACAAAAGACCACAGTCCATCCCATTAGATGGTCATGTTGAAGACATGACAAAAGACCACAGTCCATCCCATTAGATGGTCATGCTGGTGACATGACAAAAGACCACAGTCCATCCCATTAGATGGTCATGCTGGTGACATGACAAAAGACCACAGTCCATCCCATTAGATGGTCATGCTGGTGACATGTCAAAAGACCACAGTCCATCCCATTAGATGGTCATGCTGGTGACATGACAAAAGACCACAGTCCATCCCATTAGATGGTCATGCTGGTGACATGACAAAAGACCACAGTCCATCCCATTAGATGGTCATGCTGGTGACATGGCAAAAGACCACAGTCCATCCCATTAGATGGTCATGCTGGTGACATGACAAAAGACCACAGTCCATCCCATTAGATGGTCATGCTGGTGACATGACAAAAGACCACAGTCCATCCCATTAGATGGTCATGCTGGTGACATGACAAAAGACCACAGTCCATCCCATTAGATGGTCATGCTGGTGACATGACAAAAGACCACAGTCCATCCCATTAGATGGTCATGCTGGTGACATGACAAAAGACCACAGTCCATCCCATTAGATGGTCATGCTGGTGACATGACAAAAGACCACAGTCCATCCCATTAGATGGTCATGTTGAAGACATGACAAAAGACCACAGTCCATCCCATTAGATGGTCATGCTGGTGACATGACAAAAGACCACAGTCCATCCCATTAGATGGTCATGTTGAAGACATGACAAAAGACCACAGTCCATCCCATTAGATGGTCATGCTGGTGACATGACAAAAGACCACAGTCCATCCCATTAGATGGTCATGCTGGTGACATGACAAAAGACCACAGTCCATCCCATTAGATGGTCATGCTGGTGACATGACAAAAGACCACAGTCCATCCCATTAGATGGTCATGTTGAAGACATGACAAAAGACCACAGTCCATCCCATTAGATGGTCATGCTGGTGACATGACAAAAGACCACAGTCCATCCCATTAGATGGTCATGCTGGTGACATGACAAAAGACCACAGTCCATCCCATTAGATGGTCATGCTGGTGACATGACAAAAGACCACAGTCCATCCCATTAGATGGTCATGTTGAAGACATGACAAAAGACCACAGTCCATCCCAGTAGATGGTCATGCTGGTGACATGACAAAAGACCACAGTCCATCCCATTAGATGGTCATGTTGGTGACATGACAAAAGACCACAGTCCATCCCATTAGATGGTCATGTTGAAGACATGACAAAAGACCACAGTCCATCCCATTAGATGGTCATGCTGGTGACATGACAAAAGACCACAGTCCATCCCATTAGATGGTCATGCTGGTGACATGACAAAAGACCACAGTCCATCCCATTAGAAGGTCATGTTGAAGACATGACAAAAGACCACAGTCCATCCCATTAGATGGTCATGCTGGTGACATGACAAAAGACCACAGTCCATCCCATTAGATGGTCATGTTGAAGACATGACAAAAGACCACAGTCCATCCCATTAGATGGTCATGCTGGTGACATGACAAAAGACCACAGTACATCCCATTAGATGGTCATGCTGGTGACATGACAAAAGACCACAGTCCATCCCATTAGATGGTCATGCTGGTGACATGACAAAAGACCACAGTCCATCCCATTAGATGGTCATGCTGGTGACATGACAAAAGACCACAGTCCATCCCATTAGATGGTCATGTTGAAGACATGACAAAAGACCACAGTCCATCCCATTAGATGGTCATGCTGGTGACATGACAAAAGACCACAGTCCATCCCATTAGATGGTCATGCTGGTGACATGACAAAAGACCACAGTCCATCCCATTAGATGGTCATGTTGAAGACATGACAAAAGACCACAGTCCATCCCATTAGATGGTCATGCTGGTGACATGACAAAAGACCACAGTCCATCCCATTAGATGGTCATGCTGGTGACATGACAAAAGACCACAGTCCATCCCATTAGATGGTCATGCCGGTGACATGACAAAAGACCACAGTCCATCCCATTAGATGGTCATGCTGGTGACATGACAAAAGACCACAGTCCATCCCATTAGATGGTCATGTTGGAGACATGACAACAACCATCTAGTCAACCCTGGCAGATGGTTGTTTCACTGCCATGATAAAAAGTACCCAGTCTACATCAGCCATAGAAACCAAGCCAAAATATAGATCCATATAAGCTAGACATGGTCACCTGACTTGAAATGACATGTCACATAACACGACAACTCGTCTAATCTATGCAAGCAAGGAAAATGGATGTTAAACAATGATAACAGTGATGATGATGATGATGTACATATATATATACACATGTATATATATGTGTGTGCGTATACATATATATATATATACACACACGCGTGTGTGTGTGTGTGTGTGTGTGTGTGTGTGTGTAAACAGCATCAATGTTGTGGATGAGAGAAGTCAGTTACCAGTGTGAAAATAGATGACTCACTGTGTTTTAGTGTTATTGGTAATAGTTTTATTGGTAGTCATGTGAAACTAAGAATGTGAAGTACATGTTGAAAGTGTTACAGCTGGCAACTGAAGTATTAGTATTGTGAGTGTCATCATCATATTTACTGTTCTTGCTGATCTGTGTTCAACACCCAGGCACTTAAACTTAGTTCTTGCTGATCTGTGTTCAACACCCAGGCACTTAAACTTAGTTCTTGCTGATCTGGGCTCAACACCCAGACACTTAAACTTAGTCTTGCTGATCTGTGTTCCACACCCAGACACTTAAACTTAGTTTTGCTGATCTGTGTTCAACACCCAAGCACTTAAACTTAGTCTTGCTGATCTGGGTTCAACACCCAGGCACTTACATTTAGTTCTTGCTGATCTGGGCTCAACACCCAAGCCCTTAAATTTAGTTCTTGCTGATCTGGGTTCAACACTCAGGCACTTAAACTTAAATTGTCTCCTTAACCAATATTGTAGTAATGAGGGCAAGCAGTTGGAAAAGACTAACAGGAGCATGGTACATTAAGGAGTTTGTTGTTGTTGTTGTTGTTATTGTTTTATTGATGTTGTTATTGTTATTGTTGTTGATGTTGGTATTGTTGTTATTGTTGTTGTTGTTTAGTACCAAGTCAACTAGTTTTGGTTGAACAGACCTTTTCATCAAATGTATTTTAGCCATGACTATCCCATCTTTTTGTATAGATATAGGACTACATTGACTCTTGTGTCTCATGTCGGTCACACAAGCACTACACTTTCCCATTGGTTAACCATGCACTTACACCAAAGGATCCCTCACAACTTGCAGTACATGACAAACAAATTAGATAGGACTACACCTGTCAATAACATTACAATTATGATTAGAGTTCTACAGAAAACAAGGTGAACAACTATGAAGACTTTACTAATATCCAAAATTAACAGAGACAGGTACAACATACATGAAACTAATTATTATAACTCCCAATTTCAACTATAGAGAAATTTTAAACCAGATGTCTAAAATCTCCTATCACAGCCATGATACTTTATAATCACTTTTAATATACCATTAGTCTGACCATTCTGATTCTGAAGATGGGACTGTGAAGGTCTCAAAATTTTAATAGACAAATAAAAATTTCCTATCACAGCCATGATACTTTACAATCACTGCTGAGTATATAACTAATACACCACAAGTATAACCTTTCTGATTCAGAAGATGGGACTGTGAAGGTCTCAAAACTTTAATAGACAAATAAAAATCTCCTATCACAGCCATGATACTTTACAATCCCTGCTGAGTATATAACTAATACACCACTAGTATAACCCTTCTGATTCTGAGGAAGGGGTTGTGAAGGTCTCAAAACTTTAGTAGACAACCAAAATCTATCACAACCATGATACTTTACAATCACTGCTAATACACCATTAGTATGACCAATCTGATTCTGAGGATGGAGCTGTGAAGGTCTCAAAACATTAATACAAACATAGAGTTAGAAACTCTATTGTTTTAAACTAAACATATAAAAAACTAAGGAAACATTAAGAATGTACCCAGTGTTGTCTTCCAGGTTTTAAAATGATTGGAAATCCTCTTTCTGAAAGTGATGCAATACTGTTTGTGGTTGTTTCAGCTTTATCAGCCATCTTGGGGAAACATTAACCATACATAGAGTTAGAAACTCTATTGTTTCAAAATAAACATAAAGAACTGAGAAGGAAATAGGAAAAAATCCTTAATAAAAATGAACAAACTGGAGCAAAGTTCTGTTTCTGTTTTCAATATAACATGGTTGAAAAACAAGCTGTTCCCTATTTATTCATACACCCATAGATACATACATACACATACACACACACACATGCACACGTGTGTGTGTATGTG
>OZ024742.1:31689711-31699711 GCA_964016885.1 Eledone cirrhosa | reverse complement strand
ATACATATCGTTATATATACATATATACATACACATATACATATAAACGTAAATACATATACATACAACGACCAAGCATAGACGAGTTGAGAAAGAAACTGGGTATAAGAGGGATAAGTTGTGGTGTGCAGGAGAGAAGGCTGAGATGGTATGGACTTGTGATGCCCATGGAGGATGATCGGTGGGTAAAGAAGTGCCAAGAAATCCCAGTAGAAGGAAGACGCAGTAGAGGAAGACCACGAAAAACATGGGCGGAGGTTGTGAGAGCAGACCTGAGATCGCTGAAACTCACGGAGGAGATGACGAAGGACCGTGACAAGTGGAGAGATGCTGTGCTGAATAGGACCCGTCCAACCCTTGCAAGCAGGGAGAAGCGGACGTAAAATGATGATGATGATGATGATGATATATATATACTTTATTGGCTGGTTGGCTGTTGAAAATAATGGAATTTACATACTTGCATAAAGTAGTGCTTGCGTATGTGTATATATATGTGTATATATGGGTTTGTATATTTATATATGTATATATGTATGTGTGTGTATGCGTATATTTGCATGTATGTATGGTTATATGTATGCATGCTTATATGCATGAATGTATGTATATACGTATGTATGTATATAAGTATGTATGTACGTATATGTGTGCATGTATGTATCTATTTGGGTATGTATGTACATATGTATGTATATGTGTGTATGTATGTATCTATTTGAGTATGAATGGGTATATATATGTATATATGTATGTGTATATACTTATATTTGTGATATATACATCATAAATATAAATTAGTGGTGTGGCATCTTATACCTCCTTGAAGCATGTGTGTATATGTATGTGTATATAACTTGTGTACAGTATAAACTATGATTTAATTACACATACTTGATGTTGTTGTTGATGATGATAATTATGGTGATGATGATGTTGTTGAGAGTGATGATGATAATGATGGGGACACACACACACATACATACACATACATACACATACACATACACACACGTACACACACATACACACACACATACACATACACATACACATACACATACACACATACAATAAATCTAGATTTGT
This sequence comes from Eledone cirrhosa, assembly GCA_964016885.1. Lineage (NCBI taxonomy): Eukaryota > Metazoa > Mollusca > Cephalopoda > Octopoda > Eledonidae > Eledone > Eledone cirrhosa. Next base: position 31,698,622 of record OZ024742.1, on the reverse strand, counting down.
GTCTAGTACTTTCTGTCTTGAAGCATGTTCATGTGTAAGTATTGTGTGTATGTGTATGTGTAAGTGTGTGTATGTGTGTGTGGGGGGAAGTGTCTGTGAGTGTATGTGTGTGTGAGTGTGTGTATGTGTGAGCGTGTGTGTGTGTGTGTATGTGAGCGTGTATATGTGTGTGAGTTTGAGAATGTGTGGGGGTGTATGTGTGAGTGTGTATGTGTGAGTGTGTATGTGTGTGTGTGTGGGGGGACAAGTGTCTGTGAGTGTATGTGTATGTGTGAGTGTGTGTGTATGTGTCAGTGTGTGTGTGAGTGTGAGATTGTGTGGGGTTGGGTGTGTGTGTGTGTGTGTATGTGAGTATGTGTGTTTGTATGTAACCCTAATTATCATCATCATCATCACCGTCATCAGCATAATCATCATCATCATCAGACACATTCTTATGCAAACACATACGCTCTTACACCGATACACATGTACACACAATTATAAACACATACGCACGCACACATATATATATATACATATATACACATATACAGATTTTTATAAACATACACATATATTCATACAAATATATATATACACATACGCGCATTTTTATATGCACACACACACACACACACACACACACACACACACACACACACACACACACACACACACACACATATACACGTGTGTGTGTGTGTGTGTGTGTGTGTGTGTGTGTGTGTGTGTGTGTGTGTGTGTAGATCACAGGTGGTGTATAGTTTATAGTTAGAAGATGAAAAGTGTGACAATATGGCTGATAGGACAAATAAGTTTATTACATGGAATATAAGTACACACACACACACACACATATATATATATATATATATTCACACACACATTTATACATATATGTGTATATCAGAGACGTATATATATAAATAATTATATATATATATATATATATATATATATATATATATATATATATGTATATATTTGTATATATATATATATGTGTGTGTGTGTGTGTGTGTGATATACGTGTGTGTATCATATATACATATGTACATATATACATATATACACATCCATCTACACATCCATACACACCCATCCATACATCCATACATACACCTTCATTCATTCATACATACATAGATGCACATACACACATATATCCATTCATTCATATATATATTTACATACATACGCTATCAGTTTTAACTGTGACAACTTCATGTAAAGCCATTAAACTCTACACCATGTCTTTTTATAGAAACTTCTGGAATCTCCAAGAATCTTCTGGCAAATATCCCTGTTGGAAATATCGGTAAATGTCTTTGAAATCAATATCACTGTCGTCTTTGAATCTTGGTTGACATACTCTTTGACGTTCTCTTTGATGGTGGAACTGATATTTATTGGTAAGATACACACATTCACACAAACACACACACTCACACATACACACACACGCATACACAGGCACATATGCACACACACATACGCACACATATATGCATATATATATGTATGCAAACACATACATATGTACACACATGCATGCATATACACATATACATGCATGCATATACACACACACACACAATATATATACACACATACACACACACACACACACACACATATATATATATATGAATGAAACAGTTCTAGTCCTGTAGAATCTCATCTATATATATATATATATATATTTCTCTCTCTCTTACTGTTCCCCCATTCTCTCTGTTTCTCCCCCTCTGTCTTGTCCGTTAACTCTTCCTCACACTTTCACTCACTCACTGTTTTTCTCCCTCTTCTCTTCATTTCATCCTGCACTCACGAACGCTATTTTTTCTCTCTCTGCTCATAGCCCTCGTTCGTGTAGGTTCTATTCTCTAAGCGCTCATATATTCACCTAGCTTATGCTAAACAGAATAATTTTTGAAGCTTGTTTCTCCCCTACGGTATGCTATATTTTCTGTTGTTCTCCTGTCTCACTCGCTTTACGCGTTTTAATTGTCCTAATAACTTATTTTGGTTATTATTGCACCGAAGTGAGATATATGATTTTTAATGCAATGAAATATCTATGATCTTCGGCAAATCACTGATGAGGGACTTATTTTATTACATGTTACCCATGTGCTACCTGCAGTATTTTTCTCTATATTTTAATATATATATATATATATATATATATATATAGAGAGAGAGAGAGAGAGAGAAAAGAGAAAGAGAGTGGGGAAGAAGAGTTAGTTCAACAACAGATTAGCAAGCCATACTCGAGGTCGATTTTCAACCCGAGTGAGGTTGTGATGAGAACGGAAGAGTATACGAGCTGACTGGATTCTGCGCGATGGACGGCGATAAGGGAGACATCTCAAGTTAGACTGATGCGGGGGGAGACAATTTTCGTTTGAGTTAGTTCATTCCGGATAAGATTTATCCTGGGTCTTTGTAGTTATGTAACATGTACTTCACAGTGTGGATGCAGCGATTAAAAAAATCGGCTTTAGTGTTGAAGCAAGTATTATTACGTAATCTCTGCAAGATATTCACCCTTTCATCGATACACGGCTTACAGAACAAACCCCCATTTCCGTATAGCCTCGATTTGACCAGAACTTTCAATTGAATGGAGTAATTCACGTTTACATCTTTGAGTGACCATATTTCGCTTGCTAGCTTCGTTGACGATTGCTTATCAGACTGTCTAAAGGTCATCTGATGGTTAAAGAAGTGTTCTTTAAACCGGCCATCCGACATAACTATATATGTTTTGACCTCCTGCTGTTGGTTTGGTCGAGTGAATGTAATTTTAGCCTCATAGATTACTGCTGGTATGTTACACTGTTGTTGAAGGGGGCATGTTCCTGGCCTTCTGCAAGAACATGCGATTGGGTTGAGCTCATGGGGATGGTGGTGATATGGGCTTTTATATTTTTAGCACAGAAATATCTGAGCTTCATCCTGTGAAATGGGAATTTTCTTTTTCTCTTTTCCGTTTTCTCTCCTCCTCCACCCCCACAACTATCTCCTCCACTACTCCCCCTACTCTCTCTCTCTCTCTTCCTCTTTTGTTTATAGTCAACTCTGTTCCCCCCAAAGGCTATCACCATGGCAACATTAGAGAGGCTGTATCGATGGTGTTCCGGTCAACTGCAGTAATTGTGCAACATAATGTGCAGTCTGGTGACTTAAAAAGGACTTCTCAGGAAGCTAAAACATCATCATCAGCATCATCAGCATCATCAGCATCATCATTATTGCAATCATTAATACCACCACCACCACCACCACCACCACACCCTCGTCATCATCACCACTATCCCCACCACCACCACCATATATATATATATATATATATATATATATATATATATATATATATATATATATATATATATATATAATATAGTATTATATATATATATGGATTGGCAGTATCGGTAGAGGGTCGGACGCCATGCTTTCTAGCATAGTTACGTCCCTTTACGATCTGAGTTCAAATCCCGCTGAGGTTGACTTTGCCTTTCATCCTTACGGGGTCGATAAAATAAAGTACCAGTAATGCACTGGGTAATTGCTGGCCTGTATACGTATGTGTATACGTGTGTGTATTCATATGCATACTAGTATTTCAGTATACATATGTGGATGTACATTTTTAACTTAATTGTTTAAGCGTCAGTCATACAAAAGTGAGTTACAAACGAAACGAAATTTAATTTCGTTTCGTTATTTGTTTTTATCGTCTCCGTTGAACCGGTACGTACTCACACTCTATGCAAATTAGTCTGCCCACTACTAATTTTCATAGAAAAAGCATATAACGATATGTGCTTTTACGATTCTCTAGAAAGGCCGGGAGATAGGTAAATATTGCTGATGAGTTGTAACAACAACGAAACTAGTTCAATATTCCTTGTCTGGCTTTCTGGAGAATAGAGGAAAGGTGTTTCCTCAAAAACCAGTATGACTCTAAAAACCGGTTTGTCTGTGTGTTTACATACAGAATAGCTGGACACTCACAGTAAAGTGACCAGTGAAAAAATCGGTACATCTACATATGTATACGTGTGTGTATTCATATGCATACTAGTATTTCAGTATACATATGTGGATGTACATTTTTAACTTAATTGTTTAAGCGTCAGTCATACAAAAGTGAGTTACAAACGAAACGAAATTTAATTTCGTTTCGTTATTTGTTTTTATAGTATTATATATATATATATATATATATATACTATAGTATTATATATATTATATATATATACACATATATAATATAGTATTATATATATTATATATATATATACATATATAATATAGTATTATATATATTATATATATATATACATATATAATATAGTATTATATATATTATATATATATATACATATATAATATAGTTGTTTCTACTTTAGGCACAAGGCCAACAATTACCCAGTGCATTACTGGTACTTTATTTTATCGAAAGGCAAAGTCAACCTCGGCGGGATTTGAACTCAGATCATAAAGGGACGTAACTATGCTGGAAAGCATGGCGTCCGACCCTCTACCGATACTGCCAATCCACTGCCAATCCACCTATATATAATATAGTATTATATATATTGTGGATTGGTAGTATTGGTAGAGAGACGGACGCCATGCTTTGACGCATTGAGTTACGGCCCTTGCCATTCTGAGTTCAAATCCCGCCGAGGTTAACTTTGCCTTTCATCCTTACGGGGTCGATAAAATAAAGTACCAGTAATACACTGGGTTATTGCTGGCCTTGTGCCTAAAGTAGAAACAATTATATATATTATATATATATAGAGAGAGAGCGAGATGTGTCTGAATATTCTATGATATTGATGATGATGATGATAATGACGATGGTGGTGGTTGTGGTGGTGATATTGATGATGATGATGATAATGACGATGATTATGATGATGACGATGGTGGTGGTAGCGGTGGTGATATTGATATTGATGATGATGATGATGATTATGATGATGACGATGGTGGTGGTAGCGGTGGTGATATTGATATTGATGATGATGATGATGATGATGATGATGATGGTGGTGTTATTAATGATGGTGATGGTGATGATGGTGGTGGTGGTAGTGGTGGTGTTATTAATGATGGTGATGATGATGTTGGTGATGGCCATAGAGGTTGTGGTAGCATTAATGGTGATGATGATGTTTTAGCTTCCCGTGAAGTCCTTTTTAAGTCACCAGACTGCACACTATGTTGCACAACCACTGCAGTTGACCGGAACACAGTCGTTACAACTTCTCTATCGTTGCCATGGTGATAGCCTGTGATCAGCTAGACATGTCTAATATATACTCACTTATACTAATATATATTCACATACATATATGTAAATGCATGTATAACACACACACACACATATATATATATATATATGTTATCTGATGAACGGGATGGATGTTTCTGTAAGAATCTCTAACTTCTTGAAACATTTGGTAATGGAATAATTATATTGTGTTGTTTATTATGTTGTATATATATATATATATATATATATATATATATATATATATATGTATGTATGTATGTGTGTATATATATATATATGGAGGAATTGTAGTTTACTTGAAGCATTGTGTAGTGAGGTATAAACGTTTGGAGTTAGAAGGCCAGAACAATGCAGGTATGGATATAGAATATAAATACAAATGCAAAAGATATTGCTGACAATTAGTCTTTTACCTTAGATTTATTTGAATATCCTTATTTTTTGAGATAATATCTCTTCTTCGGAGGGAAGTAAAGGGGTTAATCCAGTGTTCTAATTAGCTTGCCAAGTCATGTATATATATATATATATATATATATGAAAAAATGGGGAGAAGAATACTGCTGGTTGCACATGGATAACATGTAATAAAATAAGTCCCTCATCAGTGATTTGCCGACGATCATAGATATTTCATTGCATTAAAAATCATATACCTCACGTCGGTGCAATAATAACTAAATTAAGTTATTAGGACAATTAAAACGCGTAAAGCGAGTGAAACAAGATAACAACAAAGAGGATAGCTAACCGTAGAAGGAAGGGAACAAGCTTCATAGTTATTCTGTTAGCATAAGCTAGGTGAATATATGAACGCTTAGAGAAAAGAGACCTTTCAGGAGCGAATTCAAATGTGAGAAAGAGAGAAAATGATTTCGTCATACACATATACATATGTATATATATATATATATATATATATATATATATATATATATATATATATATATATACATACATAACTGCTCTGTAGAACAACTGATGTTATTACATTGAGCTATTTATCTTACTGGTAATAAGGTAGTAATAAATTACTGTCTTTCACTGTTTAGGGTTTAAAATATATATAACTATAAAAAGTTTTAGTATATACATAACCATAAATAGTATCCTTAATACTATATATATATATATATATATATATATATATATATATATATATATATATATATATATATTGTAAATGACCGATAAGGTTTTTAAAAGTCGGTACAATGCGGTAAAAAATATGAAGGGCAAATGATGGTAAATGAAACAAAACAAAGCAATGTTTTATCCAGTGTATTATGATATTTCAGGGATAATACCCTCTTTTCAGATGCGAAGCTGAAACAGTCTTAGATAAAACAAACGAACGATTTGAGTTTTCTTGTCCTAATAACTGTTATGGACAGAACGCTGCGCAGAGACGAGATCCGTCTAGGAATTTGACCAAAACACTGCCATCTCACTACTTAACTACTGTGTGTACTCTGAATGATAACTTGCAGTTTCTCATTTCCAAATCTATTTTCTCATTTAGTGAGAGAGTAGTGGCCGGAACTCGCTGAAATAAATTTACTGACCTTCGTATACTATCTAGCGGTTAGACAAAAAGACATCGATAAAATACGTACGAGACTTGAAAATAAAGATTAAGTAGCGAGGTCATAAAAATCGATTGAAGTGGTGCCCCAGCATGGCCACAATGCAATACCTGAAACCAGTAAAAGAATAAAAGAATATACCTTTATGAAAAATAAACTAAAACTGAACAAAGGACATGAAATGAAAGCCGAAATCTTGAAATTCAGGTTAATACAATCACCATGTTTTATATCTGTGTAGGAAATCTCACAGGAATTTACTAGTTCACACTTTCTTTTCACGCCGCCATCTTAACTCTATATTTTACACACACACACAAACAGGCACTCACACACATATATATACACACACTCACACACACACACAGGCACTCACACATCCAGACACACAAATACACACACAGACACAGTCACACACATAAATGCACACAGACACACATACACACTCTCTCTTTCTCTCGCACAAACAGACAAATACACACACAGACACAACTACACACACACACATACACACACATACATACACACACACTCACACAGACACATACACACACACATACATACATACACACACACACACTCACACACACACATATACACACACACATACATACACACACATACATACACACACATACATACACACACACACTCTCAGAGTTGTTGTTAGGGCTGTTTGTGTTGTTGATGTTGTTGGCGTAGCTGGTGTTGTTGTGTTTGCTGTTGCTGTTGTTGTTGTTGTTATTATTGCTGTTGTTGTTGCTGTTGTTGCTGTTATTGCTGCTGTTGTTGTTGTTACTGTAGCTGTTGTTATTGTTATTGTTACTGCTGTTGTTATTGCTACTGTTGTTGTTGTTGTTGTTGCTACTGTTGTTGTTGTTATTGTTATTGCTACTGTTATTGTTATTGCTGTTGTTATAGTTATTGCTACTGTTGTTGTTGTTATTGTTGCTGTTGTTGTTATTGTTTGTTGCTACCGTTGTTGTTGTTGTTGTTGTTGTTACCGTTGTTGTTGTTGTTGTTGTTGTTGTTGTTGTTGCTACCGTTGTTGTTGTTGTTGTTGCTGTTGTTATTGCTACTGTTGTTCTTATTGCTAGTTGTTGTTGCTACTGTTGTTGTTACTGTTGTTGTTATTGTTATTGTTGTTGTTATTGTTGTTGTTACTGTTGTTGTTATTGTTATTGTTATTGTTGTTGTTATTGTTGTTATTGTTGTTGTTACTGTTTTTGTTATTGTTACTGTTGTTGTTGTTATTACTGTTGTTGTTGTTACTGTTGTTGCTACTCTTGTTGTTGTTGCTACTGTTGTTGTTGTTGTTACTGTTGTTGTTGTTACTGTTGTTGTTATTGTTGTTGTTACTGTTGTTGTTACTGTTGTTGTTGTTACTGTTGTTGTTATTGTTGTTGTTACTGTTGTTGTTACTGTTGTTGTTGTTATATTCTTGTTTTATCAATAAATTCCATTAGTGGTTCCGTGTTTAGAAGCAATTCTTGAATTTTTTTACATCTAAACTCTGCTTTATTGGAAGTGAATTATGTCAAAACTGACACTAACAGTTCTCCTTCAGGGACGACATTATATCTTCCATCTTGTGGCTCTCAGATGATACACAACGTCTGGGTATATCTGGCTATATGGGGGGGGGTGCATGTGTGTGTGGGGAGGTGGGGGTGCACTTGGAGGTATGTGTGGGGGTGGGGGTGGGTGGGTGTTGGGTGGGTGTTGGGGGTATGTGTGGGTGTAGGGGTGTGGGGTGTATGTGGGGTATGTGTGGATGGGATGGGGGATGGGGGTATGTGTGGGAGTGTGGGGTGTATGTAGGGAGTATGTATGGGTGGGGGTATGTGTGTGTGTGTATGGGAGTAGATATGTGGGTGTATGTGGGGGCTATGTGTGGGTATGTATGTGTGTGTGGGAGGAGATATGTGAGTGTATAATGGTATGTGTGGGTATATGTGTGTGTGTGGGAGGAGATATGTGGGGGTATGTGTGGGTATATGTGTGTGTGCGTGGGAGGAGATATGTG
>OZ024742.1:31677211-31687211 GCA_964016885.1 Eledone cirrhosa | reverse complement strand
TCGGTCTTTCCAGTTGCTAATACTATCTATCGGTCGCAACTCCAGGTAGAAATATATATATATATAATATAGAAATGGCTTCTACTGGACTAGAACTGTTTCATTCGGGAGAAATCATCAGGGCTTCCTGATTATTTCTTCCGAATGAAACAGTTCTAGTCCTGTAGAAGCCATTTCTATATTAAATATTTATACTTTGCTATGTATTGAGCACCTTACTTACTGTAGTTACCCCCGATTGAACCCGGGATAAACTTATATATATATATATATATATATATATATATATACTTCTTTCGTTGTTTTGGTATTGTGTGGTTGGGTTTTGCCTGCCACAATGTTCAATTTGTCAAGCTATCTAAACGTATGTTATTACTCTAAGGACCTCCCCTGATTGAGTGCTTTGCTACTCATTCCTAATTGTAGGTCGACTTTGCTTGGCCACAGCCAAAGCTTCGATTTTACTAAGCTTCCACTTGTATATATATATATTATTATTATTAGAAATGTAAGCTATCGCCGTATTTTGACTAAAGAAATTAAAGAAATTATTTAGCCTGATAGTAGGGTTAAGGAGAAATGGAAAAAGATGAGTATTGTACGTCAATACTCATCTTTTTCCATTTCTCCTTAACCCCACTATCAGGCTAAATAATTTCTTTAATGTTATGGAATACTGTTAGCTTCTCGCTACAACAATTTCTATACCTTTTCATTTATATATATACATATATATACATACACACACATATATATATATATATATATATATATATATATATATATATATATATATATATTTATTAAAATAACGGATTATTTTAATAAATATTTGCTCTACGGTTCTTATATATTTATCCTTATCGAGCCCTCTTTGGATTTTAGTCTTCAAATTTATTATTATTACTATATACATAATTACTATATATATATATATATATATATATATATTTGTTATGCTTTGGGAGGGTCATGTTGCCAATAAGAAACACACGCACCAGTTGCTTTCACTCCAATTTATTATAAATTAAATTTATAAATATAAGAATTTATAAATTTCCGGTTGGTTGGTTGGTTTCACAATCGGACGGTTGTTCATATATTGTCAAAGTTCTTTCGTCACATATGAACAACCGTCCGGTTGTGGAACCAACCAACCAACCGGAAATTTATAAATTCTTAAATTTATAAATTTAATTTATAATAAATTGAAGTGAAAGCGACTGGTGCGTGTGTTTCTTATTGGCAACATGACCCTCCCAAAGCATAACAATATCGGTTTCAACATCGGTTTTCAGATAAAGAATCTTGCTAAACAAATTCAGAAACGATATATATATATATATATATATAATGATAAAATAAAAATATACTTTTAAAAATTAGGCTCCCGAAGGTGTGTGTAGCCCTAAGCTATAGCTTAGTTAGCTTACAGGTAAGTCAAGAATTTCTCAAAGATCTAACGAGTCTGCCAATTCACCACCACCCGCCTTAATTAAATCAGGATGTTCATTAAGAGTTGTCTTCATCTCGTCGCCAATCTCCAGATAGGAAAAAAAAAAAGAGATAACATTACCACCACCACCACCAGCTCCACTACCATCACTACTACTACCACCACCAGCAACACCACTACCATCAATACCACCACATTCACCACCACCATACCACCACCACGATACTACCACCACAACCACCAGTACCACCACCAGCACCACCTTCAGCACCACTACTACCACCACAACCTCCATTACCACCATCATCACCACCCATACCATCACCACCAACCACCACCAAAACAATCACCACCACCACTGCCGCCACCACCATCGCCACCACCACTAGTACCACCACAACCACTAACACCACCATCACCACCACTACCACCGTCACCACCATACCACCACCACCACCACTATCACCACCACTATCACCACCACCACCTCCATCGCCACCACCACCACCACTAGCACCACCATCACCACCACCACCATCACCACCACCACTAGCACCGCCATCACCACCACCACCACCACCATCACCATCACCACCACCATCACTACCACCACCATCACCACCACCACCACCACCATCACCACCGCCGCCACCACCATCATCATCACCATACCACCACCACCACCGCCACCACCACCACCACCACCACCACCGTCATCACCACCACCACCACCACCACCACCGCCACCACCACCACCACCACCACCACCACCACCACCACCACCACTGCTGTTTTACAGTTTTCTATCTGTTACATTCATCAAATTCCAGAAAGTGGAGGTATTTATAAACTCTTCTCAATGTACTGAGAAGACGCGGCTGGTTCAATGCAACACACATTCTGTCGTCCCTCTTTCCTTTACTTTCTATATTAGTTTAGCTTTCTTGTTAATATTCTTTAAATTATATATATATATATATATATATATATATATATATATATATATATATATATATATATATATATATATATATATATATGTATATATTATATGTATATATACTTATATATATATATATGTATGTGTGTGTATATATATATATTTATGTCTATATGTATATATAAATAAACGGAAAAAATGAAACGAAATTTCATTTCTCACTCTTAGTACGGCTGTTACTTAAATGTACATACTTATATATAAATATATATATGTGTATATATATATATATACATATATTTTTATTTATATATATATATATATATATATATATATATATATATATATATATATATATATATATATATACATTATACAGATGTCAGTGGTTATTTTTTTTTTACTTTCACTCTTGACAAGTACATGTTGATATTGGAATTGATCCAAAATTATGCGAAACTTTAACGTCTATCTCTTTCTCTCTTCCTATCTCTCTCCTCTTTCTCTCTCTCTCGCTCTCTCTCTTTCGCCCTCTCTCTCTTTCTTGCTACCTTTCTCTCTCTCTCTCAATGTATATGTATATATGTTTTTGAATCTATCTTGCTATGTATGTGTTTACGTGTTCGCCAGTCTTTCTCTCTTTCTTCCTATATATATATATATATATATATATATATATATATATATATAGATATTTCCATATGTATATATATATATATACATATACAGAGACTGAGAGAGAGAGAGAGAGAGAGAGAGAGAGAGAGGAGAGAGAGAGAGAGTGAGAGAGAGAGAGAGAGAGAGAGAGAGAGAGAGAGAGAGAGAGAGAGAGAGAGAGAGATTTTATTTTAGATTAGTTTAGTTGTTATATATATATATTTGTATGCTTAGTGTATTTGTTACTTTTAACTCTTTCGTTGCCATGTTTCTAACGGAAGCCACTGTCTATGATGTTCAAATCAATTTGAAACTAATCAATAATTTAAAGAGGTTTAGTAATATTACTAATTTCATCATTATAACTTCCTTGAGCTAGTGCTGAACTCGAATTGGTCCCAAGTAGTCACCTCCCCAACAAGAGGTGACAACACTTTGGACCTACTCTTCACCACTACTCCTGAAACGGTCATTAGTGTTAATGCTGAGGAACCTTTAGGTGACTCTGATCATGCTATGATAATTGCCAATCTATCCCTCATGGGCAGTAACAAGAACCACAACCATCTCCAAACTGCTCACTTTGACTGGAATAAAGCAGACTGGAACTGTTACTGCACCGAGTTGCAACGGCCAAACTGGTTTGAGTTCTACGACTCTGGAGATGTCAACACTGTACTCCAGAACATCCTGAGCTCAATATGGACAGCATGTGCAGCATCGGTGCCACGTAAGCGGAAAAAACATCCCACAAGTGCAATTTGGGAGACTGCAACAGTCCGTCTTGCCAGAAAAGAACGTCGCAATGCTGAACGTGAGTACAAACTTCACAAATCAGACATTAATAGGAAGAGGCGAAATAAATCGTCCAACCACCTCAAACAGGTGACAAAAAAAGCAGTGCTTCAATTTGAGCAGCGCATAGCAACCAGCCCTGACAGTAAGGTGTTCTGGAAGTATGTTCACTCAAAGCAGAGGCCTCACTCACCAGTTGGTCCTCTTCACAATCCCCACACAAGCCAGGTTACTGACGAACCCCCCAAGGAATGTGCAGAGTTCATTGCTGAATGTTATGCAGGCATTTTCACTATTGAAGACCAGAGTGTACCGTCTCCACCACCTATGACACCGGATTCTATTACAACCATGGAATTTACACCTGCAATGCTGCGACGTCACCTAAAAAATAAACGCAACCATGCCTCTCCTAGTCTTGATGGTGTTACGTACCTGCTTCTTAAACGTGGTGGGAACTTCCTTCTGCACCAGTTATCTCGCTTCTTCCAATTCTGTTTGAACAACGGTGCTACTCCAGAACAGTGGAAAACTGCCAGTGTCATTCCTCTGTTCAAAAATGGTGACCGCACATCACTTGTGAACTATCGTCCAGTCAGTCTTACTAGTTGCATTGCCAAACTGATTGAATTCTGTGTCAGAGAAACACTTTGGAACTTCTGGAACTCTCACAGTCTTATCCGGCCCTCGCAATTTGGATTTATCCCCAATTCCAGCTGCTGTGATCAACTTATCGAGTTTCTTGAAGAAATCACCCGGATCACTGATGGCGGCTCATGGGTGGATGTTGTTTACCTTGACTTTGCGAAAGCTTTCAATTCTGTGCCACACAAAAGGCTTATGGCAAAACTCTCTGCAATGGGTGTGAAGGATGATCTTTTTAACTGGTTGAAGTCCTTAATTATCAGTCGAAGAGAGGTAGTCACGGTTCTGGGACAGCATTCCTCATCATATGAGATGTCATCTGGTGTACGGATCTGTTCTTGGCTCCCTTTTGTTTGTGGCATATATTAATGACATAGATGCCAACTTAAAGAATGCCACAGTACTAAAGTACGCAGATGACATCAAGCTGTACCTTGAGATAAAAAGGACAGATCCTGAACACTATAGATCTTGCTTGCAGTCTGACCTGGACACAATGCAACAATGGATCTCAGACTGGCAACTCAAGCTAGCTGTGGACAAGTGCACCACCATGCATTTTGGGAGTAAAAACCCAGCGTCCACATACTCCCTCCACAGCACTAATATCAAGAAGTCTTCTTGTGAACGTGACCTGGGCATTACGGTCAGCAGCGATTTGCGTTGGACGAAGCACGTCTCTAAAATTGTCAAGAGGGCGGAGGGTGTCTTGGCATCACTCAGCAAGACCTTTGTCAGCCGCTCTCCAGCTATCTATTTAAGGCTGTACATGGCTATGGTGCGGCCACACTTAGAATTTGCATCACCAGTCTGGAACCCCTATCTTGCTCAGAACATTGACCGCCTGGAAATTGTTCAGAGACGTGCAACCAAGCGAATGCCCTCCATCAGGCATCTACAATACTCTGAGCGCCTTGCTTCCCTGGGCATGGATACATTGAAGTTCCGACGCCTGGCAACTGACTTGGTAAACACCCACAAAATTGTTAACAATCTTTCCAACAACAACCATGAGTACCTTTTTGATTTCCATGTGTCTAACACACGTGGTCATGCCCACAAAGTCAGAAAACAGCACAGCTCCCATGACTTTCGGAAACATTTTTTCACGCTCAGAGTTGCTGAAGCATGGAACAAACTACCTGCATCGGTTGTTAGCTGTCGAGACACTGCATCCTTTAAGGCCTCCATGCTTCCCGAGATTCGCCAACACTACACCTAATGTTCCCCCTCCATACACATACACATATGTATATCATGACTCATACACTATTCACTTCCCTGACATTTGTATATTATTCTATGTACTATACATGCACCTTTGACGAGTTGTAGTGCACCTGAGCACTTTACACAATAATTTCATTATTATTATGATGCTGATGTTTGGAACGTAACTTAACGCAATCGTTACCATATTTCTAATGAAAACATTGCCTAAAACTTTTCAAATCATTTTGAAAATATTCAAGAATTTAAAGTTATTTAATATAACCAAATTGCTTATTAATACGTTGGGTGTTTGGAAAATGACTTAACACAAGTTTTTCTTATAAAATTTTGATAAAAAGTTTTTAGATGAATACAAACATTTTTAAATAAAGAGTATTTTATCACCGAACCAGGAGCAGTCCTCAAGCGGCCTGGTTGTCAAAAGTGCTAAAATATTTTATATTGTTAATATAATCATAGTTGTCACATTAAAATATTATTGTGAATTGGTGTTATAATTGTTTCTACTTTTGGCACAAGGCCAGCAATTACCCAGTGTATTACTGATACTTTATTTTATCGACCCCGTAGGGATGAAAGGCAAAGTTAAACTCGGCGGGATTTGAACTCAGAATAGCAAGGGCCGTAACTCTATGCGTCAAACATGGCGTCCGACCCTCTAAATGTCTGATCAGAGCAAACAGCACGGACACTCTATCTCAAAATTATTTTTGAAAAGCATTTAGAAATGCGCAACCGGTAAAAACTTAAAAACTTAAAACCACAACTGAATACTAACCCATACAATCACTAATACTCTTTTATTCCTAATTAAACCATTTTTCAACTGCGAACAATTTGTCAGCATTTTCTATTCCGTTTACCAATATATAATAACTTGTGTGTTACACCTCTATTCTTTTAACTATATATATATAAATATATATATATATATATATGAGGTGAGATTTTGGTGTTGTTTGATTAACAAGATTGGGCTGGTGTCGGGTCTATAACATTAACATGGACCATGAGCCGCCCTTCTATGAAACGGTCGTAACTGTGTATAATTAATATAAACCATAATGTGAAACCTCGTTCTGTTCTTGATTCACACACACACACACACACACACACACACACACACACACACACACACACACACACACACACACACACACACACACACACACACACATACACATACATATATATATATATAAGGTGTAAATATCCCAGAAACTGCTACTATATATTAAAAATATATAGTAGTATAGTGTATAATACTCTTTGAGCTGTTCCAACCACCCGGCTGAGGTCATGCTGGAGCACTGCAAATTGATAAATTTTGAAGAATACCATATTTCACGGCGTCGAAGATGCTAGTTTTCCCCTAAAATAAGTCTAAAAAATCTACCATGTGTCCTAGAGGCCGAAGGTTGTTTGATATTTTTTTTTTAATTTTTGGCTGTCAAAATTAGGGTGCGTCCTCCAGGACGAAGCGTCTTCGGCGCCGGGAAATACGGTATGTTTTATGTTGGTCAACATTAACCCTGCTCAGTCACGTTGTCCTAGACTTTGTAGTTTCTGGGATATTTACATCTTAAATAATATCAAACAATTTTGAAACACCCTGTATAGCTCAAAATTATTCTAAAAAGTGTTTCGTCTTTAGAATTGGCCAATCGTCAATGCAGAGTTATTTTTCCATGGAATGTGTTCCATATTTAACAGGAAATTCTGTTAATAATGTGCACTAACAAACCAGGGTTAATTATGTGATATCATGTAATATGTTCACCTGTAACTTACATATATTTCATTCATGACTAATAGAAAACTACTTGCGATGGCAAAAAATTATCATTTTCTGGGCTGTTAATCTCATGTTAGAGCGTATATTTGATATATAGATACATAGGTGGATTGGCAGTATCGGTAGGGGTCTGACGTCATGCTTTCCAGCATATTTACGCCCCATTACGGTCTGAGTTCAAATCCCGCCAAGTTTAACTTTGCCTTTCATCCTTACGGGATCGATAAAATAAAGTACCAGTAATGCACTGAGATAATTGCTGGCCTTGTGCCAAAAGTAGAAACAATTATAATGTGTATATATATATATATATATATATATAGGAACGAGTAGGAGCCCGACGGCTGAGCTCAAGCCGTTTCGACGGCTAATTCTGGACTGAGTCCAGAATTAGCCGTCGAAACGGCTTGAGCTCAGCAGTCGGGGTCCTACTCGTTCCTATTACCCACTCTACTACCCTAAGCATTGAGTACTTTTGTGCGTTATGGTCCATCTGGTTCCTTACCACTTTTCCTTCGTTATATATTTATATATATATATATATGTGCATTACACATGCATACACACATGCTTTAGACTCTCTCCCTGTTCTGACCATTCTTCCACTCAATATGAGGTTATATTTTAACCCGACCTTTTTCTATGCACAATAGCACGGATGCCCTGATCTCTAGTTGTCTCAGTTATACTCCTCCAATCTACAGGCTCACACCCAGAGCAAGCCCGTTCATTCGGGCCACGCTCGCCTCTCTCGACCACCTTTCAACAAATTGCTTTGAAGGCAGCACTTCTCTTTCCACCCTAATTTTCC
Source organism: Eledone cirrhosa (assembly GCA_964016885.1). Classification (NCBI taxonomy): domain Eukaryota; kingdom Metazoa; phylum Mollusca; class Cephalopoda; order Octopoda; family Eledonidae; genus Eledone; species Eledone cirrhosa. Next base: position 31,678,879 of record OZ024742.1, on the reverse strand, counting down.
TCTTCAAGTGAAACCTGAAGAAGTTAATCAAGACTTTGCCAAAGAGGAAAGTATTCGTCTCGAAAACTTTCAAGCGTGTCCACCATACAACCTCTTTTGCCATAGCCACGAGACAGATAAAAACTTGTGGCCATAACGAAATAATAATTGTTTCTACTTTTGGCACAAGGTCAGCAATTATATCAGTGCATTACTGGTACTTTATTCTATCGACCCCGACGAGCAGAAACGAAGTATCATTATGTTTGTTCAATTGGTGGATTGGCAGTATCGATAGAGGGTCGGACGTCATGCTTTCCAGCATAGTTACGTCCCTTTACGATCTGAGTTCAAATCCCGTCGAGGTTGACTTTGCCTTTCATCCTTACGGGGTCGATAAAATAAAGTACCAGTAATGCACTGGGATAATTGCTGGCCCTGTGCCAAAAGTAGAAACAATTATGTTTGTTCACATGTGACGCGTGTTTCGTGTGTATACCATATATATACATATATATATATATATTTCGTTTCTGAATTTGTTTAGCAAGATTCTTTATCTGAAAACGTGTGTTGAAACCGATATTGTTATACTTTGGGAGGGTCATGTTGCCAATAAGAAACACACGCATGAGTTGCTTTCACTTCAATTTATTATAATAAATTTAGGAATTTATAAATTTCCGGTTGGTTGGTTGGTTCCACAACCAGATGGTTGTTTATATATTGTCAAAGTTCTTTCGTCACACATTCTGTGACCTCTTCATAAAATATAGTGTACATAGGTGAGACAGCTCGTAGTATAGGGGAACTGATAAATGAACACTGGCGAGACCTTCAAGATAGTAAAGAATCATCTGTACTCTACCAACATGCTAAAATAGAACATAAGGGTAAATTAGAGAACATAGAAATAAAAATAGAATCTATACACAGAAAAGACTCAATGTTCAGACAAATCACAGAGGCAATAAACATAAATGAATTACAACCAAAATTAAATAGAAAACATGAGTGGAACAGCAACATCACAACTTACAATTAAGGACAAAATGAAAATACACGCACATAGATCGAACAACCAACCAGTAACATGTAAATAAACAAATAAATAAACGAATATAAACACACAGACACCCGGATGTAACACATGCGCAAACTAAGCACACAACACACACACAGAAACAAGATGGCGTAGGACAGAACGAAGGAGAGGCACGAAAAACAAAGAAAATAATCCCCAGTCACTGAAGAGGTCACCGAATGTGTGACGAAAGAACTTTGACAACCATCTGGTTGTAGAACCAACCAACCAACCGGAAATTTATAAATTCCTAAATTTATAAATTTATTATAATAAATTGAAGTGAAAGCAACTGGTGCGTGTGTTTCTTATTGGCAACATGACCCTCCCAAAGTATAACAATATATATATATATATATACACATATATATATATATATGTTTCTTCCTAAATATAAATAAATATAATAAACTATTCTAGAGAAATATTTGAAAGCTCTTAAAGGGGGAAAATATTTTTTATTTTTATTTTTTATTTATTTTTTATTGTTTAATAGTTTCTGTTTATTTCTCTTATGGATATAAAATTAAGTTAAATATACGTAGAATATTTCTATACTAAATCTATTAAACATATTATTATTTTGAAATTATAACTTGAAATAT
>OZ024742.1:31657211-31669711 GCA_964016885.1 Eledone cirrhosa | reverse complement strand
CGAATACATGTGTTTTATTACTTCATCAATGAGTGATTCGAGAACTACCTTATATACTCGTGTATAAGCCGAAAATAGGTGACAAAAATAAACTGATGGTAAAATGGCGAGGTCGTCGACGACTTATATTCGAAGTCAATATTTTGCCAATTTTCGCCAAATCCCAAATTCTACGTAAATAAGGTGCTAAAATATTTTCACTATGTAAGTAAATATTACACCGGTTTCACTTTGGAGGCAAATATTATACAGGTATCACTTTGGAGGTAAATATTGCACTGGTTTCACTTTGGAAGTAAATATTACACAGGTTTCACTTTCGCCGTGAAATTCCTATTTTCTATTTATTGTTTTTGATTTGTTTTGTATGGATATGGCATTTAAACTGATCGGAAATTGGAAAAAACTCATTACGTAATGGAGTTGTGAAATAGACTATACTCTAAATGACATTCAAAATATTCAAAATATCAAAATATTAAAACTTCATAAATATATTTTTCACTCATGAGAATTTCAAAACTACACCAATCTAAACATAATACGTTAGTTACCTGCCTTGGCTTATAAACGGGGTTTAGATTTTTGCCTATTTCTCAGACATAAAATAGTGGGTCGACTTGTAATCGAGTATCTATGGTAAGTTTCATATCTTTGAAGAATTCATGGAACTATACCTGGTTATAGAAAGATAATCAGAACCACTTATGTTAATTTATCTCCATGTATAATCCGGAATCTAAAGAAACTGGTAATGGTTTGCATCGGCAACAATTAGTAAATAGAAGAGTTTGATGATTTCAATTGTCGCGAGGATTGAAGAATTTAACGTTTCGGGCTGCTGTCATTCATCTGAGAGAGAAGAAGAGAAAGAAAAACTGGTGTTGTTTTGGCCCCAAGTTAGCAAATTATAATTGATTTATTCCCAAACAGTTGCCGCCGTAATAACTTTGGAAGCTGAAGGCAGATAGTAAATACTTTGTACGCATCCTCTGGGAGAAGAAACAGCGCCGTAAATTCTGATTTGGCTCCTATTTCTGGCGTATTCGGAGACATCTTGTCGAAAATAATATACCTGCGTATAAGAATAATTATATACACACAAACAAGGTTACACATATACATACAAACGTATACTCACACTCATTAATATACAGGTACCAGCAAACTTGCATACGCTCATACAGTCACACACATGCCTATATGGGACAATACCATATATATATTTATATATATATATATACATACATTTAGAGAGATATACATATGTACGCAGTTGCATATACACACATTGATAGATTCACAATACACACACAAAGGTGCACCCCCCCCACACACACATGTATGTATATATATATATATATGCATATATATATATATATATGCATATATATATATATATATATATATATATATATATATATATATATATATACACGTATATAAATCCGATATGTCTCTCCCTCTTCCTCTTTTTCCCCTTCTCTCTACTAATGGTTCCATGTCCTCTTGTTACATAATTTATCAGCCAGACATTCATACATACATACATACATACATACATACATACATACATACATACATACATACATACATACACACATACATATACACGCATACATACACACATACATACATACATACATACATACATACATGCATACACACATACCTACCTACCTACATACCTACATACATACATACATACCTGTCTACATATCTTATCTGTCTTTCATAATTTGTCACATTCTAACAGTCAACCTACCAATGCGCATGCGCACAATATTTTCACATTGCATACTATCTATTACCCAGCCTCCCCCTCTCTCTATATATTACCTTACTCCTTCATTTACTCTATACAGGTATACTGTATATATATATATATATATATAGTATACCCCCCGGTATTCGCGGTCCAAGTTATTCGCTGAATTTTTCGTGGAAACCACCGCATATTCACGGAATCGTAAATATCTTCCGCGATTTTTCATGGCTTTTTTCGTGGCAATATATATATATATTTATATTTGGGTAATTGCTGGCCTTGTGCCTAAAGTAGAAACAAATATATATATATTTAACTCTAAATTATTAATAACAATATACCGTATCTGCTGCTCTATTGGACGCCCTTTGGCATAAGACGTTCCCTCTTTTTTTATATTTTACGTTATATTTTGAGGTTTATAGGTATTTTTATGGACCACGTCCAATATTCGCAGTTCTTCACTCTTCTACCCAGTTTGCTGATATGCAAATCTGGCTGATCAGTGGATCTGCTAATATGCAGATCTAACTGATCAGCTAGGCTGCTAATATGCAAATCAGGCCGATCAGTCACTGTATGTTTTAGAAAATATCATATATTTTCACTAGCTCTGACAGTTGGCAGGCGAACAGTGAACTGTACTGATGAAGGGTGATAGCCAGAAACATTAGTGTCTATAGTTCTGTTTACAGGCCAACCCAAGAGCAAGAATGAGGGGTTCATTCTGCTGACATGGCTTTAAAAATGAGGCTTGATTGCATGATTGCAAACGAATCGAATATTATTACCAATATTCGAAAAACTCAGATTACATTATTATTATTATTATTATTATTATTATTATTGCGAAAGTGATAGTATGGTGGACACGTTTGAAAGGGCTGAAGACGAGCACTTACCTCTTCGGTGATGCCCTGATTAACTTTTTCAAATTTCATTTGAAAAGGAAAATCAGGGTAGAGAGGGAAGTGCTCTCTTCCCAGCATTTTGTTGAAAGATGGGTGAGAGAGGCAAGAATGGCCCGAGTGAATGGGCCTACTCTGAGTATGTGTCTGTAAATTAAAGGTGGAAAACTGGGAGAGGGCACTTGCCCTGGTGGTCAGGGTCACTGTGGCTTTTTAATGGGCTTTCTCCACGAATGTCCCTCGGAAGTTTCCCCCGTATTGGGGAATTTTTCATTGTTATTTTTTTGTTACATCCTTTGTTTTTTCTTTTACACGCAGAAATGCCCATTTGTACCGTCCTGTATTGTTCTGTACTGTCCTTAATGTTTTACTTTGTGTAAACCCTTGTGGTCAATAAAGAAAGCATTATTATATATATATATATATATATATATATATATATATATATATATATATATATATATATATATATATATATATATGTATATATATGAAAAAACAATGCCGTCTAGAATCTATTTGATTACATGAAATATAGAAAAATTGAAAGGGGGAGGAGGACAAGGAGAAGTGTGTTGGCGAACAGAAGTAACTGGAAGAGGAAATAAAGAAAGGCGTAGTTTTCACACACATTCCATCTGCCTATCACCCACTTTTTGGATTGTCTCTCTGTTGACCCCTGGCCGCTAGTCTCTGTTCTCTAAGGCATGTTTGCCCATCGCTGTCTTTGACTGCATTTAGCTGTTGTAGCGATGAGTTTTCTCATATATATATATATATATATATATATATATATATATATATATATATATATATATATATATATATAGTAATAATAATAAATTTGAAGACTAAAAGCCAAAGAGGGCTCGATAAGGATAAATATATATCAGATATATAAGAACCGTAGAGCAAATATTTATTAAAATATCAGATTAAAGTTTAAGCAAAGAATCGCTGCTTTCACCCTTAATGGGATCTTCTGAAAGAAATATGTATGTATGTATATATATATATATATATATATATATATATATATATATATATATATATATATATATATATATATATATATATATATATATACATACATATATATATATGTATGTATATATATATATATGTCAGGTCACTACTTGGTGCTACTGGTAACATGTATTCCATTATAACCTGTCCCATGGTCGGGTCGTTGGCGACTAAACTGGCAACCCCACCAAGGTTTCTTGGTGAGGAGGGTGACTTTGGACATCCTGCAGGACTAAAAACAAAACCTGTCAAAGGGCAAAGGAGCTCTTAAGAGTCAATGGCGATCCAAACTCACCATCCAAAATCACCTTAGCCTTTGTCAAGGCAGAATTCTAGGAGAAGGAAAACTCTGATATAACACCTGCAACCCTGATGGTATCCAATGATGTTGACTTGTTCTTCTTTTTGGTAAATATCATCTTGGTTAAGAGAGTGGGACTGGCTTTGTGCAGTGCCTTTGCTCACTATAAAAGCTTCACGGCACAGGCATTGCTTTATATCTGGAGATCTCTCTGCCCTAGTCGTCACATGGTACCATGGGCCTAGCATTATGTGTCAATAATTGTCACAGGTGTAGTGTTTGTACCAGAGTTTTCAAGTCGCTTGCTGGACTAAAGTCACATTCGTTCAGCGCATCGGTAGGAGTTCTCCTACATGGATATAAAGTAGTGGCCGTACTCGAAAACGAGTTGGCAGCCACCATATATATATATATATATATATATATATATATATATATATATATGAAAAAGTGAGTCCTTCATCAGTGACCCTCAAACCGTCCTAGGCATTTCATCGCTTTAAGGGCCATATGCCTCAGGTTGGTGCGAACAACGGCTAAAAAAAGTCGTTGGGACACGTAAACAAAGGGGACGTCAGGGTAACAACAAAAAAGTTTAAGCAATATGGCCCTTAAAGCGATGAAATGCCTAGGACGGTTGGAGGGTCACTGATGAAGGACTCACTTTTTCATATGTATCCCATTTGCAACGCCGCAGCTCCATTATTATCATATTTACACATATATTTTTTCCATGCTGCCACTCGTCTGTTTCGTTCCTTGTATCTTTACCCTTTCTAGCAGTCTCTCTCTCTGTTAGCCTCCTCCTCAACTTTCACTCACTCATTCTCTGTCACTACCCCTTCTTCTTCTTCTTCTTCTTCTTCTTCTTCTTCTTCTTCTTCTTCTTCTTCTTCTTCTTCTTCTTCTTCTTCTTCTTCTTCTTCTTCTTCTTCTTCTTCTTCTTCTTCTTCTTCTTCTTCTTCTTCTTCTTCTTCTTCTTCTTCTTCTTCTTCTTCTTCTTCTTCTTCTTCTTCTTCTTCTCTCCTTTCTCTCTCTCTTTTTTCCCCACGTCAAACTTGGGCGAAATTCTTTCCTTGCTCACATTTCAACCAGGTTTGATGGTCTTTTGTCTCTTGTTCACGATTTCACCGAGTTTATATTCATAGAGATCTGGGACTTGTCTATTTCTTCTCACTTTCCGTTGCTTAAACTTTTTTGTTGTTACCCTGGCGTCCCCTTTGTTTACGTGTCCCAACGACTTTTTTTAACCGTTGTTCGCACCAACCTGAGGCATATGGCCCTTAAAGCGATGAAATGCCTAGGACGGTTGGAGGGTCACTGATGAAGGACTCACTTTTTCATATGTATCCCATGTGCAACGCCGCAGCTCCATTATTATTATATATATATATATATATATATAGTTATTAAAATAACAGATTAAAGTTTAAGCAAAGAATCGCTGCTTTCACCCTTAACGGGATCTTTGCTTAAACTTTAATCTGTTATTTTAATAAATATTTGCTCTCCGGTTCTTATATATTTGATATATATTTATCCTTATCGAGCCCTCTTTGGATTTTAGTCTTCAAATTTATTATTATTACTATATATATATATTTATCAATATATATATATATATAGTAATAATAATAAAATTGAAGACTAAAATCCAAAGAGGGCTCGATAAGGAAAATATATATCAAATATATAAGAACCGAAGAGCAAATATTTATTAAAATAACAGATTAAAGTTTAAGCAAAAAATCGCTGCTTTCACCCTTAACGGGATCTTCTGAAACTAACAAAGTCAATCTGTAAACGCAGAACTGGATATTTAAAAAACGTTGCAACCGGAGGAAGACAGGAAGACGATACTTTGGTTCATGGTGACGTTCGCTGGCAAAGAACGGGAAAAAACGAATAATACGTCATTAATAGGATCGGTGAAAAACAATTACGCGCAAAGACAGAACCACGTTTATGGTATAAAAGAGGTCGTAGACTAATGTTCTCTAAGTGGTGCATAGAGACGTTCTCTGGCAATGAACGAAAAAACGAAGATAATAAGTCATATGTGGAGCGTGGAGAACAATAGCACGCAAAGACAAAACCACGTAAATGGTATAGCAGAAGTCGTAGACTAAAATTCTAACTAGGAGACCAAATGAATCTCCGCTACAGAGTTAAGAACAAAGTAAATAAATACAATACAGAAGTAATAGAAACAAATAAATACATACACGCAAACAGAAACGTACATACACAAGCATACGCAAAACCTTACCATAGGTATACAAAACCACGCACATATAAATATGTGTATGTGTGTATGCTTGTGTACAAATAAATAAATAATTATATAAACGTATATAAGTAAATAAATACGTATATAACAAGCGCACACACATACCTACACATAAATACACGAAGGTTCGGAGACGTAAGTCAACTAAAACAAGAAGTACACATATACACACACCCACCATACGTACGAACCTGCATACTCACGCAGACGCAAAACTCCCATATACACATAACCAAACCCTAAATACCAGAATATGTAAAAATGATACGCCATAACAGTCAAATATACGTACGAGAAGGTATACATACCTTCACAAAACATACGGGTAATATATACTTACCTATGCAAATAAGTAAAGGAATAAACAAAACATATACTTAGCTCCCACATCAAGACGTAAAATATCCACGTATAGATCGTGCTATCCGTTAGGGTATAACGTGGGGCTGTAATACAGGAAAGTTTTGTGCAATTTATGTTTACAAGCCGAAATTGCCTCAGATTTTTTGTTTAAGATGTGGTCTGTGGCGTAGAGTATTTCCAGGGCCTCAGCGGCGCAGAGGTCACATGGTCTTTTATTTCCGTTATACGATCTAGCCCTAGCTAGGATCTCCCAGTGTAACTTATATTGGGTGTGGTTGTCTTTTAGACTCCAGATATAAGCTGAAAGTGACGTCATATTCCTTCTTAGAGGGTAACGAAAAGAATGGGTATGCATGTAAAGACGCTGCTTGAAACTATTGGCGGTTAACCCTATGTAGGCCCTACGGGACGTGGGTGTTACAACCTTACATTTGTAGACAATGTTACTAGAGAGGCATTTCCCGGATAGGGGACAATCAGCCCGATTCCTACAATTACAGTTAGTACTAACTACAGGGTTGCACGTGTTCCTACGGTTAGGTAGTTTAGCTAAATTTGAAGCTGTGATGTTATGTGCAAGGTTAGGAGTCGTAGAGTAAGAAATTTTAATAGTGTTTCTATTAAAAATTTTACTATATTTATGTGTAGGGGGAAAATGCTTCGTAATAAGGGAAAGAAAGATCTTAGCTAATGGTGTGGCCACCTCCATATTATATGGTGGGTTAAACCAACAAATGCGACGGGATCTATTTCTTCTAGGTCTATTCTCGTACTCTGTATATCCTACCTTATCGACAAATCCACTTCGAGCAAGAGCTTCATTGTAATAAGTGGAATGGTCGTTGAAAATGAGCTCGTTGGTGGAAAGACGGGAAAGCCTCAACGAAACGTTTTTTACCAGGTTCTTGGTTATGCTGGCAGGATGGTTGGAATGCTTACTTATGTAATTAAGCGTATCATTCGGCTTTCTATACGGGTAATACAACCCATTCAATAAATTGAGGGTAACGTCGAGGTAATTAACGACCGAGAGATTGGCCTCAACCTGTATAGAGAGGTTGAAGCCTTTAAAGAAGGCTGTGAGTTCTTTTCTGAATCTGTCGCAAGCACGAGGTCCGCACTTAGTCATGGTCAAAAGACCATCGTCACGGTACAAACCACCGCCCGCGTTGGGGAATTCGTCCTTGATAGAGAAAGAAGGAAAAGGCCAATAAGATCAGTAACCTCCGCAGAGTCACTGGCGCCCATACTCACGTCGAATGGGGGTACTATTGGATTTTTTAATCCAAATAGAGTCGTCGAAATTAATCACCGACTTTCGGGCATTAAGGATGACATCAACTTCGAAATCCTTAACCACTGTGAGTGTTTTAGCGAAATTGATAGCTCTAAGGAGAAGTGGTAAAGTGATGGAGGAGTAGTAATTGTTGATGTCGAATTGGATAAAACGGCAATGTTCCTAGTTACATATGCCGGTTGCAACGTTTTTTGAAATATCCAGTTCTGCGTTTACAGATTGACTTTGTTAGTTCAGAAGATCCCGTAAGGGTGAAAGCAGCGATTCTTTGCTTAAACTTTAATCTGTTATTTTAATAAATATATATATATATATATATATATATATATATTATATATATATATATATATATATATATATATATATTGTTATACTTGGGGAGGGTCATATTGTTGTAATAATATTGCCAGAATTAATAACAGAACACACTCACTGTTTGGCTGGTTTTCGCTTCTGTATCTTTTATATCTCCACAGTTAATTCGATGCGTAGTTTCCAGCAGGTATATTGGAGATTGGAGTTGTACTAAACAGAGTGCTAATACTAACTAATAGATGGTATATATATATATATATATATATATATATATATATATATATATATATATATATATATATATATATATATATATATATATATAATTAAGGATGGTATTTTTCCGAAGGGGAACGGAAGAAACAGTTAAATATGTACTAAATACGTTAGAATAGAAGAAGCATAATTATTTCATAAGGATTTCGTAGAATGAAGCAGTTTTAGTAAGGATGGTAAGAGCGGTGAATATATATTTCAATGTCGTTACACTTCGTCAACAGTCACTTATGTTCAGATGCTGATCTATGAAAACAATATCATCTTATAGATTTTGTAAACCAACTAATTTTGGTGAAGTTACATTTACATTGTTTCTACTATAAGCACAAGGCCAGCAATTTTGAGGGAAGGGAAAATCGATTAAATCGACCCTAGTGCATTACTGGTGCTATATTTTATCAACCTCATAAGGATGAATTTGAACTCAGATCGTAAACGGCCGTAACTCTATGCACATTTACATATAATACAAGCTTGACTGGCTAGTATTGAGTAGCACTAGCACAGCGTGACTCAGAATAAAGTCGTATAATGATTCATATATATATATTATATACTCTTATAAACATACATCTGTTATGTTTATGTTATAATTTATTTATCTTCAGGACTATGGATTAGTAGAATCGGTAGAGCGTTGGATAATATGCTCTGTGGCATAGAGTTACAGCCTTTTACGTTCTGAGTTGAAATCCTGTCGAGGTGAGTTTTGCCTTTCATTCTTGTATGGGAGGGGGGGATCAATAAAAATCAAGTACCAGTAACACACTGAGTTGATTTAATCAACTTTCCGCTCCCCGCGAAATGTTTGGCCATGTTTGGCTTTGTTTGACCTTGTTTGACCTTGTTTGGCCATGTTTGGCCATGTTTGGCCATGTTTGGCCTTGTTTGACCTTGTTTGACCTTGTTTGGCCATGTTTGGCCATGTTTGACCTTGTTTGGCCATGTTTTGCCATGTTTGGCCTTGTTTGACCTTGTTTGGCCTTGTTTGTCCTTGTTTGACCTTGTTTGGCCTTGTTTGGCCTTGTTTGACCTTGTTTGGCCATGTTTGGCCATGTTTGGCTTTGTTTGGCCTTGTTTGGCCTTGTTTGACCTTGTTTGGCCATGTTTGGCCATGTTTGGCCTTGTTTGACCTTGTTTGGCCATGTTTGGCCTTGTTTGACCTTGTTTGGCCTTGTTTGGCCTTGTTTGGCCTTGTTTGGCCTTGTTTGACATTGTTTGGCTATGTTTGGCCATGTTTGGCCTTGTTTGACCATGTTTGGCCTTGTTTGACCTTGTTTGGCCTTGTTTGACCTTGTTTGGCCTTGTTTGGCCTTGTTTGGCCTTGTTCCTAAATCAGAAACTATTACTGGATTGGCAGTATCGGTAGAGCGTCGGGCAACATGCTTTGCTGCAGATAGTTATATCACTTTACGTTCTGAGGTTAGCTTTACTTTTCATCTTTATGGAGTCGACAAAATAAAGTATCAGTAATGCACTGGGGTCGATATAAAAGATTTTTCTCTCGCCTTCAAATTGCTGGCGTTGTGCCTAAATCAGAAACTAGTAGAGGGTCGGACAACATGCTGAGCGGCATAGAGTTATGGCCCTTTACGTTCTGAGTTTATGAACTTCAAATTTTCGTGGTTTGCGTTGGGGCACTTAAACACATAACGGACCAGCCCTAAATAATTACAGGTACAAATGTTAATTAGTAATCTAGGTATAGACTTTGTACGATTCTCATTGGTTGACCATAGATGTTCTCTCTCTCTCTCTCTGTCATCTGTTTTCTTTTAAATTGTATTAATAAATTGTATGAATGCGTGTGTGTGTGAGAGAGAGAGAGAGAGAGAGAGAGAGAGAGAGAGAGAGAGAGAGGGAGAGAGAGAGAGAGAGAGAGAGTGAGCGTGTGTTTGAGTGTGTGTGTTTGTGTGTGTTTGTGTATGTGTTGTGTAGCGTCAAATCAGTTCTGGTCCAGCAGATCATTTTCATCACAGACATTCCAGACATGCCTACCACCTCTTATGTACAGCTATAATGTATCTATTATGGAATTTTTCTTTGATTTTTTTTTTTTTGCAAGACGATAAGCTATGATCTGAGGCAGATCTGGCTGTTGTCTCTAAAAAAATCCAACGACCACATAAAGGCACCATAGCTTCGCTTAGGGGCCAAGAATTTCGTGCTCCAGTACAGACACACACGTGTATATATATATATATATATATATATATATATATATATATATATATATATATATATATATATATATATATATATATATATATATATATATATATATACATACATATATATACATATATATATATATATATATATATATATATATATATATATATATATATATATATATATATATATATATATATATATATATATATATACATATATATATATAATATACATATATATATATATATTTTTTTTTCCGTGCTATTTCCAACTTCACCTTTTCTCTCTCTCTCTCTCTCTCTCTCTCTCTCTCTCTCTCTATATATATATATATAATATATATATATATATATATATATATATATATATATATATATATATATGTATATATATATATATATAAATTAATAAAATAATGAATAAACAAAGAAACAGTTCCTTATATTAAAAAAATTCTTCATTTTACGATCGTTTCTAGGATATATATGTCTTAGAGTTGGTATGCATATTCTATAGATCTATGTACAATATTTATACAAACTATCAGAGGGAATATACATACCTACACATATATATGCTGTCTTCAGAAATAATTGTTTCTACTTTAGGCACAAGGCCAGCAATTATCCAGTGCATTACTGGTACTTTATTTTATAGACCCCGTAAGGATGAAAGGCAAAGTCAACCTCGGCGGGATTTGAACTCAGATCGTAAAGGGACGTAACTATGCTGGAAAGCATGGCGTCCGACCCTCTACCGATACTGCCAATCCAAGAAATAATGATATTTGTTTATTGAAAAAAACAAAGATTCAATACAATAGGTCTGTTTGGGAACAGGTTTTGAATTGACCAATAGAGAGATAGTGAGGGTCAAGATAGTAATATAGTAGTAGAAGAACCTTAAATTATGGGTAGAGGAAGGTAGATTTCAGTTTTGGATGGAAAAGAATATTATGAATGAAGGAATATTTTAGGGAAGAAATAGGTCTTATGCTGACCTCAGAAATAATTTTATTTGTTCATTGAATAAAACCAACAAAGATCTAATATATTCTGTCTGTCAATGAACAAATAAAATTATTTCTGAGGTCAGCATAAGACCTATTTCTTCCCTAAAATATTCCTTCATTCATAATATTCTTTTCCATCCAAAACTGAAATCTACCTTCCTCTACCCATAATTTAAGGTTCTTCTACTACTATATTACTATCTTGACCCTCACTATCTCTCTATTGGTCAATTCAAAACCTGTTCCCAAACAGACCTATTGTATTGAATCTTTGTTTTTTTCAATAAACAAATATCATTATTTCTGAAGACAGCATATATATGTGTAGGTATGTATATTCCCTCTGATAGTTTGTATAAATATTGTACATAGATCTATAGAATATGCATACCAACTCTAAGACATATATATCCTAGAAACGATCGTAAAATGATGAATTTTTTTAATATAAGGAACTGTTTCTTTGTTTATTCATTATTTTATTAATTTATCTTGACTCTGTTTTCCGTTTATTTTTCACCGAAAATAGTTTTTGAATGCATCTTCTCTTTTCATGATATCCGGATTACATTGAGTTCTTCATACGGATTGGACACTACCGTAAACTTTTGGTAGATTTATCTATATATATATATATATATATATATATGTGTGTGTGTGTGTGTGTGTGTGTGTGTGTGTGTGTGTGTGTGTGTGTGTGTGTGTGTGTGTGTGTGTGTGTGTGTGTGTGTGTGTGTGTGTGTGTGTGTGTGTGTGTGTGTAGCCA
>OZ024742.1:31647211-31652211 GCA_964016885.1 Eledone cirrhosa | reverse complement strand
GTCGAGAGACTTTGTCAGGAATATTCGACTGTGATGGCGATGAAGATGATGATGATGTATATATTTACTGAATTTCATTGCTGTATTTTGGCCATTTCAGTCATTAATTCGGGTATATTCACGTCCTTATATCATTTAAATGTGAATTACGTCTACTTGTTCCACTTATTTACAAATTAAAAGAAAGGAGTTGATCCACAGATCAGATCAGATCAGATCAGATCAAAGGAAACAATGTTTCCTTTGATCTTTCCATTGCTAATACTATATGTTGGTCACAATTCCTGGCAAAAGAAAGGAGCTGACTCTTAGATCAGACCAAGGAAATAATGTTTCATTGGTATTTCCATTGCTGATGCTATTTGCCTATCACAATTCCTGGCAAAAGAAAAGATCTGATCATCAGAGTGGACCAAAGAAACAATGTTTCCATTGGTCTTTCCATTGCTGATATGTTAGCCACAACTCCTGGCAGAAGAAAAGAGGTGATTATTAGATCAGACCAAGGAAACAATGTTTCCATTGGTCTTTCCATTACAGATACTATTTGTTGGTCACAACACATGTCAGAAAGTGGCAGGATTTGAACTTAAAACGTATAGATATTGTCGAAGTCGTTTACAATAAGCCCCGTATAGTTCCTTTGAATACCACCTGACAGAGAGAAAAGTGTATTTTAAGACAGTGCTCCAGCATGACCGTTATCCTATCCAATGACTGAAACCAGCTTAAAACATCTAAGAATTAAAGATTATCTTTAAACTTAATTATCTGGATTAAATATTTCATATTTGTTAAGAAGACTTAATCGAGATGGAATAAGCAAAATATAGTTGTACTAGCTACATCATTTGTGTCTGTTGTGACTGTAGGGACTGAGGGAATTGAAGAGACTCAGGAGCTGTGGTAAATGAAGGTTTAACATTGAGTTTTATTTTCTTCTTCTTCAGTTCATAGCAGACTCATGAATGATTCAGTCAGTCTATCTATCTATCTATCTATCTATCTATCTATCTATCTATCTATCTATCTATCTATCTATCTATCTATCTATCTATCTATCTATCTATTATCTAACTTCCAAAAGTCCCTGGCTTGGCAGTGCTACCGAGGAGCTCTACCAGTTCGAGACAAGCTCTACAGACATGGGCGCCCGGGCAGGGACCCTGCAAAAAAGATCTGTCCGAGGTGCGTGCGAGACGAAGAAACCGTTGCGCACGCATTCATACACTGCCCGGGCGTCACTGACCTGTGGGGCTATGTAGAACGACTATTGTCGCGGGTGGGACCAATCCAGTTGACCACCGAGTCCATTGTCATGATCAAACCGCCACCCTCCTTCAAAAACGAAGGAGAGGCGGTTTTCCTTTGTGTGATAGCTATGGCGAAAGAGGTTGTATGGTGGACAAGGTTGAAAGGGCTGAGGTCAGACACCTTTCTCTCCGGCCAACAACTGATTCTTTTTTTCAAATACCACTTTGGAAGAAGAATCAGGATGGAGAGAGAGGTGCTGTACCCCAGCAAGTTTTATGAAAGGTGGGTGAAAGTGGCGAGAATGGCCCGAGTGAATGGGCCTTCTCTCTATATCAGCCTGTAGGTTGAGGAAAAGGAGGAGGAGAGGAAAGGAGTACAAGCTCTTCGTACTCCTGGAGATGAGGGTTGCACATTTTTTTTCGGGGGTATGTGTTACCCATATAAACTGTCTCCCTCTATTGGGGAAAATCGACTAACTTTTAAATTCCATCTGTGATAACATTTTACACGTTTTTATTGTATGTAAACTTCCCCCTTTGTATTTGTCCCCTTCTTTTGTGCCCCTGTGGCTAATAAAGAAATATATCTATCTATTATCTAACTTCCAAAAGTCCCTGGCTTGGCAGTGCTACCGAGGAGCTCTACTAGTTCGAGACAAGCTCTACAGACATGGGCGCCCGGGCAGGGACCCTGCAAAAAAGATCTGTCCGAGGTGCGTGCGAGACGAAGAAACCGTCGCGCACGCATTCATACACTGCCCGGGCGTCACTGACCTGTGGGGCTATGTAGAACGACTATTGTCGCGGGTGGGACCAATCCAGTTGACCACCGAGTCCATTGTCATGATCAAACCGCCACCCTCCTTCAAAAACGAAGGAGAGGCGGTTTTCCTTTGTGTGATAGCTATGGCGAAAGAGGTTGTGTGGTGGACAAGGTTGAAAGGGCTGAGGTCAGACACCTTTCTCTCCGGCCAACAACTGATTCTTTTTTTCAAATACCACTTTGGAAGAAGAATCAGGATGGAGAGAGAGGTGCTGTACCCCAGCAAGTTTTATGAAAGGTGGGTGAAAGTGGCGAGAATGGCCCGAGTGAATGGGCCTTCTCTCTATATCAGCCTGTAGGTTGAGGAAAAGGAGGAGGAGAGGAAAGGAGTACAAGCTCTTCGTACTCCTGGAGATGAGGGTTGCACATTTTTTTTCGGGGGTATGTGTTACCCATATAAACTGTCTCCCTCTATTGGGGAAAATCGACTAACTTTTAAATTCCATCTGTGATAACATTTTACACGTTTTTATTGTATGTAAACTTCCCCCTTTGTATTTGTCCCTTTCTTTTGTGCCCCTGTGGCTAATAAAGAAATCTATCTATCTATCTATCTATCTATCTATCTATCTCTGAGATAGAGGACGTGCTGAGCCAATGCGGCAAACGCAAATCCCCGGGTCTCGATGGTCTTCCTTACGAATTATATCTAGCTATGCCGGACTTGTTCCCCGATCTCCTCGAGGCGGTCTACTGCAACTGGCAACAGAACGGGAGAATTCCCTGTACTGTGACCAAGGGCGTAGTCACGCTAGTGAGGAAGGACGAGAACAAGGGGGACGAAATAAGTAACTTCAGGCCCATAACTCTGCTAAATACAGAGTTACAGATTTTGGCCAAGGTGCTAGCAAAGAGGTTGGCGCTTGTCGTGGGCAACCTGGTGGGAGATGCGCAGACATGCGCTATCCCGTCCAGGTCCATCCATGACAACCTCCACCTCATGCGATACATCATAGAGAGGGTTGGGAACGAACCCGGCTTTGGTGGGGCTCTGATCAACTTGGATCAATCTAAGGCGTTCGATAGGGTCGACCATGGTTACCTGGATGCGGTGCTAGCGGCGGCAGGCTTCGGACCCGTTTTCAGGGGCTGGATCACTGCTATGCACAGCAGCCGCATCTGCTCTAGGGTCAAGGTGAACGGCTACCTCTCGGAGCCGTTCAAAATCGCGCGGTCCATCCGACAAGGGTGCCCTCTCTCCTCCCTTCTGTATGTGTTGACTCTCAAGCCACTACTGCGGAAGTTGGAGTTGTTGCAGGGCATCCCTTTGGAACCGGGATTGCGGAAAGCGGTGTCGGCCTACGCCGATGACGTGACAGTAATGGTGTCGACGGCCTCCGAAATCGAGGCGGTCGGCACCTTACTGGAGGAGTACGAAAAGTTCACAGGGGCTAAGCTGAACCGGGACAAGTCGATCGGTTTGCAACTCGGCACGTGGAGGGGCAGACCGATGCCCTCCGATGGCGTCGTCGGACGCTGGACGGAGGGCCCGGTGAAGTTGCTCGGGGTATGGTTCGGACCGGACCTCCAGGTGGAGAAAAACTGGGCGGAGGTTACGAACAGGGTGTTTGCACTGACCCAGAAGTGGGCCAGTTGCAAACTATCCCTGAAAGGTCGGGCGGAGGTGGCGAACACCTACATAGCGTCCGTCATCTACTACCGCCTGACCGTAGTGCCCTGCCCAAGGGAAACACTCACCAAGATGGAGCGCGCGCTCTTCCAATTCCTTTGGAAGAGGCGGGCTCCTATGGTGAGGAGATCCATCTGCTGTCAACACCCTTCGAAAGGAGGGCTGGGGATGCCGTGGCTAATGATGCGTAAACACGCATTAAGGCTACGGCACCTCTACGTATTCCTCACCGGACAACCGGTGTGGGCCTCGTTTGTGAGACGAACCTTTCCCAGACTCGTCTCACTCACCGAGCTGCAATCCTGGGTCAAGCAAAGACCGAGAAAACTGGGCGCCTGGCACACTGAGTGTGCCCAGGCGCTCACCGCCCTCTGGCAGGCGGATCCGGTTATCAGTGGAGACTCCACCGCAACATTCTATAGAGGGCTGGTACGCAGCAGGTGCGACGACGCCCTCGGAGAAGCCCTAGACATGGAGGAGGACGAACTGGCCAGCCTGTTCGGTAGGACATTCATCCCGGGACCTATGGACAACTTCCAGAAGTCCCTGGCCTGGCAGTGCTACCGAGGGGCTTTACCCGTTCGAGAAAGGCTCTACAGACACGGGCGCCCGGGTAGGGACCCCGCCAAAAAGATCTGTCCCAGATGCGTGTGCGACGAGGAAACCGTTGCACACGCATTGGTACACTGCTCGGGCGCAGCCGATCTGTGGGGCTATGTCGAACAACTGCTGTCAAGGGTGGGACCGATCCGGTTGACCACCGAGTCTATTGTAATGATCAAGCCGCCTCCCCCCTTCAAAGATGAAGCAGAGGCGGTGTTTCTGTGCGTAATAGCCATGGCGAAAGAGGTTGTATGGTGGACGCGTCTGAAAGGACTGAGGTCAGGCACCTTTCTCTCTGGCCAACAACTGGTCCGTTTCTTCCGATATCATTTCGGAAGAAGGATCAGGATGGAGAGAGAGGTGCTGCACCCCAGCCGTTTCTATGAAAGATGGGTGAAAGTGGCGAGAATGGCCCGTGTGAATGGGCCTTCACTCTACATCAGACTATAGGTGAGGAAGATGAAAGACCAAGGGAGCACCCCTTCTCTGTGCTCCTGAGGAGAAGGGTTGCACACTTTTTTCGGGGGTGTGTGCGACCCCCCAAGGCGCCTCCTCTCTATTGAGGATTTTGTTAAAAATTTTATTTTTTGTGATATCTTATTTTATTTTTATATATTGTTATTGCCTCCTCCTTATTGAGGACGCCTTTTTGTGTAAACTCCCCCCTTTGTACTTGTCCCACTTTTGATGC
>OZ024742.1:31637211-31642211 GCA_964016885.1 Eledone cirrhosa | reverse complement strand
CGATACAACTTGGCACCAGTGACGTCGCAACTCATTTCTTCAGCTGAGTAAACTGGAGTAAGGTGAAATAAAGTGTCTAGCTCAAAGACACAACTTGTCGAACTCACAATCTCACGATTCTGAATCCAATTCTCTAACCACCAAAACATGCGCCTTCGCCTGCGCCTTCACCTGCTACAGAGACAAATCGAAAGAAGTCAATAAATGAAAGTATTAACGAAATTATTTGAAAATATTTAATATTTCTCAAAAATTAATTTGATCAGTTCTCCATCGAAACCTCAGGAGTCCTTGGTCCGGCACTGCTGATTTCCTCCGTAAAATCGGAGAGATGGCGGCCCGTTTGAGGAGGGAGCCCCGTGAGGTGGAGGGGCTGTTGCAGCGAGTTCACTGGCCATCCTCCGTGGTGTAACCCATTTGCCAGTTTCTCCACGTGTGTTATGTTTTCTTTAGATACTACTCAAATCTTTTTATGTAATAAAATCAGATGTAATAAAATCAGATGTAATAAAATCAGATGTAATAAAATCAGATGTAATAAAAAAAACAATATAATTGTAATCTACATCTGCAAAATTTCATTAAAAAATTTTAATTACATAAAAAATGTATTCATGGGTTTTATATCGAATAATAATTGTTTCTAATTTAGGCACAAGGCCAGCAATTTGAAGGGGGAGGGGAAAGTCGATTAAATCGGCCCAGTATATTACGGGTGCTTTGTTTTATCGACCCCCGTAAGGATGAGAGGCAAAGCTAACCTTGGTGGGATTTGAACTCGGAATGTAAAGGGCCGTAACTCTATGCTGCAAAGCATGGTGACCGACGCTCTACCGCTACTGCCAGCCACACAACAAATTAAAATACACAGCCCCCCCCCCCATATTTTACATATTAAACTTATTGATATCAAAGAATTGAAAAGTTATACATACAAGTATTAAATTCAAAAATTCTAACCATGCTAAAACTAAAAATCCCAGCTGAGGGCACAAATAAGTTGCTACGGCCGTCGCTGGTGCCCCCTCTCTATTGCAGGGACCCCGGGGAAATTGACCCCTTTGCCCCCGTTAAATCTGGCCCTGGTTGCCAGAGCACTAACTTGATTTCCACCCCATCATTGTATCTGATGTTGTGGCCTGCAAGTCACATCTTTCCTCTGCGAGTTCTTCCCTCAGTAGGGAATAGTTGATTAAAACAAAAACATAATAAAACCCCCAGCAAACTAAATGAAAGACATAGACACTTAATGAAATAATAAAATAAAATAAAAACATGTGAAATTATCTCGACATGACGCAATCAGTGTAAAACAATGTTTATCGTAGTGAAACACTTTCGTATGATATTAAGATGTATGAAAATATGTTTATATTTTAGCGATTTCTTAGTAATCTGAAGCTGAGCACATGATGGAGAAATAGACTGTAAGTAGTTAGGATGTATACACACACACACACACACATACACACATACACACATATATATATATATTTATATATTTTGCATGTATGTAGTATATATATTTATATATATATATATATATATATATATATATATATATATATATATATATATATATATATATATATATATACAATAGGAAAAGAGTCGGCACCCCAACGGCTGAGCTCCGGCCGTTTCGACAGCTAGCTAGATCCGAACGGTGCGTTATGGTTCACCTGGTATCTTACCACCTTCTTTATATATATACATAGCTGTCGAAACGGCCGGAGCTCAGCCGTCGGGGTCCTGACTCTTTTCCTATTATATATATATATATATATATATATATATATATATATATATATATATATATATATATATATATATATATATATAATATGGAAAACGAAGAATCAGTGATGCATCGGAACACAATTTATGAACGAATTACAATTGTTTCTCCGGCGAACAGCTGAGGTGCGATTTATTTGTGGATCGAACCTGGCTTTGGATTCACAAGTTCCTCAGATACATCTAGAAGCTTCGAAGCAAATCCTCTGTCCGAAGGAGCATAGAGCGCTCAACTGGCATAATACCGCCTATGGACGCATCCAAGCAACCTTACTACAAATATATATATATATATATATATATATATATATATATATATACAGTGGCGGACTGGCGGACTAAAAATATATATATACAGTGGCGGACTGGCGGACTAAAAATATATATATACAGTGGCGGACTGGCGGACTAAAAATATTGGTTGCCAGTTGAAGGGGGTCCACCTACATATAGAATGCTATCATTTAATTTTGATAATGAATAAATAACATTTTCGAAAAATACATAAGTGGAAACGAAACAGTGCAATCAAATTTTTGCGGTATCTTACCTTTTCTAATAAAAAATATTATATTTTTTGCGAAATCCAGAGACTTTCAATAACGACCAGAAGTCGACCCTAAATATAGGAAAGCCATAAATGACAGCATAACTTTTCAACTTTGATTTTGAAAGTAGGTTTATAATCATCAATTTTCATTATGCTTCGGAAGCTGTCTCGGTGGGCTAGCTGGCGCAATCATAGACGGTGGTGATCCTGGTCTGAAGTTCGATTCTGGTCGGGAGTAGGGTTCCCGGTAAACTTTTTCAGTTTTTTTTTCTATTGGTTGTAAAATTAAAACTGAAAAGGTTTACATGCACCTCTTGACCAGGATTGAACCCAAGGCCAGTATCTCCACCGTCTCTAGCACCTACCGCTAGGCCACAGAGACACTACGAAGACCTTTTAAAAATTCATACTTATAAACCTACTTTCAAAATTTACAAAACAAAGTGTTGCTGTGTCGTTCATGTCTTTCTTAATGTTATTGCTACTACTTAAGGTCGACTTCTAAATCATTTGGGCGTTCCATAAACTACATCATCGTTTTGTTTCACATCTATCTAGACTATAATTTAACCTGTAATCCGTGTTTTATTTCTGTTGCACCTCATCCCACCCCCTCTCTCTCTGTGATATTTGAATCTACTATGATTTGGGCTTACCTTATTTCTATATATATATTTTGCATGTCAGTTAGATTCAAACTTACAATGATTGGCATTATATATATATATATATATATATATATATATATATATATATATATATACAGTGGCGGACGAGGTCTAAAAATATTGGTTGCCAGATGAAGGAGGCCCACCTACATATAGAATGCTATCATTTAATTTTTATAATGAATAAATAACACTTTTAAAAAAATACACAAGTGGAAACAAAACAGTGCAATCAAATTTTTGCGCAAAAATATCTTACCTTCTCCAGTAAAAAATATTATGTATTTTGCGAAATCCAGAGACTTTCAATACTGACCCTTGGTCTTTCACACTCACTCAATATATATATATATATATATATATACACCACCTTCACCACTAATTGATTTAATAGATGTCTTTAACCCATTGATACCAAATATTATTTGGCCAGTAATTCGTGTGTAAATATATATATATATATATATATATAAGACGGTGTTAAAGTTTGCTTGAAGCATTGTGAAATGTGTAAAATACGTAGTTTAGAAAGCCACAACAATGCAGAGTGAAATCTCGAGGTAGGAAGTGAATGATAGATAGGAGAATAGGATAAAGTGAAAATTGAGAGAGACAAAGATGAAAACAAAACAAAGGTAGAAGGGTTACCGTAGTGGAGATTTAATCCCAATATTTCGGGCTCACGCCCATCAACGGGGGAAAGTTCCAAAAGGGGGGGAACAGGCTAAGCGGAGAAAGTTGTGATGTCGTTAAAACAGGAATGCCGTTAACGGCATTCCTGTTTTAACGACATCACAACTTTCTCCGCTTAGCCTGTTCCCCCCCTTTTGGAACTTTCCCCCGTTGATGGGCGTGAGCCCGAAATATTGGGATTAAATCTCCACTACGGTAACCCTTCTACCTTTGTTTTGTTTTCATCTTTGTCTCTCTCAATTTTCACTTTATCCTATTCTCCTATCTATCATTCACTTCCTACCTCGAGATTTCACTCTGCATTGTTGTGGCTTTCTAAACTACGTATTTTATATATATATATATTTATTTATTCAGGTTTGAGGTTCACCATTGTATAGAGCTGGTCTATTCCGTATGGTCAATCGTAATGCAATAATATAGAGAGTACTCAACGTAAGGCAGTTCAACCGTCTTTGTTTTTGTAGTTGGTGGTGCTATTACGGAATTAAATATTATAATGAAATGACAGGAGGCTGGATTTGTGTAAATCCTTGAAAGGTTTATTATACTATGATCATTTCAATGACCGGGTTCCGTATGAATCCGGTGATATCATCAGGTATTCGAAATATAATACGTGAATGTAATAAATAAAATCCATGGGGCTGAAAATCGAGGACCCGAGGGCGACCGCTATTCTGTTCCTTCAACCTCAGCCGGTCGCCCTGGAGTGACGTGGCTAAAGTTTATAGTATGCTACTACCGGTCAGATAAACGAAAACAGAAAGGGATGGGAACATAAGTTAGCGTCAATCTCATGACACAAGGTAAAAGAAAGAAAGAAAGAAAGGAAGGAGAGAGAAGAAGGGGGAAGAAAGAAGAAGAGAAGCCAGGGTTAATGTCAGCTAAAAGAAGAAAGGCAACTACTACCGGTCAGATATAGGCAAGCAAGAGGGGGAAGGAAGATAAGTCTGCGGGAGGAAGACAGGAAGAGGGGAGAAGAGAAGGAAGAGAAGAGAGAAGTAGAAAAGTAAGGGTTGATGGCTACAAGAAGGAAGATAGAAAGAAAGAGGAAGAAAGGTCGATATTAATGTCAGACCACAATCAGGCCAGGAGTGGCGCGAGAAAATGTTCACGAGGGACCCGCATCATAGCAGAGGTGAATATATTGGGAGTCAGTGTGTTACAATGTTTAGACTTCTAGGATGAAGTTAAAAAATTAATAATCAATATTCAATATTAAAGAGGTTAGAAAATTTAAAGTTCAACAGTTTAACATTTTCAGGTTGATATATCTAATAGTTCCGATT
>OZ024742.1:31624711-31629711 GCA_964016885.1 Eledone cirrhosa | reverse complement strand
TATATAAGATTACCTGTTATGTATTTATGGCTGTTAATTATATGTCTATCTGTCAGGAATCATTGGGATAAACATTATACATAAGTGCAATCAAATTGTATGGATATACACGCACATGTACACATATAATTCTCACATATACATATATATATATATATATATATATATGTGTACCCTCAGCCAATAGGTAGATACGCATCACGCATACACATACATACAGACATATAATCATAAAAACGCATAGAACACATGTACATGTATGTCAATATACACATATATATATATACTCACATATAGAGAGAAGTATACATCAATACAGTACATAGTATAATTGAGTACATAAAATACAAAAGGATTATATTACAATTTGGAAATATAATTATAGCAATATAATTTTAAGTTAAAGTAATAGTATGTTTAATAGATTTAGTATAGAAATTTATCTTACGTATATTTAACTTAAAATATTGAAAGGATAAACTTTCGAAACTATGAGAAACTATCAGAACAATAAGAAAACAATAAAAAAAAAAATAATAAATAAATAATTAAATAAATAATTAAATAATTAATATAAAAAAAAAAAATAAAATTAAAAAAAAAAAGAAAAAAAAAGAAAAAAAAAAAAAGAAAATCTGACCTTGGCAGACTTAGCAAAAATATTCTGGACAGAATAATACCACAAATTAAGAATTTATCTAATTTATCTTATTTAAAATTATGGAAAGGAACTAGTGAAGTTATCGATTGGTTTAAAGAAATTAAATATAACTATAATAATAAGTTTATTCAGTTGGATATTGCTAACTACTACTCATCTATCACTCCTAATCTACTGAATAAGGCACTAACTTACGCATTTAAACATACAGACATAACTAGCAATGAAATGCACATTATATTATCGGCACGGAAACATTAATAGATTTAATAACCAACTCTGGACTAGGGCAGATAGAAATAATAATTTCGACATAACTATGGGATCTTCCGACCTAGCTCAGGTAACGGATCTTGTGGGCCTATTTATAATTGATTCTCTATATAGAAAAATACCTGCGATAACCGGAGGTTTATATCGTGACGACATGCTTTTACTTATAGAAAATAATAACTGTGAACTAAATAGAAAAAGAAAACAAATTATACAATTTTTTAATTACCTTAATCTAAAAGTAAAAATAGAGAATAACCATAAAATAGTCAATTTTCTAGATGTAGCACTAAATCTTAACACATGTCTTCATTATCCATTTCGCAAACTAAATGAGAACTTAAATTATGTCAATTTTAACTCTAATCACCCCAGATCCGTTAAAAATACTATAGTGAACTCTGTACAAGAACGAATTTCGAGAATTTCATCTAATAAGAATATATTTGATGAAAAAGCACATTATTACAACGAAGCGTTAGGTAGAGCTCGGTATATAAATAAGATTAAATACATCGATAATAATAATAATATAACAACTAACCATAATCGTAACAATTTTAACTATGGTAACAATTTTAACAACTATAATAGAAAACCATACATTAATTCCGAAAGCCGAAAAAGAAATAGAACTAGGAACATATTATGGTTCGCTCCTCCTTTCTCATTAAATATTAAAACCCCTATTGCTAAACTATTCTTTAAAGCTCTTGACAAATGCTTCCCTAGAACACATAGATATTACTCAATTTTTAATAGACATACTATAAAATTAACTTATTCTTCCACCAAAAATTTAGCGCAAAATATTAATAGAATTAATAATAGAAATTTAAAACCTAACCAAAATACCAATAATAACCCAAGCAATATTCAATCTGATAAATGTAACTGTAGAAATAAATCTAACTGTCCGTTAAATAACAATTGCTTAGCTAAAAATGTAGTATATAATTGTAATGTAAAAACTAATTTAAATTCATTTAATTATGTGGGATCTACTTCCACAGAGTTTAAATTCCGCTTCAATAATCATAAAAATTCCTTTACAGATCCAAACAAAAAACTTCAATTTCAATATCTAGCCTATTATGGGACCTAAAACTAGAGAACGTTGAATATTCGTTGATTTGGAATATTATTTCAAAAGCTACTCCTTTTAACTCCTCTTCAGAAAATTGCGATCTTTGTATAGATGAAATATTCTTTATATTAAAGACCAAAAAATCCCTGAATTTAAGGAATAATTTATTCAGTTGCTGCAGACATAGATTAAACTCAACGTTTAAATATAAATATAAATTTAAAATGTAGTATATAATTAATTAATTAATTTTATTAATATATGAAACCTGTAGATAAATCATTAGATTCCTTCATCTTTTTTTTATTAAACACTCAAGTATAAATAACTTTTCTTCCTAAATATAAATATAAATATAATAAACTATTCTAGAGAAATATATTGAGAGCTGTTGAAAGGAGAAAATATTTCCTATTTCTTTTTTTTTTTAATTTCTTTTTTTATTGATTTTCTTTTTTTTTTACTGTTTATTTATTATTATTATTTTTTTAAATTTTATTATTTATTATTTAATTATTTATTTAATTATTGATTTAATTATTTATTATTTTTTTTATTTTTATTTTATTTATTTTTTTTTTAAATTATTATTATTATTATTATTTTTTTTTTTTTATTGTTTTCTTATTGTTCTGATAGTTTCTCATAGTTTCGAAAGTTTATCCTTTCAATATTTTAAGTTAAATATACGTAAGATAAATTTCTATACTAAATCTATTAACCATACTATTACTTTAACTTAAAATATTCTATAATATTTTAAAATTATATTGCTATAATTATATTTCCAAATTGTAATATAATCCTTTTGTATTTTATGTACTCAATTATACTATGTACTGTATTGATATATACTTCTCTCTATATGTGAGTATATATATATATATGTGTATATTGACATACATGTACATGTGTTCTATGCGTTTTTATGATTATATGTCTGTATGTATGTGTATGCGTGATGCGTATCTACCTATTGGCTGAGGGTACACACATATATATATATATATGTATATGTGAGAATTATATGTGTACATGTGCGTGTATATCCATACAATTTGATTGCACTTATGTATAATGTTTATCCCAATGATTCCTGACAGATAGACATATAATTAACAGCCATAAATACATAACAGGTAATCTTATATATATATATAAAGAATTTTTATTTAATAACATAAAGTGTGTAAAACATTAAATTAAAGAATCCTTTATGCTTTGTGTGTATATATTATATACGGAGTTAGATATGTTATGTATTTTATAAGTGTGTATATATATTTATATATATTTTTGCGTGTGTGTACGTGTTATATGATATGTAGTTCTCTAGCAATATATGGATTTCTTAATGTATAGATCCCAATTTTTAATATATTGATCTCAATTTTTAAATGATTAACTAAACATCTAATCATATTTAAACAATGATTAATTTCTCATATTATATATGTATATTCCATTCATGACTATTAACATTTCTAATTTTATTTATTCATTTCATCTCAATTGTTAAGTTAACTCAACAAGATATGACTCAGTGTTTTCGTTCTCTCCCCTTCTCTCTGTCTCCTCTCTATCTCTATATTTTCTCTCTCTGTTGTTTTGGTATCTCTCTATTTTTTCTATTTTTTTTTTCTTTTTTCTTTTTTCTTTTTTCTTTTTTCTTTTTTCTTTTTTCTTTTTTCTTTTTTCTTTTTTCTTTTTTCTTTTTTCTTTTTTCTTTTTACTTTTTTCTTTTTTCTTTTTTCTTTTTTCTTTTTTCTTTTTTCTTTTTTTTCTTTTTTTCCTTTTTTCTTTTTTCTTTTTTCTTTTTTCTTTTTTCTTTTTTCTTTTTTCTTTTTTCTTTTTTTCTTTTTTCTTTTTTCTTTTTTCTTTCTTTCTCTTTTTTTCTCTCTCTCCTTTTTCTTTCTCTGTAACCCAACGACTTATTTTAAAAATTAAAAATATCCAATACTAATAATAATATAAGTAAACAACTCCACTATCCGGGAGCTTCCAACAGTAATGGTTGCATTTTTTAAGGGTATGTCAATATTTATTTATAAAACTGATCTATATTGTATTTTGTCTGATGAAAGCACACCATAATTTAACGTGGTGTTCTTGAAATATGTATAATAAAATAAATATGGTTTTATAAATATAGTTTCCATTTGTTAATATCGTATATATATATATATATATATATATATATATATATATATATATACACTATATTTATATACATACTATATATGTATATATATTATATATATATATGAATATATATATACACCTGTATTCACTCTTGTGCACTTTTCATAGTAAGGTGGTGTCAATAATTATGTATGAGACTACACAACAATTAAGGTAGATAGCAGCTGATACTAATGGGCTCTATTGAGAAATAATGATGTCAAGTTTGTTACTTCAGTCCTTCAACAGTTTCCTACAGACGCTCATCTCAATTTTGGTTTCTAATTCTCAAATTACTTTACAAAGACACTTGACTATGTACTTGCAGAAAATATTATTTTATCGTCAGAAAGTATCACATAATTGTTTCTACTTTAGGCACAAGGCCAACAATTAACCAGTGCATTACTGGTACTTTATTTTATCAACCCCGTAAGGATGAAAGACAAAGTCAACCTCGGCGGGATTTTAACTCAGATCGTAAAGGGACGTAACTCTTTGCTGGAAAGCATGGCGTCCGACCCTCTACCGATACTGCCAATCCACAGAAAGTATCACATTATAATCACCATACGTATGTGTGTATATGTGTGTGTATATGTGTGTGTATATGTGTGTATGTCTGTACAACACTTAATCATTCACACACACACGCGCACACACACACACGAACACATACACACATATACACGCATACACACACACTCATATACACATATACGCATACATACACACACATACACACATACATACACACGAACACATACACATATATTCACAGATACACATACACTGACA
>OZ024742.1:31604711-31607211 GCA_964016885.1 Eledone cirrhosa | reverse complement strand
AACAACGACAGTAACAACAACAACAATAACAACAACAGTAACAACAACAACAGTAACAACAACAGTAACAACAACAGTAACAACAACAACAACAACAGTAACAACAACAGTAACAACAACGACAGTAACAACAACAACAATAACAACAACAGTAACAACAACAACAGTAACAACAACGACAGTAACAACAACGACAGTAACAACAACGACAGTAACAACAACAACAATAACAACAACAGTAACAACAACAACAGTAACAACAACAACAACAACAGTAACAACAACAGTAACAACAACAGTAACAACAACAACAGTAACAACAACGACAGTAACAACAACAACAACAGTAACAACAACAGTAACAACGACAGTAACAACAACAACAATAACAACAACAACAACAGTAACAACAACAACAGTAACAACAACAGTAACAACAACGACAGTAACAACAACAACAGTAACAACAACAGTAACAACAACAACAACAACAACAACAGTAACAACAACAGTAACAACAACAGTAACAACAACAACAGTAACAACAACAGTAACGACGACAATAACAATAACAGTTATTTTATCGACCCCGTAAAGATGAAAGGCAAAGCTAACCTCGGCGGGATTCGAACTCATAAGGTACAGGGCCGTAACTCTGTGCCACAAAGCAGGGTGTCAGACGCTCTACCGACACTGCCAATCCACCGCCTTAATAATAGTAATAACAATAACAACAACAACAACAACTGTAATAACAACATTAATAGTAAAATCCCATATATAGAGATACAGTATATAGCAACTAGGGGGATTTCTGAGTTGCCGTGTACAGATGGGATATCATAACTATGGAGTCCCATCTACCCCGATTTTGAAATCAGAATGACTCTTCTCTTAGACAGACTGCCACCCAAGTCGAACAAGTTCTGTCTACCTCAATGTTTCTCAACCTTTTTGACCCGCGGGCCCACTTTTAGCTCCCGAAAAATGTCCGGCCCCACTTATTTTTAGTGCTCAAAAACTATTCCGGACTATAACCCCCACATGATATATATACTAGTGCTTCTCAATCTTTGTGTTCTCCCGGCCCACTTTACTCCCTAGAAATTGCTAGGGTCAGTGTTCAAAGAGCATTCTGGAACACTTACCCCTATATCATCCCGACTGCATTTAAATTGTGTGTGATCTTAAGTTCCAAGAAAGTCTGAAAAGATTTCCTGGCCCACTGAAATTTCTCCGGGCCCACTCAAAATTGTCCCGGGCCCACCGTTGAGAACCACTGGTCTACCTGGAGCAACTGGCTTTAAGACACCTTTTGCCCCATATCATTGTCAGTTCCAAACATCTCCACCAGAGGATGGCGAGGACCTGGGCTTAAATTGTCAGAGACAATATGAAACTCAAGTTTATACCAT
Source organism: Eledone cirrhosa (assembly GCA_964016885.1). Taxonomy (NCBI): domain Eukaryota; kingdom Metazoa; phylum Mollusca; class Cephalopoda; order Octopoda; family Eledonidae; genus Eledone; species Eledone cirrhosa. The sequence goes on along the minus strand of OZ024742.1, from coordinate 31,605,796 downwards.
ATACTCTCTTGTAGCTTTTTCTTTCTTTTATACACACACACGCACATATATATATATATATATAACGGAGGAGTTGTGGTAAGGAACCAGATGGACCATAACGCACCAGAGTACTCAATACTTAGGGCAGTAGAGTGGGTAATAGGAGAAAGTATGACCCCGACGGCAGAGCTCAAGTCGTTTCGACGGCTATTTCTGGTCCAGAAATAACCGTCGAAACGGCTTGAGCTCTGCCGTCGGGGTCATACTTTCTCCTATATATATATATATATATATATATATATATATATATATATATATATATATATATATACATATATATTATATTTATACATATATATATTATATATATATATATACAAATGTATGTGTGTGTGTGTGTGTGGAGAGAGAGAGAGGGAAGGATAGAGAGAGAGAGAAATAATTTGGAGAGATGTAAGTGAGAGAGGAAGGAAATAGAGAGATATATAAAGAGGGGGAATGTGGAGATGAAGGAGAGGTAGTTACAAACTGCCAATCAAGCTTAGCAGAATCCTTAGGATATTACCAACTTATTCCTTTAGCATCATCGATTTTACATTATCGATCTTAGTATATTTATAAAATTATGCATGTCGTACCAGATTAGCATAGTTATTGGAATATTGTTATGCAGAATCGGTACATCATATGTGTCAAACCCTCACTCTACGTAGCGGGCCGAATATAATGTAGATACATTAGCAGATGTTGAGGTACGTGGCCTAGTGGTAACAGTGTTTGTCTTACTACCATAATGTCTTGGGTTCGATTTCTAGACTGGGTTGTGGGTTGTATTCTTTAGCAAAATATTTCATTTCACGTTGCTCCAATACTCTCAGCTGGAAATTAATACCAGCAGCAATAGCTGGGAGTTTAACCCTGCGATGGACTAGCGTATTGTCCAGTGGGGGGGGGGGGTCTTGTACTCTCAGTTGCTTCAGGCCATGGAAACCAGGATAAGCACCGGCTTGGTGAGCCTCCGGGCTCCAGACAAACTTTAACCCTGCGGTGGACAGGTGTCCTGTCCGGTGGGAGGGAGAGTCTTGTACTCTTAGTCGCTTCCC
>OZ024742.1:31587211-31599711 GCA_964016885.1 Eledone cirrhosa | reverse complement strand
CCAGACAGGAATATTGGACTAGTTTCGATGTTATTACATCTCATCAGCAATATTTACCCATCTTCCGGCTTCTCTGGAGAATTGTAAAAGCACATATCGTTATATGCTTTTTCTATGAAAATTAGTAGTGGGTAGACTAATTTGCATAGAACGTGAGTCATTGTACGCACCGGTTCAGCGGAAACGATAAAAACAAATAACGAAACGAAATTAAATTCCGGTCCGCCTGTGTGGTTACATACAGACTAGCTGACACTCACTGTAAAGTGTCTAGTGAAAAGCTGAGTACATGTACATATGTATACATGTGTGTATTTATATGCATACTAATACTTCCGTATACATATGTACATGTACACTTTAACTTAATTGTTTAAGCGTCAGTCATACAAAAGTGAGTTAGAAGCGAAACGAAATTTAATTTCGTTTCGTTATTTGTTTTTATCGTTTCCGCTGAACCGGTGCGTACAATGACTCACGTTCTATGCAAATTAGTCTACCCACTACTAATTTTCATAGAAAAAGCATATAACGATATGTGCTTTTACAATTCTCCAGAGAAGCCGGAAGATGGGTAAATATTGCTGATGAGATGTAATAACATCGAAACTAGTCCAATATTCCTGTCTGGCCCTCTGGAGAATAGAGGAAATGTGTTTCCTTGAAAACTCGTATGACTCTAAAACCCGGTCCGCCTGTGTGGTTACATACAGACTAGCTGACACTCACTGTAAAGTGTCTAGTGAAAAGCTGAGTATATGTACATATGTATATATGTGTGTATTTATATGCATACTAATACTTCCGTATACATATGTAGATGTACACTTTAACTTAATTGTTTAAGCGTCAGTCATACAAAAGTGAGTTAGAAGCGAAACGAAATTTAATTTCGTTTCGTTATTTGTTTTTATATATATATATATATATATATATAAATATATATATATATATATATATATATATATATATATATATATATATATATATATATATATATATATATATATATATAGGAAAATGTTCAGGACCCCGACGGCAGAGCTCAAGCCGTTTCTGCCGTCGGGGTCCTGAACATTTTCCTATTTCCTATTACCCACTCTACTACCCAAAGTATCGAGTACTCTGGTGCGTTATGGTCCACCTGGTTCCTTACCACACTTCCTTCGTTATATATATATATATATAAAAGTGATGTTGGGGTAGTGGATGACAAATAAAGCAAAAGAAAATATTGTTGTTTTTTTATTTTATCGTCTGGTTTCTTTCAATATATATGTTGTCTTCTGCTTGTTACAGGTTATTCCTCCATAAAGACCATCACATTTACACCTTCACCATCTTCATACTTTCGTCCACTCATCATTATGTAGATGAATCTTGTAACTACTGCTTGAAGAAATGCCTTGTACCTTGGATGATAGTTGATAGCTGTTCATCTAAGTCAGAGGTTCTCAAACTCTTTGGGCCACCGCCCCCTCACGGCCACGTTATACCCTCAGCAAGGCAAAGTTAATCTTAGCGGATTTGAACTCAAAACGCGAAGGGCCATAACTATGCTGCAAAGCATGGTGTCTGACGCTCTACCGATACTGCCAATCCACCGCCCTATATATAATATATATCATTTGATATTTAATATACTATTATATCATCTCTACCTTCCCCGCCACCCTGGACTTCCCCCCATCCTGGGGGGAGGCTGTAGCGCCCATTTTCAGAACTTCAAATTTAGATGAATCTTGTAGCTACTGCTTGAAGAAGTGTGTTGTACCTTGAATGATAGTTGATATCTGTTGGCTCTTTCCACAGATTCGACATGTTCCGCTTGAATGCGGGCTGGATCCGGTGTGTGATTATGGTAAACTCGACTGCTTTTAAGTTTCCTTTTTATCCATAAATATTTGACATTTATATGCCACACGTCTTGTCGCTTCTTCAATATATGACATTGCGGACAGTTTTGTCATCCAATGTCTGAAAAATCAATAAGAATTTGTCATGCAGTCTGTCACTCTGAATCTCCCTGAGAATTACGTTACGGTTAAAATGCGGCTGTAGAATGCTCAGCCACTTACAAGTTATCTTCCCGAAGTGGCTGCTCCGTTAATCCAACTAGAGCTATCATCGTCAAAACCGGCGGAGGACCATTCCACCTATTTAACTGTACTTAAATTCTTAAAACGTCATTAAAGAACTGTTCACAACTTTTACTTCTCATTTTGATAAATACAATTACATTTCACGATATATATATAATTACATTTCACTATATATATAATTATATTTCACGATATACATAATTATATTTCACAATAAATATAATTATATTTCACGATAAATATAATTATATTTCACTATATATATAATTATATTTCGCTACATATATAATTATATTTCACGATATATGTAATTATATTTATATATATTCTTTTATTCTTTACCTGGTTTCAGTCATTAAACTGCGGTCATGTCGGAGCACCGCTTTTAAGAGTTTATTTGTTCCTATCAAATCTAGTATTCCTCTTTTTTTTTTTTTTCAAATCGTACCTATTCTATCGATCTCTATTTGTCGAATGGCTAGGTTAGAGGACACAAACAACCAATATAAATACAATCCAATCCAGAGCCTGTTGGAGGAACCCCTCCCTGGCTGACCTCCACCAATTTCTGTATGGTTTTAGTCATGGCTTCAGAGGTTTAGCCGTACTACCCACGCTTGGTCAATTGTGGATTGGTAAGGTTATTTAACCTTGACCTTGAAGATATTTAACCTTGACTCTAATGAGTTCATCCACCCTTTTAACAGCTCTTGATTTTTGTGAGAAGAGAGAGAGGGGGGGGGGGGCAGAACTAGGGAGGGGATAGAAGGAGAGAGAGAGAAGAAACAAAATAATAAAAGGTGAAAAACAAGGAAATATAAAGTAATTAAATGCTGTTGAATTCTTTCGTAGTCTCCGTGTATTGGTAGATCTTATTTGTGGCTGGTAGAACATTGATATATCACACTTCCAGCCATGGCAGATATTTCATGACTGGTTCTTCCTTGATATCACACCTCCAACCTAATGTATATCCTTCATAGTTTAGTTGATTCTTGCTATCACACCTCTAACCTAATGCATATCCTTCATAGTTTAGTTGATTCTTGATATCACACCTCCAGCCTAAGGTATATCTTTCATGGTTTAGTTGATTCTTGATATCACACCTCTAACCTTGGTAGATCTTATTCATGATTGATCCTTCCTTGATATCACCCCACCAACTTTGGTAGACCTTTAATAGTTGGTTGACCCTTGGTATTATACGACCATCCGATGTAGATCTTTCATGGTTGGTTCATCCTTGATAATATATTACATTTCCAATCTCTAAAGACCAATGAAAGGTAAAATCCTACAAGCCTTCTATATTAAAGATTTTTGACAAAATATTTCATCTCCAATTTTGATAGATTTTTTCAGACCAGTTCAAAATGCTCTCTCTCTCTCTCTCTCTCTCTCTCTCTCTCTCTCTCTCTCTCTCTCTCTCTCTCTCTCTCTCTCTCTCTCTCTCTCTCTCTCTCAGATTCTCAGATTGGTAACTTTTACATTGGAACAAATAATCCAATAATGCTAATCAGTGTCAGGCTAGTCCCCACAAGATTTTAAAATATAAACTAAAATATTCAGGTGACTACCGCTACAGAACCAACATTACATCGAAGAGTAGTACGTGGTGGCGTTAAGAATTTAATTCTACTAGATTCACCATTCCATTAATGTCGCTAAGATACTTTCGGATAGAACTCACCTACGAAAAGAATTCTAAAGAAACGACTGATAGCAGATGTTCGACGCAATAACAAAGAATTATATAAAGAAAAAAATCAAAGAAAAAAATATTAGACGAGGAATTTCGAAGCGAAAATAATATAAAATAAAATAGAAAAGGGGGAGAAAGAATGACATGAAACAAAGATGTTATTTCAATTGTATTTGTTAAGAATATGAAAACATTGAGAAGTAGCGTTGCTGGAGGAAAGATAATAAACAATGGTTGAGGAAATATGTTAAGTTAGAACTTATGTTCTGGGAGACAACTGTCAGGACCTAATAACAGAAGTGGGCTGGTTACTAACAGCAACAATAGGATTACATAACATAACTGACACCACCATCGCATATATATATATATATATATATATACACACACACACACACACACACACACACACACACACACACACACACATATATATATATACATAAATACATGTATGTATGTATATGTTTATGTAAATATATATATATGTATATGTAAATATACATCTATGTATGTATATATGTCTGTATGTGTGTGTATATATATATATATATATATATATATAGTAAGCTAAAAGTCAGATACACATCACACAAAAATATATATATTTATTTATATATATATGTATGTGTGTGTGTGTAGTAGTAGTAGTAGTAGTAGTAGTAGTAGTAGTAAGTTAAAAGTCAGACACATATATATTATATTATATAAATACATATCTATTACGTTTCGGAAACAAGCCCTTCGTCAGAAAACAATGAGAAAAAAAACATAAAATAGAAAGATAGAGTGACAATACGAATATGGCTGGATTTAATGTGTTGCTATAGTTTCTGTTGATGGAGATGGTGGTAGTGGTGGTGGTAGTGTTGGTGGTAGTGTGGGTGGTAGTGGTGGCTGTGGTAGTGTTGGTAGTGTTGGTGGTAGTGTTGGTAGTGGTAGTGTTAGTTGTGGTGGTGGTGGTAGTGGTGGTGGTAGTGTTGGTGGTAGTGTGGGTGGTAGTGTTGGTGGTAGTGTTGGTGGGGGGAGTGGTAGTGGTAGTGTTAGTTGTGGAAGTGGTGGAGGTTGTAGTAGTGTTTGTGGTAGTGTTGGTGGTGGTAGTGGTGGAGGTGGTAGTGTTGGTGGTAGCGTTGGTGGTAGTATTGGTGGTTGTGTTGGTGGTTGTAATGGTGGTAGTTGTAGTGGTAGTGGTGGAGGTGGTGGTGGAAGTGGTGATGGTATGTTGGTATTAGTGGTGGTGGTAGTGGTGAAGGTGGTGGTGGTATGTTGGTAGTAGTGGTGGAGGTGTTGGTAGTAGTGTTGGTGGTAGTGTTGGTGGTAGTGTTGGTGGTGGTAGTGGTGGTGGTAGTGTTGGTGGTGGTAGTGTTGGTGGTAGTGTTGGTAGTAGTGTTGGTGGTAGTGTTGGTGGTGGTAGTGTTGGTGGTAGTGTTGGTGGTAGTGTTGGTGGTAGTGTTTTTGGTTGTAGTGTTGGTGGAGGTTGTGGTGGTAGTGTTGGTGGTAGTGTTGGTGGTAGTGTTGGTAGTAGTGTTGGTGGTAGTGTTGGTGGTGGTAGTGGTGAAAGTGGTGGTGGTAGTGTTGGTAGTGGTGGTGATACTGGTGGTGGTAGTGGTGGTAGTGTTGGTGGTAGTGGTGGAGGTGGTGGTGGTAGTGTTGGTGGTAGTGGTGTTGATGTTGTTGGTGTTAGTGGTGGTGCTGGTGGTGGTAGTGTTTGTGGTGGTATTGATGCTGGTGGTAGTGGACTTGATGTTGTTGATAGTGATAGTGTTGGTTATGGTGGTGGTAGTAGGCAGAAGTGTTGATGGTAGTATTAGTAGTAGTGGTATTAGTGTTGATGGTGGTAGTAGTGGTAGTAGTGTTGATGGTGGTAGTTGTGATAGTACTAGTGTTGATGGTAATAGCACTGGTAGTTAGAATGGTAGTAGTGTTGATGGTAATAGCACTGGTAGTAGTAGTGGTAGTAGTGTTGATATTGGTATAAGTAGTAGTAACTGTAGTGGCAGTAGTGTTGATGGTGGTAGCAGTGGTAGTGGTAGTAATAGTAGTAGCAGTTGTGGTAGTAGTGACAGTAGTGTTGATGGTGGTAGTAGTGGTAGTAGTGGTAGTAGTATTGATGGTGGTGGCAGTGGTAGTGGTAGTAATAGTAGTAGCAGTTGTGGTAGTAGTGACAGTAGTGTTGATGGTGGTAGTAGTGGTAGTAGTGGTAGTAGTATTGATGGTGGTGGCAGTGGTAGTGGTAGTAATAGTAGTAGCAGTTGTGGTAGTAGTGACAGTAGTGTTGATGGTGGTAGTAGTGGTAGTAGTAGTGGTAGTAGTGTTGATGGTGTTGATGGTATGTAGTATTATTTTGGTAGGTTTCGGTATTTTTGGATGCCTGGAATTCTGTAGATTCGCCATTTATGGAACAAACCGTCTCACATTCCAACAACTGATTCCAAAATGTCAAAGTTTCTTGTAGAATTACGGAGGTTATTGTCTATTAGAGTAGCTGGGTGAACCCTGGGTGTTTACTGTGGGTAGTTTGGTGAATCCTGGGTGTTTATTGTGGGTAGTTTGGTGAACCCTTGGTGTTTATTGTGGGTAGTTTGGTGAACCCCGGGTGTTTACTGTGGGTAGTTTGGTGAACCCCGGGTGTTTGATGTGGGTAGTTTGGTGAACACGGGTGTTAACTGTGGGTAGTTTGGTGAACACGAAGTGTTTATTGTGGGTAGTTTGGTGAACACTGGGTGTTTACTGTGGGTAGCTTGAAAACTGGGTTTTTATCGTGGGTTGAGAGTAGCTTGGTGAACACTGGGTGTTTACTGTGGGTAGTTTGGTGAACACTGGGGGTTTACTGTGGGTAGTTTGGTGAACACTGGGTGTTTACTGTGGGTAGTTTGGTGAACACGAGGTGTTTATTGTGGGTAGTTTGGTGAACACTGGGTGTTTATTGTGGGTAACTTGGTGAACCCCGGGTGTTTACTGTGGGTAGTTTGGTGAACCTCGGGTGTTTACTGTGGGTAGTTTGGTGAACACCGGGTGTTAACTGTGGGTAGTTTGGTGAACACGAAGTGTTTATTGTGGGTAGTTTGGTGAACACTGGATGTTTATGTGGGTAACTTGGTGAACCCTGGGTGTTTATTGTGGGTAGCTTGATGAACACTCACTGGGTGTTTACTGTGGGTAGCTTGAACACTGGGTTTTTATCGTGGGTAGAGGGTAGCTTGGTGAACACTAGGTGTTTATTGTGGGTAGTTTGGTGAACACTGGGTGTTTACTGTGGGTAGTTTGGTGAACCCTGGGTGTTTATTGTGGGTAGTTTGGTGAACACTGGGTGTTTACTGTGGGTAGTTTGGTGAGCCCTGGGTGTTTATTGTGGGTAGTTTGGTGAACACTGGGTGTTTACTGTGGGTAGTTTGGTGAACACTGGGTGTTTACTGTGGGTAGTTTGGTGAACACGAGGTGTTTATTGTGGGTAGTTTGGTGAACACTGGGTGTTTACATTGGGTAGTTTGGTGAACCTCGGGTGTTTATTGTGGGTAGTTTGGTGAACACTGGGGGTTTACTGTGGGTAGTTTGGTGAACACGAGGTGTTTATTGTGGGTAGTTTGGTGAACACTGGGTGTTTACATTGGGTAGTTTGGTGAACACTGGGTGTTTATTGTGGGTAACTTGGTGAACACCGGGTGTTTAGTGTGGGTAACTTGGTGAACACCGGGTGTTTATTGTGGGTAACTTGGTGAACACTGGGTGTTTACTGTGGATAGTTTGGTGAACACTGGGTGTTTATCGTGGGTTGAGGGTAGCTTGGTGAATACTGGGTGTTTATTGTGATTTGAGGGTAGCTTGGTGAACACGAGGTGTTCATTGTGGGTAGCTTGGTGAAGACTATTGTTAGTTAGGGTAGCTGTGTCTTTATTGAGCATAGCTTGGTGAACATTGCATTTTATATATCTCTCCTACCGGAGTTCCTATCTCAAACCTGACCATAAGACTCACATGATACATGTCACGTGTTCTTGACGTGTATGTTGCTCCAAGTTGGGAATTCTGTATAATATAGAAGTATTATCCATTAATATTTTCCTAACTTGTGATGTGTAGTTTAGTGTGTTGTACTTGCCCCTTGCTGTAAATGTATAGTGAGCCTTCCAGAATGCTGGACCAATGTAATTATCACTATCAGCAATTACACCACCACCGCAATCACCTTCACCGCCGCCATTAACACCACCAATACCACCACCATCATCACCACTATTTACACCACCACCACCACCACCACCACCACCACCACCACCATCACCACTATTTACACCACCACCACCACTATTTACACCACCACAACCACCACCACCATCACAACTATTTACACCACCACCACCACCACCATCACCACTATTTACACCACCACCACCACCACCACCACCACCACCATCACCACCTCCACCATCACCACTACCACCACCACTATCACAGTATATATATATATATATACACTATGTCTGCACTAAACGACCTCCAGTAGTCATCACCTCCAGTCACATACAGTGATTATATCGTCCCGACATTGGTGGAGCGTGAATAGTTGTAGATAGCATCACATCCTGACTGGTTGTGGGAGGTGGAGAGGGAGAGAGAGGGGTATATATATATATAGAGAGAGATCATATCCTGAGTGGTTGTGGGAGGGGGGAGAGAGAGGGGGAGAGTGATATCACATCCTGAGTGGAGGATGAGAGGTGGAGAGAGATAGATATAGACATAGATATAGAAAGATAAATAAATAGAGAGACAGATGAGGGAGGAGAGAGAGGGGGGTGGGTGGAAGAAGAAGAGGTGTTTGTTTCCAGAAGTACATTTATTGTACGTACACACATATATATGTGTGTATGTGCGTATGTGTGGGTTCTGAATCTCTCCCCCCCTCTCTCTCCCTCTCTCTCTCTCTCTCTCTCTCTCTCTCTATATATATATATATATATATATATATATATATATATATATATATATATATAGGAACAAGTAAGACCCCGACGGCAGAGCTCAAGCCGTTTCGACGGCTAATTCTGGACGTTCCTATTACCCACTCTACTACCCTAAGTATTGAGTACTTTGGTGCGTTATGGTCCACCTGGTTCCTTACCACATTTCCTCCGTTATATATATATATATATATATATATATATATATATATATATAACGAAGGAAATGTGGTAAGGAACCAGAATTAGCCGTCGAAACGGCTTGAGCTCAGCCGTCGGAGTCCTACTCGTTCCTATATATATATATATATATATATATATATATATATATATATATATATGAAAGTATCGAAATTATTGTGAGCAAGAAGCCAACAGTATTTCATAATATATAAGTGACTATAACGTCAAAATGGAAAAATAATTAACGTAAGATGTGGGAAAATAATTCAAACTCAATTCAAAAAATAATCAAGACATAGATTTATCCAGTGATTTTGTGAAATCCAGGGAAAAATCAATAGAGCCTTAACTCTGAATAAAATAAAGTTTAAATACTCATCCTTCAATTTGGAAAAACTACAAATGCTCTATATAGTCTTATATATATGTATAATGGTGGCACTATGCAATATCTATTTATCTATCTCTCTATCTATCTATGTTTCTCTATCTCCCTCTCTTTCTATCTATCTACATGTCTATTCATTTATATATATATATATATATATATATATATATATATATATATATATATATATCCATCAATGTATATATATATATATATATATGTGTGTGTGTGTGTGTGGTCAATGTGTGTGAGTGTGTCTGTGTGTGCAGGGTATTTCTTAGATTCAATGATAACCTAATCTTAATGTAGCAACTTTAGCAGAGAACTGAGAGATAGGAACTGATCTGGGTATATCTACAGTGATGGAGAAACACGTGACATCAACATAAGGAGAGAGACAAGGAGCTGATCATTAGGTCGGACCAATGTTACTGGTTTTCCATCGGTCTTTCCATGCTGATATTATCTGTCTTTTACAACACCTGGCTGAAGAAAGGAACTGATCGTCAGATCAGAGAAAGGAAACTATGTTTTCTTTGGTCTTTCCTTTCCTAACACTATCTACCGTTCCATGCTTTCCAGCATAGTTACGTCCCTTTACGGTCTGAGTTCAAATCCCGCCGAGGTTCACTTTGCCTTTCATCCTTACGGGTGGATAAAATAAAGTACCAGTAATAAACTGGGTAATTGCTGGCCTTGTGCCAAAAGTAGAAACAGTTATATTTTAGAAATACTGCTTCTATCGAACTTTCCCTTGCAGATATTATCTGCCTGTTACAATAACTGGTTGAAAAAAGGAGCTGATCTTCAGAGCAGTCCAAGGAAACAATGTTTCCATTGCTCTTTCCCTTCCTGACACTATTTGACCAAAGAAACAATGCTTTTGTTGAACTTTCCATTGCTGATACAATCTGTCAGTCACAATTCCTGGCGGAAGTATGGAGCCGATTGTCAGACCAGTCCAAGGAAATTATATTTCCGTTGGTCTTTCCTGACACAATCAGCCGTTTGTCATATTGGACCAAAGAAATAATCCTTCTATCTGTTCGTCACATCTCTTGGTAGAAGAATCGAGCCGAATGTCACATGAGACCAAGGAAACTATGTTTCCATTGATCTTTCCATTGCTGACACTACCTGCCTCTCGCAACACCTAGCAGAAGGAGTAACGGGAAATAATATATTTTGCTCTAGAACAGGGGCGTGCAACAGGCGGTCCGCGGACCACAATCTGGCCCGCCAGACCAGCCAGAGTGACCCGCGATTACCGTTTTTAATTTTTACTTTGTATGCTTATTTAGAATTTTTTTTCGAAACCGTAATACAATTTTCTGTTAGTTGACCCTTACCAAAGGGCTTCACTGATAGGGTTATGTGTGTTATAATTTACCAGTTCCATGATATGGAAAGAAGTTGTGTTAAATCTTTGGAATCTAAACTATAATAAAGGTCTGCGGGTCTGCGTACGGTTTATTTTTTTTTACCCCGTTAGTAAAATAAGTTGGATTACTTTGAATAAATAATGAATGAATATTACATAATTTATCTACTAAATTTCGTAAACAAAAATAATTTCGTAAAAATAAATAATTTAAAATTGACTTCTTTTCAAAGTTGTACTTCCGCTATATTGTCGCCACCACCATCACTTCAACTACCATACACATAGAAAGAGAGAGTGTGTGATGTCAACACTTCCGGTGGCGATCGCTTAAATAAACATACTAATTTTCTGTCTCTAATTTTCTCCTAATGCAGTTTATATATAATATCGTCTTTTTTTAATGTATCATGGATTACGTTACTGATTACATAAGACAGTGTAACGTAGTCTTCGTTCAATTTCTGTGTATATTGTCAATTACGATTTTATTTGATGTATCATATCTACATGTATATATACTTGCGTATAATATCAATATACACACTACACATGCTAGCAGAAAACCACCCGAAGGGTGGTTTTTCTGTTAGTAGTGCTTAATAAATATTAATGGCCCTAATAGTTGTTCCAGTGTTCAAAAGTGGCCCGCCAATGGAATATGCTGCACACCCCTGCTCTAGAACATATCACGGCACCCAGTCTACAAATCAAACCAACGGCCTTTTGATGTATTAGAATGTTGTATTAGAATAGTATAGAATAGGATAGTCTGAATACCTGTATAACCTAAAGTATATAAATGTTAAGCGCTGTTTTTATAATAGTATATGTATATGTTAGTTTATATATATATGTGTGTGTGTGTATGTATGTATGTATAGATATATACGTGTGTATGTATGTATGTATATATATACACATCTATCTATATATATGTGTGTGTATATGTGTATGTGTGTATACATACATATATATTTATACATACATATGCACTTATATGCGTGCACACAAACACACACACACACATATATATATAAATATACATATTTCTCTTGCTTTCCTATTCCCCCTCTCACCCCGTCTCCTACTAACCCTTCCACTATCATCCATCTATGTATATCGTTATTATATAGATATATATCAGAGTTCTGTTATCAGATACTTCAACAACTATCTACGGGATATCTCACAGTTGATAACAACTCTTGAAATGAAACACATATCAGGGAACTTACTGACAATTTCTATCATAGCTGTTAAACCATCTGCTGTCTGTCCTGGGCCCCAACCACACCCACGAACTCCCTCCCTCTTATCCACTGTGATCAGGATGGAGAAGGTCCTCTACAGGAGCGTTCGCCAACCGATGGTCCACGGACCACAGATGGTCCGAGAGATCTATCGACAATATGACACACGTACGCTTCTGTACTGTTTAATAAAATGGAAGTTCTCTAATCATTATTTTGTTTAAAAAAATCATATTAGTGGTCGGCGGGATTTAAAATTGTGAATTTAGTGGTTTGTGAGGGCCGAAAGTTTGGCGAGCGCTGATCTATAGGAATGGGTCTCTCTCGAGTTTGACTGGCTCTTTTAGCGATATCATCACCGGTGTCCTGGATTGGCAGTATTGCTAGAGGGTCGGACGCCATGCTTTGCAGCATAGAGTTACGGCTCTTTATGATCTGAGTTCAAATCTCACCGAGGTTAACTTTGCCTTTCATCCTTACAGGGTCGATAAAATAAAGTACCAGTCACGCACTGGGGTCGATTTAAT
>OZ024742.1:31569711-31574711 GCA_964016885.1 Eledone cirrhosa | reverse complement strand
AGTAATAATAATAAATTTGAAGACTAAAATCCAAAGAGGGCTCGATAAGGGAACGTTTTGCCAGGGAACGTTTCCACGAACCAAAGTATCGTCTTCCTGTCTTCCTTCGGTTGCAACGGTTTTGAAATATTTACTTCTGCGTTCACAGATTGACTTTTTTAGTTTCAGAAGATCCCGTTAAGGGTGAAAGTAGCGATTCTTTGCTTAAACTTTAATCTGTTATTTTAATAAATAAATAAATAAATATATATATATATATATATAGTAATAATAATAAAATTGAAGACTAAAATCCAAAGAGGGCTAGTTGACTTACGTCTCCGAACATTCGTGTATTTATATGTAGGTATGTGTGTGCGCTTGTTATATACGTATTTATTTACTTATATACGTTTATATAATTATTTATTTATTTGTACACAAGCATACACACACACACATATTTATATGTGCGTGGTTTTGTATACCTTGGTAAGGTTTTGCGTATGCTTGTGTATGTACGTATCTGTTTGCGTGTATGTATTTATTTGTTTCTATTACTTCTGTATTGTATTTATTTACTTTGTTCTTAACTCTGTAGCGGAGATTCATTTGGTCTCCTAGTTAGAATTTTAGTCTACGACTTCTGCTATACCATTTACGTGGTTTTGTCTTTGCGTGCTATTGTTCTCCACGCTCCACATATGACTTATTATCTTCGTTTTTTCGTTCATTGCCAGAGAACGTCTCTATGCACCACCTAAGAGAACATTAGTCTACGACCTCCTTTATACCATAAACGCGTAATTGTTTTTCACCGCTCCTATTAATGACGTATTATTCGTTTTTTCCCGTTCTTTGCCAGCGAACGTTACCACGAACCAAAGTATCGTCTTCCTGTCTTCCTCTGGTTGCAACGTTTTTTGAAATATCCAGTTCTGCGTTTACAGATTGACTTTGTTAGTTTCAGAAGATCCCGTTAAGGGTGAAAGCAGCGATTCTTTGCTTAAACTTCAATCTGTTATTTTAATAAATATATATATATATATATATATATATATATGTGTGTGTGTGTGTGTGTGTGTGTGTGTGTGTGTGTGTGTGTGTGTGTGTGTGTGTGTGTGTGTGTGTGTGTGTATTATGTATGTATGTATAAACCTCCAAAGCACAGGCATTGCTTGTTCCTGATCTGTTCGTGTGGCTGGCTGTAGCCTAAAAGTGCACCATTTTCTGACAAGCCATTACAATACTCTTAGCAGAGTTTGCAACCATCATGTATGTATGTATGTATGTATGTATGTATGTATGTATGTATGTATGTATGTATGTATGTATGTATGCATGTATGCATGTATGTATGTATGTATGTTTTCTCTTTCTCTTAATTTCGAGTATATTTTTTTGACCGGCCACCTTCCTGGTGGCAAGGTTGTAAAAGAAAAGAAATTGTCATCCCTTGAATCGCAAGAATGTTTTGCATATTTTGAAGGTGCCAGCTATCGCAGCCATTTGTAGACTATGAATTAGGGAGCTGCGCTTTTTGTCCGCAAATCCAAGTTCGGTCATACTTTGGTCCAAGCGGGTTGGTATATAACCCGTAGCACCAATAATGATGGGTATGAAGCTAAAGGTGTATCTTGGATACTGGATTTGTAAGCCCCTCATCAATGGTCCGTAGATGTCCTCCTTCTCCTGTATTTTTCTGACAACGTTTACATCAAGTGGGCAGCTGATCTCCACAACAGAACACGTTTTCAATGTGTGGTCCCAAACTACAATATCAGGCCGGTTGTGCTTTAATTTGGTGGCAGTTTTTATTTTCAGGTTCCACCAGTATTCCTTAGTGCCATCTGTCTCAATATATTCTTCCTCGTTTGTTGTTAATTTTGTTTTCCGAAGTGCGTTCCAGATAGTTCTAGCTATCCCATCGTGTCTCATGGGGAGGTAGTAGCGAGATGACATTCTTTCGCAGCTGGCAACAATGTGGCTTACATCCTCGATCTTTGTTTTACATAGCCTACATTTATTGTCAGCTGCTGGCCCTCCTCTATGTATGTATGTATGTATGTATGTATGTATGTATGTATGTATGTATGTATGTATGTATGTATGTATGTATGTATGTATGCATGTATGTATGTATGTATGTATGTATGTATGTATGTATGTATGTATTCGAGAGATCTGCATGGTGTGGACGTGCATGTTTTCAAGAAACATCTTGACATTCTGCTATCCCAGATGAGCCCAGATGAGCCCACAGCACGGATCGACGGTAACCTAAAGGCAGCAGCCATTTCTCTATTAACTATGATATATATATATAGAGAGATATATATATATATAAGTGTGTGTGTGTGGAGGGGGGGTTGTGTATGCTCATGGGCAGACGTAAATAGATACTCCACACGCAACTACATTTCCTGTGGACCAAATTCCTCCAGCCAGTTATTGGTAATCTCCGTGATAAAGTAGACGACATTTGTACAAGAAGGTGGTGTGTTCTGGGGTCTAACTCGGAACTTCTTAGTTCTGAAGTGAAACTTGTGTGAAGGTTGTGTCCATAGAGCTGGTCACTCAGTGATAATCTAAATCATGTATTTCATTTTCGAACTTTAAATTATTTTGTGGCTCACACACAGGGTTGGGTTCTGACCGTGGGTGGCCCGTGGCACTTCAGGTTTGGGGGGTGCCTCATACACAAAAAATTAGAATATACAGCAAACTCCCCCAATTTTACATATCAAAGTTAGCTTGACGCTTGTAATTAGAATTAAAAAGGTATTAAATTCAAAAATTCTCACCATCTTAAAACTAAAACCCCAACTGGGGGCACAAATAAATGGCTATGGCTTGCCCCCCACCCTCCATTGCAGGGACCCCGGAGCAATTACCCCCCTCCTCCTTGCCACCCATCAAATTCGACCATGCACACACACACACACACACACACATATAGATACACATGCACATCACCACCACCACCATCACCATCATCATCATCATCATCATCATCATCATCATTCCATACTACCATCGTCATCTTCCCTGTCATTCACCTCCTTTTCGGTTCTTATCTTATCGTTATATGTGTTATCATCATCACACCCTCACCATCATCATCATCACACCCTCACCATCATCATCATCACGCCCTCACCATCATCATCATCATCATCACACTCTCACCATCATCATCATCACACTCTCACCATCATCATCATCACACTCTCACCATCATCATCATCATCACGCCCTCACCATCATCATCATCATCATCACACCCTCACCATCATCATCATCACACTCTCACCATCATCATCATCACACTCTCACCATCATCATCATCACACTCTCACCATCATCATCATCACGCCCTCACCATCATCATCATCATCATCACACCCTCACCATCATCATCATCACCACATTAGTGTTGATGATGATGATGTGCCATCATCAACAACATTCCACTACTATCATCATCATCATCATCGTCGTCATCACCACCAACATCAACATCTCAATTACAACCACTACCACCACCACAACCAGACAGTGAGATAGAAAGAGAGAGAGAGAGAGACAATTAGATAGAAAGGGAGGGAGAGAGGGAGAGAGGGAGGGAGAGAGAGAGGAGTCAGTGAGAGCCAGAGGCAATGAGATAGAGAGAGAACGAGAGAGAGAGAGGGGGAATCAGTGGGAGACAGAGACAATGAGATAGAAAGAAAGAGAGAGAGAGAGAGAGAGAGAGAGAGAGAGAGAGAGAGAGAGAGGGGGGGGGGAGAGTGGGGTGGGGGGGGGGGTATAGAAATGTGTTAGAAGTTATCACATGTATTTGGCGTGGCTGAGTGATTTTACATCGTTGTCATGGTTACCTGATATGTTTTAATCAGATAAAAGTATGAGAATTATTTCTCTATTTTATTTTGGTGGGTGGATAGGAGGGTGGGGGCGGTAGGGTGGTGTTTGGGGCGTAGGGGTGGGGTAGCGAATCAAGTGGATGTGACGGTATGTATGGGTGGGTGTCTAGTGGGGTGGTTGGGGGTTAGTGAACCGGGTGGATGTGACGGTATGTATGGATGGGTGTCTAGTGGGGTGGTTGGGGTAGAAGACCGGGTGGATGTGATGGTATGTATGGGTGGGTGTCTAGTGATGTGGGTGGGGTAGAAGACCGGGTGGATGTGACGGTATGTATGGGTGGCTGTCTAGTGGGGTGGGTGGGGTAGAAGACCGGGTGGATGTGACGGTATGTATGGGTGGGTGGGGTAGAAGACCGGGTGGATGTGATGGTGAGGATGTTTGTGAGTCTTGTAGGGTGGTTGAAGTACTGAACCAGGTGGATGTGACGGTAGTGTTGTTTATGAGTCTATTTGGGTGGGTGTGGTTAGTTAATCGGGTATAAACTACATCTATGGTATAAACTATTTCTATGGTATTAACCAGGGGTGTGCAACAGGCGACCCAAGGGCCACCATCTGGCCCTCTAGACCAGTCAGAGTGGCCCACGATGACCGTTCTTAATTTTTAACTTGTAGGCTTATTTAGAACTTTTCCGTAACCGTAATACAATTTTCTGTTAGTTGACCCTATTTAAAGGGCTTCACTGATAGGGTTTTGTGTGTTATAATTTCCCAGTTGACCTATACTAAAGGGCTTCACTGATAGGGTTTTGTGTGTTATAATTTCCCAGTTGACCTTATCTAAAGCATTTCACTGATAAGGTTTTGTGTGTTATAATTTCCTAGTTGACCTATACTAAAGGGCTTCACTGATAGGGTTTTGTGTGTTATAATTTCCCAGTTGACCTATACTAAAGGGCTTCACTGATAGGGTTTTGTGTGTTATAATTTCCCAGTTGACCTTATCTAAAGGGTTTCACTGATAGGGTTTTGTGTGTTATAATTTCCCAGTTGACCTTATCTAAAGGGCTTTACTGATAGGGTTTTGTGTGTTATAATTTCCCAGTTGACCTTATCTAAAGGGCTTCACTGATAGGGTTTTGTGTGTTATAATTTCCT
>OZ024742.1:31554711-31564711 GCA_964016885.1 Eledone cirrhosa | reverse complement strand
TCATATAGAATAATCAGGAATAATCAGGAACTGATTATACAGAGCGATTGCCGGTCCAGTAAAAATTAAAAATTAGGATTGGTGCTCTGAAATATCGATGTAATTTTTAATTTTTGCTGGACCGGCAATCGCTCTGTATAATCAGTTCCTGATTATTATTGGAATTTTATAAGATTCAGCCTCTAAAATTTTCGGCAGAGGTCGGGGAGTACGTTGCTCTGAGGAACACCAACAGTGTGAAACAGAATCTGTCAGCTTCTCTCCCTTCCTTTGCCGAAAAAAGAAGTAAGTGACATAGTCACTACTTTAAAATAATAGCGCAAGGTCTTCAAAATGTTCTTAATTAAACATACCGTATATTACCAAATATACTATACATACATTCATATATATATATATATATATATATATATATATATATATATATATATATATATATATATATATATGTATATATACTGTTAATAAATGTCGTTCTTGGAGCAAAGATATGGCGGTTTGATTGTAGACGAAACCCTACTGTAAGTCTCATCCACGGAGCAAAAACATGAACCGGAGTGGGAAGGAATTCCAGGCGGTTTATTTCTAAACCAAGTTAAGAAGACTAACATGTGAGCCAGGATTTTGATCCTTTCCTGTTCCATGTCTTAATGTAATGATATGATCTATTTTTAGCAGCATTCCATAGCAACAATCCTATTTTGCTCCATATAAATATTCAGATTCCTTTCCCTATCACGATTATATAAAGGAAGGATGCTGATCTCTAGTTTTTCTGTATCGTTAAACGGAAGATAGTTAAATATCTCATTCGATGTTTTCGTTTTCTTTTTATCTATTTATTTATTTTATTATTTTTTTCGTTTGGTTTTCGTTTTTGTTATTGTTGTTTTCTTCGCAAGCAAGATAACTTGCTGGGAAATTTAATTTTCTTAGTAACAAGAAGTGCTATATTTCCTTTATTTTACTAAATATTTATTAAAATTCTAATTTCAAAATGTTTTGTTATTTGGCTGAGTAGTTGGAGTATGTAGTTACGGTCTTTTCCGTTCTGAGTTCAATTCCCGCTGAGGTTAACTTTGCTTTTCATCATTATGGGGTCAATAATATAAAGTACCAGTACCATACCAAGATCGATTTAATCAACTTTTCCCTTCCTTGCAAATTGCTGGCCTTGTGCCAAAAGTAGAAAATAAGTTGGGCCCCGTCACCTTGATTGTACCGTGAGCTGATCGATATCGAAACAATTGTAATATGAAAATACAGATTGTACATATGCTGCAACACTGACTTCGACTCTTAAATCTCTCTCTCTCTCTCTCTCTCTCTCTCTATATATATATATATATATATATATATCTATATATAGAACGAAGGATATGTGGTAAGGAACTAGATGGACCATAACGCACCAGCGTACTCAATAGTTAGGGTAGTAGAGTGGGTAATAGGATAATGTATGACCCCGACGGCAGAGCTCAAGCCGTTTCGACGGCTATTTCTGGAAATAGCCGTCGAAACGGCTTGAGCTCTGCCGTCGGGGTCATACTTTTTCCTATATATATATATATATATATATATATATATATATAACAAAGAAATTGTGGTAAGGAGCCAGGTAGACCATAACACACCAGAGTACTCGATACTTAGGGTAGTAGAGTGGGTAATAGGAAGAGAGTCAGGACCCCGACGACTGAGCTCCGGCCGTTTCGACAGCTAGATCCGTTCAGATCTAGCTGTCGAAACATACATACACACATACATAAATACGCACATACATACATACATGGTGGCTGCCAACTCGTTTTCGAGTACGGCCACTACTTTATATCCATGTAGGAGAACCCCTACCGATGCGCTGAACGAGTGTGACTTTTTAGTCCAGCCAGCGACTTGAAAACTCTGGTACAAACACTACACTTGTGACAATTATTGACACTTAGTGCTGGGCCCATGGTATCATGTGACGACAAGTGCAGGGAGATCTCCAGATATAAAGCAATGCCTGTGCCGTGAAGCTTTTATAGTGAGCAAAGGCACTGCACAAAGCCAGTCCCACTCTCTTAACCAAGATGATATTTACCAAAAAGAAGAACAAGTCAACATCATTGGATACCATCAGAGTTGCAGGTGTTATATCAGAGTTTTCCTTCTCCTAGAATTCTGCCTTGACAAAGGCTAAGGGGTCATCTCTCCCATATACATACATATATACATACATACATACATATATGCATACATATATACATGGTGGCTGCCAACTCGTTTTCGAGTACGGCCACTACTTTATATCCATGTAGGAGAACCCCCACCAATGCGCTGAACGAGTGCGACTTTTTAGTCCAGCCAGCGACTTGAAAACTCTGGTACAAACACTGCACCTGTGACAATTATTGACACATAGTGCTGGACCCATGGTACCACGTGACGACAAGTGCAGAGAGATCAGAGATCTCCAGATATAAAGCAATGCCTGTGCCGTGAAGCTTTTATAGTGAGCAAAGGCACTGCACAAAGCCAGTCCCACTCTCTTAACCAAGATAATATTTACCAAAAAGAAGAACAAGTCAACATCATTGGATACCATCAGGGTTGCAGGGGTTATATCAGAGTTTTCCTTCTCCTAGAATTCCGCCTTGACAAAGGCTAAGGGGTCATCTCTCCCAGTGATTTGGGATGGCCATTGACTCTAAAGAGCTCCTTTGCCCTTTGACAGGTTTTGTTTTTAGTCCTGCAGGATGTCCAAAGTCACCCTCCTCACCAAGAAACCTTGGTGGGGTTGCCAGTTTAGTCGCCAACGACCCGACCATGAGACAGGTTGTACTGGGATACATGTTACCAGTAGCACCAACTGGTGACCTGACATAATATGTACATATATATATATATATACATACATACATATATACATACATACATATATACATACATATATATATACATACATATATACATACATATATATATACATACATATATATATATATACATACATATATATATACATACATACATACATACATACATACATACCCATATATATAAACATACATACATATATATATAAACACACACACATATATATATAAACACACACACATATATATATAAACACACACATATATATATATATATATATATATATACATACATACATACAGACACACACATATATAAATACATATACACACACACAACTATATCAAATCATTTTGTTACAAGCTGCAGTATGTTTCAATCTTTTGATATTCTCAAACACGTGCATCAGGCCATTTAGTTATTAAATATAAAATGAAGGTGAGAATTTTCAAATAATAAAATTAAGGCAAAGTTGTTTTTGAATGTTATAAATTTCAAATAAGAAGTTTAATTACATCTATAATGTTTAAATTTTGAAAATATTTGTTTAGAAGGGGAAAAAATATTAAAGGAGTTGATGTGTTTTAGATAAGGTATTTTATGATGTTCAAATGTTTCTGTGTGTATCCAGCTTAGAACAGATACACTGTATGCCATGCCACATGTGGCAACTAAAATGGTTGACATTACCTCAGAAAGAACCTCGGGTCATGGAGCTGCCAATGCAAACACCAACTTTAGTGGAAAATATGGCTTCGAAACGTTTGAGTGTGTGTGTGAGAGAATGTGTGGTGCTCAAATTTTTTTTTAAATGTTTTTTTTTCTTCTTATCTTGAAAGAAAAAAAAAAAAAAATTTTTTTAAGGTTGAAAGAATTGTTAGTAAATATCAATGGGACATAGTTTAGGTTGAGGGAGAAAAAGAGAGAGAGAAACAAAGAAAGGGATCTTTTATGTTTTTATTCTCTCTATTAAATCCATAAATGCGAAGCATACAATATCTTTGAAGGGCATACATACATACATACATACATACATACATACATACATACATACATGCACACATGATGGCTGCCTCCTCGTTATCGAGTATGGCCATTGCACGAGAAAAAAAAAATATATATATATAAATATACATATATATACATATACATATATATACATATATATATATTAATAACAATAATAATAATAATAACAACAATAATAACGACAACAACAACAATAATAATATACATATATATATATATATACACACACATACGCACACACATAAACATATGTACACACACACACACACACACGATAGCAACTAACAGCGCTACGATCGAATGTGGCTTTTTAGCCCAGCCAATGATCTAAAATGTCTTGCACAGAGTCGGCAACCAAAACATTCACTGGGAATAGTCGGTTGTGGTTGGAGTTCGTGTACTTTTGCATGTCGCTTGAGCCCTCCTGTTGATTTACATTCTCTACCACATGCTTGGCAAGCATGATGAGTAGCATCTCCAACAGCAGCCTGGTAGTCAACCACTGGTCTTACTTTATGACTGCGAAGATGACTTTCGAGTCCAGCTTTGCTTAGGCAGAGTCTCGCACAGACGCTGCATGTCAGCACCATAGGAGGACCCTCGCCGTCTGGAAGTGCAACAGCAATGCCCTTCCTCACATCCCGCTTTACTTTCTCGTATGCCATTCGAGATGCCTCAAAGGCAACTTTTCCCTCATATACAGTCTTTATTACGATCAGCAGCAATATTTTCCCATGTATCAGCAGGGATGTTAGCGTCTTTCAGAGAGGCTTTCAAGGAATCCTTATACCTCTTTTTTGGTTTATGTGGCGGTCGTTTTCCTTTAACTAACTCCCCATAAAAGAGTTGTTTTGGTATTCTAGAATCCTTCATCCTGGCAACGTGACCACTCCAACGGAGTCGTTGTTTAAGCACAAGAGCTTCTATACTGTCACACATAGAGCTTTCCAAAATCTCGACATCACTGATGTGGTCCCTCCAGTGAACGCCATGGATCCGTCTGAGACACATCTGATGGAAACGCTCCAATTGCTTAAGGTTGTGTCGATATGTGACCCAGGTCTCGCAGGCATAAAGAAGAGAAGAGAGCACACATGCCTTTACCTTTACCTTTGTCTTCTTGCATATGTCTCGCCGACCCCAGAGTCGCCTTTCTAGCTTTCCGAAAGCATCACTTGCTTTCCTAATCCTAAGTGAGATTTCACTATCAAGGTTACTGTATCGATTGACAATGCTTCCCAGGTAGACAAACTGATCAACCACTCCAAGCCGCTTACCATACACATAGATATTTGGTTCACTGTACTGCTTACCAAGGGCAAGTTGGTACATGACGACGCTTTTCTTGAGACTGACAGTCAATCCTAGGGCAGTGCAAGCGTCAGAAAATGCATTCAAAATGTGCTGCATATCACTCTCTGTGTGCACTACAAGATCGCAATCATCTGCATACAAGAGGTCTCTTATGATTGGTGTAAATACTTTTGTCTTTGCAGCAAAGCGCCTGATGTTAAATATGCTGCCTGTGGTTCGATATCGGATGTAAACACCATGCTCGCAATTCCTGAATGCAATACAGAAAACCATTGCAAAGTATATGGCATACAGGGTCGGTGCTGGAATATCCCATTTTTCATTCCATTTTTTACTGAGATAGGCTCCGACATGTTACCTCCGACATTAACCCAAGCCTTCATGTCGTCATGGAAAGACCTAACTAAAGCAAGGAACTTATCAGAGAAACTAAGTTTCTGGAGAACCTTCCATAATGCATTTCTGTTAACAGTATCGAAAGCTTTTGTCAGATCGACAAAAACCTGATACAGATCCAAACCTTGTTCCATGCACTTCTCCTGGAGCTGTCTAGCTGAGAAGATCATATCAGTAGTGCCGCGTCCAGCACGAAAACCAGATTGACTTTCATACATACATACATACATACATACATACATACATACATACATACATACATACATACATACATACATACATACATGGTGGCTGCCAACTCGTTTTCGAGTACGGCCACTACTTTATATCCATGTAGGAGAACTCCTACCGATGCGCTGAACGAGTGTGACTTTTTAGTCCAGCCAGCGACTTGAAAACTCTGGTACTAACACTACACTTGTGACAATTATTGACATACATACATACATACATACATACATACATACATACATAAATACATACATACATACATACATACATACACACATACATACATACATACATACATACATACATACATACATACATACATACATACATACATACATACATACATACATACATACAGGTAACTCTTTCTCCTGGAAGTTTTGAAGCAAATGACTTCGTATAGAAATCCTGATTGATGTTGCTGATTTTTCTGAATTGTCTCCCCTGATCAACAGATATGTAGTCAGAGTACGGTGTAAGGAGACTCTCAGGAGAGCTGCACAGCAGAAGGCCGTCAAAGAAGGACCCCCACCTCCCCACTTCACACTTAAACAAACCATTCAGTAAAATTACACTAATCGTAGTTTTAATTCATGCTTGATGAGACCAAAACAAATACAAGGTGAAGATTGTGAATTACATAGATGCCAGTTGTGGGTATTTTGCCAGCTGGCAGGCTGGTTATTTAACTCATAATTCCTGATTTATTTGGCATCAACTTTACAAGGTTCAGGTAATGCCAAATAATTCTGGAAAAGAATTAGATGGATGTAGAGGAAATACGTTCGGCTTTTGTTTACTTTAAGGTTTTTTTCTTCTTTTAAATTTTTCAAAAACAAAAAAATTAATTGTAGCTTTCGAAAGAAATGAAACGATTGGTTGACCACGGAATTTTTTTTTACATAACTTTATTTGATTATATTCCACAATTATGTAAGTTGTAAATAATTGAGCACTCTTATATGACTGAATATCATTCTGTTGTAAATATGATTTTAAACAGCTAATGTGTACATATATAAAGCAAATGATATACTATGTATATGACGTGAACAATCTGTTGTGTTTAATTTGGGGGCTTATTAAAGTATGCAGTGGGTTTTTCTGAACTAGGTGTCTGGATGACACTCGGCATGAAATGGAAACAACACTGAAGAGAGTGGAAAAATAAGAGAGGGGCTTCTTCTCACGTGACAGGGGTTCTCCTCACAGGAAAGAGGCTCTTTCTCACAAGAGGGGGGGGGGGCTCCTTGTCACAAGAGACGGGCTCCTTCTCACAAGAGATAGGCTTCTTCTCACAAAAGGGGCTTCTTGCAGGAGAGAGGTTCTTCCTAATGAGAGGAGGTCTCTTCTTTTAAGATCGACTCATTCTTACACTTTAACACTTTTTTTCAATGTGATATATATATATATGTGTGTGTGTGTGTGTGTGTGTGTGTGTGTGTGTGTGTGTGTGTTTATGTACTGACTCCTTTTGGCCTCCGTCTGGTCTTCATCCTCACAAGTGGTGTCGACGTTATCAATGATGTCCATGATGGTGTCCCTCGTGGGACCAGTTTATGGCCAAGTTCATCACGAACCGTCTAGGATGGCCCTTTCGCTCCGTCCCCACTTTTGAATATAACTGATACCGTACCATATACCTTACCTATCCCGATGAAAGAGATTTCGTCCTTTGTATCTGAAAATGCCACATCTAATTGCTGTGGAAGACACAGGTAAATCCACTGTAGCTTTGGTAAGGCATAGGAACGCTACGTTTCTTTTCTTTCATATCTTGTACGCTCAGTGCAGAATTCAGGACAAATGAGGCCCTGTACTATTTGAAAAATTCATCGTAAAATTTCTTTTGGCAGCAAGATGCACCCCCCCCCCCCCTCCACAGCCAATGGGGCCCTGTGTTAGTTGAGTTATGAGGCCTCAAACATTTGAAAAATTCATCGTAAAAATTTCGGCAGGAAGATGCCCCTCCCCCCACCAACGGGGCCCTGTGCTTGAACAGACCTGAGCACAATGGTAAATCCGGCACTGTATACGCTATAGGTATGTTGATGATAGCTTCTGGCAGAGAAGCTATCATCAACATGTTTGATACATAAAGTGATGTAATAAACGAAAACGTAGAAAATGATACGTCCTCAAAAACAACGATGTATATAAAGGTCTGACATAAAGTCAAATAAAATATCCAGAGAGAGAAATACGTTTCCATATTACATACAGTTCATGGATTCTGTAACGAAGTTGTAATGGAATTGGCACAACATTTCGGTTTAGAAAAATGTGCCAAAGCAAACTTAAAGAGACGGAAATTAATAAAAACCATTAATATGTCGGATAAAGAAACACAGATAAAAGAATTAGATCAAATACGGGCTTGTATATATATTTAGGAATCAATGAATTGGACAGAAAAACCTCGAATGAAATATTATGGATGCATTAGAATATTGCTTTAAAATAATGTAAATGCCAAAACTAAGTAAAATATTATGCATCAATACTTTAGCTGTTGTAGTAATATAATAAATTACTGTTATAATAATAGTTTCAATCTGAAAGAAGAGGAATTAGAGAGATTGGGCAGGAAACAAGGAAGATATTGACTGCAATCAAAATATATCAACAAAATAAATGACCCAGGGGGGTATACATACATCAGAGAAAGATTAGATTGACCACGAACACAGAAAAAGAGAAGTTTTCTACAGCTATACATCATCATCATCATCACCATCATCATCATCATCATCATCATCATCACCATCATCATCATCATCAGCGTTTAACGTCCATTTTCCAGGCTAGCAGATGTTAGATAATTATTATAAAATATTTAGTCTAGAATATAAAGAAACTAATACAAACAACAACTGTTACCTCTAATCTATTGTATAGCTGCTCAGCATGGACCCTTACCTCAAAGCTGAAAAGAAGATTAGATGGAACCTACACTCGCAAGCCCACAGTGGCCTTGAATGTCTCTTGGAGAGATTGTCTGACCAATGGGTGACTGTATAGGAACCTTCGTCCAGTAACAGACATCATCAAAGAACGTAAAGTCAGATTCGCAGAGCATTGCTGGAGAGCTGACGAAAGTATTAGTGAAGTTCTTTTGTGGGAGCCTACACAAGGAAGAGATAGCCAAGACCTATATCACACAGATTTATGACGACATAAACTGCAATCCCTCTGACCTCCAGAATATATAAACTGCAATCCCTCAGACCGCCTGATGAACAATAGAATTGGGTGGTGACAGAGAGTCAAGGGAATCCATGCAAGCAGTGCGACCTATTGATTTATTGATAGAAGACAAAAATGTTTGCTATCTTTAGAGAGTTCCTAAAATAAATACGTAGTAGAAATTGATGTTAAAAAAAAACAAAAAAACAGTTGGATGGTGAATGGAGAAATAACAAAAGACATTTTAAAAAATATTTAAACTCAGTTGGGATGGCCGAAACAGGAGCGCTTTTAGTCGTATGTTTGTTTGATTAGAACTGACTTAGACATACGGACCCAGCAATTTTCCTTCTACAGCTAAAGGTGTACTGAACCATTTAAGAATTAAGTTTCCATTTCGAAACATCGTCACAGTATCAGAGCAGAAACATTCTAGGTGTAAGCTGATTCGAACCTGTGATATAGTCATCCGGAATTCAACCTTGATAAGAATCAATTAAGATACATTTTTGAATTCATATGAAACCAACAAATTCCTCAAAACTCTGTTAGCAGATCCAAATACCATGATATTATTTGATATATTTGTATTATATATATATATATATATATATATATATATATATATATATATATATATATATATATATATATATATATATATATATGTATATAAACACATACATATACATACATATATATATATATAAACACACATACATATATATATATATAAACACACATACATATATATATATATATATATATATAAATGTAAGTATGCATGTATACGTACATACATATATGTATACAGACGTACAGTAGCATGCACATATATATATATATATACATATATACATACATATGCATACAGGTACACATACATATATGCACGTATCAGTTTAGCGGCGCTAACGTCGCTTTGTTCGTTTGTAAACAAACTGAACAGCCTGAATTTATGCCATACGGTGTTAAGGCAACC
>OZ024742.1:31509711-31549711 GCA_964016885.1 Eledone cirrhosa | reverse complement strand
TATATATATATATATATATATACACACACACACGCATATATAAATACACACACACGCATATATACATACACACACATACATAGACACACATACACACATACACACATATATATATATATACAGACACACACATAGACACACATACACACACACACACACACATATATGTATACACACCCACACATACACAGATATACATATACATACATACATATATATATATATATATATATATATATATATAGTTTGAATTATTTTTCCCACATCTTACGTTAACTATTTTCCCATTTTGACGCTATAGTCACTTATATATTATGGAATACTGTTGGCTTCTTGCTACAATACTTTCTATACCTTTCATTTATATATATATATATATATATATATATATATATATATATATATATATATATATATATATATATATTATTAACTCTTCATAGAACCAAAATTAGTATTAGTTGCACGCTCTGTATGTATCTATACTCGTCTAGAAATATATATACTTCTTCGTTTAATATAAATATATATATGTGTGTGTGTATGTGTGTGCATATATACACCTACATGTACACACATATATATATATATATATATATATATATATATATATATATATATATAAGAAAGTGAGGTTTTTTTTACAAAATGAAAAATAACCGAGGTGTCCTACACGAGTGAAAGTATAAAGAAAAAAAGATGAAATCGAAAATGCAACTGGAGTCTTATTTATATATATATTTATAGCCTGATAGTGGGGTTTATAACCCTCGGAGAAATGGAAAAAGATGAGTGTTGCCGTACATAGGAGTCGAACCCACATCTTTGGTTATCCAGACCACTGTGCTACCATTACACCAATACACATCCCATCTCCTTCCATTCGAATTAGAAGCTATGAAGTTAGCAAGTGAATGATAAACAAGCAAATTATAAACGTAAACATGTATGTTTTTGAAACGGTGAGCGAGTTTGAAATTAGAAATTATAAATTATAAGCTTTCACCGTATTTTAGACTAAAGAAATTTCTAGCCTGATAATGGGGTTTATAACCCTCGGAGAAATGGAAAAAGATGAGTGTTGCCGTACATGGGAGTCGAACCTACATGTTTACACATATATATATATATATATATATATATATATATATATATATATATGTGTGTGTGTGTGTGTGTGTGTGTGTACAAACACATACAAAAACGCCCACCCCCACCCCACCCCTCCATTCTAGACTATAGATTAACACCCACACAATTTTCTGGAACACTCTTCGACGAAATATAATTGTGTGTTTAATGAACACAACCACAAGGATATGGTCCGAACGTGGAAGAGCCGAACTCCCACTGTCATCGCTCGCCTCCATCTCTCGCGCCCTCCCCATCTCTCCGTATGGGGAACAAATGGGGTCCCATGTGCTGGCATCTCCCACAGCCCGGGCGGACTGAATGGAGAAGGTGTTTCCTCGGAGGATGGCATGGACAAATATTTATGAGCCCGAACTCTGCAAAAACTTGTCTTGTGCTGAGCTTCTGCTGCTGCTAATCAGGTTTTTCGATCCAGTGATCTACCCGTTTCTCCTACACCTTATCCATCTCCTTCACTCCACCTTCCTGCACTCCTACACTCAACCTTCCTCCACTCCTACACTGCACCTTCCTCCACTCCTACACTCCACCTTCCTCCACTCCTACACTCCACCTTCCTCCACTCCTCCACTCCACCTTCCTCCACTCCTACACTCCACCTTCCTCCACTCCTACACTCCACCTTCCACCTTCCTCCATCTCCCTCACTCCTACACTCCACCTTCCACTCTCCTCCAACTTCCAATCACCACCACTACTCCCCCAGGCCACCCTCCACACACCACTACATCTCTGTTTCCCCCACCCTCCACCCACCACTATACCTTTAAATCAGATATAATGATAGATCCTGCGTCATTTTCGACAATGATAATTCAATTCTACGATCAATTAAGCTACCTATTCGTTAAATTAATGTTTAACTGGCTGAGTATTCCGCAGAAATAGGCATTATTGATATATTTCAAAAGTCCCTAATATAAATCAAAATGTTAAACAGTAACCGTGTCTAAGTTTCTATATGATGTTGTCTAATGATGTTATATCTTCCTAATAACTCTTTTATTACTGTTATATAGATATGTCATATCTACTTCATATCTCTCTTATTACTGTTATATAGATATGTCATATCTACTTCATATCTCTCTTATTACTATTATATAGATATGTCATGTCTTCCTAATAACTCTCTTATTATTGTTATATAGATATGTCATATCTTCCTAATAACTCTCTTATTACTGTTATATAGATATGTCATATCTTCCTAATAACTATCTTATTATTGTTATATAGATATGTCATATCTACTTCATATCTCTCTTATTACCGTTATATAGATATGTCATATCATCCTAATAACTCTCTTATTACTGTTATATAGATAAGTCATATCTTCCTAATAACTCTCCTATTATTGTTATATAGATATGTCATATCTTCCTAATAACTCTCTTATTGCTGTTATATAGATATGTCATATCTACTTCATATCTCTCTTATTACCGTTATATAGATATGTCATATCTACTTCATATCTCTCTTATTACTGTTATATAGATATGTCATATCTACTTCATATCTCTCTTATTACTGTTATATAGATATGTCATATCTTCATAATAACTCTCTTATTATTGTTATATAGATACGTCATATCTTCCTAATAACTCTTTTATTACTGTTATGTAGATATGTCATATCTTCCTAATAACTCTCTTATTACTGTTATATAGATATGTCATATCTACTTCATATCTCTCTTATTACCGTAATCTAGATATGTCATATCTAATTCATATCTCTCTTATTACTGATATATAGATATGTCATATCTACTTCATATCTCTCTTATTACTGTTATATAGATATGTCATATCTACTTCATATCTCTCTTATTATTGTTATATAGATATGTCATATCTTCCACATATCTCTCTTATTACTGTTATATAGATATGTCATATCTACTTCATATTTCTCTTACTACTGTTATATAGATATGTCATATCTTCCTAATAACTCTCTTATTACTGTTACATAGATATGTCATATCTACTTCATATCTTTCTTATTACTGTTATATAGATATGTCATATCTTCCTAATAACTCTTATTATTGTTATATAGATGTGTCATATATATTTCATATCTCTCTTATTACTGTTATATAGATATGTCATATCTTCCTAATATCTCTCTTATTACTGTTATATAGATATGTCATATCTACTTCATATCTCTCTTATTACTATTATATAGATATGTCATGTCTTCCTAATAACTCTCTTATTATCGTTATATAGATATGTCATATCTTCCTAATAACTCTCTTATTACTGTTATATAGATATGTCATATCTTCCTAATAACTATCTTATTATTGTTATATAGATATGTCATATCTACTTCATATCTCTCTTATTACCGTTATATAGATATGTCATATCATCCTAATAACTCTCTTATTACTGTTATATAGATAAGTCATATCTTCCTAATAACTCTCCTATTATTGTTATATAGATATGTCATATCTTCCTAATAACTCTCTTATTACTGTTATATAGATATGTCATATCTACTTCATATCTCTCTTATTACCGTTATATAGATGTCATATCTACTTCATATCTCTCTTATTACTGTTATATAGATATGTCATATCTACTTCATATCTCTCTTATTACTGTTATATAGATATGTCATATCTTTATAATAACTCTCTTATTATTGTTATATAGATACGTCATATCTTCCTAATAACTCTTTTATTACTGTTATGTAGATATGTCATATCTTCCTAATAACTCTCTTATTACTGTTATATAGATATGTCATATCTACTTCATATCTCTCTTATTACCGTAATCTAGATATGTCATATCTAATTCATATCTCTCTTATTACTGATATATAGATATGTCATATCTACTTCATATCTCTCTTATTACTGTTATATAGATATGTCATATCTACTTCATATCTCTCTTATTATTGTTATATAGATATGTCATATCTTCCACATATCTCTCTTATTACTGTTATATAGATATGTCATATCTACTTCATATCTCTCTTACTACTGTTATATAGATATGTCATATCTTCCTAATAACTCTCTTATTACTGTTACATAGATATGTCATATCTACTTCATATCTTTCTTATTACTGTTATATAGATATGTCATATCTTCCTAATAACTCTTATTATTGTTATATAGATGTGTCATATATATTTCATATCTCTCTTATTACTGTTATATAGATATGTCATATCTTCCTAATAACTCTCTTATTATTGTTATATAGATATGTCATATCTACTTCATATCTCTCTTATTACTGTTATATAGATATGTCATATCTTCCTAATAACTCTCTTATTATTGTTATATAGATATGTCATATCTACTTCATTTCTCTCTTATTACTGTTATATAGATATGTCATATCTACTTCATATCTCTCTTATTACTGTTATATAGATATGTCATATCTTCCTAATAACTCTCTTATTATTGTTATATAGATATGTCATATCTACTTCATGTCTCTCTTATTACTGTTATATAGATATTTCATGTCTACTTCATATCTCTCTTATTACTGTTATATAGATATGTCATATCTTCCTAATAACTCTTATTATTGTTATATAGATGTGTCATATATACTTCATATCTCTCTTATTACTGTTATATAGATATGTCATATCTTCCTAATAACTCTCTTATTACTGTTATATAGATATGTCATATTTTCCTCATATCTCTCTTATTACTGTTATATAGATATGTCTTATCTACTTCATATCTCTCTTATTATTGTTATATACATATGTCATATCTACTTCATATCTCTCTTATTACTGTTATATAGATATGTCATATCTTCCACATATCTCTCTTATTACTGTTATATAGATATGTCATATCTACTTCATATGTCACTTATTACCGTTATATAGATATGTCATATCTTCCTAATAACTCTCTTATTACTGTTATATAGATATGTCATATCTATTTCATATCTCTCTTATTACTGTTATATAGATATGTCATATCTTGCTCATATCTCTCGTATTACTGCTATATGATATGTCATATCTACTTCATATGTCTCTTATTACTGTTATATAGATATGTCATATCTACTTCATATCTCTCTTATTACTGTTATATAGATATGTCATATCTTCCTAATAACTCTCTTATTACTCTTATATAGATATGTCATATCTACTTCATATCTCTCTTATTACTGTTATATAGATATGTCATATCTTCCTAATAACGCTTGTTATTGTTATATAGATATGTCATATCTACTTCATATCTCTCTTATTACTGTTATATAGATATGTCATATCTTCCTAATAACTCTCATATTATTGTTATATAGATATGTCATATCTACTTCATATCTCTCTTATTACTGTTATATAGATATGTCATATTTTCCTCATATCTCTCTTATTACTGTTATATAGATATGTCATATCTACTTCATATCTTTCTTATAATTGTTATATAGATATGTCATATCTACTTCATATCTCTCTTATTACTGTTATATAGATATGTCATATCTTCCACATATCTCTCTTATTACTGTTATATAGATATGTCATATCTACTTCATATCTCTCTTATTAACGTTATATAGATATGTCATATCTTCCTAATAACTCTCTTATTACTGTTATATAGATATGTCATATCTATGTGATATCTCTCTTATTACTGTTATATAGATATGTCATATCTTCCTCATATCTCTCGTATTACTGTTATATAGATATGTTATATCAACTTCCTATCTATCTTATTACTGTTATATAGATATGTCATATCTTCCTAATAACTCTCTTATTATTGTTATATAGATATGTCATATCTACTTCATATCTCTCTTATTACTGTTATATAGATATGTCATATCTACTTCATATCTCTCTTATTACTGTTATATCGATATGTCATATCTTCCTAATAACTCTCTTATTATTGTTATATAGATATGTCATATCTACTTCATATCTCTCTTATTACTGTTATATAGATATGTCATATTTTCCTCATATCTCTCTTATTACTGTTATATAGATATGTCATATCTACTTCATATCTCTCTTATTATTGTTATATAGATATGTCATATCTATTTCATATCTCTCTTATTACTGTTATATAGATATGTCATATCTACTTCACATCTCTCTTATTATTGTTATATAGATATGTCATATCTATTTCATATCTCTCTTATTACTGTTATATAGATATGTCAGATCTACTTCACATCTCTCTTATTACCGTTATATAGATATGTCATATCTTCCTAATAACTCTCTTATTACTGTTATATAGATATGTCATATCTACTTCATATCTCTCTTATTACTGTTATATAGATATGTCATATCTTCCTAATAACTCTCTTATTATTGTTATATAGATATGTTATATCTACTTCATATCTCTCTTATTACTGTTATATAGATATGTCATATCTACTTCATATCTCTCTTATTACTGTTATATAGATATGTCATATCTTCCTAAAAACTCTCTTATTATTGTTATATAGTTATGTCATATCTACTTCATATCTCTCTTATTACAGTTATATAGATATGTCATATCTTTCTTAATAACTCTCTTATTATTGTTATATAGATATGTCATATCTTCCTAATAACTCTCTTATTATTGTTATATAGATATGTAATATCTACTTCATATCTCTCTTATTACTGTTATATAGATATGTCATATCTACTTCATATCTCTCTTATTACTGCTATATAGATATGTCATATCTACTTCATATCTCTCTTATTATTGTTATATAGATATGTCATATCTTCCACATATCTCTCTTATTACTGTTATATAGATATGTCATATCTACTTCATATCTCTCTTATTACTGTTATATAGATATGTCATATCTTACTAATAACTCTCTTATTACTGTTATATAGATATGTCATATCTACTTCATATCTCTCTTATTACTGTTATATAGATATGTCATATCTTCCTAATAACTCTTATTATTGTTATATAGATATGTCATATATACTTCATATCTCTCTTATTACTGTTATATAGATATGTCATATCTTCCTAATAACTCTCTTATTACTGTTATATAGATATGTCATATTTTCCTCATATCTCTCTTATTACTGTTATATAGATATGTCATATCTACTTCATATCTCTCTTATTATTGTTATATAGATATGTCATATCTACTTCATATCTCTCTTATTACTGTTATATAGATATGTCATATCTTCCACATATCTCTCTTATTACTGTTATATAGATATGTCATATCTACTTCATATGTCACTTATTACCGTTATATAGATATGTCATATCTTCCTAATAACTCTCTTATTACTGTTATATAGATATGTCATATCTACTTCATATCTCTCTTATTACTGTTATATAGATATGTCATATCTTCCTCATATCTCTCGTATTACTGCTATATGATATGTCATATCTACTTCATATCGCTCTTATTACTGTTATATAGATATGTCATATCTACTTCATATCTCTCTTATTACTGTTATATAGATATGTCATATCTTCCTAATAACTCTCTTATTACTCTTATATAGATATGTCATATCTACTTCATATCTCTCTTATTACTGTTATATAGATATGTCATATCTTCCTAATAACGCTTGTTATTGTTATATAGATATGTCATATCTACTTCATATCTCTCTTATTACTGTTATATAGATATGTCATATCTTCCTAATAACTCTCATATTATTGTTATATAGATATGTCATATCTACTTCATATCTCTCTTATTACTGTTATATAGATATGTCATATTTTCCTCATATCTCTCTTATTACTGTTATATAGATATGTCATATCTACTTCATATCTTTCTTATTATTGTTATATAGATATGTCATATCTCTCTTATTACTGTTATATAGATATGTCATATCTTCCACATATCTCTCTTATTACTGGTATATAGATATGTCATATCTACTTCATATCTCTCTTATTAACGTTATATAGATATGTCATATCTTCCTAATAACTCTCTTATTACTGTTATATAGATATGTCATATCTACTTGATATCTCTCTTATTACTGTTATATAGATATGTCATATCTTCCTCATATCTCTCGTATTACTGTTATATAGATATGTTATATCAACTTCCTATCTCTCTTATTACTGTTATATAGATATGTCATATCTTCCTAATAACTCTTATTATTGTTATATAGATATGTCATATCTACTTCATATCTCTCTTATTACTGTTATATAGATATGTCATATCTACTTCATATGTCTCTTATTACTGTTATATCGATATGTCATATCTTCCTAATAACTCTCTTATTATTGTTATATAGATATGTCATATCTACTTCATATCTCTCTTATTACTGTTGTATAGATATGTCATATTTTCCTCATATCTCTCTTATTACTGTTATATAGATATGTCATATCTACTTCATATCTCTCTTATTATTGTTATATAGATATGTCATATCTATTTCATATCTCTCTTATTACTGTTATATAGATATGTCATATCTACTTCACATCTCTCTTATTATTGTTATATAGATATGTCATATCTATTTCATATCTCTCTTATTACTGTTATATAGATATGTCAGATCTACTTCACATCTCTCTTATTACCGTTATATAGATGTCATATCTTCCTAATAACTCTCTTATTACTGTTATATAGATATGTCATATCTACTTCATATCTCTCTTATTATTGTTATATAGATATGTCATATCTACTTCATATCTCTCTTATTACTGTTATATAGATATGTCATATCTACTTCATATTTCTCTTATTACTGTTATATAGATATGTCATATTTTCCTCATATCTCTCTTATTACTGTTATATAGATATGTCTTATCTACTTCATATCTCTCTTATTATTGTTATATACATATGTCATATCTACTTCATATCTCTCTTATTACTGTTATATAGATATGTCATATCTTCCACATATCTCTCTTATTACTGTTATATAGATATGTCATATCTACTTCATATGTCACTTATTACCGTTATATAGATATGTCATATCTTCCTAATAACTCTCTTATTACTGTTATATAGATATGTCATATCTATTTCATATCTCTCTTATTACTGTTATATAGATATGTCATATCTTGCTCATATCTCTCGTATTACTGCTATATGATATGTCATATCTACTTCATATGTCTCTTATTACTGTTATATAGATATGTCATATCTACTTCATATCTCTCTTATTACTGTTATATAGATATGTCATATCTTCCTAATAACTCTCTTATTACTCTTATATAGATATGTCATATCTACTTCATATCTCTCTTATTACTGTTATATAGATATGTCATATCTTCCTAATAACGCTTGTTATTGTTATATAGATATGTCATATCTACTTCATATCTCTCTTATTACTGTTATATAGATATGTCATATCTTCCTAATAACTCTCATATTATTGTTATATAGATATGTCATATCTACTTCATATCTCTCTTATTACTGTTATATAGATATGTCATATTTTCCTCATATCTCTCTTATTACTGTTATATAGATATGTCATATCTACTTCATATCTTTCTTATAATTGTTATATAGATATGTCATATCTACTTCATATCTCTCTTATTACTGTTATATAGATATGTCATATCTTCCACATATCTCTCTTATTACTGTTATATAGATATGTCATATCTACTTCATATCTCTCTTATTAACGTTATATAGATATGTCATATCTTCCTAATAACTCTCTTATTACTGTTATATAGATATGTCATATCTATGTGATATCTCTCTTATTACTGTTATATAGATATGTCATATCTTCCTCATATCTCTCGTATTACTGTTATATAGATATGTTATATCAACTTCCTATCTATCTTATTACTGTTATATAGATATGTCATATCTTCCTAATAACTCTCTTATTATTGTTATATAGATATGTCATATCTACTTCATATCTCTCTTATTACTGTTATATAGATATGTCATATCTACTTCATATCTCTCTTATTACTGTTATATCGATATGTCATATCTTCCTAATAACTCTCTTATTATTGTTATATAGATATGTCATATCTACTTCATATCTCTCTTATTACTGTTATATAGATATGTCATATTTTCCTCATATCTCTCTTATTACTGTTATATAGATATGTCATATCTACTTCATATCTCTCTTATTATTGTTATATAGATATGTCATATCTATTTCATATCTCTCTTATTACTGTTATATAGATATGTCATATCTACTTCACATCTCTCTTATTATTGTTATATAGATATGTCATATCTATTTCATATCTCTCTTATTACTGTTATATAGATATGTCAGATCTACTTCACATCTCTCTTATTACCGTTATATAGATATGTCATATCTTCCTAATAACTCTCTTATTACTGTTATATAGATATGTCATATCTACTTCATATCTCTCTTATTACTGTTATATAGATATGTCATATCTTCCTAATAACTCTCTTATTATTGTTATATAGATATGTTATATCTACTTCATATCTCTCTTATTACTGTTATATAGATATGTCATATCTACTTCATATCTCTCTTATTACTGTTATATAGATATGTCATATCTTCCTAAAAACTCTCTTATTATTGTTATATAGTTATGTCATATCTACTTCATATCTCTCTTATTACAGTTATATAGATATGTCATATCTTTCTTAATAACTCTCTTATTATTGTTATATAGATATGTCATATCTTCCTAATAACTCTCTTATTATTGTTATATAGATATGTAATATCTACTTCATATCTCTCTTATTACTGTTATATAGATATGTCATATCTACTTCATATCTCTCTTATTACTGCTATATAGATATGTCATATCTACTTCATATCTCTCTTATTATTGTTATATAGATATGTCATATCTTCCACATATCTCTCTTATTACTGTTATATAGATATGTCATATCTACTTCATATCTCTCTTATTACTGTTATATAGATATGTCATATCTTACTAATAACTCTCTTATTACTGTTATATAGATATGTCATATCTACTTCATATCTCTCTTATTACTGTTATATAGATATGTCATATCTTCCTAATAACTCTTATTATTGTTATATAGATATGTCATATATACTTCATATCTCTCTTATTACTGTTATATAGATATGTCATATCTTCCTAATAACTCTCTTATTACTGTTATATAGATATGTCATATTTTCCTCATATCTCTCTTATTACTGTTATATAGATATGTCATATCTACTTCATATCTCTCTTATTATTGTTATATAGATATGTCATATCTACTTCATATCTCTCTTATTACTGTTATATAGATATGTCATATCTTCCACATATCTCTCTTATTACTGTTATATAGATATGTCATATCTACTTCATATGTCACTTATTACCGTTATATAGATATGTCATATCTTCCTAATAACTCTCTTATTACTGTTATATAGATATGTCATATCTACTTCATATCTCTCTTATTACTGTTATATAGATATGTCATATCTTCCTCATATCTCTCGTATTACTGCTATATGATATGTCATATCTACTTCATATCGCTCTTATTACTGTTATATAGATATGTCATATCTACTTCATATCTCTCTTATTACTGTTATATAGATATGTCATATCTTCCTAATAACTCTCTTATTACTCTTATATAGATATGTCATATCTACTTCATATCTCTCTTATTACTGTTATATAGATATGTCATATCTTCCTAATAACGCTTGTTATTGTTATATAGATATGTCATATCTACTTCATATCTCTCTTATTACTGTTATATAGATATGTCATATCTTCCTAATAACTCTCATATTATTGTTATATAGATATGTCATATCTACTTCATATCTCTCTTATTACTGTTATATAGATATGTCATATTTTCCTCATATCTCTCTTATTACTGTTATATAGATATGTCATATCTACTTCATATCTTTCTTATTATTGTTATATAGATATGTCATATCTCTCTTATTACTGTTATATAGATATGTCATATCTTCCACATATCTCTCTTATTACTGGTATATAGATATGTCATATCTACTTCATATCTCTCTTATTAACGTTATATAGATATGTCATATCTTCCTAATAACTCTCTTATTACTGTTATATAGATATGTCATATCTACTTGATATCTCTCTTATTACTGTTATATAGATATGTCATATCTTCCTCATATCTCTCGTATTACTGTTATATAGATATGTTATATCAACTTCCTATCTCTCTTATTACTGTTATATAGATATGTCATATCTTCCTAATAACTCTTATTATTGTTATATAGATATGTCATATCTACTTCATATCTCTCTTATTACTGTTATATAGATATGTCATATCTACTTCATATCTCTCTTATTACTGTTATATAGATATGTCATATCTTCCTAATAACTCTCTTATTACTCTTATATAGATATGTCATATCTACTTCATATCTCTCTTATTACTGTTATATAGATATGTCATATCTTCCTAATAACGCTTGTTATTGTTATATAGATATGTCATATCTACTTCATATCTCTCTTATTACTGTTATATAGATATGTCATATCTTCCTAATAACTCTCATATTATTGTTATATAGATATGTCATATCTACTTCATATCTCTCTTATTACTGTTATATAGATATGTCATATTTTCCTCATATCTCTCTTATTACTGTTATATAGATATGTCATATCTACTTCATATCTTTCTTATAATTGTTATATAGATATGTCATATCTACTTCATATCTCTCTTATTACTGTTATATAGATATGTCATATCTTCCACATATCTCTCTTATTACTGTTATATAGATATGTCATATCTACTTCATATCTCTCTTATTAACGTTATATAGATATGTCATATCTTCCTAATAACTCTCTTATTACTGTTATATAGATATGTCATATCTATGTGATATCTCTCTTATTACTGTTATATAGATATGTCATATCTTCCTCATATCTCTCGTATTACTGTTATATAGATATGTTATATCAACTTCCTATCTATCTTATTACTGTTATATAGATATGTCATATCTTCCTAATAACTCTCTTATTATTGTTATATAGATATGTCATATCTACTTCATATCTCTCTTATTACTGTTATATAGATATGTCATATCTACTTCATATCTCTCTTATTAC
This sequence comes from Eledone cirrhosa, assembly GCA_964016885.1. NCBI lineage: Eukaryota > Metazoa > Mollusca > Cephalopoda > Octopoda > Eledonidae > Eledone > Eledone cirrhosa. The sequence goes on along the minus strand of OZ024742.1, from coordinate 31,536,294 downwards.
TGTTATATCGATATGTCATATCTTCCTAATAACTCTCTTATTATTGTTATATAGATATGTCATATCTACTTCATATCTCTCTTATTACTGTTATATAGATATGTCATATTTTCCTCATATCTCTCTTATTACTGTTATATAGATATGTCATATCTACTTCATATCTCTCTTATTATTGTTATATAGATATGTCATATCTATTTCATATCTCTCTTATTACTGTTATATAGATATGTCATATCTACTTCACATCTCTCTTATTATTGTTATATAGATATGTCATATCTATTTCATATCTCTCTTATTACTGTTATATAGATATGTCAGATCTACTTCACATCTCTCTTATTACCGTTATATAGATATGTCATATCTTCCTAATAACTCTCTTATTACTGTTATATAGATATGTCATATCTACTTCATATCTCTCTTATTACTGTTATATAGATATGTCATATCTTCCTAATAACTCTCATATTATTGTTATATAGATATGTCATATCTACTTCATATCTCTCTTATTACTGTTATATAGATATGTCATATTTTCCTCATATCTCTCTTATTACTGTTATATAGATATGTCATATCTACTTCATATCTTTCTTATTATTGTTATATAGATATGTCATATCTCTCTTATTACTGTTATATAGATATGTCATATCTTCCACATATCTCTCTTATTACTGGTATATAGATATGTCATATCTACTTCATATCTCTCTTATTAACGTTATATAGATATGTCATATCTTCCTAATAACTCTCTTATTACTGTTATATAGATATGTCATATCTACTTGATATCTCTCTTATTACTGTTATATAGATATGTCATATCTTCCTCATATCTCTCGTATTACTGTTATATAGATATGTTATATCAACTTCCTATCTCTCTTATTACTGTTATATAGATATGTCATATCTTCCTAATAACTCTTATTATTGTTATATAGATATGTCATATCTTCTTCATATCTCTCTTATTACTGTTATATAGATATGTCATATCTACTTCATATGTCTCTTATTACTGTTATATCGATATGTCATATCTTCCTAATAACTCTCTTATTATTGTTATATAGATATGTCATATCTACTTCATATCTCTCTTATTACTGTTGTATAGATATGTCATATTTTCCTCATATCTCTCTTATTACTGTTATATAGATATGTCATATCTACTTCATATCTCTCTTATTATTGTTATATAGATATGTCATATCTATTTCATATCTCTCTTATTACTGTTATATAGATATGTCATATCTACTTCACATCTCTCTTATTATTGTTATATAGATATGTCATATCTATTTCATATCTCTCTTATTACTGTTATATAGATATGTCAGATCTACTTCACATCTCTCTTATTACCGTTATATAGATGTCATATCTTCCTAATAACTCTCTTATTACTGTTATATAGATATGTCATATCTACTTCATATCTCTCTTATTATTGTTATATAGATATGTCATATCTACTTCATATCTCTCTTATTACTGTTATATAGATATGTCATATCTACTTCATATTTCTCTTATTACTGTTATATAGATATGTCATATTTTCCTCATATCTCTCTTATTACTGTTATATAGATATGTCTTATCTACTTCATATCTCTCTTATTATTGTTATATACATATGTCATATCTACTTCATATCTCTCTTATTACTGTTATATAGATATGTCATATCTTCCACATATCTCTCTTATTACTGTTATATAGATATGTCATATCTACTTCATATGTCACTTATTACCGTTATATAGATATGTCATATCTTCCTAATAACTCTCTTATTACTGTTATATAGATATGTCATATCTATTTCATATCTCTCTTATTACTGTTATATAGATATGTCATATCTTGCTCATATCTCTCGTATTACTGCTATATGATATGTCATATCTACTTCATATGTCTCTTATTACTGTTATATAGATATGTCATATCTACTTCATATCTCTCTTATTACTGTTATATAGATATGTCATATCTTCCTAATAACTCTCTTATTACTCTTATATAGATATGTCATATCTACTTCATATCTCTCTTATTACTGTTATATAGATATGTCATATCTTCCTAATAACGCTTGTTATTGTTATATAGATATGTCATATCTACTTCATATCTCTCTTATTACTGTTATATAGATATGTCATATCTTCCTAATAACTCTCATATTATTGTTATATAGATATGTCATATCTACTTCATATCTCTCTTATTACTGTTATATAGATATGTCATATTTTCCTCATATCTCTCTTATTACTGTTATATAGATATGTCATATCTACTTCATATCTTTCTTATAATTGTTATATAGATATGTCATATCTACTTCATATCTCTCTTATTACTGTTATATAGATATGTCATATCTTCCACATATCTCTCTTATTACTGTTATATAGATATGTCATATCTACTTCATATCTCTCTTATTAACGTTATATAGATATGTCATATCTTCCTAATAACTCTCTTATTACTGTTATATAGATATGTCATATCTATGTGATATCTCTCTTATTACTGTTATATAGATATGTCATATCTTCCTCATATCTCTCGTATTACTGTTATATAGATATGTTATATCAACTTCCTATCTATCTTATTACTGTTATATAGATATGTCATATCTTCCTAATAACTCTCTTATTATTGTTATATAGATATGTCATATCTACTTCATATCTCTCTTATTACTGTTATATAGATATGTCATATCTACTTCATATCTCTCTTATTACTGTTATATCGATATGTCATATCTTCCTAATAACTCTCTTATTATTGTTATATAGATATGTCATATCTACTTCATATCTCTCTTATTACTGTTATATAGATATGTCATATTTTCCTCATATCTCTCTTATTACTGTTATATAGATATGTCATATCTACTTCATATCTCTCTTATTATTGTTATATAGATATGTCATATCTATTTCATATCTCTCTTATTACTGTTATATAGATATGTCATATCTACTTCACATCTCTCTTATTATTGTTATATAGATATGTCATATCTATTTCATATCTCTCTTATTACTGTTATATAGATATGTCAGATCTACTTCACATCTCTCTTATTACCGTTATATAGATATGTCATATCTTCCTAATAACTCTCTTATTACTGTTATATAGATATGTCATATCTACTTCATATCTCTCTTATTACTGTTATATAGATATGTCATATCTTCCTAATAACTCTCTTATTATTGTTATATAGATATGTTATATCTACTTCATATCTCTCTTATTACTGTTATATAGATATGTCATATCTACTTCATATCTCTCTTATTACTGTTATATAGATATGTCATATCTTCCTAAAAACTCTCTTATTATTGTTATATAGTTATGTCATATCTACTTCATATCTCTCTTATTACAGTTATATAGATATGTCATATCTTTCTTAATAACTCTCTTATTATTGTTATATAGATATGTCATATCTTCCTAATAACTCTCTTATTATTGTTATATAGATATGTAATATCTACTTCATATCTCTCTTATTACTGTTATATAGATATGTCATATCTACTTCATATCTCTCTTATTACTGCTATATAGATATGTCATATCTACTTCATATCTCTCTTATTATTGTTATATAGATATGTCATATCTTCCACATATCTCTCTTATTACTGTTATATAGATATGTCATATCTACTTCATATCTCTCTTATTACTGTTATATAGATATGTCATATCTTACTAATAACTCTCTTATTACTGTTATATAGATATGTCATATCTACTTCATATCTCTCTTATTACTGTTATATAGATATGTCATATCTTCCTAATAACTCTTATTATTGTTATATAGATATGTCATATATACTTCATATCTCTCTTATTACTGTTATATAGATATGTCATATCTTCCTAATAACTCTCTTATTACTGTTATATAGATATGTCATATTTTCCTCATATCTCTCTTATTACTGTTATATAGATATGTCATATCTACTTCATATCTCTCTTATTATTGTTATATAGATATGTCATATCTACTTCATATCTCTCTTATTACTGTTATATAGATATGTCATATCTTCCACATATCTCTCTTATTACTGTTATATAGATATGTCATATCTACTTCATATGTCACTTATTACCGTTATATAGATATGTCATATCTTCCTAATAACTCTCTTATTACTGTTATATAGATATGTCATATCTACTTCATATCTCTCTTATTACTGTTATATAGATATGTCATATCTTCCTCATATCTCTCGTATTACTGCTATATGATATGTCATATCTACTTCATATCGCTCTTATTACTGTTATATAGATATGTCATATCTACTTCATATCTCTCTTATTACTGTTATATAGATATGTCATATCTTCCTAATAACTCTCTTATTACTCTTATATAGATATGTCATATCTACTTCATATCTCTCTTATTACTGTTATATAGATATGTCATATCTTCCTAATAACGCTTGTTATTGTTATATAGATATGTCATATCTACTTCATATCTCTCTTATTACTGTTATATAGATATGTCATATCTTCCTAATAACTCTCATATTATTGTTATATAGATATGTCATATCTACTTCATATCTCTCTTATTACTGTTATATAGATATGTCATATTTTCCTCATATCTCTCTTATTACTGTTATATAGATATGTCATATCTACTTCATATCTTTCTTATTATTGTTATATAGATATGTCATATCTCTCTTATTACTGTTATATAGATATGTCATATCTTCCACATATCTCTCTTATTACTGGTATATAGATATGTCATATCTACTTCATATCTCTCTTATTAACGTTATATAGATATGTCATATCTTCCTAATAACTCTCTTATTACTGTTATATAGATATGTCATATCTACTTGATATCTCTCTTATTACTGTTATATAGATATGTCATATCTTCCTCATATCTCTCGTATTACTGTTATATAGATATGTTATATCAACTTCCTATCTCTCTTATTACTGTTATATAGATATGTCATATCTTCCTAATAACTCTTATTATTGTTATATAGATATGTCATATCTACTTCATATCTCTCTTATTACTGTTATATAGATATGTCATATCTACTTCATATGTCTCTTATTACTGTTATATCGATATGTCATATCTTCCTAATAACTCTCTTATTATTGTTATATAGATATGTCATATCTACTTCATATCTCTCTTATTACTGTTGTATAGATATGTCATATTTTCCTCATATCTCTCTTATTACTGTTATATAGATATGTCATATCTACTTCATATCTCTCTTATTATTGTTATATAGATATGTCATATCTATTTCATATCTCTCTTATTACTGTTATATAGATATGTCATATCTACTTCACATCTCTCTTATTATTGTTATATAGATATGTCATATCTATTTCATATCTCTCTTATTACTGTTATATAGATATGTCAGATCTACTTCACATCTCTCTTATTACCGTTATATAGATGTCATATCTTCCTAATAACTCTCTTATTACTGTTATATAGATATGTCATATCTACTTCATATCTCTCTTATTATTGTTATATAGATATGTCATATCTACTTCATATCTCTCTTATTACTGTTATATAGATATGTCATATCTACTTCATATTTCTCTTATTACTGTTATATAGATATGTCATATCTTCCTAATAACTCTCTTATTATTGTTATATAGATATGTCATATCTACTTCATATCTCTCTAATTATTGTTATATAGATATGTCATATCTACTTCATATCTCTCTTATTACCGTTATATAGATATGTCATATCTTTCTTAATAACTCTCTTATTATTGTTATATAGATATGTCATATCTTCCTAATAACTCTCTTATTATTGTTATATAGATATGTAATATCTACTTCATATCTCTCTTATTACTGTTATATAGATATGTCATATCTACTTCATATCTCTCTTATTACTGCTATATAGATATGTCATATCTACTTCATATCTCTCTTATTATTGTTATATAGATATGTCATATCTTCCACATATCTCTCTTATTACTGTTATATAGATATGTCATATCTACTTCATATCTCTCTTATTACTGTTATACAGATATGTCATATCTTCCTAATAACTCTCTTATTACTGTTATATAGATATGTCATATCTACTTCATATCTCTCTTATTACTGTTATATAGATATGTCATATCTTCCTAATAACTCTTATTATTGTTATATAGATATGTCATATCTACTTCATATCTCTCCTATTACTGTTATATAGATATGTCATATCTTCCTAATAACTCTCTTATTATTGTTATATAGATATGTCATATCTTCCTAATAACTCTCTTATTATTGTTATATAGATATGTCATATCTTCCTAATAACTCTTATTATTGTTATATAGATATGTCATATATACTTCATATCTCTCTTATTACTGTCATATAGATATGTCATATCTTCCTAATAACTCTCTTATTACTGTTATATAGATATGTCATATTTTCCTCATATCTCTCTTATTACTGTTATATAGATATGTCATATCTACTTCATATCTCTCTTATTACTGTTATATAGATATGTCATATCTACTTCATATCTCTCTTATTACTGTTATATAGATATGTCATATCTTCCACATATCTCTCTTATTACTGTTATATAGATATGTCATATCTACTTCATATGTCACTTATTAACGTTTTATAGATATGTCATATCTTCCTAATAACTCTCTTATTACTGTTATATAGATATGTCATATCTTCCTAATAACTCTTATTATTGTTATATAGATATGTCATATATACTTCATATCTCTCTTATTACTGTTATATAGATATGTCATATCTTCCTAATAACTCTCTTATTACTGTTATATAGATATGTCATATTTTCCTCATATCTCTCTTATTACTGTTATATAGATATGTCATATCTACTTCATATCTCTCTTATTATTGTTATATAGATATGTCATATCTACTTCATATCTCTCTTATTACTGTTATATAGATATGTCATATCTTCCACATATCTCTCTTATTACTGTTATATAGATATGTCATATCTACTTCATATGTCACTTATTACCGTTATATAGATATGTCATAGCTTCCTAATAACTCTCTTATTACTGTTATATAGATATGTCATATCTACTTCATATCTCTCTTATTACTGTTATATAGATATGTCATATCTTCCTCATATCTCTCGTATTACTGCTATATGATATGTCATATCTACTTCATATCGCTCTTATTACTGTTATATAGATATGTCATATCTACTTCATATCTCTCTTATTACTGTTATATAGATATGTCATATCTTCCTAATAACTCTCTTATTACTCTTATATAGATATGTCATATCTACTTCATATCTCTCTTATTACTGTTATATAGATATGTCATATCTTCCTAATAACGCTTGTTATTGTTATATAGATATGTCATATCTACTTCATATCTCTCTTATTACTGTTATATAGATATGTCATATCTTCCTAATAACTCTCATATTATTGTTATATAGATATGTCATATCTACTTCATATCTCTCTTATTACTGTTATATAGATATGTCATATTTTCCTCATATCTCTCTTATTACTGTTATATAGATATGTCATATCTACTTCATATATTTCTTATTATTGTTATATAGATATGTCATATCTACTTCATATCTCTCTTATTACTGTTATATAGATATGTCATATCTTCCACATATCTCTCTTATTACTGGTATATAGATATGTCATATCTACTTCATATCTCTCTTATTAACGTTATATAGATATGTCATATCTTCCTAATAACTCTCTTATTACTGTTATATAGATATGTCATATCTACTTGATATCTCTCTTATTACTGTTATATAGATATGTCATATCTTCCTCATATCTCTCGTATTACTGTTATATAGATATGTTATATCAACTTCCTATCTCTCTTATTACTGTTATATAGATATGTCATATCTTCCTAATAACTCTTATTATTGTTATATAGATATGTCATATCTACTTCATATCTCTCTTATTACTGTTATATAGATATGTCATATCTACTTTATATCTCTCTTATTACTGTTATATCGATATGTCATATCTTCCTAATAACTCTCTTATTATTGTTATATAGATATGTCATATCTACTTCATATCTCTCTTATTACTGTTGTATAGATATGTCATATTTTCCTCATATCTCTCTTATTACTGTTATATAGATATGTCATATCTACTTCATATCTCTCTTATTATTGTTATATAGATATGTCATATCTTCCTAATATCTCTCTTATTACTGTTATATAGATATGTCATATCTACTTCATATCTCTCTTATTATTGTTATATAGATATGTCATATCTACTTCATATCTCTCTTATTACTGTTATATAGATATGTCATATCTACTTCATATCTCTCTTATTACTGTTATATAGATATGTCATATCTTCCTAATAACTCTCTTATTATTGTTATATAGATATGTCATATCTACTTCATATCTCTCTAATTATTGTTATATAGATATGTCATATCTACTTCATATCTCTCTTATTACTGTTATATAGATATGTCATATCTTCCTAATAACTCTCTTATTATTGTTATATAGTTATGTCATATCTACTTCATATCTCTCTTATTACCGTTATATAGATATGTCATATCTTTCTTAATAACTCTCTTATTATTGTTATATAGATATGTCATATCTTCCTAATAACTCTCTTATTATTGTTATATAGATATGTAATATCTACTTCATATCTCTCTTATTACTGTTATATAGATATGTCATATCTACTTCATATCTCTCTTATTACTGCTATATAGATATGTCATATCTACTTCATATCTCTCTTATTATTGTTATATAGATATGTCATATCTTCCACATATCTCTCTTATTACTGTTATATAGATATGTCATATCTACTTCATATCTCTCTTATTACTGTTATACAGATATGTCATATCTTCCTAATAACTCTCTTATTACTGTTATATAGATATGTCATATCTACTTCATATCTCTCTTATTACTGTTATATAGATATGTCATATCTTCCTAATAACTCTTATTATTGTTATATAGATATGTCATATCTACTTCATATCTCTCCTATTACTGTTATATAGATATGTCATATCTTCCTAATAACTCTCTTATTATTGTTATATAGATATGTCATATCTTCCTAATAACTCTCTTATTATTGTTATATAGATATGTCATATCTACTTCATATCTCTCTAATTATTGTTATATAGATATGTCATATCTACTTCATATCTCTCTTATTACCGTTATATTGATATGTCATATCTTTCTTAATAACTCTCTTATTATTGTTATATAGATATGTCATATCTTCCTAATAACTCTCTTATTATTGTTATATAGATATGTAATATCTACTTCATATCTCTCTTATTACTGTTATATAGATATGTCATATCTACTTCATATCTCTCTTATTACTGCTATATAGATATGTCATATCTACTTCATATCTCTCTTATTATTGTTATATAGATATGTCATATCTTCCACATATCTCTCTTATTACTGTTATATAGATATGTCATATCTACTTCATATCTCTCTTATTACTGTTATACAGATATGTCATATCTTCCTAATAACTCTCTTATTATTGTTATATAGATATGTTATATCAACTTCCTATCTCTCTTATTACTGTTATATAGATATGTCATATCTTCCTAATAACTCTTATTATTGTTATATAGATATGTCATATCTACTTCATATCTCTCCTATTACTGTTATATAGATATGTCATATCTTCCTAATAACTCTTTTATTATTGTTATATAGATATGTCATATCTTCCTAATAACTCTCTTATTATTGTTATATAGATATGTCATATCTTCCTAATAACTCTTATTATTGTTATATAGATATGTCATATATACTTCATATCTCTCTTATTACTGTTATATAGATATGTCATATCTTCCTAATAACTCTCTTATTACTGTTATATAGATATGTCATATTTTCCTCATATCTCTCTTATTACTGTTATATAGATATGTCATATCTACTTCATATCTCTCTTATTATTGTTATATAGATATGTCATATCTACTTCATATCTCTCTTATTACTGTTATATAGATATGTCATATCTTCCTAATAACTCTCTTATTACTGTTATATAGATATGTCATATCTTCCTAATAACTCTCTTATTACTGTTATATAGATATGTCATATCTACTTCATATCTCTCGTATTACTGCTATATGATATGTCATATCTACTTCATATCTCTCTTATTACTGTTATATAGATATGTCATATCTACTTCATATCCCTCTTATTACTGTTATATAGATATGTCATATCTTCCTAATAACTCTCTTATTACTCTTATATAGATATGTCATATCTACTTCATATCTCTCTTATTACTGTTATATAGATATGTCATATCTTCCTAATAACGCTTGTTATTGTTATATAGATATGTCATATCTACTTCATATCTCTCTTATTACTGTTATATAGATATGTCATATCTTCCTAATAACTCTCATATTATTGTTATATAGATATGTCATATCTACTTCATATCTCTCTTATTACTGTTATATAGATATGTCATATTTTCCACATATCTCTCTTATTACTGTTATATAGATATGTCATATCTACTTCATATCTTTCTTCTTATTGTTATATAGATATGTCATATCTACTTCATATCTCTCTTATTACTGTTATATAGATATGTCATATCTTCCACATATCTCTCTTATTACTGTTATATAGATATGTCATATCTACTTCATATCTCTCTTATTAACGTTATATAGATATGTCATATCTTCCTAATAACTCTCTTATTACTGTTATATAGATATGTCATATCTACTTGATATCTCTCTTATTACTGTTATATAGATATGTCATATCTTCCTCATATCTCTCGTATTACTGTTATATAGATATGTTATATCAACTTCCTATCTCTCTTATTACTGTTATATAGATATGTCATATCTTCCTAATAACTCTTATTATTGTTATATAGATATGTCATATCTACTTCATATCTCTCTTATTACTGTTATATAGATATGTCATATCTACTTCATATCTCTCTTATTACTGTTATATCGATATGTCATATCTTCCTAATAACTCTCTTATTATTGTTATATAGATATGTCATATCTACTTCATATCTCTCTTATTACTGTTGTATAGATATGTCATATTTTCCTCATATCTCTCTTAATACTGTTATATAGATATGTCATATCTACTTCATATCTCTCTTATTATTGTTATATAGATATGTCATATCTATTTCATATCTCTCTTATTACTGTTATATAGATATGTCATATCTACTTCACATCTCTCTTATTATTGTTATATAGATATGTCATATCTATTTCATATCTCTCTTATTACTGTTATATAGATATGTCAGATCTACTTCACATCTCTCTTATTACCGTTATATAGATATATCATATCTTCCTAATAACTCTCTTATTACTGTTATATAGATATGTCATATCTACTTCATATCTCTCTTATTATTGTTATATAGATATGTCATATCTACTTCATATCTCTCTTATTACTGTTATATAGATATGTCATATCTACTTCATATCTCTCTTATTACTGTTATATAGATATGTCATATCTTCCTAATAACTCTCTTATTATTGTTATATAGATATGTCATATCTACTTCATATCTCTCTAATTATTGTTATATAGATATGTCATATCTACTTCATATCTCTCTTATTACTGTTATATAGATATGTCATATCTTCCTAATAACTCTCTTATTATTGTTATATAGTTATGTCATATCTACTTCATATCTCTCTTATTACCGTTATATAGATATGTCATATCTTTCTTAATAACTCTCTTATTATTGTTATATAGATATGTCATATCTTCCTAATAACTCTCTTATTATTGTTATATAGATATGTCATATCTACTTCATATCTCTCTTATTACTGTTGTATAGATATGTCATATTTTCCTCATATCTCTCTTAATACTGTTATATAGATATGTCATATCTACTTCATATCTCTCTTATTATTGTTATATAGATATGTCATATCTATTTCATATCTCTCTTATTACTGTTATATAGATATGTCATATCTACTTCACGCCTCTCTTATTATTGTTATATAGATATGTCATATCTATTTCATATCTCTCTTATTACTGTTATATAGATATGTCAGATCTACTTCACATCTCTCTTATTACCGTTATATTGATATGTCATATCTTCCTAATAACTCTCTTATTACTGTTATATAGATATGTCATATCTACTTCATATCTCTCTTATTATTGTTATATAGATATGTCATATCTACTTCATATCTCTCTTATTACTGTTATATAGATATGTCATATCTACTTCATATCTCTCTTATTACTGTTATATAGATATGTCATATCTTCCTAATAACTCTCTTATTATTGTTATATAGATATGTCATATCTACTTCATATCTTTCTAATTATTGTTATATAGATATGTCATATCTACTTCATATCTCTCTTATTACTGTTATATAGATATGTCATATCTTCCTAATAACTCTCTTATTATTGTTATATAGTTATGTCATATCTACTTCATATCTCTCTTATTACCGTTATATAGATATGTCATATCTTTCTTAATAACTCTCTTATTATTGTTATATAGATATGTCATATCTTCCTAATAACTCTCTTATTATTGTTATATAGATATGTAATATCTACTTCATATCTCTCTTATTACTGCTATATAGATATGTCATATCTACTTCATATCTCTCTTATTACTGCTATATAGATATGTCATATCTACTTCATATCTCTCTTATTATTGTTATATAGATATGTCATATCTTCCACATATCTCTCTTATTACTGTTATATAGATATGTCATATCTACTTCATATCTCTCTTATTACTGTTATACAGATATGTCATATCTTCCTAATAACTCTCTTATTACTGTTATATAGATATGTCATATCTACTTCATATCTCTCTTATTACTGTTATATAGATATGTCATATCTTCCTAAAAACTCTTATTATTGTTATATAGATATGTCATATCTACTTCATATCTCTCCTATTACTGTTATATAGATATGTCATATCTTCCTAATAACTCTCTTATTATTGTTATATAGATATGTCATATCTTCCTAATAACTCTCTTATTATTGTTATATAGATATGTCATATCTTCCTAATAACTCTCTTATTATTGTTATATAGATATGTCATATCTACTTCATATCTCTCTTATTACTGTTATATAGATATGTCATGTCTACTTCATATCTCTCTTATTACTGTTATATAGATATGTCATATCTTCCTAATAACTCTCTTATTATTGTTATATAGATATGTCCTATCTAATTCATATCTCTCTTATTACCGTTATATAGATATGTCATATCTTCCTAATAACTCTCTTATTATTGTTATATAGATATGTCATATCTTCCTAATAACACTCTTATTATTGTTATATAGATATGTCATATCTTCCTAATAACTCTCTTATTATTGTTATATAGATATGTCATATCTACTTCATATCTCTCTTATTACTGTTATATAGATATGTCATATCTTCCTAATAACTATCTTATTACTGTTATATAGATATGTCATATCTTCCTAATAACTCTCTTATTACTGTTATATAGATATGTCATATCTACTTCATATCTCTCTTATTACCGTAATCTAGATATGTCATATCTACTTCATATCTCTCTTATTACTGTTATATAGATATGTCATATCTACCTCATATCTCTCTTATTATTGTTATATAAATATGTCATATCTACTTCATATCTCTCTTATTACTGTTATATACATATGTCATATCTACCTCATATCTCTCTTATTATTGTTATATAGATATGTCATATCTACTTCATATCTCTCTTATTACTGTTATATAGATATGTCATATCTTCCACATATCTCTCTTATTACTGTTATATAGATATGTCATATCTACTTCATATCTCTCTTATTACTGTTATATAAATATATCATATCTTCCTAATAACTCTTATTATTGTTATATAGATATGTCATATCTACTTCATATCTCTCTTATTACTGTTAAATAGATATGTCATATTTTCCTCATATCTCTCTTATTACTGTTATATACATATGTCATATCTACTTCATATCTCTCTTATTATTGTTATATAGATATGTCATATCTACTTCATATCTCTCTTATTACTGTTATATAGATATGTCATATCTACTTCATATCTCTCTTATTACCGTTATATAGATATGTCATATCTTCCTAATAACTCTTTTATTATTGTTATATAGATATGTCATATCTACTTCATATCTCTCTTATTACTGTTATATAGATATGTCATATCTACTTCATATCTCTCTTATTACTGTTATATCGATATGTCATATCTTCCTAATAACTCTCTTATTATTGTTATATAGATATGTCATATCTACTTCATATCTCTCTTATTACTGTTGTATAGATATGTCATATTTTCCTCATATCTCTCTTAATACTGTTATATAGATATGTCATATCTACTTCATATCTCTCTTATTATTGTTATATAGATATGTCATATCTATTTCATATCTCTCTTATTACTGTTATATAGATATGTCATATCTACTTCACATCTCTCTTATTATTGTTATATAGATATGTCATATCTATTTCATATCTCTCTTATTACTGTTATATAGATATGTCAGATCTACTTCACATCTCTCTTATTACCGTTATATAGATATGTCATATCTTCCTAATAACTCTCTTATTATTGTTATATAGATATGTCATATCTACTTCATATCTCTCTAATTATTGTTATATAGATATGTCATATCTACTTCATATCTCTCTTATTACTGTTATATAGATATGTCATATCTACTTCATATCCCTCTTATTACTGTTATATAGATATGTCATATCTTCCTAATAACTCTCTTATTACTCTTATATAGATATGTCATATCTACTTCATATCTCTCTTATTACTGTTATATAGATATGTCATATCTTCCTAATAACGCTTGTTATTGTTATATAGATATGTCATATCTACTTCATATCTCTCTTATGACTGTTATATAGATATGTCATATCTTCCTAATAACTCTCATATTATTGTTATATAGATATGTCATATCTACTTCATATCTCTCTTATTACTGTTATATAGATATGTCATATTTTCCTCATATCTCTCTTATTACTGTTATATAGATATGTCATATCTACTTCATATCTTTCTTCTTATTGTTATATAGATATGTCATATCTACTTCATATCTCTCTTATTACTGTTATATAGATATGTCATATCTTCCACATATCTCTCTTATTACTGTTATATAGATATGTCATATCTACTTCATATCTCTCTTATTAACGTTATATAGATATGTCATATCTTCCTAATAACTCTCTTATTACTGTTATATAGATATGTCATATCTACTTGATATCTCTCTTATTACTGTTATATAGATATGTCATATCTTCCTCATATCTCTCGTATTACTGTTATATAGATATGTTATATCAACTTCCTATCTCTCTTATTACTGTTATATAGATATGTCATATCTTCCTAATAACTCTTATTATTGTTATATAGATATGTCATATCTACTTCATATCTCTCTTATTACTGTTATATAGATATGTCATATCTACTTCATATCTCTCTTATTACTGTTATATCGATATGTCATTTCTTCCTAATAACTCTCTTATTATTGTTATATAGATATGTCATATCTACTTCATATCTCTCTTATTACTGTTGTATAGATATGTCATATTTTCCTCATATCTATCTTAATACTGTTATATAGATATGTCATATCTACTTCATATCTCTCTTATTATTGTTATATAGATATGTCATATCTATTTCATATCTCTCTTATTACTGTTATATAGATATGTCATATCTACTTCACATCTCTCTTATTATTGTTATATAGATATGTCATATCTATTTCATATCTCTCTTATTACTGTTATATAGATATGTCAGATCTACTTCACATCTCTCTTATTACCGTTATATAGATATGTCATATCTTCCTAATAACTCTCTTATTACTGTTATATAGATATGTCATATCTACTTCATATCTCTCTTATTATTGTTATATAGATATGTCATATCTACTTCATATCTCTCTTATTACTGTTATATAGATATGTCATATCTACTTCATATCTCTCTTATTACTGTTATATAGATATGTCATATCTTCCTAATAACTCTCTTATTATTGTTATATAGATATGTCATATCTACTTCATATCTCTCTAATTATTGTTATATAGATATGTCATATCTACTTCATATCTCTCTTATTACTGTTATATAGATATGTCATATCTTCCTAATAACTCTCTTATTATTGTTATATAGTTATGTCATATCTACTTCATATCTCTCTTATTACCGTTATATAGATATGTCATATCTTTCTTAATAACTCTCTTATTATTGTTATATAGATATGTCATATCTTCCTAATAACTCTCTTATTATTGTTATATAGATATGTCATATCTACTTCATATCTCTCTTATTACTGTTGTATAGATATGTCATATTTTCCTCATATCTCTCTTAATACTGTTATATAGATATGTCATATCTTCTTCATATCTCTCTTATTATTGTTATATAGATATGTCATATCTATTTCATATCTCTCTTATTACTGTTATATAGGTATGTCATATCTACTTCACATCTCTCTTATTATTGTTATATAGATATGTCATATCTATTTCATATCTCTCTTATTACTGTTATATAGATATGTCAGATCTACTTCACATCTCTCTTATTACCGTTATATTGATATGTCATA
Organism: Eledone cirrhosa; assembly: GCA_964016885.1. Classification (NCBI taxonomy): domain Eukaryota; kingdom Metazoa; phylum Mollusca; class Cephalopoda; order Octopoda; family Eledonidae; genus Eledone; species Eledone cirrhosa. The sequence continues at coordinate 31,519,219 of OZ024742.1, read as the reverse complement.
TCTTCCTAATAACTCTCTTATTACTGTTATATAGATATGTCATATCTACTTCATATCTCTCTTATTATTGTTATATAGATATGTCATATCTACTTCATATCTCTCTTATTACTGTTATATAGATATGTCATATCTACTTCATATCTCTCTTATTACTGTTATATAGATATGTCATATATTCCTAATAACTCTCTTATTATTGTTATATAGATATGTCATATCTACTTCATATCTCTCTAATTATTGTTATATAGATATGTCATATCTACTTCATATCTCTCTTATTACTGTTATATAGATATGTCATATCTTCCTAATAACTCTCTTATTATTGTTATATAGTTATGTCTTATCTACTTCATATCTCTCTTATTACCGTTATATAGATATGTCATATCTTTCTTAATAACTCTCTTATTATTGTTATATAGATATGTCATATCTTCCTAATAACTCTCTTATTATTGTTATATAGATATGTAATATCTACTTCATATCTCTCTTATTACTGTTATATAGATATGTCATATCTACTTCATATCTCTCTTATTACTGCTATATAGATATGTCATATCTACTTCATATCTCTCTTATTATTGTTATATAGATATGTCATATCTTCCACATATCTCTCTTATTACTGTTATATAGATATGTCATATCTACTTCATATCTCTCTTATTACTGTTATACAGATATGTCATATCTTCCTAATAACTCTCTTATTACTGTTATATAGATATGTCATATCTACTTCATATCTCTCTTATTACTGTTATATAGATATGTCATATCTTCCTAATAACTCTTATTATTGTTATATAGATATGTCATATCTACTTCATATCTCTCCTATTACTGTTATATAGATATGTCATATCTTCCTAATAACTCTCTTATTATTGTTATATAGATATGTCATATCTTCCTAATAACTCTCTTATTATTGTTATATAGATATGTCATATCTTCCTAATAACTCTCTTATTATTGTTATATAGATATGTCATATCTACTTCATATCTCTCTTATTACTGTTATATAGATATGTCATGTCTACTTCATATCTCTCTTATTACTGTTATATAGATATGTCATATCTTCCTAATAACTCTCTTATTATTGTTATATAGATATGTCCTATCTAATTCATATCTCTCTTATTACCGTTATATAGATATGTCATATCTTCCTAATAACTCTCTTATTATTGTTATATAGATATGTCATATCTTCCTAATAACACTCTTATTATTGTTATATAGATATGTCATATCTTCCTAATAACTCTCTTATTATTGTTATATAGATATGTCATATCTACTTCATATCTCTCTTATTACTGTTATATAGATATGTCATATCTTCCTAATAACTCTCTTATTACTGTTATATAGATATGTCATATCTTCCTAATAACTCTCTTATTACTGTTATATAGATATGTCATATCTACTTCATATCTCTCTTATTACCGTAATCTAGATATGTCATATCTACTTCATATCTCTCTTATTACTGTTATATAGATATGTCATATCTACCACATATCTCTCTTATTATTGTTATATAAATATGTCATATCTACTTCATATCTCTCTTATTACTGTTATATACATATGTCATATCTACCTCATATCTCTCTTATTATTGTTATATAGATATGTCATATCTACTTCATATCTCTCTTATTACTGTTATATAGATATGTCATATCTTCCACATATCTCTCTTATTACTGTTATATAGATATGTCATATCTACTTCATATCTCTCTTATTACTGTTATATAAATATATCATATCTTCCTAATAACTCTTATTATTGTTATATAGATATGTCATATCTACTTCATATCTCTCTTATTACTGTTATATAGATATGTCATATTTTCCTCATATCTCTCTTATTACTGTTATATACATATGTCATATCTACTTCATATCTCTCTTATTATTGTTATATAGATATGTCATATCTACTTCATATCTCTCTTATTACTGTTATATAGATATGTCATATCTTCCACATATCTCTCTTATTACTGTTATATAGATATGTCATATCTACTTCATATCTCTCTTATTACCGTTATATAGATATGTCATATCTTCCTAATAACTCTTTTATTATTGTTATATAGATATGTCATATCTACTTCATATCTCTCTTATTACTGTTATATAGATATGTCATATCTACTTCATATCTCTCTTATTACTGTTATATCGATATGTCATATCTTCCTAATAACTCTCTTATTATTGTTATATAGATATGTCATATCTACTTCATATCTCTCTTATTACTGTTGTATAGATATGTCATATTTTCCTCATATCTCTCTTAATACTGTTATATAGATATGTCATATCTACTTCATATCTCTCTTATTATTGTTATATAGATATGTCATATCTATTTCATATCTCTCTTATTACTGTTATATAGATATGTCATATCTACTTCACATCTCTCTTATTATTGTTATATAGATATGTCATATCTATTTCATATCTCTCTTATTACTGTTATATAGATATGTCAGATCTACTTCACATCTCTCTTATTACCGTTATATAGATATGTCATATCTTCCTAATAACTCTTTTATTATTGTTATATAGATATGTCATATCTACTTCATATCTCTCTTATTACTGTTATATAGATATGTCATATCTACTTCATATCTCTCTTATTACTGTTATATCGATATGTCATATCTTCCTAATAACTCTCTTATTATTGTTATATAGATATGTCATATCTACTTCATATCTCTCTTATTACTGTTGTATAGATATGTCATATTTTCCTCATATCTCTCTTAATACTGTTATATAGATATGTCATATCTTCCTAATAACTCTCTTATTATTGTTATATAGTTATGTCATATCTACTTCATATCTCTCTTATTACCGTTATATAGATATGTCATATCTTTCTTAATAACTCTCTTATTATTGTTATATAGATATGTCATATCTTCCTAATAACTCTCTTATTATTGTTATATATATATGTAATATCTACTTCATATCTCTTTTATTACTGTTATATAGATATGTCATATCTACTTCATATCTCTCTTATTACTGCTATATAGATATGTCATATCTACTTCATATCTCTCTTATTATTGTTATATAGATATGTCATATCTTCCACATATCTCTCTTATTACTGTTATATAGATATGTCATATCTACTTCATATCTCTCTTATTACTGTTATACAGATATGTCATATCTTCCTAATAACTCTCTTATTACTGTTATATAGATATGTCATATCTACTTCATATCTCTCTTATTACTGTTATATAGATATGTCATATCTTCCTAATAACTCTTATTATTGTTATATAGATATGTCATATCTACTTCATATCTCTCCTATTACTGTTATATAGATATGTCATATCTTCCTAATAACTCTCTTATTATTGTTATATAGATATGTCATATCTTCCTAATAACTCTCTTATTATTGTTATATAGATATGTCATATCTTCCTAATAACTCTCTTATTATTGTTATATAGATATGTCATATCTACTTCATATCTCTCTTATTACTGTTATATAGATATGTCATGTCTACTTCATATCTCTCTTATTACTGTTATATAGATATGTCATATCTTCCTAATAACTCTCTTATTATTGTTATATAGATATGTCCTATCTAATTCATATCTCTCTTATTACCGTTATATAGATATGTCATATCTTCCTAATAACTCTCTTATTATTGTTATATAGATATGTCATATCTTCCTAATAACACTCTTATTATTGTTATATAGATATGTCATATCTTCCTAATAACTCTCTTATTATTGTTATATAGATATGTCATATCTACTTCATATCTCTCTTATTACTGTTATATAGATATGTCATATCTTCCTAATAACTCTCTTATTACTGTTATATAGATATGTCATATCTTCCTAATAACTCTCTTATTACTGTTATATAGATATGTCATATCTACTTCATATCTCTCTTATTACCGTAATCTAGATATGTCATATCTACTTCATATCTCTCTTATTACTGTTATATAGATATGTCATATCTACCTCATATCTCTCTTATTATTGTTATATAAATATGTCATATCTACTTCATATCTCTCTTAATATTGTTATATAAATATGTCATATCTTCCACATATCTCTCTTATTACTGTTATATAGATATGTCATATCTACTTCATATCTCTCTTATTACTGTTATATAGATATGTCATATCTTCCTAATAACTCTCTTATTATTGTTATATAGATATGTCATATCTACTTCATATCTCTCTTATTACTGTTATATAGACATGTCATATTTTCCTCATATCTCTCTTATTACTGTTATATACATATGTCATATCTACCTCATATCTCTCTTATTATTGTTATATAGATATGTCATATCTACTTCATATCTCTCTTATTACTGTTATATAGATATGTCATATCTTCCACATATCTCTCTTATTACTGTTATATAGATATGTCATATCTACTTCATATCTCTCTTATTACTGTTATATAAATATATCATATCTTCCTAATAACTCTTATTATTGTTATATAGATATGTCATATCTACTTCATATCTCTCTTATTACTGTTATATAGATATGTCATATTTTCCTCATATCTCTCTTATTACTGTTATATACATATGTCATATCTACTTCATATCTCTCTTATTATTGTTATATAGATATGTCATATCTACTTCATATCTCTTATTACTGTTATATAGATATGTCATATCTTCCACATATCTCTCTTATTACTGTTATATAGATATGTCATATCTACTTCATATCTCTCTTATTACCGTTATATAGATATGTCATATCTTCCTAATAACTCTTTTATTATTGTTATATAGATATGTCATATCTACTTCATATCTCTCTTATTACTGTTATATAGATATGTCATATCTACTTCATATCTCTCTCATTACTATTATATAGGTATGTCATATCTTCCTAATAACTCTCTTATTATTGTTATATAGATATGTCATATCTACTTCATATCTCTCTTATTACTGTTATATAGATATGTCATATCTACTTCATATCACTCTTATTACCGTTATATAGATATGTCATATCTTCCTAATAACTCTCTTATTATTGTTATATAGATATGTCATATCTTCCTAATAACTCTCTTATTATTGTTATATAGATATGTCCTATCTAATTCATATCTCTCTTATTAACGTTATATAGATATGTCATATCTTCCTAATAACTCTCTTATTATTGTTATATAGATATGTCATATCTTCCTAATAACTCTCTTATTATTGTTATATAGATATGTCATATCTACTTCATATCTCTCTTATTACTGTTATATAGATATGTCATATCTTCCTAATAACTCTCTTATTACTGTTATATAGATATGTCATATCTTCCTAATAACTCTCTTATTACTGTTATATAGATATGTCATATCTACTTCGTATCTCTCTTATTACCGTAATCTAGATATGTCATATCTACTTCATATCTCTCTTATTACTGTTATATAGATATGTCATATCTACCTCATATCTCTCTTATTATTGTTATATAAATATGTCATATCTACTTCATATCTCTCTTAATATTGTTATATAAATATGTCATATCTTCCACATATCTCTCTTATTACTGTTATATAGATATGTCATATCTACTTCATATCTCTCTTATTACTGTTATATAGATATGTCATATCTTCCTAATAACTCTCTTATTATTGTTATATAGATATGTCATATCTACTTCATATCTCTCTTATTACTGTTATATAGACATGTCATATTTTCCTCATATCTCTCTTATTACTGTTATATACATATGTCATATCTACCTCATATCTCTCTTATTATTGTTATATAGATATGTCATATCTACTTCATATCTCTCTTATTACTGTTATATAGATATGTCATATCTTCCACATATCTCTCTTATTACTGTTATATAGATATGTCATATCTACTTCATATCTCTCTTATTACTGTTATATAAATATATCATATCTTCCTAATAACTCTTATTATTGTTATATAGATATGTCATATCTACTTCATATCTCTCTTATTACTGTTATATAGATATGTCATATTTTCCTCATATCTCTCTTATTACTGTTATATACATATGTCATATCTACTTCATATCTCTCTTATTATTGTTATATAGATATGTCATATCTACTTCATATCTCTTATTACTGTTATATAGATATGTCATATCTTCCACATATCTCTCTTATTACTGTTATATAGATATGTCATATCTACTTCATATCTCTCTTATTACCGTTATATAGATATGTCATATCTTCCTAATAACTCTTTTATTATTGTTATATAGATATGTCATATCTACTTCATATCTCTCTTATTACTGTTATATAGATATGTCATATCTACTTCATATCTCTCTCATTACTATTATATAGGTATGTCATATCTTCCTAATAACTCTCTTATTATTGTTATATAGATATGTCATATCTACTTCATATCTCTCTTATTACTGTTATATAGATATGTCATATCTACTTCATATCACTCTTATTACCGTTATATAGATATGTCATATCTTCCTAATAACTCTCTTATTATTGTTATATAGATATGTCATATCTTCCTAATAACTCTCTTATTATTGTTATATAGATATGTCATATCTACTTCATATCTCTCTTATTACTGTTATATAGATATGTCATATTTTCCTTATATCTCTCTTATTACTGTTATATAGATATGTCATATCTTCCTAATAACTCTCTTATTACTGTTATATAGATATGTCATATCTTCCTAATAAGTCTCTTATTATTGTTATATAGATATGTCATATCTACTTCATATATCTCTTATTACCGTTATATAGATATGTCATATCTTCCTAATAACTCTCTTATTATTGTTATATAGATATGTCATATCTTCCTAATAACTCTCTTATTATTGTTATATAGATATGTCATATCTACTTCATATCTCTCTTATTACTGTCATATAGATATGTCATATCTACTTCATATCTCTCTTATTACTGTTATATTGATATGTCATATCTTCCTAATAACTCTCTTATTATTGTTATATAGATATGTTATATCTACTTCATATCTCTCTTATTACTGTCTGTTATATAGATATGTCATATCTTCCTAATAACTCTCTTATTACTGTTATATATATATGTCATGGTTTCTATGTTATGTCATATCTAACTAATATCTCTTATTACTGTTATATAGATATGTCATAGTTTCTATTTTATGTCATGTATACCTAATATCTCTTATTACTGTTATATAGATATGTCATAGTTTCTATGTTGTCATGTATACCTAATATCTCTTATTACTGTTATATAGATATGTCATAGTTTCTATGTTATGTCATATCTACCTCATACCTCTTACTACACAGAAGTGTCTTAGTTACTATGTTATGCCATAGCTACCACATATCTTTATTTTTTGTGGAGCGAGAGACTCCCAGTCTTCATTAAGACGTCTCTCTAGAAGAAGGTTACTCGATATAAAACGTGCGACTTCGTTTGCATCCAATGATGTAGACCAGTTCTTCTTATTAGGAAAATGCATTCGATGTTCAGAGACTGGGATCGGCTCCATGCAAGGCCTTTCCTCACTTAAAAAAGCTTCAAGCACAGGCATGGCATGATATGTGACATTTTATGCGAAGCAGGGCGTTACAAGTCATAGTTTAATAAATAAACAGAGAACAAAAGACAGAAAACGAAGAGGCAGTACAAATGATATTAATATATATATATATATATATATATTTTTTCATATATATACATATATATATATATATATATATATATATATATATATATATATATATATATATATATATATATATACATATATATATATATATATACATACATATATATACATACATATATATACATACATATATATACATATATATATATATATATATATATATATATATATATATATATATATATATATATATATATATATATATATATATATATATATATATATATATATATATATATATATATAAAAGAAGTTAATATGCCCACGGGTATATATATAGAAGTGGTTACACAACAGTTAGTTCACCATACCGAGAACAATTCTTTCACCCTCGCGGTTCTTCAGCTCGGGATTGATGTAACCACTTCTATCTAACTCGTGCCTTGGACTGAGTGCTCTACCAATACGGATAATACCTTCCAGTGTTCCACCACTATATATATATATATATATATATATATATATATATATATATATATATATATATATATATATTTATATAAAAACGTATCTCTAGGATCTCGTCGAATAGAAAGATTTTCGACGAAAAAGCCCAATACTACAATGAAGCATTAGCTAGAGCAGGATATGCTGATGAGATTATGTACATAGATAATGATAGACAAACTAAACAAAATAACAACTATTTTAATTACGGCAACAACCTTAACAACTATAATAGAAAGCATTACAATAATTCCAAAGGCCAAAAAAGAAATAGAACTAGGAACATAATTTGGTTTGCCCCCCCTTTCTCACTAAACATTAAAACCCACATCGCTAAACTATTTTTTAAAGCTCTTGATAATCGCTTCCCTAAAACACATAGGTATCACTCAATTTTCAATAGACATACAATAAAATTAACCTACTCATCCACCAAAAATTTAGCACAAAATATTAATAGAATAAATAATAGGAACTTAAAACCTAGTGATAATAGCATAAATAATATACAAGTTAACAAATGTAACTGTAGAGATAGATCTAAATATCCGTTAAATAACAACTGCTTAGTTAAAAATATAGTATACAATTGTAATGTTAAAACTGACTCTAATTCTTTTAACTACGTCGGTTCCACATCGACGGAATTTAAACTTCGCTATAATAACCACAAGAATTCTTTCACAGATCCAAGCAAAAAATCTTCAACGGCACTATCAGGCGTACTCTGGCAACTTAAGCTAGATAACGTTAGATATTCGACGGCTTGGAATATAGTCTCAAGAGGGATTCCTTTTAATTCATCCTCTGAGACATGTGACCTCTGCGCAGAGGAGATATTCTTTATACTAAAATCTAAAAATTCCCTTAATCTACGGACAAATTTATTCAGTTGCTGCAAACATAGAATAAACTCAACGTTTAAATATAAATTTAAATTTAAAATGTAGTATATTTAGTTTGATTTATAATTATATGGGAAACTAGCCGATAAATCTTTGATTTCTTCTTTTATTCTTTTTATTTTTATTTTTATTTTTATTTTTATTTTTATTTTTTATTTAAACATTCTTCATGAAAAATTAAGCTACCCTAAAAGGTGATGCTCCAAATATTTCGAATAAACGTTACACTAGATAAACTTCTATATTAAATATAAGAACACATGTAGACCAAATGGGCATCCTAAACTTTTTG
>OZ024742.1:31502211-31504711 GCA_964016885.1 Eledone cirrhosa | reverse complement strand
AGGAATTAGAGAAAAACACAATGGAAAGCATCCAGCAAATAGCTAACTCCATCCACCAGAGTATTAGAGTTACTATAGACTACCCAAGTAAACACCCCAACCATCGATTACCTGTACTAGACACAGAGCTCTGGTTAGATACCATTAATAACAAAAAACAAATCCTCCATTCCCATTATTTCAAACCCATGACTTCCAAATATCTGAGCCACCGAAACTCAGCTGTTTCGGACCATACCAAAATCAACATACTGATTGCGGATTTGATACGGGTGATGAGAAACGTGTCCCGCATGTGCAAACCCGAAGAACTAGAGAGGCACATACAACACTTCATCCACCGTATGCAGTTCTCTGGTTACAATCAGAGAGATAAAATCAGAGTGTATAGAGGAGCCAGAACCAAATGGGAAAAAATGGTAAATAATGACACAAATGGGATCTGCCCCTTGTATAGGAGCAAATTTTGGAATAGAATAGAAAGAACTAGGAATAAGGCTAATAGAATAAACTCATGGTATGATAGCAATAAATACCAGAGTGTAATGTTCATCGATACAACCCCTAGAGGTGAATTAGCTTACAAATTTAGAAGGGCCCTAGATAAACATAAACTCAATATTAAGATAGTAGAAAAACCAGGTACCTCCGTAAAAACACTTATTAGCAAGACATACCCTTTTCAAAGACCCTCATGTATAGATAAGAAATGTATAACCTGTAAATTAAGCCCCCATATTATGTAAAACTAGAAATGTAGTATATAGCATAAGATGTACTGAAGGACAATGTAGAGACAAAAATATAGTGTACATAGGTGAGACAGCTCGTAGTGTAGGGGAACGGATAAATGAACACTGGCGAGACCTTCAAGATAGTAAAGAATCATCTGTACTCTACCAACATGCTAAAATAGAACATAAGGGTAAATTAGAGAACATAGAAATAAAAATAGAATCTACACACAGAAAAGACGCAATGTTTAGACAAATCACAGAGGCAATAAACATAAATAATTACAACCAAAATTAAATAGAAAACATGAGTGGAACAGCAACATCACAACATACAATTAAGGACAAAATGAAAACACACACGCACATAGAACAAACAACCAACCTGTAACATGTAAATAAACAAATAAATAAACGAATATAAACACACACAGACACCCGGATGTGGCGCATGCGCAGACTTAGCACACAACACACACACAGAAACAAGATGGCGTAGGAGAGGCACAAAAACAAAGAAAATAATCCCAGTCACTGAAGAGGTCACAGAATGTGTGACGAAAGAACTTTGACAATATATAAACAACCATCTGGTTGTGGAACCAACCGGAAATTTGTAAATTCCTAAATTTATAAATTTATTATAATAAATTGAAGTGAAAGCAACTGGTGCGTGTGTTTCTTATTGGCAACATGACCCTCCCAAAGTATCACAATATCGGTTTCAACACACGTTTTCAGATAAAGAATCCTGCTAAACAAATTCAGAAACGAAATATATATATATATATATATAATATATATATATATATATATATATTGTATATACATACCTACACATATATATGCTGAAGACAGCATATATATGTGTAGGTATGTATATTTCCTCTGATAGTTTGTAAAATGTTTACATAGATCTATATGATATACATACCAACACACACATATATATCCTAGAAATGATCGTAAAATGATGAATTTTTTAATATAAGGAACTGTTTCTTTGTTTTTATTCATTGTTTTTATTAATTTATCTTGACTCTGTTTTCCTGTGATTTTCAACGAAAAAACTTTTGAATACATCTCTTTTCATGATATTTGGATTACATTGAGTTCTTCATACATATATTTTGGTAGATTTATCTACATATATATTGTATATATATATAGTCTTTTTATTGTTTTCTAAATATGTTTCCCCTGAAATATCTAAGACGTTGATAATAAATATTTCGGAGTTAAGTCACGTGACTTAAGTTTATTTGTTTTGTTGTTTTGTTTTTGTTTTGTTTATTTTTATTTGTTCATCTTGTTTGGGTTTTTTGTTTGTTTTTACAGATAAACATATATATATATATAACACATACACACACAGACAAGCAAATACACACACACTCACAAACACAAAGACACACACAAGCAAACACACACACACACATACACACAGACAAGCAAATACACACACACTCACACACTCACACAGACAAGTAAATACACACACACTCACACACTCACACAGACAAGCAAATACACACAAACTCACACACTCACACAGACAAGCAAATACACACACACTCACAAACACACAAACACACACACTCACAAACAGTGTATGTATGTCAGTGTGTGTCAGTGTGTATCTGTATGTGTATGTATGTGTATGTCTGTGTGTGTCAGTGTGTGTCGGTGTGTATGTGTGTCTCTGTGTGTCAGTGAGTGTCTGCATGTGTCTGTATGTGTCTGTATGTGTATGTCAGTGTGTGTGT
>OZ024742.1:31487211-31497211 GCA_964016885.1 Eledone cirrhosa | reverse complement strand
AAATCCTGGAGGGACTAGCAGCAAACTTTCGCATTGGGAGCTGGACCAACCCCCGAACAGGACGTCACTGTGTGGTGCCAAGGGTCCCGTCTTCCACATCTAGAATAAGGGGCACATATTGCAATAGCCTGGGGTTCAAGGGCCCTCAACTCTTCAACAAGCTGCCGAAAGATCTGAGAGATCTGCATGGTGTGGACGCATGTTTTCAAGAAACATCTCGACACCTTGCTATCCAGGTTCCCGGATGAGCCCACAGCAAGACACGAGGGAAACCTAAAGGCAGCAGCAACAAACTCCCTCTTACACCAGTGGCCAACCAATACAGGCTGGAGATAAAATGTGTAGCAACAAGGGCGGTGCCCTAGCATGGCCTCAGTCGGATGGCTGGAACAGGTAAAAGAGTAAAAGAGTATATGTATATCTATATCTATCTATCTCTCTCTCTCTCTCTCTCTATATATATATATATATATATATATACGGTATATATATATATGTATGTATGTATTCATTTTTTTAATTTACTTTTCAATATGTTTGTTTTTGTGATGTTATTTTGTTGCAGCTGTGACCTTTGGGGGTCCTCCTGCTCCTCTTTCTACTTCTTCTTCTTCTTCTTCTTCTTCTTCTTCTTCTTCTTCTTCTTCTTCTTCTTCTTCTTCCATTTCTATACTTTTGCTTTTCTTTCCTTTCTTTTTTATTGCATTTTTTCGTCATTGTTATTTTTTCGTTTATCTCCTGAAATACCACAGTTGTTTTTGTTTAAGCGCGCACACACACATATATATATATAGGTGTGTGTGTAGTATATATATATATATGTACATATATAGATGCAGGTGTATATATGTATATATATATATATAATAGATGTATGTATATATATATATATATATATATATATATATATATATATATATATATATATATATATATATATATATATATATATACATATATATATATATATATATATATATATATATATATATGTATATATATATATATATATATATATATATATGTGTGTGTGTGTGTGTGTGTATGTGTGCGTGTGTGTGTGTAGTATATATATATATATGTACATATATAGATGTAGGTGTATATATGTATATATATATAATAGATGTATGTATATATATATATATATATACATATATATACATATATATATATATATATATATATATATATATATATATATATATGTATATATATATATATATATATATATATATATATGTATATATATGTATATATATATATATATATATATATATATATGTGTGTGTGTGTGTGTGTGTGCGTGTGTGTGTGTAGTATATATATATATATGTACATATATAGATGTAGGTGTATATATGTATATATATATAATAGATGTATATATATTTTATATATATAATAGATGTATGTATATATATATATCAGATGAGTTTGCGTGTATGTATTTTGTGTTGGGTCTTTGTTATTTTTTTGTATGTGTACAAGTTGTTTTTCTGTGGTTGTGTGCACGTGTGACGGGTATGTGTGAGCCGATTTCATCTGGGTTGGTGGGTAAGGTGTAATTTTTCTCTGGGTGGTAACATTCTTTAAAGTGATGATGGCGGAAACCGTGCCAAGAAAAACCTCACAGAAACTACAGGTAAACGCTAAACATGTACAGGTAAACAGTGGACTTAGCATGACAGAATTCTTAAGGATTTTATTTCACGATAATTAAGTCTCGTGTTCGATCCTACTGTGTGGCAGCTTGTCGTGCAAGTGTCGTTTATCATAATTTTCCTTCGGCTCAGGCTTTATAAGTGAGAGTAGGTACTATATATAGCCGGTATCTGGGAGATACGGGGTTCGATTCCTCGTAGCGGTTGATGGCAACTTTCTTATTCCATCTTTAAGAGTATTCACCTTATTGTCGTGTTCTAATGCGCAGCGATGCTATAAAAGACATTTTTGTTAAATAATATATATATATTTCTTTCACAGAAGGTTAGATAGTCAGAGAATGGAAGTGAGAAAGAGATACAGAAGACAAATCAGCCCCAGTACTAGACTGGCATTTTTTATCGACCTCGAACGGATGAAAGGCAAAGTTGACCTCAGCAGGATTTGAACTCAGAGAGCAGAGAACCGAAACGAATATCTTTCGTTCTAACTCAGGGGACTAAACCGCATTTAAATTACAAGTTGAGCCTTTTCACTTCATTTATTCTCCCCTCTCTCTCTCTCTCTCTCTCTCTCTCTCTCTCTCTCTCTCTCTCTCTCTCTCTCTCTCTCTCTCTATGCAGAGGTTATATTTAATTTGTTGGGATTCAACAAGGTTAACAATTTTTATAACTGATATAAAGCACTCAACAGTGGAGTAAATACACAATATATTAATAAATGGAAACTATATTTATAAAACCATATTTATTTTATTATATATATTTCAAGGGCAACCAAGGCAAATTATGGTGCGCTTTCATCAGATAAAATACAGATTTGTTTTATAAATAAATATTGACATACCCGGAAAAAAGACAACCTTAACGGTTGGAGCTTCCTGGATAGTCATTTTCCGGGTATGTCAATATTTCTTTATAAAACAAATCTGTATTTTATCTGATGAAAGCGCACCATAATTTGCCTTGGTTGCCCTTGAAATATATATAATAAAATAAATATGGTTTTATAAATATAGTTTCCATTTATTAATATATTGTGTATATATATATATTTTAAATAAACATGTTTTAACGGTTTGTTCTCCTGTATATATTTCTCCACGTATATATATATATATATATGTGTTGTTCTGGTCCTAGCGGCTCGCTTATCGGTCGCTGCCTTCAATTTGCATAGCTGTCTAAAGGTGATGTTATAACTCTAAGGTAACATTCCTTATTGAGTGCTTTAGCTGCACTTTCCGACTGCATTCGTTAGCTTGCCCGCAGCCAGAGCTCCGATTATGCTGGACTACCTTCTTGTATATATATATATATATATATATATATATATATATATATATATATATATATATATATATATATATATATATATATATACATATATATATAAAGTTTATTGTTTATATATAAAGTGTTAAGTCTAGTGTATATATCAAGTGTAGACTAGTAAATATATATATATATATATATGTGTGTGTGTGTGTGTGTGTAATGAAGACGGTAGTGTATATCTATACATCTCTCTCTCTCTCTCTCTCTCTCTATATATATATATATATATATATATATATATATATATATATATATATATATATATATATATATATATATATATATATATATATATATATATATATATATATCAGAGTGTATAATCAGAGTGTATAGAGGAGCCAGAACCAAATGGGAAAAAATGGTAAATAATGACATAAATGGGACCTGCCCCTTGTATAGGAGCAAATTTTGGAATAGAATAGAAAGAACTAGGAACAAGGCTAATAGAATAAACTCATGGTATGATAGCAATAAACACCAGAGTGTAATGTTCATCGATACAACCCCTAGAGGTGAATTAGCTTACAAATTTAGAAGGGCCCTAGATAAACATAAACTCAATATTAAAATAGTAGAAAGACCAGGTACCTCCGTAAAAACACTTATTAGCAAGACATACCCTTTTCAAAGACCCTCATGTATAGATAAGAAATGTATAACCTGTAAAATAAGCCCCCATATTAACTGTAAAACTAAAAATGTAGTATATAGCATAAGATGTACTGAAGGACAATGTAGAGACAAAAATATAGTGTACATAGGTGAGACAGCTCGTAGTGTAGGGGAACGGATAAATGAACATTGGCGAGACCTTTAAGATAGTAAAGAATCATCTGTACTCTACCAACATGCTAAAATAGAACACAAGGGTAAATTAGAGAACATAGAAATAAAAATAGAATCTACACACAGAAAAGACGCAATGTTTAGACAAATTACAGAGGCAATAAACATAAAAGAATTACAACCAAATATTGTTATACTTTGGGAGGGTCATGTTGCCAATAAGAAACACACGCACCAGTTGCTTTCACTTCAATTTATTATATATTTATAAATTTACAAATTTACAAACTTATAAATTTCTGGTTGGTTGGTTGGTTCCACAACCAGATAGTTGTTTATATATATAGTCATAGTCCTTTCGTCACACACTCTGTGACCTCTTCAGTGACTGGGGATTCCTTTCTTCGTTTCTGTGCCTTTCCTTTCTTCTATCCTACGCCATTTTGTTTCTGTGTGTGTGTTGTGTGCTCAGTTTGCGCATGCGCCACATCCGGGTGTCTGTGTGTGTTTGTGTTCATTTTTCTATTTTTCTATTTATATTTTTCTATTTGTTTAGTTATTTATTTATTTATTGTTGGTTGGTTGTTTGTTCTATGTGTGTGTGTGTTTTCATTTTGTCCTGTGTGTGTTTTCATTTTGTGTGTGTTTTCAATTGTAAGTTGTTTGTTCTATGTGTGTGTGTGTTTTCATTTTGTCCTTAGTTGTAAGTTGTGATGTTGCTGTTCCACTCATATTTTCTATTTAATTTTGGTTTTAATTCTTTTATGCTTACTGCCTCTGTAATTTGCCCAAACATTGCGTCTTTTCTGTGTGTGGATTCTATTTTTTTTTATTTCTATGCTCTCTAATCTACCCCTGTGTTCTATCTTAGCATGTTGGTAGAGCACAGATGATTCTTTATTATCTTGGAGGTCTCGCCAGTGTTCATTTATTCGTTCCCCTATACTACGAGCTGTCTCACCTATGTACACTATATTTTTGTTTCTACATTGTCCTTCAGTACATCTTATGCTATACACTACATTTCTAGTTTTACAGTTAATATGGAGGCTTATTTTACAGGTTATACATTTCTTATCTATACATGAGGGTCTTTGGAACGGGTATGTCTTGCTAATAAGTGTTTTTACGGAGGTACCAGGTCTTTCTACTATCTTAATATTGAGATTATGTTTATTTAGAGCCCTTCTAAATTTGTAGGCTAGTTCGCCTCTAGGGGTTGTATTGATGAACATTACACTCTGGTATTTATTGCTATCATACCATGAGTTTATTCTATTGGCCTTGTTCCTAGTTCTTTCTATTCTATTCCAGTAAGCATAAAAGAATTAAAACCAAAATTAAATAGAAAATATGAGTGGAACAGCAACATCACAACTTACAACTAAGGACAAAATGAAAACACACACACACATAGAACAAACAACTTACAATTGAAAACACACACAAAATGAAAACACACACAGGACAAAATGAAAACACACACACACATAGAACAAACAACCAACCAACAATAAATAAATAAATAACTAAACAAATAGAAAAATATAAATAGAAAAATAGAAAAATGAACACAAACACACACAGACACCCGGATGTGGCGCATGCGCAAACTGAGCACACAACACACACACAGAAACAAAATGGCGTAGGATAGAAGAAAGGAAAGGCACAGAAACGAAGAAAGGAATCCCCAGTCACTGAAGAGGTCACAGAGTGTGTGACGAAAGGACTATGACTATATATATAAACAACTATCTGGTTGTGGAACCAACCAACCAACCAGAAATTTATAAGTTTGTAAATTTGTAAATTTATAAATATATAATAAATTGAAGTGAAAGCAACTGGTGCGTGTGTTTCTTATTGGCAACATGACCCTCCCAAAGTATAACAATATCGGTTTCAACACACGATTTCAGATAAAGAATCTTGCTAAACAAATTCAGAAACGAAATTACAACCAAAATTAAATAGAAAATATGAGTGGAACAGCAACATCACAACTTACAATTAAGGACAAAATGAAAACACACACACACATAGAACAAACAACCAACCAGTAACATGTAAATAAACAAATAAATAAATGAACATAAACACACACAGACACCCGGATGTGGCGCATGCGCAGACTGAGCACACAACACACACACAGAAACAAAATGGCGTAGGACAGAACAAAAGAGAGGTACAGAAACAAAGAAAGGAATCCCCAGTCACTGAAGAGGTCACAGAGTGTGTGACGAAAGAACTATGACAATATATAAACAACTATCTGGTTGTGGAACCAACCAACCAGCCAGAAATTTATAAATTTATAAATTTATTATAAATTTATTATAATAATAAATTGAAGTGAAAGCATCTGGTGCGTGTGTTTCTTATTGGCAACATGACCCTCCCAAAGTATAACAATATCGGTTTCAACACACGATTTCAGATAAAGAATCTTGCTAAACAAATTCAGAAACGAAATATATATATATATATATATATATAATTATTTCCACTTTTGACACAAGGCCATCAATATATATATAATGAAGACGTTAGGGCATATCTATACATCTCTCTCTCTCTCTCTCTCTCTCTCTCTCTCTCTATATATATATATATATATATATATATATATATATATATATATATATATATATATATATATATATATATATATATATATATATATATACATATATACATATATATATATATATATAACGTGTAGGAATGTTTTCAGAAGCCATATTCGAAATATTGTAAATTACTTAGTGGCAGAATGAGACGTTGAGTGTGTTAAATGAACTTCCTTGTCCAGATATACAACACAGTTGAACTGACGGCTACAACTCACTGACATGGAAAATCAAGGTCGTCAAGTTTATACTAATAATTATTCAGCCTATATACCGACTCCTCTATATATACATATATACATACATATATACATACATATATACATATATACATACATATATACATACATACTTACATATATATATGCATACATACATATACATACATACGTACATACATACATACACATATATACATCGATCCATACATATACACACACACACACACATATATATATATATATATACATATATATATATATATATATATATATATATATATATATATATATATATATATATATATATATATATATACAAACATTCTATACACACACACACACAACTATATATATATATATATATATATATATATATATATATATACATGTGAGTGTAGGCAGTCCTCATTTTACGCCGTCACTTTGACACTGGGGGGTATATATATGTTTATAGTAAATACTGTAAAAATATAGAAATCGTGAAATGTTCTCTAACATTGAATTTTTTTTTAATTTCTTCGTTTTTCCTACACTTTTTTTCGTATTATAACCTTTTACCTTTTTCAGGTCATTAAAATAGAAACTAATCAATAGAAATCAATAAACAACAAAAAATATGAATAATTATGCTATTCACTAATCTATAATTTAGGTATCGTCAACTAAGATATAATCTGCCTTTTCTATTCTATCCGCCATGTTCGAAATCCAGCCTTGCAAAGAAGTAATGTGAAAGCAACTTTTCTGCCTCCAAACACTTCTTCTTCACCCACCTATTCCTGAGAGAATCGTGGGGGAAGAGTCCTCAAACATTCCCTTCAGCGGGTCCTGTCGCAAGCAACCGTCTCCAACTGATCCGGCTGGATCCCAAAACGTGACCAACCAAGCTCATGGATGTTATCCAACAATCTTGCTCGAGGTCTACCTCTAGGTCTCCTACCTGTTGGCTTTGCCCGTAATATCTGTCCAACGATTCTTTCCTGAGACATTCTAACGACATGCCTAATGTACCAGAACCTTCAAAGACAACCAGTTTATTTCAACCTTTGGACTAGGGAGTTAATGCTACATTTAAATTCTGTTTTTCAGTGCACCTTCAAACAATTCTTTAAGTTCTTAGATGGGAAACGTAAGCCTATTATAAAAGTATTTTGGTGTGGATACGATATCATGAATTATATTGAGAGTTTTACTGGGGTATGTCTGCAATACAATCTACCCAGACAGTATTGCAGACTTCCTGGGTTTTGAGGAGCCAATAAAAGATATTAATGAGACTGTTAGACTGGTAGGGTAAGTTGTATTTAATGAAATAAATGATGATGATGTAGGGGAGTTAGTTGAATCACATGGTGAAGATATATTTAATGAGGACCCCATGGAGGTGAAACAACATTATAACGACGATGATAAAGATGGTGAGAAAGAGGAGAGATGAAACAACACCGTAGTGATGGTGATGAAGTTGGTGAGAGTGGGGAAACCACCATGAATTGTAATAACTAAAGATTTGTCTTAGAGCTTCCAGGTTTTACATAAACTATGGCCATTTTCCTCCCGAAACAGAACCTGGGGGAGAGAGAGAAGTTCAAAAGTAAACAGGTTAATAACAAGTAGGTACAACTGTTACAAGGAATTACACAAACAGATGAAAAATATTCGAAAGTAAACCTCGGAAATGGTTTTTTTATTTTTTATAATTAACTCAATGGTTATGTATATCCCAAATGTCGTTCGCTTACCTAGTGGGGTGCGACTCGTAAATTCTAACCAATTGAACTTTCCATAACTGATACTATCTACTGGTCGCAACTCCTTGCAGAAAGGGCTACGGGAAATAAAGTGTCCGGGAATCGAACTCGCAATCTCATGATTGTGAATCCAACTCTCTAATCTCAAAGTCAAACACCTTCACTTGGTTATATTAGTCTTTCTTAAACAAATATATGTAGAATACACACAATATTTCATTGTTTTATATTAATATTGGTTAGTTTATCTTAAATATATGTAGAGTACACACACATATTTCAGTTTTATATTTATACTGGTTAGTTTATATTTCATTGTTTTATATGAGAGGTTTTCAGTTCTTATGTAGAAATTTGCTGATGTTTTTGTGACTAAGAATATAAACTATACCGTAGGGATATAATTGCTATTTCTAGCATTGAACCTATCGTAAAAGTGGTTTCCAGTTACGTCGTTTCATTTTATGTCACATTTCCAAGAATGTATCAACACTGGAAAGCCAGAGCTGCCAGTGTGTAGGGGTGTATATATATATATATATATATATATATATATATATATATGTGTGTGTGTGTGTGTGTGTGTGTGTGTGTGTGTGTGTGTGTGTGTGTGTGTGTGTGTGTGTGTGTGTGTGTGTGTGTGTGTGTGTGTGTGTGATGATTATATATATATATATATATATATACAATGATATTAAATAAATGGAAACTATATTCATATATATATATATATATATATATATATATATATATATATATAATAACTTTTAAATAGTTAGCGATGGATAGATTCCCAGTAAAGTAACCTAAAATAACAACGCCTCATTAATGATGAAGTGCTCTTATTTTAGGTTGGTTTACTAGGAATCTACCCCACACTAACTTTGATAACTGAAAATCTGAGTAGATAATTTCAGCTATCTTTACACTGAGATTATCTGTATATCAGTGACAAATAAACTTCTGTATGATATCTACATATAAACTCCTATTAGCGCTTGCAGATTAGGTCACAATGTTGATCTCTCTTACATTCTGGAAGTGTGCTCAATATTAAGCATTGAAACCTTAGGTAGCGCTTTTGTTCTGTGTATGAACATAAATAAGTAAATAATAATATAATCTCTCTCTCCCCTCTCTCGCTCCCTCTCTTTATATATATATATCGAGAGCGGGAGAGCGAGAGAGAGCGCGAGAGTAATAGAGTAATATATATATATATATATATATGTTCCCTATCTGTTATATATATATTTTCAAGAGATGTCAACATCAATGGACCTGTTATTTTTTATCTAAAGACTTTTTTTCCAATTCCAACCCGCCCGCCCTCTCAATCTATCTTATTTCTCATTTTTCTTCTGGTGAAGGACTGGCGTCTGAAACGTTAAGACCCTCTTCCTGCTATATCAAGCGTTAACCTAATATATCCCTTCCATATACTGTACCACACGTATGGCTGAGTGGTTAGAGAACTGGATTCACAATTGCGAGGTTATGAGTTCGATTCCTGAACAGGGCGTTGCGTTATGTCCTTGAGCAAGACATTTTATTTCACGTTGCTCTTTCTACCTGGTGTTGCGACCGATAGATATTATTAG
>OZ024742.1:31474711-31482211 GCA_964016885.1 Eledone cirrhosa | reverse complement strand
TTGTTGTTGTTGTTGCTGCTGTTGTTTGTTTTGCTGCTGCGGGTGGTGGTGGGGGTGTAGTGTTGATACAGTAGTAACATTTCTCTGTAGTTAGGTTATAACAGATGTAGATAATGTGCGTGTATATATACATATATAGATATACAGCCATACATATATGTATGGCTGTATATCTATATGTGTATATATAAATATATATATATATATATATATATATATATATATATATAGAGAGAGAGAGAGAGAGAGAGAGAGAGAGAGAGAGATGGATAGATACCTACGTGCATTCACACATAGATGCACACACACACTCATACATATATGTGTATATATATATATATATATAGGCGCATGGCTTAGTGGTTAGAGCATTGGCCCTGCAATTGAAAGGTTGTGAGTTCAATTCTCGGACTGGGTGATGTGTTGTTTCCTTGAGCAAGACATTTTATTTCACATTGCTCCAATTTAATCAGCTGTAGAAATGAGATGATAAGACTGGGGTCCCTATCATTCCACTGCAAAGTGGTCGTAAAGGCAAAAAAGCACCCAGCCCACACTTTAAAGTGGACGTGTAGGCGCCACGGAAAAAAGCACCCAGCACTCACTGTAAATGAGGTTGGTGTTAGGAAGGGCATCCAGCTGTAGAAATCAAGTCAGAATCAGTTCCCGTATGAGCAAGACAAGGTCAGCCGACCTGACTCTGCCCACAACAGGACAACCCGTCTAACCCATGCTAGCGTGGAAGAACGGACGTAAAACGGTGATGATGATGATGATGATATATATCACGTGGAGGCACATGGCCTAGTGGTAAGGGAGTTGGGCTTACGATCATAATGTTGTAGGTTCGATTTCTGGGGTGCGTGTTGTGTTCTTGAGTAAAACACTTCATTTAACGTTGCCCCAGTATACACAGCTGAAAATGAGTACCAGCAATAGTACACGGCAGGAAACCAGGATAAACACCGGCCAAATGAGCCAAATGAGTGGATTGGCAGTATACGCAAGATACTTTGCAACATAGAGTTACGGCCCTTTATGATCTGAGTTCAAATCTCGCCGAGGTTAACTTTGCCTTTCATCCTTACGGGGTCGATAAAATAAAGTACCAGTCACACACTGGGGTCGATTTAATCGACTTTCCCCTCCCCCAAAATTGCTGGCCTTGTGCCCATATAAGAAACCAATATGATATTTCACGTTGCTCCTTCTACCTGGAGTTGCGACCGATAGATAGTATTAGCAACTGGAAAGACTGATGAAAAACATTGTTTCCTCGGTCCGATTTGACGAAAATCGATCGATCCTTTTATACATATATATATATATATATATATATGTGTGTGTGTGTGTGTGTGTGTGTGTGTGTGTGTGTGTGTGTGTGTACATGCATGTGTTTCTGTACGTGTGTATGTGTGTGAAGGTTGGTGTTTATTACATAGATATCTTTTATAACAGTTCAGAACAAGGAAACTGGGAAATTGTCACTCTAGAAGTTAAGTGTAAACCATTTGACCAACATATAAAGAAGAAAAAAACAAAGTAAAGAACAGCCTTACACTGTGCTATTGTTTTCTAGTATATGTTTACACACACACACACACACACACACACATATATATATATATATATATATATATATATATATATATATATATATATATATATATATATATATATGTATAAGTATGTACACGTACATACACATATGTATACAGACGTACAGTAGTATGTATATATATATATATATACATTCATGCACACATATATTATATATGTACGTATGGATTCACTGAACATTTATTATAATGCTCGGTGTGTTTGTAAACAAACATCCCGTATTAAGCCGTAGTGTCCAGCAACCATCGTTGCTCGTTTGTTCAACACTGACAAAGGAACGCTGTACTAGTTTCAAGCTTATTAGCTATCGTCAGCAACGTATACCTTCCTGCCAGATTGTTGAACGTATATACTTACCTTATGCATATTAACAGCTGAGAAGCCCAATTTGCATATCGAGTGGGTTAATCGGCCGAGTGCACCGAAAACGATAAACGGAAAAAATGAAACGAAATTTCATTTCCCACTCTTAGTACGGCTGTTACTTAAATATAAGTATGTACACGTACATACACATATGTATACAGACGTACAGTAGTATGTATATATATATACATACATGCACACATATATATATGTACGTATGGATTCACCGAACATTTATTATAATGCTCGGTGTGTTTGTAAACAAACATCCCGTATTAAGCCGTAGTGTCCAGCAACACTGGACACTACGGCTTAATACGGGACACTACGGCTTAATACGGGATTTTTGTTTACAAACACACTGAGCATTATAATAAATGTTCGGTGAATCCATACGTACATATATATATGTGTGCATGTATGTATATATATATACATACTACTGTACGTCTGTATACTTATATGTATGTACGTGTACATACTTATATTTAAGTAACAGCCGTACTATGAGTGGGAAATGAAATTTCGTTTCATTTTTTTCCGTTTATCGTTTTCGGTGCACCCGGCCGATTAATCCACTCGATATGCAAATTGGGCTTCTCAGCTGTTAATATGCATAAGGTAAGTATATACGTTCAACAATCTGGCAAGAAGGTATACGTTGCTGACGATACCTAATAAGCTTGAAACTAGTACAGCGTTCCTTTGTCAGTGTTGAGCAAACGAGCAACGATGGTTGCTGGACACTACGGCTTAATACGGGATGTTTGTTTACAAACACACCGAGCATTATAATAAATGTTCGGTGAATCCATACGTACATATTTATATGTGTGCATGTATGTATATATATATACATACTACTGTACGTCTGTATACATATGTGTATGTACGTGTACATACTTATATTTAAGTAACAGCCGTACTAAGAGTGGGAAATGAAATTTCGTTTCATTTTTTCCGTTTATATATATATGATATATACATATATATATATATATGTATATATTTCGTTTCTGAATTTGTTTAGCAAGATTCTTTATCTGAAAACGTGTGTTGAAACCGATATTGTTATGCTTTCTTATTGGCAACATAACAATATATCTAATATATATTTGTGAAATGGGTGGTGGTTGGAATTCAGATGTGCACGGTTAAATGGTTGTAGACGTGGTCGGACTGACATGGAAATTTACACACCTATGTAAAAACTGCCAAGGAAGCAAATAGACTAGGTTTCAAATCTCTAACTTGAAAAATGTGGTCCCTGGGGCCACAAAACTATCGCGTTCGGTGAGTTATTTCCCCCTGTTCTAATACTAACTCATCAATTTATTTCGCTGCGTTCTTTCGCAGCATTCTTTCGCTGTTAACATACAGTACCATTTTACGAAATACCAATCCGAAACCGGTCACTGTTTTCCATTAAAATATCTAAAACCCTTAAAATTCGAAGAAGGGAGTCATATTCTCAAGTACGTTTTTTCAGATATCATTTTCATTTTATTTCTAATACATGTTAACCACCACTAACAGTAAGTAGTATTTTTCGATTCATTGTCTTATTTAAAATAACATATCAAAGACAACGTTATTTCGCTGTTAATAAACTTTTGGCTACTACAGTACGTTTCATTTTCATTTTTAAAATACAATTGCTCGATATTAAATTTAAATAATTCTATAACGATCATACAGTACTGTTTTATAAAATCGATTCTGCAGTAGAATTTTACGAAATGCCAAAACGAAAAAGGTAACTGTTTTCTAACAAAAGAAATAAAACCCTTACATTGCGAACGCCCTGTTCTAATACTGGGGTTAGTTATTTCCCCCTCTTCTAATAAATATCTAATATATAGAGGCCCCTCTTGCTGACCAGGGCAATCAAAGTGTAAACTATCATACAGTACCGTTTTATGAAATCAATTCTGCAGTACCATTTTACGAAATGCCAAACCGAAAACAGTTACTGTTTTCCATCAAAAGAAATAAAACCCTTAAATTGCGAAGAAGGGAATCATGTTCTCAAGCACGTTTTTTTAGATATCATTTTCATTTTATTTCTAATACATGTTAACCACCACTAACAGTAAGTAGTATTTTTCAAATCATTGTCTTATTTAAAATAACATATCAAAGACAACGTTATTTCGCTGTTAATAAACTTTTGGCTACTACAAGCTTCCATGGTTACGGAGAAAATCGATGAAACGGGAATTTCCCATTCAAATTGAACTGAGAGTAATCTGTGAACGCAAAAGTAAATATTTCGAGAAACGTTGCAACCGAACGAAAACAGGAAGACGATATTTTGGTTCGTGAAGACGTTCCATGGCAATGAACGGGAAAAAAGCGAGGATAATGCGTCGCTTTGTGGATCGTGAAGAACAATTTCATGCAAAGACAAGACCAAGTTTATGGTATAAATGGAGTCGTTAGACTAATATTCTATTTAACATAACAGAATGATTTCCAGCCCCGGAGTTTAAGAATGATGTAAATAAAATTGTAAACGAAAATGATGTAAATTAAAATAGTAAAAGTAAATAGTGAAGATTTAGGCCAGTAGATACGTATGCCCCGACGGACATACACATACATACGCACACACAAATACATACACACTCACACACACACACATACATACGCACACACAAATACATACCCCCCCACACACACACAAACACAAACACACACAAACACACACAAACACACACATACACACACACACACACACACACATACATACGCACACACAAATACATACCCCACCCCACACACACAAACACAAACACACACAAACACACACATACACACAAACACACACACGCACACACACACACACACACACGAACGCACGCGCGTATGTATAAACCTTATGCATTTCTACAGTATTCTCACCAAACTTAAGACATAGGTTACTTATGTACTCCGGATGGTCATGGGCAAATTTTTCCAGATATTGATTATAGGGCCTCCCGGCAGATAACCCCTTTAACCACTTTTACCACTTCCTTGGAGTCGACTGAAGCACTGCAGTGCAATGCAACAAAACGTCATAACTTCTGGAGTTCGCAACCGATTTTTACAAAACTTGACACATGGGCTACGTTTGTCCTATAGATGAATGTG
Source organism: Eledone cirrhosa (assembly GCA_964016885.1). NCBI lineage: Eukaryota > Metazoa > Mollusca > Cephalopoda > Octopoda > Eledonidae > Eledone > Eledone cirrhosa. The sequence continues at coordinate 31,477,090 of OZ024742.1, read as the reverse complement.
AACTCTCAGAATTGGCACATATTGGGTAGGGGACTCCTGGGGGCAGGAACCCCCTTTTGGAAAAAGCCGATGATTTTGTAAAAGTATAGTTTTTGAAGCAGCACTGAAGTATTGACATAAATGATATACACAACTGCTATTTAATATCCGAGCAACGCCGGGTACCTCTGCTAGTGTATATATATATATATATATATATATATATATACATATACATATATGCATTAACCCCGCTTTGCTTGTGTTTGGCTTGTATTTATGTGGTACCTGTCTATATACAGGTTTAGCACCCATGGTCCACATAATTCCGTAACTTACTAGTATACCTTGATTATGTATACTATGGGGACGAATAAAATCCCATTTGGGCTTTCTGAAGATACCTTGGGAGCCTTTTAGTATTTCTATAACTTTAAGTTATGGAGAGCTAAATCACCTGTTATATATAGTGCCCAACGCATAGCTTCCTGTTTTTTGTGTGCTTTAAAACTTTTTGTTTTTACTTTTTTTTTTTTTTTTTTTTTTATCTCTTTATATTATTATTTTCCTTTTACTTTTTATTATATGTTTTAACTATTGTTTATACTCTTTGCATTTAGGTGCCCTCACGTGCTTCTGCATCTTGTGAAAATATCTGCCTGTACCATTGCATTTAGCTGTAGTGCTGAATAACAACCCCACTATGCACTCTCCATACTCGCCATTCACGATCTCCTTCTTGTTGCCCTCTATTGTATTTCTAATGTTCATGTGACTAAGCTCGGTAGAGCTTAGACTCAGCACTGTATTTTTGTTTATAAAGCTCTGATGTTCCCTGCCCAATGGTATGGATGAAATATTGTCAGCAAATAAAAATTGTATGAGTATGTAGGCGTTCTTTGATTTCTTTTACATATATATATATATATACATACATACACACACACACACACACATATATATATATATATATATATATATATATATATATATATATATATATATATATATATATATATATATATATATATGTGTATATATATATATTTATATATATGTGTGTGTGTCTACTTCTCCTTGCTCTTGCTCAACTAGGCCGGGGTCACCCTATGCCTGCAATCCCAAAGCATCGACATGCGTATATATATATATATATATATATATATATGTGTGTGTGTGTGTGTGTGTGTGTGTGTGTGTGTGTGTGTGTGTGTGTGTGTGTGTGTGTAATATGGAAAACGAAGAATCAGTGATGCATCGGAACACAATTTAATAACGTATTAAAATTGTTTCTCCGGCGAACAGCTCGAGGTGCGATCTATTTGTGGCCCTGGATTCACAAGTTCCTCAGATACGTCTAGTGACTTCGAAGCAAATCCTCTGTCTGTTCAGAGTCAGGTTCGATCCACAAATAGTTCGCACCTCGAGCTGTTCTCCGGAGAAACAATGATGCATCACGGATTCTTCGTTTTCTATATTATTATACTCTGCTCCGAAGGAGCATAGAGTGCTCAACCGGCATACCGCCTATGGACGCATCCAAGCAACCTTACTACAAATATATATATATATATATATACTAGCAGCAGTACCCAGCGTTCCTGGGTAGGTAAAATAATATCTGCTTTGATGAAAAGGTGTTGATCTTAGCGACTGCTTCTCGATGACTCATCTATGGCCACACACTTACCATGCGGGGGAGGGTGGTGATGACCTCTAACACTGAGTAACGCGAGTGACTGACGAAGGGGCATGCTGGGGGAGGGAGGTAATGACCTCTAACACTAAGCCAAATTTCCTCACGCTACATGATTGGAAACCGATGAATTCTCAAATACACAACTAAAAGCTCAGACGACGTCAGTGGCCATCGTTTTGCCTTTGACCATCTATAAGATGTGCAATGATAGGTTCTATCGTAGTATAAAAGTTGAACCAAATAAATTGATTTATGTGTGGGGTGGAGCTGAAGTTTCGAATTTGAACGAAATTGGTTGAAAAAATGTGGGAGCTAGAGCCGAAAAGACGGAAATTTGAGCGAAAAGGTGGTATTTTCGAATATTTAAGCGGCTGCTACGCCGTTCCTGAACAACAAATGTAAAATATAAAGCCATTACAGGATGTGCAATGATAAATTCTATTTTGCTTTAAAATTTGAACGAAATCGGTGGCAAAATGTGGGAGCTAGAGCCAAAAATCTTATTTTTCGATACCCCAAAAAAAGGTGACCCCCCCCCCCCTGTCGATTTTCATCTGCAGAATGACCCCGGAATAAAAAAAAAAACGATACGCTGATATATAGAAAACACTCCCTGATGACTAATATATGAGCCTGTAAAGTTTCATGAAAATCGGTCGTAAGATGTAGGCCCCTATAGATAACACACACACACACACACA
>OZ024742.1:31467385-31469885 GCA_964016885.1 Eledone cirrhosa | reverse complement strand
TGTGTGTACATGTGTGTATGTGCGTGTGTGTGTGCGTGTGTCTCTGTGTATGTGTGTTTATGTGTATATGTGCATGTGGCTCTCTGTGTGTATGTGTGTATGTATGTGTATGTATGTGTATGTATGTGTATGTATGTGTATGGGTGCTTGTGTGTGTGGGCCTCTCTGTGTATGAGCGCATGTGTGTGTGTCTGTGTCTGTGTCTGTCTGTATGTGTGTATGTGTGTCTGTCTGTCTGTGTGTGTGTATGTGTATGTCTGTGTATGTGTGTGTTTCATTGCCTTTTCCTGGCCTCTGCAACCGGTGTAAAGAATGGAGGCAGGCAGACAGAGGGGAACTCTTAAACATGAAACCTGATTCGAAATCTTGCATTAGAGTGGAGCCCGCTAAAGACTACAGACAGCCACTGCCCAGGTGATGGGGTTAAACCAGACGAGGGACTAGGTTGAGTACGAACTCAGAAATCAAAGAACCTCAACAAATATCACAAGGCATCCCATCTGCCGCTCTAACGAGTCCGCCTCTCCACCGCCCTAAACAGTTAGTTTCGGTGAGAATTGAACTCAGATCATGAGAAACCAGAATAAAATGGTAAGGAATTCGCAATGGTACTTAGCTATTCCATCGTCTTAGCCACGTTATCACCTGACTTTACTGAAGTATCTTGTGATACTCGTGAGGAAACTTTGTTATTCCAGCGTCTTAGCCTCGCTATCGCCTGTGACAATGCCGCAAGTGTCTTTGCAAGACTAAAACAGAGGGAAACTCGAGCGCCTCCTGGTGTGGCGTGCAATTCAGTACATGTCTCCTCCATTTTGTGGGGGGAGGGGTACAGCTTGATTTTTTCCTTCTTCTTTTCTCTGATTACTTTCTTACTGCAAATTGTTAATAAGTGGTCTAACATTAAAAGTGAAAATAAAAACCGTACGCGACAACCCTGCGAGGAAATCTTTGATTTTGGCTTAGTTTGTGATTACTTATTCAAATTAGTTTACCCCTTAGTTTTCTCTTTATGTCATAGAGAGAATGTGTTCCATAAATGTCTACATACAATTGTCTTCTTCTTGTCATAAGCAACTATCTGCAACTGATCTGGTTGGATCCCCCCAAGCGAGACCAACCAAGCTCATGGATGTTATCCAACCATCTTGCTCGAGGTCTATTCCTGAGTCTCCTACTGGTTGGCTTTGCTAGTAAAATCTTTCCATATCATACAATTGTCCTTCAAAAATACTGGTTCACTTCTCTTCGCTTTTCTATTGTGATAATGTTATTAAAATTATCGATAATAATGATTTCTAGTATAGGCACAAGGCCAGTAATTTGGGGGACGGGGTCGATTAAATCGACCCCAGTACGTTACTGGTGCTTTATTTTATCGACCCCCTAAGGATGAAAGGGAAAGTTAACCTCGGCGGGATTTAAGCTCAGATCGTAAAGGACCGTAACTATGCTGCAAAACATGGCGTCCGACCCTCTTCCGATACTGCCAATCCACCGCCCTAAAATTATCGATAATAATGTGTTAGGAAAATACTGTAAGTAATCGGTGTATACAATCTAAAGTTACATCGAGGCAAGCGTAACTGCGAGTATAAAAATGTCCATACTAGACAATATAAAGATTTTTTAACTCAGTTACGTTCCCTAGAGGTATTTTTTACCTTAAAAAGTTTATCAAATCCAAAATGGTTTTTCGTTCATTTCATCCGATTCATATCTAGATTCGTCCGAGACGCTGGTCAAACAAAACCTCGTCTTACTTACGAGACAGTCACGTGCAGAGTTTTTGTTTGTTTGTTTTTAGTGTCAGAAAAGTTAGTAACAGTTTATTTATTATATTTGGTTTAGTTTATATATTTACATAAATTATCAAAAGATTAACAATTTATTACATAGACTTATATCACAACATATATATCTCAGACATATATCACAACATATATATCACATAGACTTATATCACAACATATATATCTCATAGACTTATATCACAACATATATATCATATAGACTTATATCACAACATATATATCTCATAGACTTATATCACAACATATATATCACATAGACTTATATCACAACATATATATCACATAGACTTATATCACAACATATATATCACATAGACTTATATCACAACATATATATCTCATAGACTTATATCACAATATATATATCACATAGACTTATATCACAATATATATATCACATAGACTTATATCACAACATATATATCACATAGACTTATATCACAACATATATATCACATAGACTTATATCACAACATATATATCACATAGACTTATATCACAACATATATATCTCATAGACTTATATCACAACATATATATCATATAGACTTATATCACAACATATATATCACATAGACTTATATCACAACATATATATCTCATAGACTTATATCACAACATATATATCACATAGACTTATATCACAACATATATATCTCATAGACTTATATCACAACATATATATC
>OZ024742.1:31429885-31457385 GCA_964016885.1 Eledone cirrhosa | reverse complement strand
AGAGTGGGGAAACCACCATGAATTGTAATAACTAAAGATTTGTCTTAGAGCTTCCAGGTTTTACATAAACTATGGCCATTTTCCCCTCGAAACAGAACCTCAGGGAGAGAGAGAGAAGGTCAAAAGTAAACAGGTTAATAACAAGTAGGTACAACTGTTACAAGGAATTACACAAACAGATGAAAAATATTCGAAAGTAAACCTCTTACATGATCTAATATTGTACTGCTACCTAGATACATTAGTGTGTATCTATTATTGAGTTCAAATCCCGCCGAGGTTAACTTTGCCTTTCATCCTTACGGGGACGATAAAATAAAGTACCAGTAATACACTGGAATAATTGCTGGCCTTGTGCCAAAAGTAGAAACAATTATCATTTATATATATATATATATATATATATATATATATATATATATATATATAGAGAGAGAGAGAGAGAGAGAGAGAGAGAGAGAGAGAGAGAGAGAGAGAGAGAGACTGAGAAAGAAAGAAAGACGGAAGCAGCAGTACAGCCATTTCGACATTACCAGTGCAATACAATTACAAAAGAATAATGCATTATATATTCGGGAAATGTGTGATGCTGGGAACATATCCGGACAAAAGTGATAAAACGACGTAGAAAGACAACAACAAGAGCAGCAGCAGCAGCAGCAGCAGCAGCAGCAACAGCAACAACAACAACAACAACGACGACGACGACGACGACGACGACGACAATAATATATGTGTTAAAGCGAAACAAAAGACAAATATTTGATGTGATTAACAGGACCAATATGGAGGAAAGAAGCAGAAATAGAGATTTTATAAATTATAATAGATACGGACATTATATATATATATATATATATATATATATATATACAATAATGTCTATATACATACGGACGTTATATATATACATAATTGTTTCTACTTTTGGCACAAGGCCAGCAATTAGCCAGTGTATTACTGGTACTTTATTTTATCGACCCTGTAAAGATGAAAGGCAAAATAATAATGTCTATATACATGCGGACATTATTGTGTGTATATATATATATATATATATATATATATATATATATATATATATAAAAGAATAGAGGTGTAACACACGAGTTGTGATATATTAGTAAAAGGAAAAGAAAATGCTGACAAATTGTTCCCAGTGAAAAATAGTTTAATTAGGAATAAGTAGAAATTAGTAATAAGTATTGGTTAGTATTCAGTTTTAGTTTTAAGTTTTTACCGGTTGCGCATTTCTAATGCTTTTCAAAAATAATTTTGAGATGCACACATATAAATATGCACACATATAAATATGTACGTATGGATTCACCGAACATTTATTATAATGCTCGGTGTGTTTGTAAACAAACATCCCGTATTAAGCCGTAGTGTCTAGCAACCATCGTTGCTCGTTTGTTCAACACTGACAAAGGAACGCTGTGCTAGTTTCAAGCTTATTAACTATCGTCAGCAACGTATACCTTCCTGCCAAATTGTTGAACGTCTGAAAGTATATACTTTCCTTATGCATATTAACGGCTGAGTAGCCCAATTTGCATATCGAGTGGGTTAATCGGCCGGGTGCACCGAAAACGATAAACGGAAAAAAATGAAACGAAATTTCATTTCCCACTTTTAGTACGGCTGTTACTTAAATATAAGTATGTACACGTACATACACATATGTATACAGACGTACAGTAGTATGTATATATATATACATACATGCACACATATATATATATGTACGTATGGATTCACCGAACATTTATTATAATGCTCGGTGTGTTTGTAAACAAACATCCCGTATCAAGTGTGGGAAATGAAATATATACATACTACTGTACGTCTGTATACATATATGTATGTACGTATACATACTTATATTTAAGTAACAGCTGTACTAAGGGTGAGAAATGAAATTTCGTTTCATTTTTTCCGTTTATCGTTTTCGGTACCCCGGCCGATTAACTCACTCGATATGCAAATTAGGCTGCTCAGCCGTTAATATGCATAAGGAAAGTATATACTTTCAGACGTTCAATCATCTGGCAGGAAGGTATACGTTGCTGAAGATAGCTAATAAGCTTGAAACTAGTACAGCGTTCCTTTGTCAGGGTTGAACAAATGAGCAACGATGGTTGCTAGACACTGTACGGCTTAATTCGGGATGTTTGTTTACAAACACACCGAGCATTATAATAAATGTTCGGTGAATCCATACGTACATATATATATGTGTGCATGTATGTATATATATATATACATACTACTGTACGTCTGTATACATATATGTATGTACGTATACATACTTATATATATATATATATATGTGTGTGTGTGTGAAGGCGTGTGGCTGAGTGGTTAGAGAATTGGATTCGCAATCGTAAGATTGTGAGTTCGATTCCTGGACAGGGCGATGCGTTATGTCCTTGAGCAAGACACTTTATTTCACGTTGCTCCTTCTACCTGGAGTTGCGACCGATAGATATTATTAGCAATTGGAAAGACCAAAGGAAACATTGTTTCCTCGGTCCGATTTGACGAAAGTCGATCGTTCCTTTATATATGTATATACATATATACACAATAATGTCTATACACATACGGACATTATTGTATATATATATATATATATATATGAATAAAATTAGTCCTTCATCAGTGATCTTCCAGCCTTCATTGGTATTTCATCGCTTTAAAGACCATATAGCTCTGGTTGGTGCGAGCGATGAAATATCAATGAAGGCTTGAAGATCACTGATGAAGGACTCATTTTATTCATATGTAACCCATTTGCAACCACCCAGCACGTCATTTTTTCATATATTTATATATATTCCTCCGCTGTGGCCCGTCTCTTTCTTTCTTACTGCTTCCCCTTTCTCTGTATCTCTCACTTTCTTTTTACCCCCTCTGCCAGTCACTCTCTCTGTTAGCCTCTTCCTCACACTTTCACTCACTCACTCTCTGCTACTCCCTCTCCATCACTTCCTCCCGTTTGACCTGTGCGAAATTCTTTCCTCACTCACATTTCGACCAGGTTTGATGGTCTTTATTCTCTAGTCTACGATTTCACAGAACTTACGTTCATCGATTTCAGGGACTTGACTCCTTCTTCCTCACTTTTCGTTGCATTACCATCTTTGTTTGTTTACTGTCTCGCTCGTTCCCCCTATTTACGTGTCCCAACGACTTTCTTTAGCCGTTGCTCACACCAACCAGAGGTATATGGTCTTTAAAGCGATGAAATACCAATGAAGGCTGGAAGATCACTGATGAAGGACTAATTTTATTCATATGTAACCCATTTGCAACCACCCAGCACGCCATTTTTTCATATATATGTATATGTGTGTGTCTGTCTGTGTGTGTGTCCGTATATATATATATATGTATATATATATATATATATATATATATATATATATATATATATATATATATATATATATATATATATACGTCTGTGTGGAGGAGGTGTGAATGTGTGTGTCGGTGTGTATGTGTATGTTTGTTCGTGTTACTATGTATGTATGTGTGTGTGTGTGTTGCTGTATTTTGCTGGTATGTGTGTATATGTTGGTGAGTTGTGTGCGCGTGTTGGTGTGTATGTCTGTTCATATGTGTGCTGGTGTGTGTATGGACCTGTTGACGTGTGTACATTGGTGTGTTTATCTGTATGTTTGTTACTGTTGGTATGTATGTATATGTATGTATGTATGTATATGTATGTATCTATCTATCTATCTATCTGTCTATCTATTTATCTATCTATTAATGTATTAATGTTTAGGTATGTACCTAAGTAGACCCTGTACACACTCTGAGGCAAACTGACAGAGTGCCACCATCTACTCCGCCGAGTGCAGCTGAAATGTGCCGCCAACAGCGTTGAGGGTGACCTACTCTCCATATCCCTCCTCCTACTCCTCTCCCATACCTCCGCTCCCACACCCCCATTACTCTCTCCTCATACTCCCTATCTCTCCCCTTCTACTCCCGATTCCTCCTCCTACTTCCTATCTCTCCCCCACTCTTCATGTTCTCCTCCTACTCCCGATTCCTCCTGCCACTCCCCACTCTCTCCCCCCATCACTCTATAATACTCTACATCAATAAAATACGTTTTGTTTCCTGTTTTCCAATAAAATCCTGAAAAAGTAAAAATACTGAAAACAAGATAAAAACAAAATAAAATTCGATTTAAATCGAACGTCGTTTAATGGCGGTTTTCTAAAGTGATCAATGGAAGAGAGAAACTTGGTATGGCTTCTCTATCTTTCGCACACACACACACACACACACACACACACACACACACACACACACACACACACACACACACACACACACACACACACACACACACATACATACACACACACACACATACATACACACACTCTCACGCGCACACACTCTCTATCCCCACCCCCACCCCTCCCACACACACACGCATATACGCTCTCTCACACACACACTCTCTCTCTCTCTCTCTCTCACATACACAGTCTCTCTCTTTCTCCCTCACTCTCACACACTCTCTGTCTGTCTCTCTCTCTCTCTCTCTCTCTCTCTCTCTCACAGTCTCACACACTCTCTCTGTCTCTCTCTCTCTCTCTCTCTCTCACAGTCTCACACACACTCTCTCTCTCTCTCTCTCTCTGTCTCTCTCTGTCTTTCTCTCTCTCTCTCTCTCTCACAGTCACACACTCTCTCTGTCTTTCTCTCTCTCTCACAGTCTCACACACTCTCTCTGTCTTTCTCTCTCTCTCACAGTCTCATACACTCTCTCTGTCTCTCTCTCTCTCTCTGTCACAGTCTCACACACTCTCTCTCTCTCTCTCACACAGTCTCACACACACTCTCTCTCTCACTGTCTCTCTCTCTCTCTCTCTCTCAATCTCACACACACTCTCTCTCTCTCTGTCTCTCTCTCTCACAGTCTTCCACACTCTCTCTCTCTCTCTCTCTCTCAGTCTCACACACACACTCTCTCTCTCTCTCTCTCTCTCTCTCTCTCTCTCTCTCTCTCTCTCTCACCCTCACAGTCTCTCTCTCAGTCTTTCGTAATTTCCTTCCTTCCGTTTTTCTTTCATCTTTATTTTTCTCCATTTCTCTAACTTTCATTCCGCCCTCCCCCTCACATATCTACCTCCCCTCCCCTCACATATGTACTTCCTCCTCCCACACATATCAATTACCTCCCTTTACGTATCAATTATCTCCCCTTATATATCTATCTTCAAAGGCTAAACCGTAAGTGAATGTAAAAATGGAAGTCAGGTGATAAGAGTAGTCCTTGATGATGACAAAGGATTATAACCAGGGACAATTCAATGTTTTCCTGTCATTTATGAAGATCTATTTAGTAGAGTGTGGGGATGGGGAACTATATTTTGTTTGTAATTAGTATTGTATCGATAATTTAATATCTCTCCCTCTCTCTCTCTCCCTCTTTCTTTCTCTCTTTTTCTCTTTCTGACCCCGACGGCTGAGCTCCGGCCGTTTCAAGTATTGAGCACTCTGTTGAGTAATGGCCTAACTGGTTTTTACCGCCTCCATTCTGATATATATATATATATATATATATATATATAAATGAAAGTATAGAAATTATTGTGAGCGTGAAGCAAACAGTATTTCATAATATATAAGTGACTATAACGTCAAAATGGAAAATAATTAACGTAAGATGTGGGAAAATAATTCAAACTCAATTAAAAAAAAATCAAGACAGAATTTTGTGAAATCCAGGGAAAAATCAATAGAGCCTTAACTCTGAATAAAATAAAGCTTAAATACTCATCCTTCAATTTGGAAAAACTACAAATGCTCTATATAGTCTTAAAAAGACTGTTTCACGAAACTTTCAGTGGGGATGGTCACGGTTGGAATCGTTAATCAGAAGAGCTCAACACGATAACCCAAATCCCACTGCCACAATATGTCAAAAAGGGAAAAAGGGAATTTAAAATCAGGCTAGTTCAACTCATGCGTAAATATGAAAATAAACGCACATGGAGAGACACGGCTGGTGACGTCAGAATGAGACGAATATATATATATATATATATATATATATATATATATATATATATAAGAGACGTAAAATAAGAAAATTATAAAATTAACTTACTTACTAAAATATCACTTCCAACTAATTAGTTTCTGGAATGGAGTAAATATATTTTCCGAAGAATAATATTGAGAAGCATTCCGTCGTCAGGAAAGTCTATTCTCATGTAAGTTTCCAGGCAAAGCGAGGACACTGGAAACTAAAAAATAATTCAGTGGATAGGAAATAGCGAAGCGTGGACTGAATTCCAAGCCATTGAGAAAATCACTGCCTCTACGTCTGTGGCAAATTCAAAAAGAATCGAACACGTGACATCGAGGTCAATCAGTGGAAAGTGGTTTGCTAATAAGACAGCGGCCTGCCTACAACCGTAGCAGCAGTCATGGCCAATATATATATATATATATATATATAAAATTGTTAAACAATATTCAATGATTATGTTAAAGAATGAGTTTTACAGTAGATTGGAAGCACTCAACGTGAAAATAATTTTCTGGAGTTATTAATATTAAAATATAACTATTAATAAAATAGATGTTCTTTTGATCAATTACATTTCATTATACATATTTCGGATGTACAACAGTACGTCCTCATCAGACAAAATATAATGATACATGACATACCCTGAGATGTTAAATGGTTAAGATTTAATCAAGGTAGTGATTACTACCTTGATTAAATCTTAACCATATATATTGATAGTTAGATAGATATGTTTCTTTATTAGCCACAGGGGCACAAAAGAAGGGGACAAATATTGATAGTTAGATAGATAGATAGATAGATAGATAGATAGATAGATAGATAATTTTCTTTTTATTTGCCACCAGGGCATCAAAAAGTGGGACAAGTACAATGGGGAGAGTTTACAAAACAAGGCGTCCTCAATAAGGAGGAGGCAATAACAATATATAAAAATAAAATAAAATAAAATATAACAAAAAATAAAATTTATAACAAAGTCCTCAATAGAGAGGAGGCGCCTTGGGGGTCGCACACACCCGCGAAAAAAGTGTGCAACCCTTCTCCTCAGGAGCACAGAGAAGGGGTGCTCCCTTGGTCTTTCATCTTCCTCACCTATAGTCTGATGTAGAGTGAAGGCCCATTCACACGGGCCATTCTCGCCACTTTCACCCATCTTTCATAGAAACGGCTGGGGTGCAGCACCTCTCTCTCCATCCTGATCCTTCTTCCGAAATGATATCGGAAGAAACGGACCAGTTGTTGGCCAGAGAGAAAAGTGTCTGAGCTCAGTCCTTTCAGACGCGTCCACCATACAACCTCTTTCGCCATGGCTATTACGCACAGAAACACCGCCTCTCCTTCGTTTTTGAAGAGGGGAGGCGGCTTGATCGTTACAATAGATTCGGTGGTCAACCGGATCGGTTCCACCCTTGACAGCAGTTGTTCGACATAGCCCCACAGATCGGCAATGCCCGAGCAGTGTACCAATGCGTGTGCAACGGTTTCCTCGTCGCACACGCATCTGGGACAGATCTTTTTCGATGGGTCCCTACCCGGGCGCCCGTGTCTGTAGAGCCTTTCTCGAACGGGCAGAGCCCTACTGTAGCATTGCCAGGCCAGGGACCTCTGGAAGTTATCCATGGGTCCCGGGCTGAATGTCCTACCGAACAGGTTGGCCAGTTCGTCTTCCTCCATGCCTAGGGCTTCTCCGAGGGCGTCGTCGCACCTGCTAACCACCAGCCCTCTATAGAATGACGAGGTGGATTCTCCACTGACAGCCGGGTCCGCCTGCCAGAGAGCCGTGAGCGCCTGGGCACACGCGGTGTGCCAGGCGCCCAGTTTTCTCGGTCTTTGCTTGACCCAGGATTGCAGCTCGGTGAGTGAGACGAGTCTGGGAAAGGCTCGCCTCACAAACGGGGCCCACACCGGTTGACCGGAGAGGAATACCTGAAGGTGCCGTAGCCTTAATGCGTGTTTACGTATCATTAGCCACGGCATCCCCAGCCCTCCTTTCGAAGGGTGTTGACAGCAGATGGATCTCCTCACCATAGGAGCCCGCTTCTTTCAAAGGAATTGGAAGAGTGCGCGCTCCATTTTGGCGAGCGTTTCCCTTGGGCAAGGCACAACGGTCAGGCGGTAGTAGATGACGGACGCTATATAAGTGTTCACCACCTCCGCCCGACCTTTCAGGGACAGTTTGCACTCGGCCCACTTCTGGGTCAGTGCAAACACCCTGTTCGTCACCTCACCCCAGTTCTTCTCCACCTGGAGGTCTGGTCCGAACCAGACCCCGAGTAACTTCACCGGGCCCTCCGTCCAGCGCCCGACGACGCCATCGGAGGGCATCGATCTGCCCCTCCACGTGCCGAGTTGCAGACCGATCGACTTGTCCCGGTTCAGCTTAGCCCCTGTAAACCTTTCGTACTCCTCCAGTAAGGTGCCGATCGCCCCGATTTCCGAGGCCGTCGACACCATTACTGTTACGTCATCGGCGTAGGCTGACACCGCTTTCCGCAATCCCGGTTCCAACGGGATGCCCTGCAACAACTCCAACTTCCGCAGCAGTGGCTCTAGAGTCATTACATACAGAAGGGAGGAGAGAGGGCACCCCTGTCGGATCGACCGCGCGATTTCGAACGGCTCCGAGAGGTAGCCGTTCACCTTGACCCTAGAGCAGATGTGGCTGCTGTGCATGGCATTGATCCAGCCCCTGAAAACGGGTCCGAAGCCTGCCGCCGCTAGCACCGCATCCAGGTAGCCATGGTCGACCCTATCGAATGCCTTAGATTGATCCAAGTTGATCAGGGCCCCACCAAAGCCGGGTTCGTTCCCAACCCTCTCTATGATGTATCGCATGAGGTGGAGGTTATCGTGGATGGACCTGGACGGGATAGCACATGTCTGCGCATCTCCCACCAGGTTGCCCACGACAAGCGCCAACCTCTTTGCTAGCACCTTGGCCAAAATCTGTAACTCTGTATTTAGCAGAGTTATGGGCCTGAAATTATTTATATCGTCCCCCTTGTTCTCGTCCTTCCTCACTAGCGTGACTACGCCCTTGGTCACAGCACAGGGAATTCTCCCGTTCTGTTGCCAGTTGCAGTAGACCGCCTCGAGGAGTTCGGGGAACAAGTCCGGCATAGCTAGATATAGTTCGTATGGAAGACCATCGAGACCCGGGGATTTGCGTTTGCCGCATTGGCTCAGCACGTCCTCTATCTCAGCGGCTGAAATCGGCTCCTCGCAGGACTTCGCCTCCCTGTCCGAGAGACGCGGCAGGCCGTCGAGGTATGGACCGAAGTCCACGTCCCCAACCGGCCCCCCGCCCCTTCCGAACAATCCGGCAAAGTGCTTTTGAAAAGCCTCGCACATCTGCTTAGGTTCAAGGATCACCCGTCCATCCTGGTCTCGCAAAGACCGGATAGTGGATCTGCTCCCTCTTTTGGCTTCTGTCACGCGGGCCCAGCTAACAGCTTTGGTCCCCTCGTTTCCCAGAGCACGTATTTTGCTTCGGACGATGCAGCCTTCGTGTTTCGCGTCGAAGAACTGGCCCAGGGCCGTTCTCGACGCTAGCACTCTGGCCACGTCGCCGCTTCTAATTGCCTCTTCTACACTATCTACCAACTCCCTTTCCTTCCTATTTCTATTGGAGGCTAAGATAGATAGATAGATAGATAGATAGATAGATCAGGATTTTACCAGTTTTAAACTAGTAAAATTTGGAATAGTAGTGTAACTATTTACAGATAGTTTGTCCCCGACTCTCTCTAATATTCTATATATACACAGGGTGTCCAAAAAATGTATACACATATTTATTAGAATGTTGTTGAAATGTGTATACATTTTTTAGGACACCCTGCATATATATATATATATATATATATATATATATATATATATATATATATGTGTGTGTGTGTGTGTGCGTTTTATTTTTCATAATCACGCATGATGGTGAACTACCCTGTTTTAAAATCCCTTTTTGGCATATTAATCTGTGAGAATATTGGTTATCGAGTTGAGCTCTGCTGAGGAATGAATTCCAACCGTGACTATCTCCACTGAAAGTTTTCGTGAAATAGTCTTTAAGACTATACAGAGCATTTGAAGTTTTTCCAAATTGAAGGATGAGTATTTTAAACTTTATTTTATCATGAGTTAAGGCTCTATTGATTTTCCCTGGATTTCACTAAATTCTGTGGACGAATCTATATCCTGATTCTCTTTGAGATGAGTTTGAATTATTTTTCCTACATCTTACGTTAACTATTTTTCCCATTTTGACGATATAGTCACTTATATATTATGGAATACTGTTGGCTTTTCGCTACAATGTTTTCTATACCTTTCATTTTTATATATATATATATATATATATATATATATATATATATATATATATATATGAAAGACGTAAATAAGAAAATTATGAAAATCGACTTACTTACTAAAATTTCACTCCTGGAGTGAAATTTTAGTAAGTAAGTCGATTTTCATAATTTTCTTGTTTACGTCTTTCATATAATTGTTGTGCATCCCCTTGCATAGAATCACAAAGTTACTAAGACATAACATATATATTTGCTAGCTTAGGTATGCATCTGTATACATATGTTGGTAGATATACTAATTCTTTATATATATATATATATATATATATATATATATATATATATATATATATATATATATACATACTTACATATATACATATTCATATTTATATACACACATTATATTTGACTGTAATCTGCATGTGTGTATATGTATGCATGCCTCTCTCTCTCTCTCTTTCTCTCTCTCTCTCTCTGTACATCCTAATGATTTACAAAGACAAATCTCCAGCTGGATATTCAGTCAACAAGCAGCAACAGCAAAATCTTCTATGATATATTTGTCATCATTATTTCACATCCCGCCGAGGTTAACTTTGCCTTTCATCCTTACGGGGTCGATAAAATAAAGTACCAGTAATACACTGGGTAATTGCTGGCCTTGTGCCAAAAGTAGAAACAATGATTTCACAGTTTATTTCATGGTCCTTGCCATTCTGAGTTCAAATCCCGCCGAGGTTAACTTTGCCTTTCATCCTTACGGGGTCGATAAAATAAAGTACCAGTAATGCACTGGGTAATTGCTGGCCTTGTGCCAAAAGTAGAAACAATTATTTCACAGTTTGTCGGCGTTTGGTTGTATTTTATAACATTACCACACCATATACTTTCTAAGTCTTTTACAAGCCGGTTTCCCTTAACACACTGTTTTTCTAATTAAATTCTTAATACTCTTTCTACACATCGAACGAGCCAGTGAAGACTATGTTTCGCCGATAAGGCTTAATAAGAGGAAAACATCTCTTCAGTTTTCACATTTACTTCTAACATAGATGAATTTTCCCACCAATTTCCCACTATTATATATTTGGTGGATTGGCAGTATCGGTAGAGGGTCGGACGCCATGCTTTGCAGCACAGTTATCCCTTTACGGATTGAGTTCAAATCCGGCCGAGGTTAACTTTGCCTTTCATCCTTACGGGGTCGATAAAATAAAGTACCAGTAATACACTGGGATAATTGCTTTTGTGCCAAAAGTAGAAACAATTATATATTTAAAAAAGAATGGACATCCAATAGTGTGTGTATATTATGTTCATAACAAAATACTTGAAATCGCAAATTATGGCGATTCAAAAAACGCCAAAGTCAATAGAAATTTGGAAAACTGTGAGGACCTTCTGTCCAAACTAACAGAATTTGGAGAGTTTTAGTAATAAACCTGACAATTTCATTTTAAGCTGGTGTTTGGAACATTTTTTTACATAAAATTATGATGGTGGGTTTCTCCTTGTCCTCATCCTCTCTCAATCTTTTCTATATTTCATCTACCTGTCACCCACCTTGTGGATTGTCTCTCTGTTGACCACTGGCCGCTGGTCTCTGTCCTCTGGGGCATTTTTTCCCATCGCTGTCTTTTGACGGCATTTGGCTGCTTTAACGTAATGTATTCAATAAACATTTTGAAATAAATAGCTTAGAACCAGGAAGGTTTTACATGGGTTGGTATCCAAATTGTTGAGATTGATTGTGATTTCGTTAGTATTTCTAGCAAATAGAGCGACCAGGTAGAGGCTCCATTCACGTTGACCCTGACATACGTTGGTATGTTTGGAAGCAGTATAAGGAATCTGTTAAGCACACGGGCAAAACTACAGAATGAGAAGGTAAGGCTTAAATCCCGAGAGTAAAACAAAAATCCCCCAAGACTTCATTTTGGTATTTTAATTCTTTTCTACCAGATGGTTTGACTTGTTGCTCAACAGATGCCAACACAACTCTCGTTCATAGTATCTCTTTTTCTTCATATCTATCTATCTATCTATCTATCTATCTATCTATCTATCTATCTATCTATCTATCTATCTATCTATCTATCTATCTATTGTACACTGCCCGGGCGTAAGCGACCTGTGGAACTATGCAGAACAACTGCTGTCGCGTATGGGACAAATACAGTTGTCTGCCGAGTCCATAGTAAGGATCAAACCGCCAGACTCTTTCAAAAACGAAAGAGAGGCGGTTTTCCTCTGTACGGTGGCTATGGTGAAAGAAGTTATATGGTGGACGAGGTTGAGAGGACTGAGGACAGATGCCTTTCTCTCCGGACAACAATTGATTCCATTCTTTAAGTATCACTTTAGAAGGAGAATCAGGGTGGAGAGAGAGGCACTGCACCCCAGTAAATTTACTGAAAGGTGGGTGAATGAAGCGAAAATGGCCCGAGTGATTGGGCCTTCTCTGTTTATAAGCCTGTAGGTTGAGGAAGAGAGCAAAAGGAAGAAAGGAGCACTTGCACAACACGCTCCTTGAGTTGAGGGTTGTTCTATCGACGGGGTATTAAACAACCCATTTGTGGCGCCTCCCCCCTATTGGGGATTTCGATTGTTGAAATTGTTTGTTTTTATATTTTTTACACGACTGTATGTAAAATCCCCGGCATGTCTTTGTATTGTCCCCTTTCTTGTTGCGCCCTTGTGGCTAATAAAGAAATCTATCTATCTATCTATCTATCTATCTATGCATTTGTGATAACATTTTACACGTTTTTATTGTATGTAAACTTCCCCCTTTGTATTTGTCCCCTTCTTTTGTGCCCCTGTGGCTAATAAAGAAACATATCTATCTATCTATCTAGCTAGATAACTAGCTAACTAGCTAACTAGATATATATCTATCTACCTATTTGTTTGTTTGTCTATCTATCTGTCTACTTGTCTGTCTATCCATTTGCCTATCTATTTATCTACCTATCTGCTTATCTATTTATCTACCTATCTGCTCATCTCTCTCTCTCTCTCTCTCTCTCTCTTTATATATATATATATATATATACACCTATATGCCTATATGTTCATCTACCTAGCTGTGCACATACCTACATACATACATACTTATATGTATACATACATATACATACACACAGACACATATCAGTCTACCAAATAGTTTAGCCGTCTTACAGCCGTAAATCACCACATTCTCTCTCTCTCTCTCTCTCTCTCTCTCTCTCTCTCTCTCTATATATATATATATATATATATATATATATATATATATATATATATATATATATATATAAACATATATTATATGAGGAGTTGCAGAAAAGTCCCTGGCTTCACAGGTACAGAGAGGCCTGGCTGGATGCCCAACCTTCCGAGTTCCTTTAACAGGGCTTAGAAAACCTGAAGGACCACTGCAATAAGTGTGAATCTGAGAGAGGAATATGTTGAATATATATATATATATATATATACATAGGAAAAAGTATGACTCCGACGGCAGAGCTCAAGCCGTTTCGACGGCTATTTCTGGACTAACTATTGAGTACTCTGGTGCGTTATGGTCCATCTGGTTCCTTACCACAATTCCTTTGTTATATATATATATATATACACACACACACACACACACACACACACACACACACACACACACATATATATATATATATAAGAACAAAAGATGATTAAAGGAGTTCCATGTATTTTATTATGCGCATTTCAAAAACAAACATCATCGTGCAATAATATTTGTGTTTTCATCAGATAAAACATGAAGACATGATATGAAGGCTAAAAAACACTTGTGGATAGTGCAGTTTTAAATCAACATATGATATGTTGATTTAAAACTGCACTATCCACAAGTGTTTTTTAGCCTTCATATCATGTTCTCCTGTTTTATCTGATGAAAACACAAATATTATTGCATGATGATGTTTGTTTTTGAAATGCGCATAATAAAATACATGGAACTCCTTTAACCATCTTTTGATCTTATATTATGTATACTCCAGTCCTACAAACTGTAGAGTGCTTCTTATCCGATATCTGCATTGCTTTATTGTACTACAATAAAACTCACCTCCTACATTATATATATATATATATATAGTTATGTAATAAACAACATAAGATAATTATTTCATTTACCAAAGGTTTCACGAAGAAAGACGAGCCTGACACAGACGTCTGACTTCGGTTTAGTTTATTACATAACTAAAAAGCTCTGTAGCTCACATAGACTACTCTCTTTTCCTTTACCTTTCCCACGGAAACACTTCATATATATATATATATATATATATATATATATATATATATATATAATTGCAAACGAATCAAATATTATTATTAATATTCGAAAAGCTCAGATTACATTTATATATATATATAAATAAAATCAGTCCTTCATCAGTGATTTTCCAACCGTCATTGGTATTTCATCGCTTTAAAAATCATATACCTCTAGTTGGTGCGAGCAATAGCTAAATAAAGCTATTGGGACAAGTAATATAGCGTGAAGCGAGCGATTCATGTAAACAAACAAAGATGGTATTGCAACGGAAAGATAGAAAGAAAGAAACAAGTACATGATATCTATTAAGTTTAAGCTTGGTGAATTCATGGACGTGAGATATACAGATCATCTGACATGGGTGAGATGTGAGCAAGAAAAAGGATTTCACACAGGTCAAACGGGAGGAAGTGAGAGAGGGGGAGAAGCAGAGAGTGAGCGAGTGGAAGTGTGAGGAAGAGTCTAGTCGAGAGAGAGAGTGTGACCGACAGAGGGGGTAAAATAAGATGAAAGATACAGAGAGAGGGGGAAGCAGTAAGAAAGAAACAGACAATCGTAGCTGAGGAAAAAATATAAATCTGGGAAGAATGGAGAGCTGCGTGGTTGCACATGGGTTACATATAAATAAAATTAGTCCTTCATCAGTGATTTTCCAACCGTCATTGGTATTTCATCGCTTTAAAAATCATATACTTCTGGTTGGTGCGAGCAATAGCTAAATAAAGCTATTGGGACAAGTAATATAGCGTGAAGCGAGTGAGACATGTAAACAAACAAAGATGGTATTGCAAATGTATGTATGTATATATAAGAGATGAATATATACTTTATTACCCATGAATTCTTGTTTTACTTTGCGACTTACATTTTCCAGATCTTACATGGATGCCCTGAAGATATTTTAATGCTACCTGTTAACATTTAAATTGAAACGTGTGTAGATGTTAACAAAATGATTTGAAGTATCATCTTTGTTTTCTCACTTGAATTTATATATATATATATACGAGGTGTGTCAGAAAAGTTCCAGGACTGATGTCACAAAAGATTTATTTCAAACCAAAACTTCACACTAAGAGTTTTCTCCTTCAAAGTAATCTCCCTGGGGTATGTAACTGTAATATTAGCTCTCTGCAGCGATCAAACTCTTTTCTTCATAATTTTATATACATGTTCTCTGTTTCAGGTCGTCAAGCAATGAGCACAGAGCAACGAACAAACTTGAAAACTCCGTCTGAAGCACTGGGATTACTGCAACAAGTGTATGAAGATGAGACGATGTCACGCTCACGTGTTTTGACTGGTGCAAGAGGTTTAAAAAAGGGCGCGAGGACGTGGAAGATGACCCCAGGAGAGGAAGGCCCTCAACAACCAGGACTGAGGTCAACGTTCAGCGCGTCCGGCAGATGGTGCATAGCGATCGTCGGCTGACTGTTCGACTGATGGCAAATCAGCTGGGCATGAATCGGCACAGCGTCTGGAAGATTCTCACTGAAGATTTGGACATGCGGAAAGTCTGCGCGAAGATGGTGCCAAAATTACTGAACGATGACCAGAAGGCTCGACGCATGCAAGTGTGCCAGGACATCCTCGAGTGTTTTGAAACCGAACCAGACTTGCTAGGGACAATCATCACCGGTGATGAGTTATGGATCTCTTCCCTTTTATTTATATACATATATATATATATATATATATATATCAGGTTTAAACCAGTGTTAAACTAGTCAGTCCATTATTCAACAGAATACTTGATAATTGGGATAGCTGAGTGTGGCTATATTAGAAAGAGTCGAGGCCCGACAGCTGGGCTCTGGTCATTTCGAAGCTATATTTGTGTGCGTGAGAGAGAGAGAGAGAGGGAGAGAGAGAGAGAGAGAGAGAGAGAGAGAGAGAGAGAGAGAGAGAGAGAGAGAGAGAGAGAGAGAGAGAGAGAGAGAGAGGGTGTAAGAAATAACAGGGGACAAAACTCTTAAATGCAACTACATAGTTACCCCCCTTAAAATATTTTAAATTAATTTTATTTGATAAAAATATTGATCTTTTCACCTCCCCCCTGCCAAAAACTTGGCGAGATGGAAATGGGGGTGAAGAGAGAAGTAAAAGCTATGATGATATTAGTAGTAATAGTATAATAATAATAACTTAGTATCCTGAATATATCTTAGTATGCCTCTCTCTTGTCTATTTGGATCAACGTCATTGGGTGAAGTGAAATCTATGTTTACATATTTATGGTAATAGCAGCAGCAGTGGAGTAACGTTAGCAGTAGTATTAGTAGTAGTAATTAGAAATTATATGTAGGAAACTGAATACCACAAAGAAATTGAGTCCTGTGATCCATCGACTCTAAAGATTTATGTGTCTATAATATAATAAAATATATTAGTTACTTCAGCCACAGCTGGGCAACTAATCATTTATTCTATTGTGTTTTGAAGAACCCTGGTAACGAGGACGCGGCATGAGGTTACCGACGAAAGAAACGCTGGTAAAGCCAGTGAGATCGGGGACCGGAGACCAAGGCCGCCATACCTGACAGGTAAAGTGGCCTGTTGCCATCCAATGTCGTCAAACTTGACGTTGCATATCTCTTCGGCTGCTGCTCGGATACAAGTATCGAGGTCAGCGAGGAGAGATTTATTATGTTTATCATTGTATTTATTATGTTTATCATTTAAAATCATTCGAAATCGATGAGCCGTCTTCGCTTTCGACGATGAGTGTTCGAGCTGTTCGATCAACGGAACAGCTCCCTCCTTGTGATATTAACGTATAAGTGGCTGATCACATTATAGATACGAGTATACTATGTCTTTAAAATAAAGAAAAGAAAAACAAAAAGAAGACAGGATGGTTACAACAGGAACGTATTTAATCATAGGTCTGCTAGATTAATGATGGCCTTGGGTTAAACAATTACCGGTAATAATGTTCTGTCAGGGGAGATAACTTTTGTTATCAACAATGAACAAATTAAAAATTTGACGAAGGCAACTGTTGTTTACATTTAACATGTCAGCCTCGAAAGACATTGTTATTTAATTAGCAAACCAAGCAACATAATACAAATTAGACTGAAATAATCTACAATATCTCCCAATATAATTTATCGAAGTAAAGAAATCAATAAAACGAAATCACGTTCGTACAAATTCAGAAATCTGGGCGTATTTTGCATTATTCGAGTAAACAAACAATAATTATAGATAGAACTAACGGCGATATCCAATTTTAGTGGACTAAATGCTGCTGATGCTGCTTACGTGCTGTAGTTGCTGCTTACTTCAATGTATTCCAACAAATTTACATTCCCTTTTTTTTAGCCGTTAAAAGAAATATAGATTTATTTATTGGTTTTTTTTTGCGATTTATTTGCCACTGGGCATAGATTTCTTTATTTGCCACGTTAGGCAGCCTTTTGGGGTCACACACACCCCCGTAGAAAGTGTGCGACCTTTCTGCCAGGGAGCACAGAGAGAGAGGGGGGTGCTCCCTTCTTCTCTTACCTGTACAAGCCGATATAGAGAGATGGCCCACTTACACGGGCCATTATTGCTACTTTCACTCCACCTTGATCCTTCTTTCGAAGTGGTATCGGAAGAAGAGGACCATTTGTTGGCCGGCTACATATCCCCACAGTTTCCTCGTTGCAAACGCATCTGGGTCATTTCTTTTCCAAGGGGTTTCTTTTCCCAGTGGCAAATAAATCGCAAAAAAAAACAATAAATAAATCTATATTTCTTTTAACGGCTAAAAAAAAGGGAATGTAAATTTGTTGGAATAGCCTCATACAAGTAAGCAGCAACTACAGCACGTAAGCAGCATTTAGTCCCCTAAAATTGGATATCGCCGAACTAGCCAATCTACACACACACACACATATATATATATATATATATATATATATATATATATATATATATATATCAGAAATGTTTCTTTCTTTGAGCTAATTAATTGTAAAGGACTGTTTGAGTTTATAACTCTAAATATAATATATATATATGTGTGTGTAGCCGTTTCAACAGTTAGATCCGAACCTTTTCATATTGCACACTCTACTACCTCAAGTGTCGAGTACTCTGGTGAGTAATGGTTTAACTCGTTTTTACTGCCTCCATTCTGATATATATATATATATATATATATATATATATATATATATATATATATATATATATATATATATATAAGTATTGAAATTTCCGTTGGAAACAGAAAAGGTCATAGAAGTGAAGAGTGCTCTATGTAAGTAACAGAGCAAAATTTTATGTATAAAATATATATATAATATATATATATATAATGTATAAAATATATATATATATATATATATATATATATATATATATATATAAACAGTTTAACATATGCCAAACTCGTATATCAATGACAAATTGTTTTCTTTTTCTCTGTTGATATATATATATATATATACATACACAAATGAGGTCAGGTTTTCTTACTGGTGGGGTTTGAAAAGGTAAAATTAACGCCTCCACACGACTTCAATGTGTAAAGTCTGCTGCTCCTGTTGCTATTGATCTCATTAAATATATTTTGTTAACCAAACTTTATATTCCATAAAAAAAAAACAAGAAAAAATGTAAAGGAATTTTTTCACTCGGATCTGTTTTTAATCTCGTTATCATTAATAATTCGAATCGTTTGATTGAAGCCTATGACAAAGTTTATTTAATTATTCCCGCACGTTGCTGTTACTTTTGGTTGTCGTTATAGGACATATTTAACGGTAAGTCATGGGGTTGAATTAACTAATTCTAAAAGTAAATTTTATCGTTCTAGATATCTAATGAATGAATAAGTTTCACTAATATTTGCTAGAATATATCTGTGCTGTTGTTATTAACCTTTGTTATGTATTTAATTGTGGTTTGTTGGTGGGTTAGATGGTTATTGTGAGTGTGTGCGTGTGTGAAACATATACATATACACCACGTCTGAACACAAAAGAACAAACTCCCACTGTCGCTGTCTCCGGCTCTCCTCTCCTCACTATTATGAGCAAATGGGGGTCCGCACGCTGGCTGGCCCCGGCGGACAGAATAGAGAAAGTGTTTCCCCGGAGGATGGTGAGGGAGACGCAGATTTTCGGCTCTGTTTTGTCCTTGTACCGGTATCTGTTCATCATGTATTCGTCAGTAAACGAAATAAGGTTGTTTTGTGATATTATTGTTATTGGAAATATGTATTGAAATAAACAAAGTACTGTTTCTTAGTTTGAAATGACAAACATAAGTTTCATGGCTGTCAAAATTAAACACACACACATATATATATATACATATATATATACCATTATATATATACATATATATATATACCATTTATGTTAGGCTATTTACCAATAGGTAGAACCGGTGGTTCAGGTTGGTAAACTATAATGCAACAAATTAATTAAAAGTCATATATATATATATATGAGTGTTTTAATTAATTTGTTGCATTATAGTTTCAATCTATCTATCTATCAATCTATATCTTACGTTAACTACTTTTCCCATCTTGACGTTATAGTCGCATATATGTTATAGAATACTATTAGCTTCTCGCTAAAACAATCTCTATACCTCTCATTTATACTTATACTCGGATTCTTTTCCTAGAGTGCTTAAACTATCTGTGACTAATCCCGGTTTTTTTTATAAAAACTGTGATAATTATTGCTATTTGCTGAACTCCCTTTGTAGAGTTTTTTTCAGAATGTATTTGACTGCTATTTCTTGTAAATAAACATTCACTTTCATCCTGACGTCACTAGCCCTGTTTTTCCTCATGTGCTTTTTCATAATTACACATGATGGCGAACTAGCCAGTTTTAGAATTCCCTTTTTCGGATTATAATACTGTGAGAGCTCTGCTGACGATTGAAATCCAACCGTGACCATCTCCACTGAAAGTTTTCATGAAATAGTCTTTTAAGACTATACAGAGCATTTGATGTTATTCCAAATTGAAGGATAAGTGTTTAAACTTTATTTTATCATGAGTTAAAGGTCTATTGATTTTTCCATGGATTTCACTAAATTCTGTGGATGAATTTATATCCTGATTCTCTTTTGAGATGAGTTTGAATTATTATTCCTAAATCTTACGTTAACTACTTTTCCCATCTTGACGTTATAGTCGCATATATGTTATAGAATACTATTAGCTTATCGCTAAAACAATCTCTATACCTCTCATTTATATCTATCTATCTATCTATTTATCTATCTATCTATCTATCTATTTATCTATCTCTCTTGATAGAGTAAGACACGCTTCACATCGGCTCCGCTATTCCATCGGGATTTACCCTTACTATAGTAAGTACCAGATAAATTTTTCAGTGCAACACATTTGGAACACTAACCCCTGTTATTTAGGGAAACATTTTTGCATTTACCCCCTTTTTAGGGGCTAAAATAAATATCTATTTTTTTGCCGAAAAATTTCTTTCTTGGCAGCATGGCGGAAAAGATGGCAGACATGTCTGCCATTAGCTCTGCCACGCCCCCCAAGTCTGAAGAACAAAAAATAATTACAACAAAATTAGACAACGAAACAAACAAGGAAAAGGAAAAAACAAATGTTAAGGAAAATGAGCAAACGGAAAACAAACAAACAGAAAATAATACAAATAACAACAGGGCAACTTTCGCCCAGAAAACAAAACAGTCCATAACATATACACCAATTGACTTAACTGCCGCCAGAGAAAAACTGGCCGAAGCGAAAAAACAAATAGTCTTGGGGGAGAACGGAATGTTTTCCATTAACTCCCCCCCCCCCCCCAGAATTCAAGAAAGCGAGAACAGAGAGCACAGTTCTCTTCAGAACTATATTGAACCAAACAAGAAAGCCAGCACAGCCCAGCCAAATGGATATAGAGTTGGTCCTAAAAGACTATATGAAGAATATTCTCTTCATACGAAAGGACCGACTCTATGGCAGCATTTCGGTCTTAACAAAAGACAAGGAAACGGCACAGAAGCTTTCCCTAAGCCCACTCTCATTGACAACATACAGCTTCTATCCCTCCTACATGGGTAGAAGAACACAGAGAGTAAAAGTAAAAACAATGCTGCCCACAATGGACTTCTGGTGGTCTATTGCTGGCTTCATAGACATGGGCGAAGACACAATGCTGTCAATGGGGAAGGCAACTGGAGATGCGTTCCTGGGAATGGGCCTCGACATACTAGTCCAAATGAGGCCCGAAAGAATAGCACAAATCCCGGATCACATCTGGCTGGATGACCTCACCCCAATAGATATAATTGTAGAGGGGAGAAGACCAGCATGCTATTTATGCACGGAAAGGGGACACGTTAAGGCTAACTGCCCGAAACGTATCCCCCAAAAAGGACTATTGCCCACACCCACCACAAACAGTACACCAACACCACCCACCTCCAAAAATACACTAATACCACACACAGCAAACAAAATACAGACACCACCAACCACAAACACAACACAAACATCACCACCACCAGCACCAAACACAAGCACGACACAAAAATCACCACCACAACACAAACATCACCACCACCATCACCAACCACAAGCACGACAAACATTACCACCACCACCACCACCACAAAACCCATTCCAAACAAATAATTAAAAAAACAGTAACAAATTTACCCCTCCCGCAAAAAAAAAACAACCACACAACACGTCCCTCCCACCTAGCGCTGAAGAGTTTCCCCCAACTTCTGAAGAAGAAGGAGGCGAAGCCTTCAGACAAGTTAAAAGAAAAAAAAGAAAACACACACCCAGCACACCACAAATAACCCACACACAAACACCAACTCCAATCAAAAACACCTCAGCCTCAACAAACAAAAATAAATCTGCGCCTCCCCTCTCCGAAACATTGACAGCATCACAAAAAAAGACGTTGCAATACACATATATAAATAAAGAAAACAAAAAACTGGTTAAATTAATAAACAATAACCCTATGGTGCAGACCGAAGGGCCAAACTTTATCTCAACAGAGAACTTCACCCATTTAAAAATGATAAAGGTCCCTCTGGACCTTTATCGTTCCTTAAAAGAACAATTTAGACAGGACGTGAGCCCCCCCCCTGTTTAAAACCGTTAAATCGCGTCCTCTTGAAAGATTTCCCCATAACCGCCCCTCTCCCTGACACAACTCCAAATACCCCAACCCCACCACACACGTGTACCCCCACACCACCACAAAACATCCCTCCACCCAACACACCTGATGCCATGGAAATTACACAACCCGGAGAGGTAGGTGCTTTTCTTTCTTCACTTTCAACACCAAAATAGATCAATTGAGAGTTGGCTGTTTGAACGCGCGTGGCCTGGGCTCAGCTTGGAAGCAAGCAAAGCTTCTAAGTGACCTCAGGTCACAAAGTATAGATGTGATGGTTGTTTGCGAGAGTCGGATCAGCAGCGTGAGACAGCTGGCGCCCGCCTTCGATGACTTTGAGATGCACGCATCTCTCTGTCAACCCGGAGGCGGGGGGGGGGGGGGGTTGCCGTACTGCTGGATAAACGTCTGGCTCTCGACGTACAGATTGTTCACTCGGACCCGGGGGGTCGATTACTGGTGCTGGACGTCGGAGGCGGTGAAGGCGGGGCTTTCAGACTGGTCGGTCTTTATGCCCCCTTCGGGGCGGAAAGAGCCGACTTCTTCCAGCGTCTGGAGACTTTTCTAGGAACGTCGCGTTCCCTGCTTTTAGTGGGGGACTGGAATGGAATCCTAGATGCGCGTTGGGACTATGCAGGGGCATGTCCCGATAGAGGGGGGTGTAGCAGCCTCAAGGGGTTACTCGATCGATTCGACCTGGTCGATAGATTTCGACTAGATTGTCCAACTGAGCCAACCTGGACCTGGGCAAACCGCAGTGGACAATCTAGATCGTACCTAGATAGGTTTTTGGTTAGGAGTAAGGATAGGGACGTATTTAGTTGTCCAGAACTGATCATGGTTGGCTATTCAGATCACAAATTAGTGACCTGCGTGGTCAACCTTGATAGAACGCATAGACAGGGTCCCGGTTACTGGAAGATGAACTTGTCCTTGCCGGCAAAGAAAGATTACAGGAACCGGATTAGTAGCTTAGTTAAGATGCGGTTGACGGGAACGATCGTCAACAGCAGGTGGTGGGTATCTCTAAAGAGAGAGATTAGAGTAAGTTCGATAGGTTACAGTAAGGAACTAGCGGCAAATAGAAATAGGAAGGAAAGGGAGTTAACAGATAAACTAGAAGAGGCGATTAGGAGCGGAGACGTGGCCAGAGTGTTAGCGTCGAGAACGGCATTGAGCCAGTTCTTTGACGCCAAGCACGAAGGCTGCGTTGTCCGAAGTAAAATACGTGCTTTAGGAAACGAGGGGACCAAAGCTGTTAGCTGGGCCCGCGTGACAGAAGCCAAGAGTGGGATTAAATCCACCATTCGGTCTTTGCGAGACCAGGATGGACGGGTGATCCTTGAACCTGAGCGGATGTGCGAGGCCTTTCAAAGGCACTTTGTTCGACTGTTCGGAGGGGGCGGGGGGCCGGACGGGGATGTGGACTTCGGTCCATACCTCGACGGTCTACCGCGTCTTTCGAGAGGCGAAGCGGAGTGCTGCGAAAGGCCAATCACAGCCACTGAAATCGGTGAAGCGCTCAGCCAATGCAGCAGACGCAAATCTCCGGGTCTCGATGGTCTACCATACGAACTTTATTTAGCTATGCCGGTCTTGTTCTCCGAACTCCTCGAGGCTGTCTATTGCAACTGGCAACAGAACGGGAGAATTCCCTGTTCTGTGACCAAGGGCGTGGTCACGCTAGTGAGGAAGGACGAGAGCAAAGGGGACGACTTAAGTAACTTTAGGCCCATAACTCTGCTAAATGCAGAGTTACAGATTTTGGCCAAGGTGTTGGCGAAGAGGTTGGCGCTTGTGGTGGGTGGTTTGGTGGGAGGTGCGCAGACATGCGCTATCCCGTTCAGGTCCATTCACGACAACCTCCACCTCATGCGATACATCGTAGAGAGGGTTGGCAACAAACCCGGCTTTGGTGGGACCCTGATCAACTTGGATCAATCTAAGGCGTTCGATAGAGTCGACCATGGTTACCTGGATGCGGTGCTAACGGCGGCGGGCTTCGGACCCGTTTTCAGGGGCTGGATTTCTGCCATGCACAGTGGCAACATCTACTCTAGGATTAAAGTAAACGGCTACCTCTCGGAGCCGTTTCAAATCACCTGGTCCATCAGACAGGGGTGCCCCCTCTCCTCCCTTCTGTACGTATTGACTCTCGAGCCACTGCTGCGGAAGTTGGAGTTGCTGCGGGGCATACCCCTGGAACCGGGATTGCACAAAGCGGTCTCGGCCTATGCCGACGACGTAACAGTAATGGTGGCGGACGCCTCGGAAATCGGGGCGATCGCCACCCTACTGGAGGAATACGAAAGGCTGACGGGGGCTAGGCTGAACCAGGACAAGTGAGTCGGTTTGCAACTCGGAACGCGGAGGGCAAACCGATGCCGTTAGACGGTGTCGTCGGGCGGTGGACGGAGGGCCCGGTGAAGCTGCTCGGGGTCTGGTTCGGACCGGACCTCCAGGTGGAGAAGAATTGGGACAAGGTTACGAGCAGGGTGTTTGCGCTGACCCAGAAGTGGGCCAAGTGCAAACTATCACTGAAAGGTCGGGTGGAGGTGACGAACGCTTACATAGCGTCCGTCATCTACTACCGCCTGACCGTTGTGCCTTGCCCCAAGGAAAAGTTCACCATCATGGAACGCATGCTCTTCCAGTTCCTCTGGAAGAAGCGGCCTCCCATGGTGAGGAGATCCATCTGCTGCCAGCACCCTTCGAAAGGAGGGCTGGGTATGCCGTGGCTGTTGATGCGTAGGCACGCATTGAGGCTACGGCATCTACAGGTATTCCTCAACGGTCAGCCGGTGTGGGCCCCGTTTGTGAGGCGAGCCTTCCCACAGCTCGTCTCGCTCACCGAACTGCAATCCTGGGTGAAGCAAAGACCGAGAAAACTGGGCAACTGGCACACCGAGTGTGCCCAGGCGCTCACGGCTATCTGGCAAGCGGACCCGACTATCAGTGGAGAATCCACCTCGACATCCTATAGAGGGTTGGTGGCTAGCAAGGGCGACGACACCCTTGGAGAGTCGCTAGGCATGGAGGAGGACGAACTGGCCAGCCTGTTCGGTAGAACTTTCGGCCCGGGACCCATGGACAACTTCCAGAGGTCCCTAGCCTGGCAGTGTTACCGGGGGGCTCTGCCCGTTTGAGAAAAGCTCTACAGACACGGGCGCCCGGGCAGGGATCCCGCGAAAAAGATCTGTCCCAGATGCGTGCGCGACGAGGAAACCGTTGCGCATGCACTGGTACACTGCCCGGGCGTTGCCGATCTGTGGGGCTACGTCGAACGACTGCTGTCGCGTGTGGCGCCGATTCGATTAACCGCCGAGTCTGTGGTGAACATCAAGCCGCCTCCTCCCTTCAGAAGTGAAGCAGAGGCGGTCTTTCTGTGCGTAATAGCCATGATGAAAGAGGTTGTGTGGTGGACGCGCCTGAAAGGTCTGAGGTCGGGTGACTTTCTCTCCGGCCATCACCTGGTTTACTTCTTCCGATACCACTTCGGAAGAAGGATCAGGATGGAGAGAGAAGTGCTTGGCCCCAGACAGTTTTATGAAAGGTGGGTGAAAGAAGCGAGAATGGCCCGTGTAAATGGGCCTTCTCTCTACATTGTTCTGTAGGTGAAGAAGTGAAGAGGAAAGGGGGAGCGCCTCCTCTCTGGGCTTCCCCCGCGAAAAGAGTTGCACACTTTTCGGGGGTATGTGCAATCCCCAACACGCCCCCTCCCTTTTGAGGACTTTTTATTGTTATATTATTATTGTTATTCCTTTTTTCTTTACTCGATTTATGTAAACTCCCCCACTGTGTAAATGTCCCCTTCTTTTGTGCCCTCATGGCAAATAAATAGAAATCTATCTATCTATCTATCTATCTATCTATCTATCTATCTATTTGTACTTGTCCCACTTTTGATGCCCTGGTGGCAAATAAAAGAAACATATCTATCTATCTATCTATCTGAGGCGGGCTCCTATGGTGAGGAGATCCATCTGCTGTCAACACCCTTCGAAAGGAGGGCTGGGGATGCCGTGGCTAATGATGCGTAAACACGCATTAAGGCTACGGCACCTCTACGTATTCCTCACCGGTCAACCGGTGTGGGCCTCGTTTGTGAGACGAACCTTTCCCAGACTCGTCTCACTCACCGCGCTGCAATCCTGGGTCAAGCAAAGACCGAGAAAACTGGGTGCCTGGCACACTGAGTGTGCCCAGGCGCTCACCGCCCTCTGGCAGGCGGATCCGGTTATCAGTGGAGACTCCACCGCAACATTCTATAGAGGGCTGGTACGCAGCAGGTGCGACGACGCCCTCGGAGAAGCCCTAGACATGGAGGAGGACGAACTGGCCAGCCTGTTCGGTAGGACATTTAGCCCGGGACCTATGGACAACTTCCAGAAGTCCCTGGCCTGGCAGTGCTACCGAGGGGCTTTACCCGTTCGAGAAAGGCTCTACAGACACGGGCGCCCGGGTAGGGACCCCGCCAAAAAGATCTGTCCCAGATGCGTGTGCGACGAGGAAACCGTTGCACACGCATTGGTACACTGCTCGGGCGTAGCCGATCTGTGGGGCTATGCCGAACAACTGCTGTCAAGGGTGGGACCGATCCGGTTGACCACCGAGTCTATTGTAATGATCAAGCCGCCTCCCCCCTTCAAAGATGAAGCAGAGGCGGTGTT
>OZ024742.1:31412385-31424885 GCA_964016885.1 Eledone cirrhosa | reverse complement strand
ACAAGTCAGTCCTTCCCACTACCATACTGAAACCATAGCAACCACAAGTCAGTCCTTCCCAATACCACACTGAAACCATAGCAACCACAAGTCAGTCCTTCCCACTACCATACTGAAACCATAGCAACCACAAGTCAGTCCTTCCCACTACCACACTGAAACCATAGTAACCACAAGTCAGTCCTTTCCACTACCTTACTGAAACCATAGTAACCACAAGTCAGTCCTTCCCACTACCACACTGAAACCATAGCAACCACAAGTCAGTCCTTCCCACTACCACACTGAAACCATAGTAACCACAAGTCAGTCCTTCCCACTACCTTACTGAAACCATAGTAACCACAAGTCAGTCCTTCCCACTACCACACTGAAACCATAGTAACCACAAGTCAGTCCTTCCCACTACCACACTGAAACCATAGCAACCACAAGTCAGTCCTTCCCACTACCACACTGAAACCATAGTAACCACAAGTCAGTCCTTCCCACTACCACACTGAAACCATAGTAACCACAAGTCAGTCCTTCCCACTACCACACTGAAACCATAGTAACCACAAGTCAGTCCTTCCCACTACCACACTGAAACCATAGTAACCACAAGTCAGTCCTTCCCACTACCACACTGAAACCATAATAACCACAAGTCAGTCCTTTCCACTACCACACTGAAACCATAGTAACCACAAGTCAGTCCTTCCCACTACCTTACTGAAACCATAGCAACCACAAGTCAGTCCTTCCCACTACCACACTGGAACCATAGCAACCATAACTAATTTATTTCTTAACCCTTTAGCATTTAAACCGGCCATATCTGGCCAGAATTCTCTCACCTCTTTCTGTTCAAACCAGTTATAACTTGCCGCTCATACTGACATTAACATATTGTTCTCAAAATAAATATCAAAATCTCATAGATTTGATATTTTGTGTGATAAAGCCTTTTCTGTGAAAATACAATAGTAAATATTGAGTAATATGAATGCTAAAGGGTTAAATTAAGAAAGATGGAATGGTGTGAAATAACATTTATATTTGTTTTCTAAAAAATGTAAAACTTTGTTTCATTTCAGCGAGCTTTTACAGTTGGCATTCATGGTCCAATTGGTTCAGGGAAAACCACCATTATCCTTGCCGTGTGTTCTGTTCTGAAAGATCATAATATCTGTGTAGTAACAAATGATTTCTACACCACGTGAGTGATATTTCAGAGAGATTACTTCTAATTTTCAGCATCTCAACAAAACAATTTCTGATGCCTCTCGATCTAGACCAGTGGCCACCAACCTTTTCAACCACACAGACCACTAAATTCATAATTTTTTAAATCGCAAGGCCCACTAATATGAATTTTTTAAAAGATAAATAAATTAAAATCTTTCTGCAGACAACCAGTTGATGACCGCTGATCTAGACTATCTGATACCACTTGTAATTGTAATGTTGATATTTGGTTGACATATGTAGAGGAATATAATGACATTTGTAGATATCAATGTTTAATGTCTGTTGACCACATGTAGAATGTCTGTTGACCACATGTAGGCTGTCTGTTGACCACATCTAGACAGTCTGTTGATCACATGTAGGCTGTCTGTTGACCACATCTAGACAGTCTGTTGATTACATGTAGGCTGTCTGTTGACCACATGTAGAATGTCTGTTGACCACATGTAGAATGTCTGTTGACCACATCTAGACAGTCTGTTGATCACATGTAGAACGTCTGTTGACCACATGTAGAATGTCTGTTGACCACATGTAGGCTGTCTGTTGACCACATGTAGGCTGTCTGTTGACTACATGTAGGCTGACAGTTGACCACATGTAGGCTCTGTTGACCACATGTAGGCTGACAGTTGACCACATGTAGGCTGTCTGTTTACCATATGCAGGCTGTCTGTTGACTACATGTAGGCTGACAGTTGACCACATGTAGGCTCTGTTGACCACATGTAGGAGTGTATGTTGACCACATGTAGGCTGTCTGTTTACCATATGCAGGCTGTCTGTTGACTACATGCAGGCTGTCTGTTGACTACATGTAGACAGTCTGTTGACCACATGTAGACAGTCTGTTGACCACATGTAGACAGTCTGTTGACCACATGTAGACAGTCTGTTGACCACATGTAGGCTGTCTGTTGACCACGTGTAGACAGTCTCTTGACCACATGTAGAATGTCTGTTGACAACATGTAGGCTGACTGTTGACCACATAGGCTGTTTGTGGCTTCATGTAGAGGTAAACTAACATAAATAAATATATATATTTATGGATGTATATATAATGTATTTTGCAATACACTTTATGCTTAATTAACAGCATTTTGAAGACCGTAAGCTATTGTTTTAAAGTAGTGACAAATTCACTCACTTTGATCTCAGCAAACAGGGGAGATAAGCCGACAAGACTTGTTTCGCTTTGGTTGAAGCTTATCAAGGCCAACTACCCCACCTGTTTGCTGAGATCATTGATGTTATATTCTTATAGAAATCTAGTAAATAATCAGGAGCTGATTATTCAGAGCGGTTGTTGGTCAGGCAGAAATTAAAAATTAGAATTGGAGCTCTGAAACCAAAGCGAAACAAGTCTTGTCGGCTTATCTCCCCTGTTTGCTGAGATCAAAGTGAGTGAATTTGTCACTACTTTAAAACAATAGCTTACGGTCTTCAAAATGCTGTTAATTAAGCATAAAGTGTATTGCAAAATACATTATATATACATCCATATATATATTGCTATTTCAGAGCTCCAATTCTAATTTTTAATATATATTTATATTTCAGTGTTGATGCCGACAAATTGGTTGAATCAGGTGCCATACCAAAAGAGAAGATTCGATCTGTCATAACAGAGGGATGTCCACTGGATTCTATGAACAAAGTAATGTTGTGTTTTTATTGGATTGGCAGTGTCTGTAGAGCATCAAACAACATGCTTTGCAGCATAGAGTTATAGCCCTTTATGGTCTGAGTTCAAATCCCACCGAGGTTAGCTTTGCCTTTCATCCTTCGGGGGCGATAAAATAAAGTACCAGTAATGCACTGGGGTTGGCCTTGTGCCTTAAACAAATTGTTGGTCTTGTGCATCATCATCATCGTTTAACGTCCATCTTCCATGCTAGCATGGGTTAGACGGGAGTTGTCCCACTTGAGGAAAGGTTGGTCGGGTGACCGTGTCTTGCTCATATAGGACTATCTGGCATGTTTTCTACGGTTGGATGCCCTTCCTAACACCAACCACGTTTACAGTGTGGACTGGGAGGTTTTTATCGTGTTACCTACACGGCCACATTACAGCGTGGACTGTGTGTTTTTTTTTGTCATGACACCTACACGATCTCGATCTCATTATCTCATTTATTTGGACTGGATGTTGTGGTACCAACTTTACAGAGAGAGGGTGGTGTTGGTGGGAGTGGGAGGATAGGGTAGGGGTAGTGGATTGGGGTGTATATTTGGTTAAGAGGTGCCTACTGACTGTAGGTTTCACTTTATACATAGGCAAGGCGGGTCTTTTGTATTACTGCATAGCGCCAAAGATCTTGGTCCAGTGACATTGTCTTAGAGAGGTGCAAGTGTGTGAGGTTGGAATTTATTAAATCGTCCCAGGTTTTTCTGGGTCTACTCCGTAACTTCCATCAATTTTGATCACCCTGCACTTTTTTATACGGTCTTTCATGCGCATCACGTGATCATACCAACGTAATTTTCTCTCAAGTAAACAGCATCTGATCCCTCTTATTCTTAATTTCTCACTTAGTTCATTTATGCTTTGCCGTTCACGTATATTACTATTACACATCCAACGGAGCATGCATGCTTCGTTCCTTTCCAGTCTGCGCAGATCCTCTGCACACAATGCCCATGTCTCACTGCCATGTAGCATTGCTGTTCGTATACAAGCATCATACAATCTGCCTTTCATTTTTAGAGAGAAACCTTTTGTGGCCAACAGCGGTATAAGCTCTCTGAACTTTTTCCATCCCATTCTGACTCTGGCTACTGTACTTTCAGAAGTACACCCTCCACCACTGCTGATTTTATCACCCAGGTAACGGAAAGTGTCCACTATTTCTATAGAACTATCTGGGCAATAGAAGGAGCTAGTATCCTGTGGGCACTTGCTACTTATTGCACCTGAGCATCGGCCACATATAAAATCTACGTTCTTAGATAGTTTACCTGTGATCCCACTACATCTTTTATGTACCCATAGTTTGCATTTGGGACATAAAATAGAATTTCTTCCTACTCCTTTCCTACACACTGAGCATGGCCATTTCCCTGAGGGCACCTGAGCCCTATTTTCCTTTCTACAAACTAGAACTTTAGTCTTAGACAACTTAACTTTAAGGTCTTTTGATTCTAGGCCATGCTTCCATGTTTGGAATTTCTTCTCTAGTTCAGGCATAGATTCAGCTATGAGAGTTAGATCATCTGCATATAGGAGTTCTCATGGGCAGCTGGTCATTAAACAGAAACCATTATTGTCCCAGGGTATTTAGTCATCTATCAAGTCACAATAAGGACCTCAGACAAATAATACTTTCCTCAAAATATCTGCAGTACCTAACAAAGCCACCTTTTGTATGACACCCAACCTCTATGGTATTCCCAGTCACTTTAAGAATCTTGAAATTTCAATGGGATTGACCCTAATGCCCCCATAATCACAACTGGTATCACTTCCACATTACTCTCTTACATTCCAAACAGTCTTGTCAGCTCCACTTTCATTCCGAAGTTCTTGGTGACTTTTTCAACCTCTTTACTCGCAATATTCGTGTCATTTGGTATGGCTACATCTAGGCTCTGACAGCATTTGTCTTTCTTGTTCAATACGACAATATCTGGTCAGTGGTGCTCGATTACTCTATCAGTTTGAAAATCTTAATCCCAGAATATCATTCCTTTTTCCTCCTCCTGCATTACTTTACAAGGCATATGCTCATACCAATTCTCTATGACTCCATATTGGTATTTCCAACACAGGTGTAGACAGACTTTATCATGGTGGCACTTGTATTCTTTTTGTGTAATGCTCTTGCACATACTTACTAAGTTGGCCACATTTTCCACATTCTTTCCAGAGAGTCTGCATTTCTGGGTGTCAGAAGTTTTGTAGATGTTATATTTTACCAAATTGGTAGAAAGAGCTTAATCTTGTACTGCAACTATAAGGCTTTTTCTATATATATTTCTCTCTATCTCTCTCTATATATATATTTCTCTATCTCCCTCTATATATTTCTCTATCTCTCTCTATATATATTTCTCTATCTCCCTCTATATATATTTCTCTCTATCTCTCTCTATATATATATTTCTCTATCTCCCTCTATATATTTCTCTCTATATATATTTCTCTATCTCCCTCTATATATATTTCTCTCTATCTCTTTCTGTATATTTCTCTCTATTTCTCTATTTTTAGAATATTGATGGAAACCTGAAAGCAATCAAAGAATTGACGGAAGAATTCCAACCTGAAATAATTCTGTTAGAATCTGCTGGAGATTGTCATGCCGCCCATTTTAACAGAGATTTGGTTGATTACACCATTCTAATAATTGATATCGCAGGTTTGAACCTCACCTAATTTCATAATAATGTTGTTTTTTTTTCAAATGAAAAACGATGTTGTCTCTGAGATTAAGCGAGAGTGTATTTGAATACATATAAACATGAGAAAACTGATCGCTAGAACAGCCGTTAAAACAGCTAAATATTGTCAAAGGCAGCCATTCTTGCACCATTCATTCACCTTTATTAAATATACTGTTGAGATGGGGGAGGGGCAACACTTCTCTCTCCACCCTCACCTTACTTTCCAAGTGAAATGGAGTTCCACTGAAGCAGATAGAGAAGTTCAAGTATCTCGGGGCCATATTCAGGAGTGATAGAAGGCTGAATTAAGTACAATAATTGCAGGAGATGGTGCAGTAATGTGCCAGTTTCAGCATTCGGTAATCAGAAGGGAGGTTGGTGTAAAAGCCAAACTTGCTATCTTCAATTCGGTATTCATACCAAGCCTTACCTATGGTCATGAATCTTGGATAATGACCGAAAGAATACGAAATGGGGGTTCCTCCAAAGGGTCTTTGGAGTAACATTAGTCGGTAGAGTGTGTAGCTCAGAGAAGGGAGTGTCACTCCAGGTAGAGCCGCTAATTCTACAAATTGAGAGATCACAGCTCCGATACTATGGCCATGTAGTTAGAATGTCTCAGGAAAGAATCACTGGATAGATTTTATGGGCAAAACCAACTGGCAGGAGACCCAGGGGTAGACCC
Source organism: Eledone cirrhosa (assembly GCA_964016885.1). Taxonomy (NCBI): domain Eukaryota; kingdom Metazoa; phylum Mollusca; class Cephalopoda; order Octopoda; family Eledonidae; genus Eledone; species Eledone cirrhosa. The sequence continues at coordinate 31,418,581 of OZ024742.1, read as the reverse complement.
CGAGCAAGATGGTTGGATAACATCCATGAGTTTGGTTGGTCATGCTTGGGGATCAGTTGAAGATGGTTGCTTCTGACTGGACCCGCTGGAAGGAGTGTTTAAGGACTCTGCCCCCTCGACCCATCAAGAATAAGTGGGTGAAAAAGAAGATGATGTTAATAACAATTTACTATTTTTGTAGGTGGTGAAAACATTATCAAGAAAAGAATAGCTGGTAATGATTACTGTGAATTACTTGTGGTCAATAAAATAGATTTAGAAAAGGCTTTGGAATTTAACATGGAGGTAAGTATTTTGGAATTAACCATCATCCTCCTCATCATCATCATTTTATGTCCATTTCTTCATGCTGGCATGGGTTCGAAAGGTCCTTCTCAGTACAGCATCTCTCCACTAATATTGTTCCTATGTATTTCATCAGACAAACCCTTTCTAATATTTCTCATCTTGTTAACATGGCAACAACATCTTTATACTCATCTTTATTTATTACATGTAGGATTTCAAAATGGCTGTTATAATGACTCGTATGGACAGATCTTTGCTGTTTACATCAGCAAAAAACCCCAAAGACATGTCTGCTATAGCTGAGTGTATTGTTCGTGACTGTCATGAGAAGAAGAACCAAATTCCACCAGAATGTCCATAGAATTATCTCTCACAGAATATTGGCAACATCAACAGCAACTCCTCAGTTTACTAAATTTAAAAAAAACCCATCTGGTAACCATCTGGTAACCAACGGTTTTAATACAATCATTTGTTTTCGCTCTTAACATGGTTTATACCTAAATATATTCGTAACTGAATATTAATATTATAATATCATAATATTATTGATATTCGGTTTGTTTCAAGTAAACAGTCTCATAAATACTCTGTGTTAGATCAGTGGTTACCAATCAGTGGTCACCAATCAGTGGTCACCAACCAGTGGTCACCAACCAGTGGTCACCAATCAGTGGTCACCAACCAGTGGTCACCAATCAGTGGTCACCAACCAGTTGTCACCAACCAGTGGTCACCAACCAGTGGTCACCAATCAGTGGTCACCAACCAGTGGTCACCAATCAGTGGTCACCAATCAGTGGTCACCAACCAGTGGTCACTAACCAGTGGTCACCAATCAGTGGTCACCAACCAGTGGTCACCAACCAGTGGTCACCAATCAGTGGTCACCAATCAGTGGTCACCAACCAGTGGTCACTAACCAGTGGTCACCAACCAGTGGTCACCAACCAGTGGTCACCAACCAGTGGTCACCGAGAAAATTTGAATGTATTTGTCTTTGTAAAAAAATTCATATTAGTAGTCTGCGGGATTTAAGATTATGAATTCAGTGGTCCATGAGGTCCGAAAGGTTGGTGACCACTGTGTTAGATGACAGTTCCAGGGGGTAGCAGCAAGCAGAATACACAATCATGACAAAGAGCAAAACACTCCGAGACAATAGTCAATTGTTTTCTCTCAGCTACCACTGGAACAAAGGGATGACATTATCATCTACCATGTGGTATTTATGAGGTTGTTTATTTGTAAACAAACCGAATATTAATAATATTATAATATTATAATATTATTATAATAATAATAATATTATTATTATTCACTTACAAACATATTAATACCAACCTGCCCAAAACACAAAACTACCTGTTTTTATTTTTAAAAGGTTCCTACTAAAATTTTATATAAGAACATTTTGTTATATTACAAATATCATTTTAATAAAACTCAAATTTTAGTATATTCTTCATTTATTAATTAAAAGACGAAATATTTAATTAGAGATACACAAAAGGGTTAAATTGTTTTGACCTAGTATATTAATGTGGAGGTAAGGGTGTCCAACACCCTTACCTTGTGGTAAGGGTGTTGGACTTAGGATCGTAATACCGTGGATTCAATTCCTGGGCTGGGTTGCCTGTTGTTCTTGAGCAAAACACTTCATTTCACGTTGCTCCAATATACTCAGCTGAAAATCTCCCCGGGGAGATCTCCCACCCACTTTGGGGTGGGTGAGAGATGTCTTCTCTTGTGAAAATGGGTATAGCTTTAATTACTATATTTCCTGGTGCTGAAGACGCTTCATCCTCAAGGACACACCCTAATTTTGACAACCAAAAATTTGAAAAAAATCATAAACCTTCGGCTTCCAGGTTGCATGGTTGATTTTTGAGACTTATTTAGGGAAAAAGTAGCGTCTTTGACGCCAGGAAATACGGTATTTTACCTCATTTCTCCCCGTTTGGGGGCACTTTTTTTCATGGTACTCCCCGTTTAGGTTTTTAGAGGTTGGTAGGTCTGGAATAAATATAATAATGAATAATAATAATAATTGTTTCTACTTTAGGCACAAGGCCATCAATTATCCAGTACATTACTGGTACTTTATTTTATCGACCCCGTAAGGATGAAAAGCAAAGTTAACCTCGGCGGGATTTGAACTCAGACCGTAAAGGGACGTAGCTATGCTGGAATAATAATTGTTTCTACTTTAGGCACAAGGCCAGCAATTACCCAGTGCATTACTGGTACTTTATTTTATTGACCCTGTAAGGATGAAAGGCAAAGTCAACCTCGGCAGGATTTGAACTCGGATCATAAAGGGCCGTAACTCTTTGCTGCAAATGGCGTCCGACCCTCTACCGATACTGCCAATCCATGAATAATAATTGTTTCTACTTTTGGCACAAGGCCAGCAATTACCCCAGTTCTTTACTGGTACTTTATTTTAATAGTAATGAATATTTTTATAATTGTTTCTACTTTTTGGCACAAGGCCAGCAATTTACCAGTGCATTACTGGTACTTTATTTTATCGACCCCGTAAGGATGAAAGGCAAAGTTAACCTCGGCGGGATTTGAATATTTTAATAATAATGAATAATAATAATAATGAAAATATTGTGTACAGTGCTCAGGTGCACTACAACTCATCAAAAGTGTATGTATAGTACATAGGATAATGTACAAACGTCAGGAAAATGAACAGTGCATGAGTCATGATATACACGTGTGCATGTGTATGGAAGGGGAACATCAGGTGTAGTTTTGGCGTATTTCGGGAAGCATGAGGGTTTTAAAGGATGCAGTGTCTCGGCAGCTAACAACTAACGCAGGCAGTTTGTTCCATGCTTCAGCAACTCTAAGCGTGAAAAAATGTTTCCGAAAGTCATGGGAGCTGTGCTGTTTTCTGACTTTGTAGGCATGTCCACGTGTGTTAGACACATGGAGATCAAAAAGGTGCTCAGGGTTGTTGTTGGGGAGTTGGTTAATAATTTTGTGGGTGTTTACCAAGTCCATTGCCAGACGTCGGAGCTTCAATGAATCCATGCCCAGGGAAGCAAGGCGTTCAGAGTATGGTAGGTGTCTGATGGAGGGTATGCGCTTGGTTGCACGTCTCTGAACAGTTTCTAGGAGGTCAATGTTCTGAGCAAGATAGGGGTCCAGACTGATGATGCGAATTCCAAGTGTGGTCGTACCATAGCTGTATACAGCTTTAAATAGGTGGCTGGAGAGCGGCTAACAAAGGCCTTGCTGAGTGATGCCAAGACACCCTCGGCCTTCTTGACAATTTTAGAGATGTGCTTTGTCCAACGCAAATCGCTGCTGACAGTAATGCCCAGGTCGCGTTCACAAGAGGACTTCTTGATATCAGTGTTGTGGAGGGAGTATGTGGACGCGGGATTTTTCCTCCCAAAATGAATGGTGATACACTTGTCCACAGCCAGCTTCAGTTGCCAGTCTGTGGTCCATTGCTGCATTGTGTCCAGGTCTGATTGTAGGAAAGAGTTATAGATTTCAGGATCTGTCCTCTTGACTTCAAGGTACAGCTTGATGTCATCTGCATATTTCAGTACTGTGGCATTCTTTAAGTTGGCATCTATGTCATTAATATATGCAACAAACAAAAGGGGACCAAGAACAGATCCCTGTGATACACCAGATGACATCTCATATGGTGAAGACACACCCATTGCAGAGAGTTTCACCATAAGTCTTTTGTGTGGCACAGAATTAAAAGCCTTAACGAAGTCAAGGTAGACAACATCCACCCATGAGCCGCTGTCAGTGATCCGGTTAATGTCTTCAAGGAACTCGATAAGCTGATTACAGCAGCTGGAGTTAGGGATAAATCCAAAATGCGAGGGCCGGATGAGGTTGTGAGAGCTCCAGAAGTTCCAAAGTGTTTCTCTGACACAGGATCCTATCAGTTTGGCAATACAGCTAGTAAGACTGACTGGACGATAGTTGACAGGTGACGTGCGATCGCCCTTTTTGAACAGGGGAATGACACTGGCAGTTTTCCACTGCTCCGGAGTAGCACCATTGAGTCAGTATTGAAAGAAGAAAGAAAGCTGGTGCAAAAGGAAGTACCCGCCACGTTTAAGAAGCAGGTATGTAACACCACCAAGACCAGGGGAGGTATAGTTGCGCTTATTCTTAAGGTGACGTCGCAGCATTGCAGTTGTAAATTCCATAGTTGTTATGGAATTTGATGGTGGAGATGGTACATTCTGGTTTTCAACAGTAAAAATGCTTGCATAGCATTCAGCAATGAGTTCTGCGCATTCTTTGGGATCGTCAGTGATCTGGCTTGTGTGGGGATTGCGAAGAGGACCAACTGGAGAGTGAGGTCTCTGTTTTGAATGTACATATTTCCAGAACACCTTACTGTCAGGATTGGTTGCTATGCACTGTTCAAATTCAAGCACTGCCTTTTTTGTCACTTGCTTGAGATGGTTGGAAGATTTATTACGCTTTCTTCTGTTGGCATCTGATTTATGCAGTTTATATTCCTGTTCAGCGTTCCGACGTTCTTTCCTGGCAAGTCGGACCGTTGAAGTTTCCCAAATTGCACTTTTGGGGTGGTTTTTTTTTCTGCTTACGTGGCACTGATGCTGCACACGCTATCCATATTGAGCCCAGGATGCTCTGGAGTATAGTGTTCACATCTCCAGAGTTATAGAACTCATGCCTGTTTTGGTGCAGTACAAGTTCCAATCAAAGCAAGCAGATTGGAGATGGTTCTGGTTTTTGTTGCTGCCTGCAAGAGCCAGATTGGCAATGATCATAGCATGATCAGAGTCACCTAGAGGTTCCTTAGTAGTACAACTGATAACCACTTCAGGAGTAGTGGTGAAGAGCAGGTCCAAAGTGTTGTCACCTCTTGTTGGAGAGGTGACTAGTTGTGACCAGTTTGAGTCCAGCTCAAGGAAATCATTTGCACTTTTTGTGGCCAACGAAAGATTTCCCAATCGATCTCAGGATGATTGAAGTCACCTGCAATAAACACTGTTTTCCTGGCAGCAGCTCTGAGGATATCACAAAGCTGTGTGTCCTGATGGTAGTTTTTTTTTTGGGGGGGGGGGGGGGGTGATAAACAAAACCAAGCAGAAGTGTTGACATGGTCATACGTATGTCACAGAAAAAAACTTCTTGTGATTCGTTCAAATCAATGCAAGGAATTACTGAAAAGTTTGAACAAACGTAGACCATCACACCACCACCACAGCGATTAATGTGGTGCTTGCAGAACAGGTTGTACCCAGTAATGCTGAAAACTCCATCACGGAGTAAGGAATGTGCCCATGTTTCCGTGACTGTGATGAAGTCAGAGTCGATGCTTTTGACGTAGGAGTTAAACAGATGTATCTTGTTGCATAAACTGCGAGCATTTAAGGATAACAATTTGTACCCTGTTTACAGATTATGATGGTGTGTAGAGGATGGCAGGTTGTTCTGGTTTAGTTTCCCAGAGTTGTTGCGGTTTTTTCATTGCCAGGTATTGTGGGTAGAGCGCACTCAGACCAGCTGGTATCTCTCTACCACGTTTCACCAGCCTTAACAAACCTCCAGATCTGCCCATCATCACGCAGACTAAAACTTTCATGTTGTGCTGAGTTCCGATTCAAAGAAGCTGCAGCACGTACATCAGGTGGTAGGCCTGGGCGTGTTTGGAAGGTAATCCGATTTTCATGCCCAGCTTTAACAGAGGCAGATGATATGAAATTGCCTCAGCGGGGTCCGAAAAAGACAGCCTGATGAGTCAGGGTTGTGGACGTAGTACTCGTCGTTATTGTATGTGTGTGTTTCTGCGTATATATATATATGTGGTGTGTATGTGTTTGTGTGTATATGTATATATGTTTGCGATCGCCACTCTCGCCCTTCGTGAGGAGAATGCTGTGTA
>OZ024742.1:31384885-31407385 GCA_964016885.1 Eledone cirrhosa | reverse complement strand
AACACAAAAACAAACACTAACACAATCTCTAACACTAAAACTAACATTAACTTGAACACTAACACTAACCTGAAAACTAAGCTAACATTAACCTGAACACTAACACAAACACTCATGCTAACACTAACAGAAATACTAATGCTAACATTAACGCTAACCTTAACACAAAAACAAAGACTAACGCTAACACAATCACTAACACTAATGGAAACATCAAACACTAATGCTAACAGAGATACTAACACAAATATTAACACAAAAACAAATACTAACACTAACACAATCTCTAACACTAAACTTAACACTAAAACTAACACTAACATTAACTTGAACACTAACACTAGCCTGAACACTTACACTAAAACTAACACTAACAGAGATACTAACACTAATGAAAACATCAATCACTAATGCTAACAGAGATACTAACACAAATATTAACACAAAAACAAACACTAACACAATCTTTAACACTAACTTTAACACTAAAACTAACATTAACACTAACATAACTTTAACACTAACCTGAACACTTACACTAAAACTAACATTAACCTAAACACTAGCACTAAAACTAACACTACCATAAACAGTAACACAAACACTAACACTGATCTGAGCACTAACAGTAACACTAACACTACCATAAAAACTAACACTAAAAAAACACTAACACTAAAAAAAACACTAACACTAACCTGGACACTAACACTAAAACTAACACGAAAACTGATACTAACCAGAAAACTAAGCTAACATTAACCTCAACACTAAAACAAACACTAACATTAACAGAAAAACAAAGACTAGCACTAACACTAATGGAAACACTAACACAAACATTAATACAAAATAAAACACTAACACTAATGGAAAAAATAACACTAACACTAAAACTAACACTACCGTAAACACTAACACTAACCTGAACACTAATACTAAAACTGACATTAACACGAACATTAACCTGAATACTAACACTACCACTAAAACTAACACTACCATAAACCACTAACCTGAGCACTAACACTAAAAGTAACACGATCCCTAACCTGAAAACTAACACTAACCAGAAAACTAAGTCAACATTAACCTGAACACTAACACAAACACTAACACAAACCTGAACACTAACACTAACAAAAATGCTAACACTAATACAAAATCAAACACTAACACGAACACTAATGGAAACACTAACACTAACGCCAACGCTGACACTGATGAAGATGGTTATGCTGGCACAAACGCTAGCGCAAATGTTGACACAATCGCTTACGCTGACACAAACACTAACGTGAATACTGATGCAGGTGCAAAGGCGAATGCTGACAAAGACTCTGACGCACACGCTGATGTAAATGCTACACAGACTCTAACGCTGACGTGGACACTGACACAAATGCTCACGCTGATGCAAACACTAAAGCAAATGCAGACACTAATGCAAACACAGACGCAAATGTTGATGCAGATGTTAAAGCAAACGCAAATGCTGACGCAAACGATGACAGCGATGCTAATGTGAACCTTAACGCAGACGTAAACATTGACGTAGAAGCTAAAGGAAATACTGATGCAAACACTTGTAGCAGGAGTTGCCGCCCTTGTTGTGACACTCATATCACCAATAGATTAACGCTCTCTAGATAGGAAGTAGAACCCTTTCTGTCACTTCCATTCCAACCCTATAAAGGGAATAACTTTAAGCTCCCTATCTCTCATTTGCCTTTTCGGCTCCTGGCCTTCGGCCAGGCTCGTTCGCCTGGCAACCAAACGGTAACTAATAACTTTGCTTCATTCTTTTATCTATTCATTGACATATCAACTATACTGTTCTATATATCCACAAATTGTTAATTAAATATTATACACACAAAACAACGTCTCTTGTTATATTCATACACACCAGTATTTTGCTATAAGTGGTGACCCTGAAAAAAAGAAAAATAGCAGAATCTGGTGTTGTGTGAGTAACATTGCGAATACGCAGCAAATTTTATTGACAAACTATGAAAATACGCAGAGACAGAAACGAACACACGCACATGTGAAATTCTCGTTCAGACAGACTCTTTTTCTCTCACGCATCAACTAACTGTCGCATTTCACTGTATATATATATGTTTTTCGTTTCTTCTTACTTTAAAAACAAAAACAAAAAAAGAAATTTGATTTTTTTTTTACACATTTCAACATGAACATTTATTTTCAATGAATCTCAACTATTGCCTTTTTTCATCGTTTTCTTCATCGTTCACAAAAAAAAATTGATCTCGCCATATTTGTTATACTAAGTGAAGCCTTTCTTTCTTTTTCATCATATTGTCACGTTCACACACACATTTTTCAAAATGGCTGCCAACGACCTGTTGCACTATCATTTTCGCGCCATTTTCTCGCGCATTAGAAATTTTTTTTTTCAACTTAACCTTGTTTTGGCACGTGTAGGCAGCACAATTCTCGACTCACGGAGATAACCACACGCCAGAGATATATTCTCCTATTTGCCGGTTTAAAAATTTACCACGTAAATTTGCCGTTGAAAACTGTGCATTTATTCAGAATGCTTATTTCTTTGGTCGCTGGCCTCTTGACCCTTCCAGGTCAACGCATTCTCAACATCGACCATCAACTTCGGCTGTTATTTCTAGCACTTTGCGCAACTCATTTTTTCTTGAAAATTTTTTTACTGTGAATTTAAACATCGAATACGCTCACTCCACGTGACAACAACATCAACAGCAACACAGCTTCATCAACAACCAAAACCAGCAGAACAAGCCAGAGAATTTATTTTTGCAGCACTCTTCCTGTGAGAAAATCCATTCGGAGGGTGGAAATTTCACGTTATACCACATAACAGAAACCACCTGCATTCATTCTCTGGAACACACTTTCTTTCCTCCTGTCATGTGATTGCACACCTGTGAACTGTATTTTGAACATTTGAACTTTGAGCTCTTCTCTTACTTTGATTACATTGTATTTTTGGGTGATGGATAGATAGATGTCCAGTCGTTCTCTGGCCAAGAGCGGTTGGCTACCTTGATATCTATCATTGATTTTTGCATGTATATATTTTGCTGTTTTCCTATTATTGCAAACATTAGTTTTTTCGTAATTTTCATGCCTGTTACAACATTCTCGCCAACTTACTACATACATATTTCATTCGATTTTTATATTTTAAAAATCTAGCGGGAGATAATGTAGCAGGAGTTGCCTCCCTTGTTGTGACACTCACATCACCAATAGATTAACGCTCTCTAGATAGGAAGTAGAACCCTTTCTGTCACTTCCGTCCCAACCCTATAAAGGGAATAACTTTAAGCTCCCTATCTCTCATTTGCCTTTTCGGCTCCTGGCCTTCGGCCAGGCGTCTTCGGCCGGGCACATTCGCCTGGCAACCAAACGGTAACTAATAACTTTGCTTCATTATTTCATCTATTCATTGACATGTCAACTATACTGTTCTATATATCCACAAATTGTTAATTAAATATTATACACACAAACCACGTCTCTTGTTATATTCATATTAACTAGTATTTTGCTATACACTAATGAAAGTGCAGACGCTGACACAGACGCTAACACATGTTAACACAGATGCTAACATAAACACTGACGCAGATGCTAATATAAACACTGATGCAGACGCTAACATAAACGCTAACACAGATGCTAACACACGTTGACACAGACGCTAACGTAAACGATGACGCAGACGCTAATGTAAACGATGACGTAGAAGCTAACGTAAACGCTGACACAGACGCAAATGTAAACGCTGACGCTGATGTAGATGTAAATACAGACACTGACACAGACGCTGACGTAGAAGCTAATGTAGATGCTGACGTAGAAGCTAACGTAAACGATGACGTAGATGTTAACGTAGACGCTGACGTAGAAGCTAACGTAGATGCTGACGTAGAAACTAACGTAAACGCTGACGTAGAAGCTAACAAAACGCTGACGTAGTTGTTAACGTAGAAGCAGGCGTAGAAATTAGCGTTTACCCTTACCGCCGAAACTGATCTCCAAAACGCAATTGCTGATGCGGATTGCAGAAGCCAAAGCCAAACTAACGCTGACGCAAATGTTGAGGCAGTTTTGCCGGCGCTGACGTGTATGCTGACGCTAACGCAAATGCTGATGCGGACGCTAGGGCTAAGGCTAACGCTAACGCTGACGCAAATGCTAAAGTTAACGCTTACATGGGATATGCAGACGCTGCAATGATGCGGACGCCACAGGAAAGGTTAATGGAAACGCCAATGCTAACGGAAACGCTGACGTAGACGTTACAGAAACGCTGACAAAGAAGCTAACGTAAACGCTGACACAGACGCTAAAGTAAACGCTGACACAGACGCTAACGTACATGCTGACACAGACGCTAACGTAAACACTGACGTTAACTGAAACGCTGACGCTGATGTAGATGTAAATACTGACGCTGACACAGACGCGGTCGGAAACGCTGACGTAGAAGCTAACGGAAACACTGACATAGATGCTAACGGAAATGCTGACGTAGAAGCTAACGGAAACACTGACACAGACGCTAACGTAAACACTGACGTAGAAGCTAACGGAAACACTGACACATGCGCTAACGGAAATGCTGACAAAGACGTTAAAGGAAACGCTGTCGCAAACGCTAATGCTAATGTGAATGCTGATGCAGATGCTGACGCAAATGCTAACCCCTACACAAATGCAAACGCTGATGCTAACACTAACTCAAACACTAATGCAAATGCTGACGTGCACGCTGATGCAAACGCTGACACTGAGGGAAATGCTGACACTGACACAAGTGCTGACACGGACGCTAATGATAATGCTGACTCGGAAGCTGACGTAGACGCAGGCACTGAAACAAACACTAATGCTAACACTAATGTTGACTCAGACGCTAAGGGAAATGCTGACACAATCACTATCACCAATGCAGACGCTGACGCAAATGCTGACATAGATGCTGACACTTACGCAAACACTAAGGCTAATCCAAACACTAACGCAGATGCTAACACCAGTCTACATAGACACTAACACAAAAGCTTACATAGACGCTTATGCAAATGCTAACGCTGATGCAGACAGTAACGCAAACAGTAACTGTAAAAGTAACAGTTACAGTAACACTAACAGTGACAGTAATGCTAACAGTAACACAGTCACTAACAATAAACTTACCATTAACAGTAAAACTTACCCTGACACTAACCCTAAATCTAACATTAATCCAGAGAAAAATGTCATTTGCAATCACATTTAAGGTCACTCTTTAAGATATAGAAGATAGGCATTACATTTTAATGATTTTAATTTAAAGAGAATCACGCTATACGATGCAACACAATAACACACCACACCACACTAACCTAAACTACACCAAACCAGATTATACCATACCTTGGTAAATTTATGATACGTTTCCATGTTATAGCTACACCAAACTAAACCATACCAAACTACACCAAACCAAACCTCACCATAATAAACTACACCATACTACATCACACCATGCTATTGAACTCAGTGTGAAAAATGTTCTTCCTGCTTTTTTTGTCTTTTTTTGTGTGTGCTTACCACCCAATCTGACATTAAAAGTGTTCGCAATTAACTATTTTTTGCACATATTATCAATGAAGACTTTGAAACCTGTTGAAAATGACTAGCTTTTTAGAAAAAAGAGGGCAGAAAGTGGGTGGAAATACCATTCACAAAGCTTGTCATTTTTGATTGCAGTGAAAGTAATATTTGTTGTTAATATGGTAATGGAGGCACATGGCTTAGTGGTTAGAGCATTGGCCTTGCAATCGAAAGGTTGTGAGTTCAATTCTCAGACCAGGTGGTGTGTTGTTTCCTTGAGCAAGACACTTTATTTCACATTGCTCCAGTTTACTCAGCTGTAGAAATGAGATGATAGGGACTGGGGTCCCTATCATTCCACTGCAAAGTGGTCGTGTAGGTTCCACGGCAAAAACCACCCAGCACTCACTGTAAATGAGGTTGGTGTTAGGAAGGGCATCCAGCTGTAGAAATCAAGCCAGAATCAGTTCCCGTCCCACCCTTGCAAGCAGGGAAAAGTGGACGTAAAATGATGATGATGATGGTAAAAGCATAGTCAGTTGTGAGCATGTTGGAGGTTGGAAAACCATACCACATTAAACTACATCAAACTACACCATACTACATCACACCATGCTATTAATCTCAGTGAGAACATTTTTCTTCCTGTTTTTTTTTCTGTGTGTGTGTTTGCTTACCACCCAATCTGATATCAAAGGTGCACAAATTACTATTTTTTTACACATTATCAATGTATATAACATGGAAACCTATCATTTGCAATAGGTTCCCATGTCATAACTACAACAATCCAAACCACACCATAACAAACTACACCATTCTACATCACACCATGCTTTTGATCTCAGTGTGAAAAATTTTCTTCCTGTTTCTTTTTTTTTTGTGTGTGTTCTTACCACCCAATCTGACATCAAAGGTGCTGCAATTGACTATTTTACGCACATATTACCAATAATTATGACATGGAAAACTGTCGAAAATGACTAGTTTTGTAGAAAAAAGAGGGAGGATGTGGGTGGAAATACCATTTACAAAGCTAGTCATTTTTAATTGCAGCGGAAGTCATATTTTTTGTTAATATGCTAAAAGCATAGTCCACTGCGAGCATCTTGGAAATTGTATTAGTTGATAGCACATGCAAAAGTGAAGGAAAAATTTTTTTCTTACATAAATCAAAGTGGAAATTTAATTCCTTACTTATAACAAAACACACCACACCACGTTAATCTACCCCAAACCACACCATATCAAACAGCACCATATTATGGTAAATTTATTACAGAACACATACTTCTATCATTTACATCACACCATGGTATGGACATCAATGTGACAAATTTGCTACCTGCTTTTTTTTTGTGGTTACCACCCAAACTAACATCAAAGGTGCTTGCAAATTACTATTTTCCCACATTATCAATGAATATGACATGGGAATCTATCGTTTAGAATTGGTTTCCTATTCATAACTTCACCAAACCAGACCATACCATACCAAGTTACACCATACTACATCACACCAAGCTATTGATCTTGGTGTGAAAAATTTTCTTCCCGTTTCCTTTTTTTTTTTCGTGTGTGTGCTTACCACCCAATCTGACATTAAAGGTGCTCCCAATTGACTATTTTTTTTCCACTTATCAATAATTATGACATGGAAACCTGTCGAAAATGACTATCTTTGTAGAAACTTCACCAAACCACACCATACTACATCACACCAAGATATTGATTTTGGTGTGACAAATTTTCATCTGGCTTTTTTTTTTTTTTTTTGTGCTTACCACCCAATTTGACATAAAAGGTGCTCGCAAATTACTATTTTATGCACATATCAATAGTGATGACATGGAAACCTGATGAAAATGACTAGCTTTGTAGAAAAAAGAGGGAGGATGTGGGTGGAAATACCATTTACAAAGCTAGCCATTTTTTATTGCAGCGGAAGTCATATTTTTGTTAATATGCTAAAAGCATAGTCCACTGCGAGCATCTTGGAAGTCGATAGCACATGCAAAAATGAAGGAAAAATTTTTTTTCTAACATAAATCAAAGTGGAAATTTAAATCCTCACTTATAACAAAGCACACCACAGCACATTAATCTACCCTAAACCACACCATATACTTCACCATAACCATACTTCACTATATGGTAAATTTATTACAGAACACCTACTCCTACCATTTACATCACACCAATGCTCGCAGTTGACTATTTTTTCACATATTATGAATGAATATAACTTTGAAACCTATCGTGAATGATTAGCTTTGTAGCAAAATGAAGGCAGAAAGTGGGTGGAAAAACCATTCACAAAGCTAGTTATTTTTAATTGCAGTGGAAATCATATTTGTTGTTAATATGCTAAAAATAATAGTCAATTGCAAGCATTTTGGAGGTCGGATTAGTTGATAGGACATAAAAAAACAAAGGAAAACAAATATTGTCTATATGTTCCTGTGGAAAGTCGGGTCTTCTGTATTACTGTGTGACGCCAGAGGTCATGGTCGTGTGTCATTGCCCTTGAGAGGTGCAATTGGGAAAGGTCGGCTTAGAAATATTTACTTCTGCGTTCACAGATTGATTTTTTTTAGTTTCAGAAGATCCCATTAAGGGTGAAAGCAGCCGATTCTTTGCTTAAACTTTAATCTGTTATTTTAATAAATATTTGCTCTACAGTTCTTATATATTTGATATATATTTATCCTTATCGAGCCCTCTTTGGATGTTAATCTTCAAAATTATTATTATTACTATTTGGCTCCCTTGATTGAGTACTCTATTGACTTATATTCATCATGCAGAAACAACATCTGAATATTTCTACAAAAAACATACCCATACCAAGCTGGAAGAAATCCTAAAACTACGTCTCCACGAACCAAAGTATCGTCTTCCTGTCTTCCTTCGGTTGCAACGTTTTTCGAAATATTTACTTCTGCGTTCACAGATTGATTTTTTTTTAGTTTCAGAAGATCCCATTAAGGGTGAAAGCAGCCGATTCTTTGCTTAAACTTTAATCTGTTATTTTAATAAATATTTGCTCTACGGTTCTTATATAATTGATATATATTTATCCTTATCGAGCCCTCTTTGGATTTTAGTCTTCATATGTATTATTATTACTATATATATATATATATATATATATATTTATATATATATATATATATATATATATATATATATATATATATATATATATATAGTAATAATAATACATATGAAGACTAAAATCCAAAGAGGGCTCGATAAGGATAAATATATATCAATTAAGGATAAATATATATATATATATATATATATATATATATGTGTGTGTGTGTGTGTGTGTGTGTGTGTGTGTGTGTGTGTGTGTGTGTGTATATTAGTTTATATATATGTGTGTATATATATATATATATACATACATACATATTGAGAGCATTGGCCTTGCAATCGAAAGGTTGTGAGTTCAATTCTCACACCGGGTGATGTGTTGTTTCCTTGAGCAAGACACTTTATTTCACTTTGCTCCAGTTTACTCAGCTGTAGAAATGAGATGATAGGACTGGGGTCCCTATCATTCCACTGCAAAGTGGTCGTGGAGGTGCCACGGCAAAAAAGCACCCAGCCCACACTGAAAAGTGGATGTGGAGGTGTCACGTTAAAAAAGCACCCAGCACTTACTGTAAATGAGGTTGGTGTTAGGAAGGGCATCCAGCTGTAGAAATCAAGCCAGAATCAGTTCCCGTCTCACCCTTGCAAGCAGGGAAAAAGTGGACGTAAAATGAAATGTGGTCACCCCATAGTATCAAACTAACCATGGAGCTTGAAGCAATCCAATGAAGCTACACCAAGAAGGTTGCCACGATGAAGGAGATAAACTACTGGGAGAGTCTAAAAGAACTGAAACTCTACTCCTCGGAATGAAGACAGGAGAGATATGCAATGATATACATATGGAAAATCCTGGGTGGATTAAGACCAAACTTTCGCATTGAGAGCTGGACCAATTCTCGAACAGGACGTCACTGTGTGGTACCAAAGGTCCCGTCTTCCACATCTAGAATCAGGAGCAGCTATTTCAATAGCCTGGGGTTCAAAGGCCCTCAACTTGGTTTTCAAAATTAAAATTTGTGTTTCCTATTCATCAATGCTTCAAGCAAGCTATAAAACTGTTATATTTCATCATCATCATTTTATGTCAGTTCTTCTACGCTAGCATGGGTTGTCCTGTTGTAGGCAGTGTCCGGTCGGCTGACCTTGTCTTGCTCATACGGGAACTGATTCTGTCTTGATTTCTACAGCTGGATGCCCTTCCTAACACCAACCTCATTTACAGTGAGTGCTGGGTGTTTTTTTTTTTGCCGTGGCACCTCCACGACCACTTTGCAGTGGAATGATATGGACCCCAGTCCTATCATCTCATTTCTACAGCTGAGTAAACTGGAGCAATGTGAAATAAAGTGTCTTGCTCAAGGAAACAACACATCGCCCGGTTCGAGAATTAAACTCACAATCTTTCAATTGCAAGCCCAATGCTCTAACCACTAAGCCATGTGCCTTCTATTGTTGGCCATGTTAGGTCAGGTGACCATAAAGAACTGATTTTGGCTTGGTTTCTACAGCTGGATGCCCTTCCTAATGCCAAGCTCATTTACAGTGAGTACTGGGTGTTTTTTGTTGTGATTCCTCCACGACTACTTTACAGTGTGGACTGGGTGTTTTTTGTTGTGATTCCTCCACGACTACTTTACAGTGTGGACTGGGTGTTTTTTACCGTGTCACCACGACTGCTTTTACAGTGTTTCGGCCTGTCCTCATGAAAGATATATTGGCGGGTGGGATGGAGTGGTGCATACTGTATGTATGTTTCAGCCTTGGCCTGGGCCCGTGGGAAGTTGGGGTTTCTGTATTACCTCATAACGCCAGAGATCTTGGTCCTGTGTCATTGCCTTTCAGAGGTGCAATTGGGCAAGGTCGGCTTTTATCACTTCATCTCAAGTCTTTCTGGGACTTTATGTAGCTGTCATCCTTCATATGAATCATGTCCATACCAACATAATCTCCTCTCCTGCACACAGCATTTGATTCCTCTTATGCCTAGTTTCTCTTTCAGTTTGTTTATGCTTTGCTGTTCGCGTATATTACTATTACACATCCATCGGAGCAGACAAGCTTCATTCCTTTCTAATCTACGCAAGTCTTCTACACACAGCGCCCAGCTCTCACTACCATGCAACATTGCCGTTCATATGCACACATCATACAGTCTACCTTTTATTCTGAGGGAAAAGCCTTTTGTATCCAGCTGTGGCAGTAGCTCCCTCAACTTCTTCCATCCCGTTCTTTCAGAACACCCCCCTCCACTGCTAATTCGGTATTGTTTTTACCAAGTCCTCCAAGACTTTGATGTTACTTGTTTTCAGTGATTGTTTGCTGCTTACTGTCCTGATGCAACTGCTACATGTAAAGCCTACATTCTTAACTAAACTTCCTGAGATCCCACTACATCTCTTGTGTACCCATAGTTTGCATATGGGGCAGAGGATGGAGTTTCTACCTACACCTCTCCTACATAATGAGCACACACACATATATACACACACACTCACATATATATATATACTAGCCGAATTACCAGCGCCTTGCTGCGTTTCACACATTTTTTTTTGTAAGAAAATGATGATTGATTTTAAATCAGTGATATAATTTATGGAGAAAAACTCAATATTACTCAATGTAAAATATAATGCATGAAAAATTGGAAAACATCATTTTTTGTAATATATCAAATCAAAATTGCATTATTAAATCTTATTCTTATTTTGTTTCTTGTTTTGTTTCTTATTTTGTTTCTTGTAAATATCGATTGAAAATTTTTGTGAATAGGCATATCTTGTCATTTACCTATGGTTTAAGTTTCATATAAATCGAAAGGGAAAAGTTTTCAGCGGGGGTTTGTACCCCTGGGGAACCCTAATAGGGGGTTTAACGACCATTAAGGTGTCTTATAGTATTGAAATTTTGTGAATAGGCATCATATCTCTTCATTTATCTATGGTTGAAATTGCATATAAATCGAAGGGAAAACATTTTCAGCAGGGGTTTGTGCCACCGGTGAACCCTAATAGGGGGTTTAACCCCCATTAGGGTATTTTAATTTTATTGAAATTTGCTGAAATTTTGTGAATAGGCATCATATCTTATCATTTACCTATGGTTTAAATTTCATATAAATCGAAGGTAAAGTTTCAGCGGCGGTTTTGTGCCCCCGATGAACCCTTTGATTAAAATGAAATATACTTATACAAGTACCCTGGGCAATGTAGTTTCAGAATATATATCAGCTGAATAAATATGTATATGGAGATATATATATACACACCCACATGCACACATATATATATACACACACGCACGCACACACACATATATACACATACACACACTCAAACATACACACATACATACTCGCATGCATGCATACATGATGGCTACCCCCTCGTTATCGAGTATGGCCATTGCACGATATACCATTATTAATAATTATTAATTAATTCTATCGTGCAATGCCTGTGCATGAAGATATTTTTTTAAATGAGGAAAGACTGTGCACTGAGCCAATCCCACTCTCTGAGCGACAGTAGCTATAACCCGAAAAGAAGAAAATATCAACATCATCGGTAACTACTGAGCCGCAGGTTTTATATCGGAGTTATCCCAGTTTCCTGAGTTGCCTTCTCCTAGAAGAATGCCCTGACAAAGGCTAGGGGTCCTTCACTCCCAGTGGTTTAACCGCGCGATTGGGTGTCCAGCCCGATTATTTCTATGTCCCCGCGCATGTACATACACATGCACCCATGTATATACACATATACATATACATACATATGTACATGTGTATATACATATTTACACACTTTTGAATGGCCGTTGACTCTTATGAGATCTTCCGCCCTTTGTCAGGTTTTGTTTTTTGTCCTGCAGGGTGTCCAAAATCACCCTTCTCACCAAGTAAACTTGGTGGGGTTGCCGGTTTAGTCACCGACGACCCGACCATGCGACAGGTTGTACTGGGTTACAAATAGCACTCAAGAGTGACCCGACATACATACATAACATACATACATACTACATGATGGCTGCAAACTCGTGTTCAAGTATTGCCATCGCCCGATAAAATGTTCAAAAATGTGAAGCACAAATGTGACTCTTTAAACCAGCCAAATACTTGCATCCTCTGGCACACACATGGCAACTTTAGGCTCCTCCGAAACCTTCCATTGCTTTGTTCTGGCTGTATGTTCACATGTATCTTTTAAGACCTCCCATGCTTGTACATTTCTTACACCTTTTCAGATGATAATCTACATGAGGTCTACTGATATGACTTTGTTCATGTCTAATCAAACCAGCTTTGCTCAGGCTGACTCGACCACAGTGTTGGCAAACCAGATGATGTTCAACAGCAGGCAGTTCAGAACAGTCTAAATCCTCACCTTCCTTTTCAGTGTTAGGTGTTCTCTCCGACAAGTTTCAAAGTGTTCACCACCTGGCTTGATCAAACGTCTCCACTTCACACGCTCGTCAGCCATTTTCTCCCATTCGTCAGATGAAATTCTAGCACAAGCCAAGGTTCCCCTGATACAGTCCCGGTACCGCCTTTTTAGTTTATGTGGTGGTCGCCTTCCTTCACACAGTTCTCCATAGAGAAGTTGCTTTGGAATACGATCATCAGACATCCGGACCACGTGACTGCACCACCTCAACCGATACCGAAAGATTATGCTCTCTTTCGTCAAGCACCTGCTCCGTTCTAGAACTTCAAAATCACTGCGAACATTTTCCACCACACCCCAAGTAACTTATGAAGAGATTGTTGGTGAAATCTCTCCAGATCCTTGAGCTGCTTTCTGTATGTGACCCACGTTTCACAAACATAAAGTAAAGAGGAGATGACACAAGTCAGATACACTTTCACCTTGGTTTCGATAGTGATACCTCGTCTGGACCATAAACGTTGATGCAGCCGTCCAAAAGCATCACTGGCTTTCTTGATTCTTAAAAATATTTCATTATCATGTGTGCATGAAGTGTTCAACGTACTACCAAGGTAAACAAACTTGTCGGCAACTTTTAGCCTCTTTCCGTACACGTACACACTTGGTGCAGTGTACTCGTTTCCAGGTGCTGGCTGATACATCACAACAGTCTTTTCCAAGCTTATTGTGATGCCCAAAGTGCTGCAAGCTGCATAAAAAAAGTTCATAATATGCTGCATGTCACTTTGTGAGTGTGCAAAAAGATCGCAGTCGTCTGCATACAAAAACTCTCGGATTATAGATGTTAATACCTTTGTGCTTGTACCAAAGCGCCTGGTGTTGAACAACCTTCCTGAAGTGCGATACCTGATGTAAACCCCATGAGAACAATATTTGAATGCCATGAGAAACACTATCGTAAAATATAAGGAAAACAGAGTTGGAGCCGGAATGTCCCCCTGCTTCACTCCATTTTCAACTGATATTGGTTCAGAGATGCTACCACCAATACTGACCAAAGCCTTCATGTCATCATGGAAAAGATGCAGAATCTTCTACCCTACCTTGGATTTTTTTCCCACAACGCAGTTCGATTGACAGTGTCAAAGGCCTTTGTCAAGTCAACAAAGACCTGGTAAAGGTCCATACATTGTTCGATACACTTTTCTTGCAGCTGCCGAGCAGAAACGATCATATCCACTGTTCCTCTTTCGTTTCTGAACCCACACCGCGACTCATGCAACACATTCAGAGCAACTCTTGGGATCAATCTATCCATCAATATTCGACACGACTTTACCAACTACTGAAAGAAGGGATATGACATGATAATTGCCACATTTGTCCTTGCCGTCCTTTCCTTTATGGAGAATCACCATGAGCGCATCCTTCTTGTGGGACATTCTCATCTTCCCACACCATTTTCATGAGGTCAGTCAGGCGCTGCGTGAAGTTTTCACCACCACACTTCAAAACCGCTCCACTCAGACCATCCATACCAGGAGACTTACCACAGTTCAGCTTATGCACAACAGAAGTCCCCTCTGCAAGAGAAGATACATTAGCCATCTCATATGCTTCACTGGTTCAATAGGAATGGAACAAATGAAATCATCATCAACCTGGTTTAAGAGCTCATCAAAGTGATCTCTCTATCTGTCGAGTGTCTTTTGGGTCACGCAGTAATTGCTTGCCATCTTTCGATCTCAAAGGGGCCACTGGAGAGCTGAAAGGGCCATACACCTCTGTGAGTAGAAAGTGCGGCAGTTTCACATTGTTGCCGTCAGATGCCACTTGAACTTCATCTGCTTTGTTGCTCCACCAGGTATTTTGCATAGCTCTGAGTTTCACCTGCACTTCCTTCTTTACCTGTCTGTAATGCTCATTATTGTCACCAACAGAGCTACCACCTTTAAGAACTGCATCAAGTGCCTTTTGTTTTCTGTCTAGCAGAGCCTTGACCTCCTGGTCATTCTCATCAAACCAGTCTTTGTTTTCTTGTGACAAAGCCAAGGACCTCTGCTGAAGCCTCATAGGACCAAGCTCCTGAATTCCTTCCAGTTGTTCTCATACACGCATACATACTTACATATATACATGTATACATACATACATCCATCCATACATACATCCATCCATACATACTTCACATACATACATCCATCCATACGTGTATACATACATACATACAATGGTTAAAGTGTTTGACTGACGACCATAAGTTCATGGGTTCATATTTGGGACCGGGTAGTTATTGAATCAACCTGATATCAATGTTTATTATACAGCACACTTCCTCTTTGGTATAATATGACACATAGTAATATCTAACATAGTACCCATCTAATCTGTTATAATATGATTGACCTTTCCTCTGTGAAGACACAGGCTTAGGGGTTACGGTACTGGACTAACCATTATAAAGTCATGGGCTCGTTTCTTCGATCCTGCAGCATGTTGCGTCCTTCAGTAAAATACTTTAGTTCGTGTAGCATCTTCTACCAGGACTTGCGGCAGACAGATAATATCAGTAATGGAAAAAAACCTTGTCTCATTAGTATGACCTGGAAATCAGTTCCACTCTATTTATCTTCTTTATTAAAGGCAATCAAATTATTTTTTATTTTATTCTTTTTCTTATTTTTCCATGTTTGTTAAATAAATTCCAAAAAATCGAACTAAATTGAAATTTTGTAATAAAATTTCCATAAAAGTTAATGTTTATAATACAATAAAATGTAATAAAATGTATTGAAGTCGACGAAATGTGGACCTTCATTTTTGAAAGATGGATAATGCTATAAGCAGACCTTACAATATTGTACCACAATTTTCCTTTGTGCAAAAGTGGGCAGCCGAATTTAGGAAAGGATAGGGGATTCTTGAAGATGACCCAATGTCTGGATGTCCTACAACTGCCACTACCGAGGAAAACATTGATCTCAGTACTGCAACACCGATGGAAGAAGTGTGTGGAACGCAAGGGTGATTTTGTTGAAAAATAAACCTCATTTGGTCACATTCCATGAGAGTATTTTTGTCAACCCTCGTATCTATGCGCAATATACGTAAAGATACAGAATTGCGGGCACTACAACGCTATTAGCTGTCATATTTGTTGGTGAAAAAAATTTGATTATAAAACTTAAATTTATGAATGACTTGTTTTCTACATTGATAACCATGACTTGTTTTCTAATTAACTTAAATTTGTTTTCTAATTTGGCCCTTTTAAGGGCCACCTATATTTTCATTTAAGTAACTCCCCTTACATCGATATGCTTTATAACCATAACTTGTTTTCTATTTGTTTTCTAATTTGGCCCTTTTAAGTCTTCCCTCTCTCTCTCTCTCTCTCTCTCTCTCTTCCCTCTCTCTCTTCCCTATCTCTCCTCTTCCCTCTCTCTCTCAAAAAAATAAAAGCGCGTGAAAACTCCACTTACGCGTGGTAGTAATACGGAAATAAACGATGTTGACGATTGACGTCACCTTCGCCTGTTTTCCACTGGACTGACAGCTAATAGCGTTGTAGTGCCGGGAACAGTCAAAGTATTTGTAATAATGAATATTGTAATCCACCTGGCATGTGTTTAAAGGGCAGTTTTTGGTGGAAATATTATATTTTGTTTAGTCAAGACGTGGTCAAACGTCCTTCCTTGTCGACAATTTTTTCTTTCATGTGCTTTATACACGGGCATTTTATCTGTTTAAAATTCAGATTTACAACAGAATAAACAATGAAATAAAAGTTCTCGGTGATTTACACCTTACATAACTTTATTTGATTATATATCATAGTTATGTTTAAAAAATTACATAGAGGATTATCATTAAACCAGTTGAAAAGCCTATTGGTAATGATATTGGACTTATGATCATAATGTCGTGGCTTTGATTCCTGGGCTGTGTTGCGTAGTGTTCATGTGCAAAACACTACATTTCACGTTGTTCCAGAATACTCAGCTGAAAATCAGTACCAGCAATAGCTGGGGATTTAACTCTGAGATGGACTGGCGTCCTGTCCAGGGTGGTGTCTTGTACTCTTAGTCGCTTCACGCCATGAAGCCGAGATAAGCACCAGACTAACGAGCCTTCTGGTTTGAGACAGACTTTAGTTGAAAAAAGCTACAAACTTGTGCGTTGTTGAATTTCCTCCCCTGAATTAATTTAAGCGTTGAAAAATAACCAAGCCCACGCCAGTTATGCTTGCTGAGTAATCTCCCTTGAATATACACAGTAACATCCAATATATATACGTATATATCATTATCATCATTTAACGTCCATCTCAACGTTAGCATGGGTTAAACGGTTTTGTTCCATTTGATGCGGGAATGGTCGGGAGACCATGTCTCGCTCGCACGGAAGCTTCTCTGGCATTTTTTTTTTTTTTTTTTTACAGCTGGATGCCCTTCCTAACACCAACCACATTTACAGTGTGGACTGGGAGCCTTTTCACCGTGTCTCCTACACGACCACCTTACAGTGTGGACTGTTGTGTCATCGACACAGTGGACGGAACAGGAGAGGGAGGATGGGGTAGGGTGTGGCGGTGGGGTGTACATTGAGTTTAGAGGTACCTACTGACTGTAGGTTTGTATGCAATGGTAGTCGGGTCTTCTGTACAACTGCATGGCGCCAAAGGTCACGGCCCAGTGTCATTGTCTTAGAGAGGTGTAGGTGGGCAAGGTCAGTTTTTATCACCTGACTTCCTCAGTGAGTGGGTTTTTATTTTGTCTCTCCTTTGTTCTGTCCTACACCATCTGTTTATCCAAGCGAAGCTAGGTACGTCAGCTATATATATATATATATATATATATATGGAAAGTTATATTTAAATTGTTGGGTTACAACTAGTAAATATTTATAACTGATATAAAAGCACTCAACAAGTATTTGGAGTATATTTACGATATTAAATAAATGGAAACTATATTTATAAAACCATATTTATTTCATTATATATATTTCAGGGATATCATATTAACAATATGTTATGCCTTCTTCAGACAAAATACAATATAGACAGTTTTATATATGTCAAATCTATTTATCTATTAAACTGTCTATATTGTATTTTGTCTGAAGAAGGCATAACATATTGTTAATATGATATCCCTGAAATATATATAATGAAATAAATATGGTTTTATAAATATAGTTTCCATTTATTTAATATCGTATATATATATATATATATATACATATATATATACATATATATATACATATATATATATATATATATAGATGCCGTAGAACACGCCAATGGTAGCCGGGCGGGCCAACTAGTGTATATATATATATATATATATATATATATATATAGAAAGAAACACGTGAGAAAAAGAGGAATAGAAAACATGGAAGACACAAACACAAGGAGGATTCCCGCTCATCGGCTGTCTTCTGTGGATCATTGTAGTTTCGAATCATACTTGTTTCTTTATAATATTTCTTTGTAACTACACATCCTCATTTCTAAATTTATTTCATATATACAGGGTGTCCTCCCAAAATGTATACACGAAGGCCGTGCATTCTAATAGATATTACTTGTACAGATAATCAAAGTGTGTAAACATTTTTGGGGGCACCCTCTACATATATATATATATACATATATATATATATCATCATTGTGACCACAGTGAAGCATTTAGGGATATTATTAGATCCCTAAACATCTTCCATCATGATTTTATGTAAAAACCTTTGTTAAGTTACATTCCAAACTTACATTCCAGCTTAATAACGATACAATTTGTTATATTAAGACTTATTTCTGTAGTAATTATTGTTTGCTGACGTAATCAGTATTATCAATATGGTAAGATGATTACTGTGGCTCCAACACTACCACTTTACAGAGTGGACTGGGTGTATTTATTGTAACACCAACACTACCACTTTACAGAGTGGACTGGGTGACACCAGCACTAGCACTGTATAGAGCGGACTGGGTGTATTTATTGTCCAATGAGTGAAATAATAAAAGAATAAGTCTTCTTCCCTCACTTATTCCTGAGAGAATCAGGAGGTCAGAGTCCTCAAACAATCCTTCCAGTGAGTCCTGTCAGTAGCAAGACCAGCCAAGCTCATGGATGCTATCCAACCATCTTGTTCACAGTCTACTCCTGGGTTTCTTGCCAGTTGGTTTTGCCCATAAAATCTGTCCAGCAATTCTTTCCTGAGACATTCTAATCATATGTCTGAGCATCGGAGCTGTGATTTCTCAATTCGGAGAAGTAACAGCTCTACTTGGAGTGATTCTCTGATCTCCGTGCTACAAATCTGTCCAGTGATTCTTTCCAGAGACATTCTAACCACATGTCCATAGTATCAGAGTTGTGATCTCTCAATTCGAAGAAGTAGCGGCTCTACCTGGAGTGACTGATCTCCAAGCAATAAATCTGTCCAATGATTCTTTCCTGAGACATTCTAACCACTTGCCCATAGTATCGGAACTGTGATCTCTTAATTCAGAGAAGTAGTGAAATAATAAAACAAGTCAGATATAAATATTGCATAAATAGATTTTTTTAAATTTTATTTCGAAGTATATTTACAATAAGTTTCAAAGTTTTGTGTAAAAATAAAAGATCTGAATGCAGGGAGTGAAATGTAGAGAGAATGTTTAAATAAATATAAGTTATGTAAATAGGACTCCAATATGTTTGCACCGGTAAACAGTTTGTCTAGACTATTTCAATACTACTTACTCTCGGATACCAAATAGTAGGGGGGGGGGGGGAGAATAAGTGGGGTGGAAAATTGATAATTTTTCTATGTTGTCTCCCTTGATTTATTTTTTTTATAAAAAAAAACAAAATTTGTCACTTAGTTGACATATTGAGACCCAACCCATCCTATTTATTTTATAACGTATGGTATGGAATTTCTAATAATGATCTTTTTTGTCATCGATAATGTCTTTCAATGAATAAAGAAAATCAATTGTCACAGGAATGCTACCACTTAAAATAAAATTTCACCAGAGATAGATTAACAAAACCTAATAAACGTGGGAAGGATGGAGTAGGGGTTTGGAATAAGACCATGGGGGAGGGGGTTAATAAGTTGGGTGATGGAAAGATTATTCGAGATCCGAGAGTGTTTTCAAAGTTATTGTTCACATTTGAAAAAAAACAAAAAAAATGCCCAATCAGATTTCAACTCAGCAAAAATAAATAAATAAATAAATATACACATGCCCGATCTCTTTTTTTTTCCTTTTCTTTTAATTGTAAATATAATTGAAGACACTGAAGCATAAACATTGTTTAGTAAATGTTTTCTTTCTTGTTTGTTTGTTTTTTTGTCGTTTTTTTTCAGTCAGTGAATATTAACTCTTAACATCCTGTAATGATTTAGAAGAAAATATCTAAAAATGGCTTTAGTTATTCAAATGTTTATAGTATCTTTACTGGAGGACAGATTATTGTAAAAATTGACAGTAATAATGTAAGTAATGACTTTAATATTTAATGTGATGCAGTTACAGTGTTGTTTTGTACTAAATATTTATAGTATCTTTACTAGAGGACAGATTGGTGTGAAGATTTAAAGTATTAAAGTAAAGACTTTAATAGATAATGTGATGCAGTCGTAGTGTTGTTTTGAGCTAAATCTTTATAGTGTCTTTACTAGAGGACAGATTATAGTGAAATTTTACAGTATTAGAGTAAAAACTTTAATAATTAATGTGATGCAGTCATAGTGTTGTTTTGTACTTTTCAAAAATGTTTCACTAATGCGGTTTCATGTGCTACAGGATGTTAATAGTTAATATAATCCATTCACTAATAGAATTTATAGTAAAGTAGTTGTGACTAGGTTGGCATTCTTCAGTTAGGGGTGAGAAAATAAAAAAAAAAGATCTGCTCAAAATGTGAGTTGAAGTGGTAATTGCATCTTTGATAGTATTGGGTCTTGTTCGTCTCCTATGGTTTATACAGAGGAATGGTGAATGACAAATAATAATGAGGAGTGGGAAGGAGTCATCTCCACTTAGTAATAAAGTAGCTGGACAAACAAATTTGGCTCTCACATGTCTGAAGCATGTTCAAGTTAACGGTTAAAATGTTTTATAAGAAGGGAAGAAGAAAAAGAACCTATATCACAGATGCATTTGTTTTTTGTGTTTTATTATAACATTATAACGTTTGCTTCCAGTTTCACGGCGAATTACAAACAAACTTCATTATTTCATCATTTGTCTGTGTGTCCATCTTTACATTGCACCATCTTTAAACTTCTTTAAAGCTTCATTTCCTGATTTGGTTTCAGAAATTCAGAAATATTATATTTCAGCTTTTTCTGGAAGTTTGAGGTTTGTCATTTTGTTTCATGTGTGTGTGTGTGTGTGTAGCGATGGGGGAGGGTGTTATGTGTGTATATATGTGTATGAACGTGTGTATATGTATGTGTGTTAGTGTCATATTTCCTTTTCATTAGGAAACCAATAGACATTTTGGTGAAATATTTTCAACCATTTGTTTATGGAAGCAGCTTGAACCGTGTAAATATCATTAATATTATTGTTATTATTATTAATATAAGGAAATAGGTAAGAATTTCTCAAAAAAAAAAAAAGAAAGAAAATATTTTGCCATTGTATAAAAAGAAAAAAGAAAGTATTTTGCCAGTCATGTACAGATAAAATCATTTTCCTATTAACCAAGACTTCTTTGGTGTTTCTGTTTCAAATTTCTCAGATTGTGTCCAAATATTTTCTATTTCTTTCTTCATCTGTCTGTCCAACTGGCTGGCTGGTTGGCTGGTTGGTAATTCACCATATATTTTCTTTCTTTTATTCTTTTTACTTAATTTTGAAATCTCCAAATATCCCTCATAAATGAAACAATTGAAATCACACTAATGTTAAGTGTTTCTGCAGTTTTTTCCTCATTCTAATCTGAAGTGTTACCATTTCACCATCCTGGAACAAATATAAGGAAAACTTCAGACATAAGAACAAAAAAGAAACAAGGATGTTTTTAAAGAGAAATCTTAGATAAAATGGACGAGGGTCAGGATGCCTGGACTGGGCATTGGGGTGAGTTCCTGACCTACAACATGGCTCAAACAGGTCGTGTTTATCACCTCTGCCAGCCAAACTCCCTTCCATGTGTCCCCGTAGCAGCACTGGCTCTACCAAATTGGGTTGGGTTTGAAAGCGAGAGCTTGGTGCTATAACCAATGCGATGCTTGATTTGCACTGCCCTAAAGTGCATATACCTGCGGGCACCGCTTGTGAAACCAATCGCCTCAAGAAACTCAATTGAAATGAACTTACACCATGAATTCCTTCGATGATGCTGGCTCAACCCACCCTGGGTGAACACGACCATAAGTACAG
>OZ024742.1:31374885-31377385 GCA_964016885.1 Eledone cirrhosa | reverse complement strand
CGTTTCCATACATCTTAGTGTATATACAGTTTAGAAAGTACGCTAAATATTACAAGAGAATTCGTCAACTTACCAGAATATTCTGGTCCTCTAACCTCAGGAGCTTTTGGGAAAACTGGGCTTTTCTTGAAAGATCCTGAAATGGAACAAATAAACATTGTTTAGTACTATATGTGTATATGATATGTGTTGTATATGTATGGTTCATACCTGTATGTGTATATGATGTGTGTGTTTATGGTGTATGTGAATGTGACTATATGTATGTGAGCGTGTGTGTATGTGTGGTTCATACGTGTATGTGACTGTGCGTGTGAGCATGTGTGTATGTGTTTTATATATGTATGTGACTGTATGTACGTGAACGTGTGTGTATGTGTAATTTATACGTGTATGCTATTATGTATGTGAGCGTGTGTACACGCGTCAGTTGTGTGTATGTCTCGGGGATAGGAAGTGTAACGTAAATCCATTGAATCCCAGTATATTACTGGTAGTTTTAATTTTGTTAACTAGCATAGGAGGAAAAATGGAAGTTGTGATAGTCAAGCCTTTTGAAAATGGAAAGAGAAATTCTTCGAGACGGAATCTAGAATTTTGACCTTAGTTTTAAACTACCAAGAATTTGTTTTAGACTTTTTTAAACCCGAGGAAATGAAAGCTTGAGACGGTTGACCCATTTTAATAAACGTAGAATAGATAGTAAGGTATGATATTAGGGGGTATCTAACTGTAAAGTACGGTATTAGGATATCTGGCTGTTATTTCTAGCAAGTTGTATGGCTACTTAACACTACACTTTAGTTGGTTGAACTCCCGTAAGAAAGGGAAATAGTTAACGTTTTGTCCTAAAGAATAATTCTCACTCTACATTTTACACATTTGTCTCTATCAGATACAACTGAAAAGCTGACATCCACAATCCTAGTGTTTATTAACTCTTAAAGTCCTGTGACACATGAAGTCGTATTAGCAACGCATTCTTGAAAAGTACAAAACAGCACTATGATAGCATCCCATTAAAAAGAAAGAGGTTTACTCTAACACTGCAATTTTCAATTGCAATTTTCATTTGAAACAGATCCCACTGAGCTGACTAACCCTAAACAGTTTGAATTACTCTAAACATAAAGACGAAGAGATAGACAGGTTCTATTCTGCTGATCTACCCTAAATATACTGCATGAAGATAAAGTCTTCAACAGTATTCCTACTACTCAATGGGCTGTGGTCCTTCTAGCCGAAATAGGCTGCATGAGGGACCTATCAGCAACACTTAGCATACACTATAACAATGGACATACACTTAACGTATGGTATCGTCCTGCAACTCCCAAGGGAGCGGTAGGGGCGCCATATTGACATATGGCATTTCTAGGGCATTATTTTAAAACTAGGTGGAGCCCATCTCCTCTCCAGGTCTGAATACAGAAGATTTCTTCAAGAGAAGGAAAGAGAGTAAGAGAATGAAAGTGAGAAGGACTGCCAATTCGCCGCCTTACACTTTACATTATACGCCTTATATTATTAAGTTCAAACCCTAGTACTAGTTATGAAATCTACTTGACTGGCCTTGTCCTAGATGTAAGAGTAGGTCTTTTTTCTTTTACTTAAATTCATGCTTGCTATCATGCTTTTCTCAAGGACACCACGCCACTACAGTTAATGTGCAGCGAGCGTAATAATAGTGTTGCTAACCGATAAATTCTTTAACGCAAACCTCATGTCTTGTTGCAATGGTTCTTTCTGTTGTAATTGTAGTTGGTGTTACTGCCGTTGTTATTGCTGTTGTTGTTGCTGTTGTTGTTGCAACTGACTCACCAGAGAAAGTCACTTCTATTAAAAACATATGTGGCTGACAGCAGAGAGTAACGGGAGAGCAAAAGAGTATATTTTTACAGCTGTGCACTGCTACAACTCGCCACTAACAACAACACAGCCACCACCATCTCCACCACCAACACCAACACCATCTACAACAACACCACCGCCAACATCAACAATCACCAACAACAGCAACACAACCACCATCACTAGCGACACCCCCTACTCCCCACATCTCAACAATAACAACATCACCCCGGCCATTACCACGGCTGCTGTCATCATCACCAACAACAACAACAACAACAACAACAACCTAGCAATTATCCAACGCCATGTGAAGCAAAATAGAAGGGTTTCTTGAAAATACAATTACAATCAGTTTATATAAGAATATGTTAAGTTATTGGAATGAATTCAGAAGAAATCTTATAATAAACGAACAATATATTGATTTCTTATACGGATTGTCAGGTTAGGTGAAGGCTATAGAATTGTAGGAGGTGATTAGCAGAGTCGTTAGAAGCTCGAATAGAATACTTTCTGCTATTTGTTCCAGTTCTCTGCTCTCTGAGTTCAAATTCCGCAGAGGTCAACTTTGCTTGTCATAATTTCGTGTATCCTTAACGTAATTCTCAGGAAGGTTCAGCGTGTCACAGTATGTGACAAGGTCGGC
>OZ024742.1:31347385-31359885 GCA_964016885.1 Eledone cirrhosa | reverse complement strand
GTAATTGTCACAAGTGTAGTGTTTGTACCAAAGTTTTCAAGTCGCTGGCTGGACTAAAAAGTCACACTCGTTCAGCGCATCGGTAGGGGTTCTCCTACATGGATATAAAGTAGTGGCCGTACTCGAAAACGAGTTGGCAGCCACCATGTATATATATATGTATGTATGTATGTATGTATGTATGTATGTATGTATGTATGTATGTATGTATGTATGTATATGTATGTATGTATATGTATGTATGTATGTATGTATGTATGTATGTATGTATGTGTATGTATGTATGTATGTATGTATGTATGTATGTATGTATGTATGTATGTATGTATGTGTATGTATGTATATGTATGTATGTATACAGTGCTGATAAAATCTAGCTGCCTTATGTCACGCCAGAAAGTTGTCCAGGTTTCGTATCCGTATAGCAAGGCTGTAAGAACACGGTCCACATACACCTGATGTCATTTTAGGATGACATAAAAGACAATCGTAAAGCTCTCAAGATTGATATAGAAATTGGAGAAAGATCATCAAATATGGATGTGATGTCTTTGAGGAAAAGCACTTAGCATGCTGTTTTAAAGCATTCACTCCGTAAGCGGAACTCATGTGCAGTGACTGCAAAAATCCAGCAGAAATTGAGGTGCAATGTATGTGGCCTATTTCTCCGAACAAAGGGTGGATTTTTCAACCATCTGGTATCACACGACATGGTAGAATGGACTGAATAGACATGGTAGAATGCATGGAAACACACCCCAGCCGGTATTACCAGGAGATAGACAGTTCAAGTGTCACATCTGTGAAAGTGCCCGCAAAAGCGGGTCTGAAAATCATCTGCGTGCGCACCTGATCAATGTGCAAAAAGAAGCACTCAGCATGTATATATATATACATGTATGTATATGTATGTGTATGTATATATATATATATATATATATTGTTAGCTTAAGAGAAACTTAAAAATAAGGAGTGGCACGCCATTCTGAACTATAGAATTCTTTCTGCCTTTGTCACTCTAAATATAAATTATAGCCTTAAAGAATTAGCTTTTAATGAATTCCCTTTTCTTTCAACCAATGACCTCCACCCATCCCACTCACCACCCTCTCCTACCACCTGAAAAGATATAAATACCACAACATTTATTTTTGGAAAGCCAGATTCCTGATGATTTCTAAAGAATGAAACAGTTCTAGTCCTGTAGAATCTCATCTATATTAAAACTATATATATATATATATATATATATATATATATATATATATATATATATATATATATCGTTTCTGAATTTGTTTAGCAAGATTCTTTATCTGCGTGTGTTTCTTATTGGCAACATGACCCTCCCAAAGGATAACAATATATATATATATATATATATATATATATATAGGGGAACTATATATTCAGGGGAACTAGACTGATACTAGACTGGTACTTTTCTTATCGACCTCGAATGGATAAAAGGCAAAGTTGATCTTTTCATAATATGAAACTCAATTTAATTTTTAGGAATATTTCAAGAGCATTGCTTCCTAAACTGGCTGCTGAGAAATTCTGATGTTCCATGAAATATGGTGTTTTTTAATAAAATTTAGTAAATATTTTACTATTTTTTTTATATAAATAAATTCTTTCTCTAAAAAGGATTTTGTTTCATTTAATATATATATATATATATATATATATATATATATACATATTTATAATAAAAAACACCGTGTTTCGTGAAACCTTAGAATTTCTCAGAAGCCAGTTTAGGAAGCACAGCTCTGGGAATATTCCTAAAAATTTAATTAAGTTTTATATTATGAAAAGGTTAACTTTGCCTTTTATCCATTCGAGATCGATAAAAAAAGTACCAGTCTAGCATCAGTCTAGTTTCCCCGAAGGGATTTTGAAGTAACGTTACTCGATAGAATGCGTATCTTGGAGATCAGAGAGTCACTCCAGGTAGAGCCGCTACTTTTCCGAATTGAGAAATCACAGCTCCGATACTATGGGTTAGAATGTCTAAGGAAAGAATCGATGGACAGATTTTACGAGCAAAACCAATCGACAGGAGGTCCAGGGGTAGACACCGAGCAAGTTAGTTGGATAACATACATGAGCTTGGCTGCTCTCGCTTGGGGATCCAGTTGGATCAATTGGAGACGGTTGCTTCTGACAGGACCAGCTGGAAGGTGTGTTTGAGGACTCTGCCCCCAAGAAGAAGAAGAAGAAGAAGAAGAAGAAGAAGAAGAAGAAGGCTGTATTGTTTATATGTGATGCAAGAATTCTGTTAAACCTTTGAACAACATGTCTATTGTCATATTTAAAGATTTAATTTCTGATGATAAAGATTTAAAATTTCATAGTTTTAATATTTAGACAGAAAACCAGATAAATGGTTCAATCAGTAGAATCAGCGTCTATAGTTAATCAATTCTCGAGGATAAAGGTATCAATAATAGGATTGCGATTGATAATAATATTGAATTAACTCAAGTTATTTTCAAGTCAGAAAATGAACGTGACTATGTTTAATTTCCTAATTCCAGATACAGCACTTCCATCACTTTCTGACGAAGGTGATGGAAGTGAAAATAATTGTCGTCTTCTAAAACTTAATCATGTATCGATGGGATTTAAATGTTTTAAACACTGTTAGTGTCACTATACTATAAATTAAGCTGTTGTATATGATTAGAAATACAATAATCATTATCTCTCTCTCTCTCTCTCTCTCTCTCTCTCTCTCTCTCTCTCTCTCTCTCTCTCTCTCTCTCTCTCTCTCACGCTCTGTATATATATATATATATATATATATATATATATATATGCGCGCGTGTGTGTGTGGGGGGGGGGGGGGGGATAGGTACGTATAAAGATAGAGTCAGGCAGAGTCAGAGGTATGGGAAGAAGGAGGGGTGTGAGAGAGAGCGTTTTATGAATGAACTCATCAGAATGGTAATAGAATTCTTAAGAGAATTCTTAAGAGAAGTGGAAAACAATCTCTCATTACACAGTCATAGAATATTTACTTAATGAAACAATTTCTATTCTTATCAAAGAACATCTCAATTATTACCAACAATCGCGTATAATACCGAATAATTCCGAATATTACCGAATATTACTGAATATTACCGAATATTACCGAATGTTACTGAATTATCACAAACTTCCACGAACAATATCACGTCTTTCTAAAGATTATGATAAATATATTTGAATGTCACATCATATCTCTTCAAATAAAGTTACTAACGACCAGTCATTAAGGTACATATATGGAAAATGTTTGCATACATGAGACATTGGAAAGGGTCTCCTCAGAAAGTATTCTCTGGCTCCCGACCATGAGTACACAACCAGGGAAGTTACATAGCTTTATCGCAACAAAACATCTGGATAGTTACACAGCCAGGGAACTTACACAGCAAAGGAAGTTACACAGCTAGAGAAGTTACACAACTCGGTAAGGTGCACAGCTAAGCAAGTTACACACCTAGGGAAGTCACACCGCCAAGGAGGTTTTACAGCTAGGAAAGTCACACACCTATAGAAGTCACACTGCCAAGGAGGTTTTACAGCTAGGGAAGTTACATAGCCAGGAAAGTTATACAGCTAGGGAAGTTACACACTAGGAAGGTTTCACCGCCATGAGGGTTTCACAGCTAGGGAAGTCACACAGCCAGGAAAGTTACACAGCTAGGGAGGTTACACACTAGGAAGGTTTCACCGCCATGAGGGTTTCACAGCTAGGGAAGTCACACCGCCAAGGTGGTTTCACCGCCATGGAGTTTTCACAGCTAGGGAAGTTGCTCTGTCAGGGAAGTTGCTTTGTCAGGGAAGTTACACAACGCTAATGCAAGAAACCCCCAAGAGGAAGACTTTCTGGTTATCAACAGGTCATGCACAGCTGCCAGAAAACATTGAGGATGTAACCCACATCATAGAATGTTTGAAAATATCACCATAGTACTTGATGGGCCTCTGTCGGCTTCAACGATGAATGTTCCAGTTGTTCGATCAACCAAACAGGCTGCTCATAAAATTGACGGGTAAATGGCTGAACATGTAATTCTGAGGGAGATTCAGCATAACACACTGTGTGACAAGGCTGGCCCTTTGAATTACATGTGAAATCCCCTTGGATGGGCTCCCAAATAGTTTCTGTCTACACAATTTCACTCACAAGGCATGGGTCCACCCGAGCTATGGTAAATGACACTTGCCCAAGATGCAATGCAGTGGGATCGAACCCGGAACCTAATGCTTGTAAAGCGAATCCCTTAACATTTCGACCATGCTACATCCCCAATGACAGAAATAGTTGAAAAATGAACAAAATATCGGATGTTAAGTTGCTTCTCCTGTTTCTAAGTTTAAACAGTGGCTGACAGATTTAGTTCAATGAAAGTCTATGAACAGTTGGAAGACTAATCGTCGAGACCGACGGAGGTCCATACCACTTCCCCTACTGTGCTAATACCATAGTGTGTAGTACCATAGTGTGTAGTACCAAAGTGTGTAGTACCATAGTGTGTAGTACCAAAGTGTGTAATAGCATAGTATGTAATACCATAGTATGTAATACCAAAGTGTGTAGTACCATAGTGTGTAGTACCATAGTGTGTAGTACCAAAGTGTGTAGTACCATAGTGTGTAGTACCAAAGTGTGTAATAGCATAGTATGTAATACCATAGTATGTAATACCACAGTGTGTAGTACCAAAGTGTGTAGTACCATAGTGTGTAGTACCATAGTGTGTAGTACCATAGTGTGTAATACCATAGTGTGTAGTACCATAGTGTGTAGTAACATAGTATGTAATACCAAAGTGTGTAGTACCAAAGTGTGTAGTACCATAGTGTGTATTACCATAGTGTGTAGTACCATAGTGTGTAGTACAAAAGTGTGTACTAGCATAGTATGTAATACCATAGTATGTAATACCATAGTGTGTAGTACCATAGTGTGTAATACCACAGTGTGTAGTACCATAGTGTGTAGTACAAAAGTGTGTACTAGCATAGTATGTAATACCATAGTATGTAATACCATAGTGTGTAGTACCATAGTGTGTAATACCACAGTGTGTAGTACCATAGTGTGTAGTACAAAAGTGTGTACTAGCATAGTATGTAATACCATAGTATGTAATACCAAAGTGTGTAGTACCATAGTGTGTAGTACCAAAGTGTGTAATACCATAGTGTGTAGTACCAAAATGTGCAGTACCATAGTGTGTAGTACCATAGTGTGTAGTACCATAGTGTGTAGTACCATAGTGTGTAGTACCAAAATGTGCAGTACCATAGTGTGTAGTACCATAGTGTGTAGTACCATAGTGTGTAGTACCATAGTGTGTAGTACCATAGTGTGTAGTACCATAGTGTGTAGTATCATAGTATGTAGTACCATGGTGTGTAATACCAAAGTGTGTAGTACCATAGTGTGTAGTACCATAGTGTGTAATACCATAGTGTGTAGTACCATAGTGTGTAATACCATCGTGTGTAGTACCATAGTGTGTAGTACCATAGTGTGTAGTACCATAGTGTGTAGTATCATAGTATGTAGTACCATAGTGTGTAATACCAAAGTGTGTAGTACCATAGTGTGTAGCACCATAGTGTGTAGTACCATAGTGTGTAGTACCATATTATTTAATACCAAAGTGTGTAGTACCAAAGTGTGTAGTACCATAGTGTGTATTACCATAGTGTGTAGTACCATAGTGTGTAGTACAAAAGTGTGTACTAGCATAGTATGTAATACCATAGTATGTAATACCATAGTGTGTAGTACCATAGTGTGTAATACCATAGTGTGTAGTACCATAGTGTGTAGTACCATAGTGTGTAGTACCATAGTGTGTAGTACCAAAGTGTGCAGTACCATAGTGTGTAGTACCATAGTGTGTAGTACCAAAATGTGTAGTACCATAGTGTGTAGTACCATAGTATGTAGTACCATAGTGTGTAGTACCATAGTATGTAATACCAAAGTGTGTAGTACAATAGTGTGTAGTACCATAGTGTGTAATACCATAGTGTGTAGTACCATAGTGTGTAATACCATAGTGTGTAGTACCATAGTGTGTAGTACCATAGTGTGTAGTACCATAGTGTGTAGTACCAAAGTTTGCAGTACCATAGTGTGTAGTACCATAGTGTGTAGTACCATAGTGTGTAATACCATAGTGTGTAGTACCATAGTGTGTAATACCATAGTGTGTAATACCAAAGTGTGTAGTACCATAGTGTGTAATACCATAGTGTGTAGTACCATAGTGTGTAGTACCATAGTGTGTAGTACCAAAGTGTGCAGTACCATAGTGTGTAGTACCATAGTGTGTAGTACCATAGTGTGTAATACCATAGTGTGTAGTACCATAGTGTGTAGTACCATAGTGTGTAGTACCAAAGTGTGCAGTACCATAGTGTGTAATACCATAGTGTGTAGTACTATAGTGCGTAGTACCATAGTGTGTAGTACCATAGTGTGTAATACCATAGTGTGTAATACCATAGAGTGTAGTACCATAGTATGTAGTACCATAGTGTGTAATACCATAGTGTGTAATACCATAGTGTGTAATACCAAAGTGTGTAGTACCAAAGTGTGTAGTACCATAGTGTGTAGTACCAAAGTGTGTAGTACCATTGTATGTAGTACCATAGTGTGTAGTACCATAGTATGTAGTACCAAAGTGTGTAGTACCATAGTGTGTAGTACCATAGTGTGTAGTACCATAGTGTGTAATACCAAAGCGTGTAGTACCATAGTATGTAGTACCATAGTGTTTAGTGCCATAGTGTGTAGTACCATAGTGTGTAATACCAAAGTGTGTAGTACCATAGTGTGTAGTACCATAGTGTGTGATACCATAGTGTGTAATACCATAGTGTGTAGTACCATAGTGTGTAGTACCATAGTGTGTAGTACCATAGTGTGTAGTACCATAGTATGTAGTACCATAGTGTGTAATACGAAAGTGCGTAGTATTATAGTGTGTAGTACCATAGTGTGTAATACCATAGTGTGTAGTGCCATAGTGTGTAGTACCATAGTGTATAGTACCATAGTGTGTAATACCATAGTATGTAGTACCATAGTGTGTAATACGAAAGTGTGTAGTATTATAGTGGGTAGTACCATAGTGTGTAATACCATAGTGTGTAATACCAAAGTGTGTAGTCCCATAGTGTGTAATACCATAGTGTGTAATACCAAAGTGTGTAGTACCATAGTGTGTAATACGAAAGTGTGTAGTACCATAGTGTGTAGTACCATAGTGTGTAGTACCAAAGAGTGTAGTCCCATAGTGTGTAATACCATAGTGTGTAATACCAAAGTGTGTAGTACCATAGTGTGTAGTACCATAGTGTGTAGTACCAAAGTGTGTAGTACCATAGTGTGTAGTACCATAGTGTGTAATACCATAGTGTGTAATACCATAGTGTGTAGTACCATGGTGTGTAGTACCAAAGTGTGTAGTACAATAGTGTGTAGTACCATAGTGTGTAGTACCATAGTGTGTAGTACCAAAGTGTGTAGTACCATAGTGTGTAATACCAAAGTGTGTAGTACCATAGTGTGTAGTACCATAGTGTGTAGTACCATAGTGTGTAGTACCAAAGTGTGTAGTACCATAGTGTGTAGTACCATAGTGTGTAGTACCAAAGTGTGTAGTACCAAAGTGTGTAGTACCATAGTATGTATTACCATAGTGTGTAGTACCATAGTGTCTAGTACCATAGTATGTAGTACCATAGTGTTTAGTGCCATAGTGTGTAATACCATAGTGTGTAATACCATAGTGTGTAGTACCATAGTGTGTAATACCATAGTGTGTAATACCATAGTGTGTAGTACCATAGTGTGTAGTACCATACTGTGTAGTGCCATAGTGTGTAGTACCATAGTGTGTAGTACCATAGTGTGTAATACGAAAGTGTGTAGTATAATAGTGTGTAGTACCATAGTGTGTATTACCATAGTGTGTAATACCAAAGTGTGTAATACCATAGTGTGTAGTACCATAGTGTGTAATTCCAAAGTGTGTAGTACCATAGTGTGTAGTACCATAGTGTGTAGTACCATAGAATGTAGTACCAAATGTGTAGTCCCATAATGTGTAGTACCATAGTGTGTAATACCATAGTGTGTAATACCAAAGTGTGTAGTACCATAGTGTGTAATACCATAGTGTATAGTACCATAGTGTGCAGTACCATAGTGTGTAGTACCATAGTGTGTAATAACATAGTGTGTAGTACCATAGTGTGTAATACCATAGTGTGTAATACCATAGTGTGTAGTACCATAGTGTGTAGTACAATAGTGTGTAATACCATAGTGTGTAGTACCATAGTGTGTAGTACCATAGTGTGTAATACCATTGTGTGTAATACCAAAGTGTGTAGTACCATAGTGTGTAGTACCATAGTGTGTAATACCATAGTGTGTAATACCATAGTGTGTAGTACCATAGTATGTAGTACCATAGTGTGTAATACCATAGTGTGTAATACCATAGTGTGTAATACCAAAGTGTGTTGTACCAAAGTGTGTAGTACCATAGTGTGTAGTACCATAGTATGTAGTACCATAGTCTGTAGTACCATAGTGTGTAGAACCAAAGTGTGTAGTACCATAGTGTGTAATACCATAGTATGTAGTAACATAGTGTGTAATACGAAAGTGTGTAGTACCATAGTGTGTAATACCATAGTGTGTAATACCAAAGTGTGTAATACCATAGTGTGTAGTACCATAGTGTGTAATACCAAAGTGTTTAGTACCATAGTGTGCAGTACCATAGTGTGTAATACCAAAGTGTGTAGTACCATAGTATGTAGTACCATAGTGTGTAATACCATAGTGTGTAATACCAAAGTGTGTAGTACCATAGTGTGTAGTACCATAGTGTGTAGTACCAAAGTGTATAGTACCATAGTATGTAGTACCATAGTGTGTAGTACCATAGTATGTAGTACCATAGTGTGTAGTACCATAGTGTGTAATACCATAGTGTGTAGTACCATTGTGTGTAATACCATAGTGTGTAATACCATAGTCTGTAGTACCATAGTGTGTAGTACCATAGTGTGTAGTGTCATAGTGTGTAGTACCATAGTGTGTAGTACCATAGTGTGTAATACGAAAGTGTGTAGTATTATAGTGTGTAGTACCATAGTGTGTAATACCATAGTGTGTAATACCAAAGTGTGTAATACCATAGTGTGTAGTACCATAGTGTGTAATTCCAAAGTGTGTAGTACCATAGTGTGTAGTACCATAGTGTGTAGTACCAAATGTGTAGTCCCATAGTGTGTAATACCATAGTGTGTAGTACCAAAGTCTGTAGTACCATAGTATGTAGTACCATAGTGTGTAATACCAAAGTGTGTAGTACCATAGTGTGTAGTACCATAGTGTGTAGTACCATAGTGTGTAGTACCATAGTGTGTAGTACCAAATGTGTAGTACCATAGTGTGTAATACCATAGTGTGTAATACCATAGTATGTAGTACCATAGTATGTAGTACAATAGTGTGTAGTACCAAAGTGTGTAGTACCATAGTGTGTAGTACCATAGTGTGTAGTACCATAGTGTGTAATACCAAAGTGTGTAGTACCATAGTGTGTAGTACCATAGTGTGTAGTACCATAGTGTGTAGTACCATAGTATGTAGTACCATAGTGTGTAGTACCACAGTGTGTAATACCATAGTGTGTAATACCAAAGGGTGTAATACCATAGTGTGTATTACCATAGTGTGTAGTACCATAGTGTGTAGTACCATAGTGTGTAATACCATAGTATGTAGTACCATAGTATGTAGTACAATAGTGTGTAGTACCAAAGTGTGTAGTACCATAGTGTGTAGTACCATAGTGTGTAATACCATGGTGTGTAGTACCATAGTGTGTAGTACCATAGTATGTAATACCATAGTGTGTAGTACCATAGTGTGTAGTACCATAGTGTGTAATACCATAGTGTGTAGTACCATAGTGTGTAATACCAAAGTGTGTAGTACCATAGTGTGTAATACCATAGTGTGTAGTACCATAGTATGTAGTACCATAGTGTGTAATACCATAGTGTGTAGGACCATAGTGTGTAATACCAAAGTGTGATGTACCAAAGTGTGTAGTACCATAGTTTGTATTACCAAAGTGTGTAGTACCAAAGTGTGTAGTACCATAGTGTGTATTACCATAGTGTGTAGTACCATAGTGTATATTACCATAGTGTGCAATACCATAGTGTGTAGTACCATAGTGTGTATTACCATAGTGTGTAGTACCATAGTGTGTAATACCATAGTGTGTAATACCATAGTGTGTAGTCCCATAGTGTGTAGTACCATAGTGTGTAGTACCATAGTGTGTAATACCATAGTGTGTAATACCATAGTGTGTAGTACCATAGTGTGTAATACCATAGTGTGTAGTACCATAGTGTGTAATACCATAGTGTGTAATACCAAAGTGTGTAGTACCATAGTGTGTAGTACCATAGTGTGTAGTACCATAGTGTGTAGTACCATAGTGTGTAGTACCAAAGTGTGTAGTACCATAGTGTGTAGTACCATAGTGTGTAGTTCCATAGTGTGTAGTACCATAGTATGTAGTACCATAGTGTGTAATACCATAGTGTGTAGGACCATAGTGTGTAATACCAAAGTGTGATGTACCAAAGTGTGTAGTACCATAGTGTGTATTACCAAAGTGTGTAGTACCAAAGTGTGTAGTACCATAGTGTGTATTACCATAGTGTGTAGTACCATAGTGTGTATTACCATAGTGTGCAATACCATAGTGTGTAGTACCATAGTGTGTATTACCATAGTGTGTAGTACCATAGTGTGTAATACCATAGTGTGTAGTCCCATAGTGTGTAGTACCATAGTGTGTAGTACCATAGTGTGTAATACCATAGTGTGTAATACCATAGTGTGTAGTACCATAGTGTGTAATACCATAGTGTGTAGTACCATAGTGTGTAATACCATAGTGTGTAATACCAAAGTGTGTAGTACCATAGTGTGTAGTACCATAGTGTGTAGTACCATAGTGTGTAGTACCATAGTGTGTAGTACCATAGTGTGTAGTACCATAGTGTGTAATACCATAGCGTGTAGTACCATAGTGTGTAGTACCATAGTGTGTAATACCATAGTGTGTAGTACCATCGTGTGTGATACTATAGTGTGTAGTACCATAGGGTGTAGTACCGAAGTGTGTAATACCATAGTGTGTAGTACCATAGTGTGTAGTACGATAGTGTGTAATACCATAGCGTGTAGTACCATAGTGTGTAGTACCATAGTGTGTAGTACTATAGTGTGTAGTGCCATAGTGTGTAGTACCATAGTGTGTAGTACCATAGTGTGTAATACCATAGTGTGTAATACCATAGTGTGTAATACCATAGTGTGTAGTACCATAGTGTGTAGTACCATAGTGTGTAGTACCATAGTGTGTAATACCAAAGTGTGTAGTATCTCAGAGTGTATGCAATACACAGTGTGTAATACCTCAGTATGTAATACCTCAGTGTGTAATACCATAGTGTGTAATACCATAGTATGTAATACACGGTATGTAGTATATAGTGTGTAATACGATAGTGTGTAATACCTCAGTGTGTAATGTATGGTGTAATACCGTGATGTGTATTACCTCCGTATTTAATACACGTATGAAATACACGATGTGTAATGCAATAGTGTGTAATACTACGGTGTGTGTTAACATGATTTGTATTACAGTAGTGTGTATTACAGTAGTGTGTATTGCAGTAGTGTGTATTACAGTAGTGTGTATTACAGTAGTGTGTATTACAGTAGTGAATATTACAGTAGTGTGTATTACAGTAGTGTGTATTACAGTAGTGTGTATTACAGTTGTGTGTATTACAGTAGTGTATATTACAGTAGTGTATATTACAGTAGTGTGTATTACAGAAGTGTGTATTACAGTAGTGTATATTACAGTAGTGTGTATTACAGTAGTGTGTATTACAGTAGTGTATATTACAGTAGTGTATATTACAGTAGTGTGTATTACAGAAGTGTGTATTACAGTAGTGTATATGACAGTAGTGTGTATTATAGTAGTGTGTATTACAGTAGTGTATATTACAGTAGTGTATATTACAGTAGTGTGTATTACAGTAGTGTGTATTACAGTAGTGTGTATTACAGTAGTGTGTATTACAGTAGTGTGTATTACAGTAGTGTATATTACAGTAGTGTATATTACAGTAGTGTGTATTACAGTAGTGTATATTACAGTAGTGTGTATTACAGTAGTGTGTATTACAGTAGTGTGTATTACAGTAGTGTGTAT
Source organism: Eledone cirrhosa (assembly GCA_964016885.1). Taxonomy (NCBI): domain Eukaryota; kingdom Metazoa; phylum Mollusca; class Cephalopoda; order Octopoda; family Eledonidae; genus Eledone; species Eledone cirrhosa. The sequence goes on along the minus strand of OZ024742.1, from coordinate 31,347,526 downwards.
TACAGTAGTGTGTATTACAGTAGTGTATATTACAGTAGTGTGTATTACAGTAGTGTGTATTACAGTAGTGTGTATTACAGTAGTGTGTATTACAGTAGTGTATATTACAGTAGTGTATATTACAGTAGTGTATATTACAGT
>OZ024742.1:31314885-31339885 GCA_964016885.1 Eledone cirrhosa | reverse complement strand
AGACCTCAAAAAGGCTACAGAAGGAATGCTAATGGCTGCGCAGGAGCAGGCCCTCAAAACGAAGTGGTTGAAGCACCATATCTACAAGGAGGAGGCTAGCCCACTGTGCAGGATCTGTGGAGAGAGAGAGGAGACTGTGGCTCACATTGTGTCCGAGTGTAAACACCTAGCCCAGACCCACTATAAGGGCTGGAGACACGATGTGATGGGCAGGGTGATCCACTGGCACCTGTGCAAAGTAAACAATCTACCACATTCTGAGAAATGGTATGAGCATAGGCCAGAGGCGGTGATGGAGAACAGTCAGGTGAAGGTGCTGTGGGATTTTAGGATACAGACGGACAAAAAACTGGAACACAATAGACCTGACCTGGTGGTTGTGGACAAAGAAAAAAGATCGTGCCTGATTGTGGATGTGGCCTGCCCGTTCGACACGAGAGTGCAAGAGAAGGAGAGGGAGAAAATTAACCGATACCAGGACCTAAAGTGGGAGGTGAAAAGGATTTGGAACTGCCATGAAGTCAAAGTGATCCCGATTGTCATAGGCGCACTGGGGACTATCTCCAAAGGTTTCCAGGGATGGTTAAAGAAAATCGGCCCCTTCACGCTTTTTGGAACGCTTCAAAAGGCATGCTTGCTTGGAACGGCAAGAACCCTCCGATACGTCCTGAATATCTGAGGCTGCAGGTAGTGGCTTGATATTCAATCCAACGGACTTTCCAGTTAACCAACATCAATGACTGAGATTCAAGGAATAACAATAACAATAATAATAATAATAATAATAATGATTTCATTTATTAGCCACAAGGGCCGACATGTAGGGGACAATACAAAGACAGGGACAGTGGGGGTTTACAATAAGGTCGAGTAAAAGTGCACAATGGCAAGACTAAGTTAACAATGAAAATATAAAATATAAAATAAACTATGCAAAATATAACAAAATAAATTCCCCGATAGGGGGTGGACGACCCTGGGGTGATTCGGGTACCCCACCAATCCTGAACCACCCTGCGCTTCTAGGGCACCCAGGAGAGCACCCCTCTCCTCAAGTTAGCTAGCCTATAGGCGCATGGTCAGAGTAGGCCCATTCACACGAGCCATTCTCGCCACATTCACCCACCTTTTAGCAAATGTACTGGGGGGGGGGGAGGGGGCAGCACTTCTCTCTCTACCCTCACCCTCCTTTCCAGGTGAAACTTGAAGAAGTTGATGAGGGATTGGCCGAAGAGAAAAGTGTCTGTCTTTAGTCCTTTCAACCTGGTCCACCATATAATCTCTTTCGCAACTGCCACCAGACAGAGGAAAATGTCCTGCTCTTCCTGACCTAAGGAAGGTGGCGGCTCGATCTTCACTATGGACTCGGCCGATAACTGGATTCGTTCCACACGCGACAGTAGCTGTTCGACATAACTCCACAAGTCAGTAATGCACGGACATTGGACAAGTGCGTGCAGAACGGTTTCGTCGTTCTGTGCGCATCTTGGGCAGGTCCGTCTGACAGCACTTCCGTGCCTGTAGAGTTTATCCCGAACCGGCAGTGCCCCCCCGGTAGCACTGCCAAGCGAGGGATTTCTGGAAATTGTCCATCGTCCCCGGCTCAAAAGTCCTCCGGTACAGACTGGTCAGTTCGACTTCGTCGAGGCCCAAATCTTCTCCGAGTGCGTCATCGCACTTGCCCACCACTAATCCTCTATAAAACTCGAGAGTGGAAGTTCCACTGATCGCATTGCCCGCTTGGTAGAGGGCAGTGAGTGCCTGGCAACATTCCAGGTGCCAGTCACCCAGTCTCGGTCTCTTCTTGACCCAGGACTGCAGCTCAGTCAAAGAAATGAGCTGCGGAAAGGCCCGTCTGATAAACGGCGACCACACCTGTTCACCATTGAGGCAGAATATCTGGAGATGTCGCAGCCTCAACGCATGTCTGCGCATCATTAGCCACGGCATGCCCAGCCCTCCGCGTAGAGGGTGCTGGCAGCAGATGGACCGCCTCACCAACGGAACTTGTCCCCTCCACAAGAATTTGAAGAGGAGCCGTTCCAACTTGACGAGGCGCGGACGGGGGCAAGGCATGACGGTTAGGCGGTAATAGATGACGGACGCGATGTACGCATTCGCCACCTCCGCGCGACCTTTCAGTGATAGCTTCCTCCCAGCCCATTTTTGGGTGAGACTGGCTACTCTGCTCGTTACCTCGTCCCAATTCTTTTCCACCTGGAGGTCTGGTCCGAACCAAACCCCGAGCAACTTTACTGGTCCGTCCGTCCAGCGCCCCACGACGCTGTTGGACGGCATGGGCTTGCCTCTCCAGGTTCCGAGTTGCAAGCCCACCGACTTTTCCTGGTTAAGTTTGGCTCCTGTCAACCTTTCATATTCTTTCAATAAGGTGCCGACCACCTCGATTTCTGAGGTGTTCGACACCATCACGGTGATGTCGTCCGCATAAGCCGACACCGCCTTTCCACGTCCCGGTTCGAGCGGGATGCCCTGCAACAGCTCCAGCTTCCGCAGTAAAGGCTCGAGAGTCAATACGTACAGAAGGGAAGAGAGAGAGCACCCTTGACGGACCGATCGGGAGAGCCGAAATGGTTCCGAGAGGTGGCCATTAACTTTAACCACCGAGCGTGTGCCGCTGTGCATTGCAACGATCCAGCTTCTAAAGACAGGGCCGAAGCCAGCTGCTTTGAGGACAAACTCCAGATACCGATGGTCGACCCTATCGAATGCTTTCGATTGATCTAAATTGATCAGTGCCCCACCGAAGCCAGGTTTACACCCTACCCTCTCTATGATGTATCGCATGAGGTGGAGATTGCCGTGTATGGACCTGGCTGGGATTGCGCAAGTTTGCGCCTCCCCAACCAAATCCTCGACGACAAGCGCCAATCTCTTTGCTAACACCTTGGCCAAAATCTTAAACTCTGTGTTGAGCAGAGTTATGGGCCTGAAGTTGTCTAATGTATCCCTCTTGTTCTCGTCTTTCCTTATCAGCGTCACCACTCCCCTGCTCACAGAACTGGGAATACTCCCATTCTGCTGCCAGTTACAGTAGAGTGCTTCGAGGAGTTCGGAGAACAAGTCTGGCATATTTACGTAAAGCTCGTAGGGCAGGCCATCCAAGCCGGGTGACTTGCGCCTCATGCAGCCGACAAGGGCGTCCTGAATTTCGGCTGAAGTAATCGGCCTTTCGCAGCGCTCAGCGTCGACCGTCGAGATGCGCGGCAAGCCGTCAAGATAGGGACTGAAATCCGCTACTCTCTCTGACCCGCCACTCTCCCCGAACAACCGAGCAAAGTGCTGGCGAAAGGCGTCACACATCCGCTTGGAATCGCTTATCTCGTGTCCGTCTCGGTCCGCCAAAGACCGAATCGTGGTTTTATTACCACGCTGCGCCTCCGCCACGCGGGCCCATCGAACAGCTCTAGTTCCCTCGTTTCTCAGCGCACGCGCCTTAGCTCTGACAATGCAACCTTCGTGTTTGGCATTGAAGAAATGGTCTAATGCCATTCTCGCCGCTAGCACGTCAGTTGCGATGCCACTACAAATAGCCTCGTCTAACTTATCTACCAGCTCCCCCTCCTTTCTATTTTTCTCTAACGCTAGTTCTTTGCTGAACTCTATCGAAGTTACTCTAATCTCTCTTTTGAGAGCCCCCCACCATCTGTTGTTGATGATCCCCCCTGTCAACTTTTGCTTAACTAACTTATTGACTCGGTCCCTGTAAGCCTTACGTGCCGGAAATGACATGTTCAGCTTCCAGTAACCCGGTCCTAACCTACGCGTTTTATTTAGGTCGACCGTACAGATCACAAATTTGTGATCTGAATAGGCGACCGTTTTAAAAAGTGGACAGCCCACACTATTTCTATCTATTTTCCTAATGAAGATTCTGTCTATATACGATCTAGATGACCCCATTCGGTTGGTCCATGTCCATACTGGCACATTGGGGAAATCTAGTCGATACCTGTCAGACAGTTGGAACTGGCTGAGTAGGTGCTTGAGGCTTTTGCACCCCCCGCTCCTATCGGCTACTCCCACATAATCCCATCGTGCGTCTAAGATGCCATTCCAGTCCCCCGCTAACAGTAAAGGGCGAGACGTACCCAGAAAGGTCTCCAGGCGCCTAAAGAAGTCAGGTCGTCCGGCCCCTGTAGGGGCGTAGGCGGCCAGCAGTCTAAAGGCACCACCTTCGCTACTGCTCACATCCAAGACCACCAACTTACCGTCCGGGTCCCGGAAGATCGACCTTACCTCGAGATCCAGTCCTTTCCTAAACAGCACTGCCACCCCACCCCCCATTCCCGGCCTGCTAACAGATGCGAAGATCTGATAGTCGTCGAAAATGGGGGCTAGTGCACGCGTGTCGGAAATTCTGGTCTCGCTTACGGCAATCACATCCATTTCCAGCGACCGGAGGTCGTTGAGCAGGCGACCCTGCTTCCAGGGTGACCCCAGGCCGCGAACATTTAAACTTCCTACTCTTAATATGGCCATATTGGTAAGCTAAGAGAGAGAGGGGGAAGGTTTACTTACCTCCCGGGTCTTGTGAAGGTCGGGTGGTTCGACCTCCATGGTTGGTGGGGTTTCTTTTGGGAACCCCTTTAAAAGTCTTGATGTGGGTTTCACATTCGGGTTTCCCACGTCTTGAGGAAAGCTCTCTCGAATTTCTTTGAAAGAATTGAGTGACATTCGGACCAGAAGCAAATCTTCTGGCACGCAAAATGTGCTCATTTCAAAAATCTCCCCCCCCTGTTTGAATGTCCTCGCTTCGCTCTAAGAGGGCCATCAGTTTATCGTTGGCCCTTCTGACAAGCACGAAGTTTTTAACATTTTGTTGGTGTGGTTTTATTTGTTTTCGTTTTGGTGAAGGTGGTGGCGATGGTTTTGGTGGTGTTGTTTCGGGTATGTCTATGTTTGTTGTAGGTGTGGTGTCTGCAATTTCAGGTATTTGTGTGTTTATTTGTACTTGTGTTTGTTTAGGTTGTTTGCGTTTCGGGGATTGTGGAGGTGGTGTCGATGTTGCTGATGGTGCTGATGTTATTGGGGAAGTGTCTGCGTTAGTGGTGTCTGTATTTTTTGTTGTGTGTGTTTTTGTGTTTTGTAGGGGATTTTTTTTTTGTGTGAGTTTTCTCTGTTTTTTTGCACTTTTGGGTTTTCCTTCATCTTCGCTGCTGGAAGACAAAGGGTCTGTGTCTGTGAGTGTCTCTGTGTCTGTGTGTGCGTTTATTTTTTTTAAATAATAATAAATGCACAAAGATACAGTAATGGTCTACAAATTTCAGAAGTCCCATTTACTGCAGAAATGGAAAACACAGAAAAAGCAAAGCAGGTAAAAGTAACTGCAAAGAAAGAACTGCTACAGAAACTGGCTAAGAAATGGCAAGAAAAGCCTCTGTATGGAAAATACCCAGAGCGAGCTAACAATCCTGATGTTGACAAAACTTTAACCCAGCAGTGGTTGGCATCCTCTGGACTGAAATCGGAGACTGAAGGACTGATTATATCGACACAAGATCAGTGTCTGCCAACAAAAAATTACCAAGCCAACATAATAAAAAAATGGGTGCAGCCCATTATGCCGTGTATGCAAAAAACAACAAGAGACCATTGACCATATAATTTCAATGTGCAGTCCTATAGCTCCAACCGAATACCTAAACAGGCATGACAGAGCTGCACAATACATACATTGGATAATGTGTAAGCATTTTGACCTGCCCCATCAAAAGAATTGGTGGGAGCATCAACCACCTCCCATACTTGAAAAAAGATCACATCTCAATCTTGTGGAACTTTAGCATCCAAACAGACCGAAAAATAGATGCAAATAGACCTGATATAATATTGAAGGACTTTCAAAGGAGGGTATGCCTGCTAATTGATATGTCTGTTCCAATAGACAAGAATGTATCTATAAAAACATTTGAAAAATTGAGCAAGTATAAGGACCTGGAGATAGAAATTGGAAAAATGTGGAAATTGAGAACTAAAACAATACCAGTGGTTGTAGGCGATCTGGGAATGATACCTAAGGGGTCTAACGGCTACTTATCGCAAATCCCAGGAAACCCGCGTATAGGAGAAATACAAAAGATAGTACTAATGGGAACTGCCCATATACTAAGGAAGATCCTGTCAATATAAGTACATCACAAGTCTAAACACTAAGGATGCATGTGTGAATATGTATGTTCTTTCTTGAACATGGCGGACCTTGTTGTCTCTTGAGGTCACTGGTTGTGACTTGGTGATAAGTCGTATGAACATAAAGCAAGATAAATGCAAATAATAATAATAATAATAATAATAATAATGATTTCTTTATTGGCCACAAGGGCTGATATCAAGAAAAACATCACAGACGGAACAGGACGGTACGATGTGGGTTTTGTGCGTGTAAATATTTTTATTATTTATATAAGAAAAGAAAAGAGACATAAAACATATATATATATATATAAACAATAAAATGAAAATTGAAACAATGAAAAATTCCACAATAGGGGGGAAACCTCCGAGGGTTACTCGTGGCGAAAACCACACAAGAGACCACGGCCACCCTGACTACAAGCGCCCTCTCTCAATTTTTCCATCTCTCAAACTACAGACGTATATTCAGAGTGGTCCCGTTCACTCGGACAATTCTCGCTACATTCACCCACCTTTCAACAAACTTGCTAGAAAGCAGCACTTGCCTCTCTACCCTGATTTTCCTCTTCAAGTGAAACTTGAAAAAGTTAATAATAATAATGCTTTCTTTATTAACCACAAGGGTTTACATAAAGTAGACATTAAGGGCAGTACCGGACAATACAGGACGGTACAAATGGACATTTCTGCGTGTAAAAAAGACAAAAACAGATGTAACAAAAAAAATAACAATGAAAAATTCACCAATACGGGGGAAACTTCCGAGGGACATTCGTGGAGAAAGCCCATTAAAAAAAGCCACGGTGACCCTGACCACCAGGGCAATTATCCTCTCCCAGTTTTCCACCTTCAATTTACAGGCATATACTCAGAGTAGGTCCATTCACTCGGGCCATTCTTGCCGCTCTCACCCATCTTTCAACAAAATGCTGGGAAGAGAGCACCTCCCTCTCTACCCTGATTTTCCTTTTCAAATGAAATTTGAAAAAGTTAATCAGGGCTTCACCGAAGAGGTAAGTGCTTGTCTTCAGCCCTTTCAAACGTGTCCACCATACTATCTCTTTCGCCATGGCCACCAGACAGATAAAAACTACCTGCCCTTCCCGGCTAAAGGAAGTGGGCGCAGCAATCCTCACGATGGACTCAGCTGATAGTCGGATCCGTTCTACACGTGACAGCAGGTGTTCGACATAAACCCACAAGTCAGCAATGCTCGGACACTGGACGAGTGCATGCAGGACGGTTTCGTCGCCCTGCGCGCATCTCGGACATGCCCGGCTGACGGCACCTCCATGCCTGTAGAGTTTATCCCGAACTGGCAAAGCTCTTCGGTAGCACTGCCAGGCCAGGGATTTCTGGAAGTTGTCCATAGGCCCCGGCCCGAAAGTTCTTCCAAAGAGATTGGTTAGTTGATTTTCGTCGACGCCTAGAGTTTCCCCAAGTACGTCGTCGCTCTTCCCCTCCACTAATCCTCTATAGAACGCCAAGGTGGAGTTTCCACCGATCATATTGCCGATTAAGGGTTTACACAAAGTAGACATTAAGGACAGTACAGGACAATACAGGAAGGTACAAATGGGCATTTCTGCGTGTAAAAAAAACAAAAAAAACAGAGGATGTAATAAAAGAACAATGAAAAATTCCCCAATAGGGGGGAGACTTCCGAGGGCCATCGGGGAGAAAGCCCATTAAAAAAAGCCACGGTAACCCTGACCACCAGGGAAATTGTCCTCTCCCAGTTTTCCACCTTCAATTTACAGGCACATACTCAGAGTAGGTCCATTCACTCGGGCCATTCTTGCCTCTCTCACCCATCTTTCAACAAAAAGCTGGGAAGAGAGCACTTCCCTCTCTCTCTACCCTGATTTTCCTTTTCAAATGAATTTGGAAAAAGTTAATCAGGGCGTCACCGAAGAGGTAATAATAATAATAATAATAATAATAATAATAATAATAATAATAATAATAATAATAATAAGATGCTGTTTGGACAGCTTGAGGGGAAAGAAAGAGGCAACGACTTGATCCCTGGGGCGGAACAAACTAAAACATTCTGGAGAGGAATATGGGAGCAGGATGTTAGACACAATGCCCAGGCAGGGTGGATTGAGACAGTACAGAGGGAGATCGGTGAGCAGGCACAACAACAAACTGATTTGAGTATCACAGTTGAAACTCTTAAGGGGCAAGCCAAAAAACTAACCAACTGGAAATCACCAGGCCCAGATGGTGTGCAGGGGTATTGGATTAAACATTTAACATCCCTCCACTCGAAGCTGACGGCCATGTTCAATGACTGCTTGGTGTCGGGTGAGGTGCCAGAGTGGTTGACAAAAGGTACCACAGTTCTGATAATGAAAGACCGAATCAAGGGTAATGATGTTACCAACTATAGACCTATCACATGTCTGTCCGTAATGTGGAAACTGTTGACGAGCATTGTGTCTGAGGAAATCTACCATCACCTCCACACAAACAACTTGTTACCGGACGAACAGAAAGGATGCCGAAAGAAGTCACGTGGTACAAAGGACCAGTTACTTATTGATAAGATGGTAATGGGGAATTGCAGGAGGAGACACACTGATCTTGCCATGGGATGGATAGACTACAGAAAGGCATTTGACATGGTGCCTCATTCCTGGATCACCAAAAGCCTGGAGATCTTCAGGGTGGCAGATAACATCAGACAGTTGCTAGGCAGGAGTATGGGGTCCTGGGAGACAGAGTTGACATCAACTGGAGTATCCTTGGGAAGCGTGAAGATCAAGAGAGGTATCTTCCAGGGAGATAGCCTGTCCCCTCCGTTGTTTGTCCTTGCCCTGATGCCCTTGACCATTATGCTGCGAAAAGTGAGAGCAGGATACAAGTTGGGAAGGGGAGAGCTTACCATCAATCACCTCCTCTTCATGGACGATCTTAAGCTCTTCGGGAAAAGTGAGAAGGAGTTGGATGTGCTTGTTGACACTGTCCGTATTTTCAGCAGTGATATATGTATGCAGTTTGGTATTGGTAAATGTGGAGTCATTGTGATGAAGAGGGGTAGGTTGAGCAGAAGTAACGGGATCCAGATACCAACAGGTGAGATGATAAAAGAAATTGACTCTGAGGAAGGATACAAGTATTTGGGCGTTCTGGAGGCATAAAGAACAAAAAAATGAAGGAATTGTTAAGAACTGAATACATTCGGAGAGTAAGGAGCGTATTGAAGTCACATCTGAACAGCAGAAATGCCATAAGCGCAGTAAATTCCCGAGCTGTGTCTATTATTAGGTACAGTGCGGGAATTCTGAGATGGAATGTTGCTGAACAAAAAGAAATGGATAGGAAGACTAGGAAGCTATTGACTATCTACAACATGTTCCACAAGAGGAGTGATGTCGATAGACTCTACCTAAGGAGATCTGAGGGTGGAAGAGGTCTTATCAGCATAGAGGACTGTGTTCAGATGGAGAAAAACAACCTATACAAATACGTGACCTATAGTAAGGAGCCAATGCTCAGAACTGTACTGAAGGAGGGGACAGTAGGCCAGGGGATGTCCAAGGAGGAAATAACATCAAGGAGGAAGAGCAGCCTTAAGGGAAAATCCCTTCATAGTACCTTCTTTGAGAAAACTGAATTTAGACATCCACAGACATGGAACTGGTTGAGAAGAGGAGACCTCAAAAAGGCTACAGAAGGAATGCTAATGGCTGCGCAGGAGCAGGCCCTCAAAACGAAGTGGTTGAAGCACCATATCTACAAGGAGGAGGCTAGCCTACTGTGCAGGATCTGTGGAGAGAGAGAGGAGACTGTGGCTCACATTGTGTCCGAGTGTAAACACCTAGCCCAGACCCACTATAAGGGCTGGAGACACGATGTGATGGGCAGGGTGATCCACTGGCACCTGTGCAAAGTAAACAATCTACCACATTCTGAGAAATGGTATGAGCATAGGCCAGAGGCGGTGATGGAGAACAATCAGGTGAAGGTGCTGTGGGATTTTAGGATACAGACGGACAAAAAACTGGAACACAATAGACCTGACCTGGTGGTTGTGGACAAAGAAAAAAGATCGTGCCTGATTGTGGATGTGGCCTGCCCGTTCGACACGAGAGTGCAAGAGAAGGAGAGGGAGAAAATTAACCGATACCAGGACCTAAAGTGGGAGGTGAAAAGGATTTGGAACTGCCATGAAGTCAAAGTGATCCCGATTGTCATAGGCGCACTGGGGACTATCTCCAAAAGTTTCCAGGGATGGTTAAAGAAAATCGGCCCCTTCACGCTTTTTGGAACGCTTCAAAAGGCATGCTTGCTTGGAACAGCAAGAACCCTCCGATACGTCCTGAATATCTGAGGCTGCAGGTAGTGGCTTGATATTCAATCCAACGGACTTTCCAGTTAACCAACATCAATGACTGAGATTCAAGGAATAACAATAACAATAATAATAATAATAATAATAATAATAATAATAATGTTTCTAGTTTTGGAATAAGGCTAGCAATTACCCCAGTACGTTATTCTGATTTAAGCCCAAGACCAGCAATTTGGGGGAGGGGAAAGTCGATTCTATCAACCCCAGTACGTTACTGGTACTTTATTTTATCGACCCTGTGAGGAAGAAGGGCAAAGCTAACCTTGATTTTATAATAATAATAATTGCTTCTACTTTTGGCACAAGGCTAGCAATTACCCAGTATTACTGGTACTTTATTTTATCGACCCCGTACGGATGAAAGGCAAAGTCAACCTCGGCGGAATTTGAACTCAGTCTGTAAAGGGACGTAACTATGCTGCAAAGAATGGTGTCCGACTCTCTACCGATACTCCCAATCAACCACCTATAATAATAATAATAATAATGAGTTCTTTATTTGCCACACTGGACTCACATTAAGAAAACATTAAAGACGGTACAGGACGATACAGTCTGGGTTTTTTTGTGTAAAATAAAATTTATAACAGTGACTAAGAAAATAAATATAAAAAAAACAAACATAAACGCCAAGAGTCACTCGTGAAGAAAGCCTATAAAAAACCTCGGCCACCCTAGCCGCTAGGGCAAAGTCACTCCCCACTCCCCAGTTGTTCTCCTCCATTCTATACCACCACCACCACCACTGTCATTGCCCCAACCATCATAATAACCTCCAATACATTAGAGAATTGCTACCACCACTACTACCATTATTATCATTGTCACTACCACAACTAAATAATTGTTTCTACTTTTTGGTACAAGGCCAGCAATTATTTTATCGACCTCGTAAGGATGAAAGTTAACCTCGACGGGATTTCAACTCAGACTGTAAAAGGCCGCAACTCTATGCTGAAAAGCATGGTATCTAACGCTCTCCCGATACTGCCAATCCACCGCCAAACTAAATAATAATAATTGTTTCTACTTATGGCACAAGGCCAGCAATTATCCCAGTGTATTACTGGTAGTTTATTTTATCGACCCCGTAAGGATGAAAAGCAAAGTTAACCTTGGTCGGATTTGAACTCTACACAACATCACATACAAAAAGAAGCCTAAACTAGCCAAAACACAAAATGCAATTACCTGGTGAAGTAAAATTAAAATTAATATTAAAACCTCAACAGAAAAAAACCCTTCACACCAGAGGCCTTTCAACAGGGGTCTTAGTTCACACAGTATCAGAGGCATAATATAATCTATATTGAAACAAATGTAATATACAAAAAAAATCTACATATGCTGCAACACTGACTTCGATTCTAATTATTTTATATATATATATATATGAAAAAGTTTGTCCTTCATCAGTGGTCTTCCAACCGTCATAGGCATTTCATCGCTTTAAAGACCATATACCTCAGGTTGGTGCGAGCAACGGCTAAAAAAAGTCGTTGGGACACGTAAATAAAGGGGACGTTAGGGTAAACAAACAAAATGGTTTAAGCAACAGAAAGTGATGAAGAAAGAGACAAGTCCCAGATTTCTATGAATATAAATTCGGTGAAATCGTGAACGAGAGAATAAAGACCATCAAACCTGGTTGAAATGTGAGCAAGGAAGGAATTTCGCACAGGTCTAACGGGAGGAAGAAAGAGTCTGGTCTGCGAATTCGGTAAACATAAGTTCTGTGAAGTCGCAGACGAGAGAGAGAGAGAGAAAAAAAATTCATACCGGCTTGGCCAAGAGCGCGCGAGAAAAGAATTACGGACAGGTCAAACGGGAAGAAAGAGGAGGAGGAGAGGTAGTGACAGAGAATGAGTCTCTCTCGTCTGCGACTTCACAGAACTTATGTTTACCGAATTCGCAGACCAGACCCCTTCTTCCTCCCGTTAGACCTGTGCGAAATTCCTTCCTTGCTCACATTTCAACCAGGTTTGATGGTCTTTATCCTCTCGTTCACGATTTCACCGAATTTATATTCATAGAAATCTGGGACTTGTCTCTTTCTTCATCACTTTCTGTTGCTTAAACCATTTTGTTTGTTTACCATAGCGTCCCCTTTATTTACGTGTCCCAACGACTTTTTTTAGCCGTTGCTCGCACCAGCTTGAGGTATATGGTCTTTAAAGCGATGAAATGCCTATGACGGTTGGAAGACCACTGATGAAGGACAAACTTTTTCATATGTAACCCATTTGCAACGCCGCAGCTCCATTATTATCATATATATATATATATATATATATATATATATATATATATATATATATATATATATATATATATATATATATATATATATATATATATATATATATACAGTATATATATAACCAAAGATTAATATGGTTCGTTGATTACTCAACGAATACAAAATTACAATAGATTAGAAGCGCTCAACAGTGGATTTTCCTGGAGTTATTAATATTCAAAATGTTATTAATATTATTAATATTATTAATGTTATTAATATTATTCAGAAAGAGGTCTGAATGTCCTTTACAAAATAATTGCCTTGACAAAAATCTAGTATATAAATGTACCATTAAGGCAAATAATAATATATATAACTACATAGGTGCCACCTCATCTAAATTTAAGGAACGTTGGTATAATCATAGACATACTTTTAATAGACCAGATAAGAAATGTTCAACTTCACTTTCGCAATTAGTATGGTTTTTAAAGGACAATAATATTAAATACTCCATCTCTTGGAGGAAATTAAAGGATGCTACTTCCTACCAGAACTCAACAATCTCAGAAATTTGCAATCTTTGCAATGAAGAGATTCTACAGATAATCACAAACTATGACAATTTAATCAACAAAAAAATGAATTATTTAGTAGTTGTCACCATAAAATCGGTAAAACTTTCCAGGCAATGTACCAGTTTCAAAAAAATAATGACAATTAATAATTTAAATATATATAAATTTTGCCTTATTGAAGTAATAATTTATTGATATTTACATGTATTGGAGTAATTTCATTAAGAGTCTCTTTATCCTATGCTTTTATTAGGATAGTTCAATATTTAATTAGTCATGAATTACGATATATACAATAGATGATTTATGGCTTTCGAAATATCGCTGGACGTGAGAGTAGAGATAAGTTATAAATGCTTGTATATGGTGAATGAGTTATCTTCCTTTTGTTTACATTGTCCGTAAAAATTTCCTTTTGACTAGCTTGATAAAACATATTAAATATGAAATATGAAGTTTAATAATATATAGACTATCATTAAAAGGAAACTATATATCAAAATAATTAAATACAGAAGTAAATATAACCATTCATTAAATAAATGAAATAAAATTATAGAGAGTAAATATAACTACAGTTTGATTCTAATAAATAAATGAAAATTAAAGAATAGTAAAGCTTTTATAAAGTGAATTTCTAAATTAAAATAAATTAATTTGGATAATAAATGAACAAAATATATTAAATGTATTGATGGGGATATATGCATGGTATTATATTTTAATACATATTTAATAATTATTTAAATAAGCTTTAAAGATTAATTCTTTTAAAGTTGTAGTAAAATATTAATAGAATATCTTACCTTAAAATTAAAAATTATAATAATCTATAATGAGCTAAATTAAATTATATAAATTTGTAATTAACTTAAATATGTGATTGCTATAGAAAGTAATCTATACCTAATAATCTAGATGTAATATAAAAGTATAATTAGCTAAAGCATAATCCAATACAAGCGATATTCATTGATATATGTGAATAGAGTTTTGATTTCTTATTTTATCTAGCATTTGAATACAACGGTTTTTTATTCCCCTCTATTTCATATTTTCTTCTTTTTCTTCGTTTTTCTTTACTCCCCTTCGTTTCCTCTTTACTCTCGCCACATCTTTCCTCTCTTTTATCTTTATTCATCTTTTCTTTTATATATTTCTTTTCTTCTTTTATTCATTCATCCATTTATTTATTTATTTATTTATTTATTTATTCATTTATTTATTTATTTATTGCCTTTTCCTCTTCTTTGCACCCCCCTCTTATATTTCTAACTTGCTCTACGTCCTTTTCTTCTTTAAGTTTATCATATTATTTGTGGCATAAAAACATTGATATTTGATGAAATAAATCACTGCCAATACTGGAATTGAATAATCAAAACCGTAGCATTATGTCACATATCAAATCATATATTTTGTCTGATGAAAACGTACTTAAACACCATTGTACCTTTGAAATATGTATAATAAAATATATATTTTGATTATGATATTTTTCGTTTATTAACATTTTGAATAATATATATATATATATATATATATATATATATATATATATATATATATATATGGAGAGGTTATATTTAATTTGTTGTGATTCAACAAGCTTAAACATTTTATAACTGATATAAAGCACTCAACAGATTTGTGGAGTAAATATTCAATATATTAATAAATGGAAACTATATTTATAAAACCATATTTATTTTATTATACATATTTCAAGGGCAACCAAGGCAAATTATGGTGCGCTTTCATCAGATAAAATACAGATTTGTTTTATAAATAAATATTGACATACCCGGAAAAAAGACAACCTTAACGGTTGAAGTTCCCTGGATAGTATTTTATCTGATGAAAGCGCACCATAATTTGCCTTGGTTGCCCTTGAAATATATATAATAAAATAATTAGGGTTTTATAAATATAGTTTCCATTTATTAATATATTGTATATATATATATATATATATATATATATATATATATATATATATATATATATAGTTTCGTTTACATATGAAATATTAAATATTAATATAAATATTTATTGCGTATCGACCTGTTATGTTCATTTCCTAGAAGTTTGGCTCAAGGTGACCCATAGGAGTTATGGACCCGGCTCCAGTATCGATCTGCTCCTCAGACTGGTGGTGCGATAAAAGATGTATTTGTATTGTGGTTTGTGGACTGAGAATGTATATATATAGGCATTGGCCCTATTTTTTGTGTGCGTGGGCGTATATGTATATCCTGGTGTAAATTGTGGGGCGGCAATGCGGCAATGCGATACTGGAGTCGGGTCCTTAACTCCTATGGGTCACCTTGAGCCAATCCTCTGCGAAACGCGCGTAACAGGTCGATACGCAATAAATATTTTTCATATGTAAACAAAACTTCCTCGTTTTTTCTATTATATACACTCTGCCTGTGCATAGAGTGCTTGACTTGGTACCAACACCGGTATTCACTATACTACCTACATTAAATACATATATATATATATATATATATATATATATATATATATATATATATATATATATATATATGATATGTGTGTGTGTGTGTGTGTGTGTGTGTGTGTGTGTGTGTGTATATATATATGTATGCGTGTGTGTGTATGTGTGTGTATGTGAATGTGTGTGTGTGTGTGTGTGTGTGTGTTTCTGAGACAACCCTACCCAACAACTAAAATGCAAAAAGCTCTCTGTGTTGTCTGCGGATGCTAGCAGGCAGTTTTTGCTATGACATAAGGTACGAAGAATTCGGCACATTTATTAATGTTAAGAAGAAGATTCAATTGTTGCAAGCTGCCAGATATTACATATATTACATATATTACATATATACTATTGCACTAACTATAGGTAGTGTTCAGGGTGCATATAGACATAGACGTAATCAAAGGAAAGCTACAACAAAATGACTACTTACATATTTACAAACCCAAACACAAACATAAATACATCTATATAACGCTTGTTAGAAACCATTTGACCTTCATTGTGTCACATCTTGTACCCTAACGTAACCCTTCGATCTCAAATGACCATGGTTTTGCACGTAGAAAGTTCCTCACCGAGGTATTAACCTGGGAACGATGCTATTGTGGAAGACCAGCAGTCGTCCAAGTTGGCTAGTTTCTCTTCACCATGCCACCTATGTTGTGAAAGGGAAAGGCAAAAAGTGATACAGCTTGGCACCAGTGACGTGACAACATATATATATATATATAAATGGAAAAAAATGAAACGAAATTTCATTTCTCACTCTTAGTACGGCTGTTACTTAAATATAAGTATGTATACGTACATGGCGGCTGCCAACTCGTTTTCGAGTACGGCCACTACTTTATATTCATGTAGGAGAACCCCTACCAATGCGCTGAACGAGTGTGACTTTTTAGTCCAGCCGGCGACTTGAAAACCCTGGTACAAACACTACACTTGTGACAATTATTGACACATAGTGCTGGGCCCATGGTTCCATGTGACGACAAGTGCAGAGAGATCTCCAGATATAAAGCAATGCCTGTGCCGTGAAGCTTTTATAGTGAGCAAAGGCACTGCACAAAGCCAGTCCCACTCTCTAAACCAAGATGATATTTACAAACAAACCGAGCATTATAATAAATGTTCAGTAAATCCATATGTACATATATATATGTGTGCATGTATGTATATATATGCATACTACTGAACGTCTGTATACATATATGTATGTACGTATACATACTTATATATATATATATATATATATATATATATATGTATATTGTGTGTGTGTGTGTGTGTGTGTGTGTGTGTGTGTGTGTGTGTGTGTGTGTGTGTGTGTGTGTGTGTGTGTGTAATTATGTAATGTTGACACCAGTGACGTCGTAACTCATTTTTACAGCTGAGGGAACTGGAGCAACGTGAAATAAAGTGCTTTGCTCAAACACTTTATTTCACGCACTACCCGGTCTTGGATTCCAACTCACAACCTTATGATTGCGAGCTCAACGCTCTAACCACTGAAACCATTAACCCCTATAACATTGATAAAAGCATGGACCTCATACCCTTCTAATATAATAGTTTCTACTTTTTGGCACGTTTCTCTCTCTAAAAACTATTTCTCGAATAGTTTGGCAGCGATTTCAAAGGTGGGTAAAACCTATTTCTTTAATATACACCTTTAATTTTTTTATTTATTTGATTGGTCTGGAGGTAGAGAGGGTGTGTCCATGGCTTTAAAGAAGGTGTATTCATGATCTTAGCTGACCTCCAGATGTCACTTGACCCTCTGCATCAACAGTTTGGTCTGGTGGTAGAGGTGTGTCCATCACTTTAGCTGATCTCCAGATGTCGTTTGATCTCCCTGAACAGTTTGGTCTGGTGGTAGAGAAGGTCTGTCCATCACTTTAGCTGATCTCCAGAGTCGTTTATCTTCTCCCTGAACAGTTTGGTCTGGTGGTAGAGAAGGTGTGTCCATCACTTTAGCTGATCTCCAGATGTCACTTGATCTTCTCCTTCAAGAGTTTGGTAGTTAACAACAACAAAAATAAATGGAGAGAGAAATAATTTCAGTGGGACAACGTTCTAGGAAGAAAGAACTGGGTATAGTGGCTAGTAGATAATATGGGGGTGAGGTAGATATCAAATGGGGGTGGTAGATACAATGGGGGGTTAGATACAATATGGGGGTGAGGTAGATATCACATGGGGTGGTAGATACAATGGGGGTGAGATACAATTGGGGAGGATATCATATGGGGTGGTAGATACAATGAGGGGTTAGATACAATATGTGGGTGAGGTAGATATCACATGGGGTGGTAGATACAATGGGGGTGAGATACAATATGGGGAGGATATCATATGGGGGTGGTAGATACAATGGGGGGGGGGGGTTAGATACAATATGGGGGTGAGGTAGATATCATACGGGGGTAGTAGATACAATGGTGTGTTAGATACAATATGGGGTGATGGTTATCGTATGGGGGTGGTAGATACAATAGGGAGTGGTGGATATCATATGGGTGGGAGGTGGATACCATATGAGGCGGGAGAGTTGTGTAGCGATGGCACAGGATTAGCCATTTAAATGGAGAAGAGGCCATTGTAGTAGCGGTAGATATGTCAGAGGAGTTAAACCATCACATGTTAGAGTGTGTTAGTAAACAACTTTGACTCAATCAGTCAAATGTCGTCTATGTGTGTAGCGGCAGCACAGTCTTAAATATATTTGCTGTGAAATTAACGAGCAAGTGGCTGAATATTTCACAGACACGAGTATTCTTAACGTAGTACTCAGGGAGATAATGTGTGACACAGCTATGACATGGCTTTGAATTACAGATATAACTCAATCTCAGGTCAGTTGACTAGAACAAAGTGAAATAAAGTGTCTTGCCGAGAATCGAACTTACGATTTTCGATCCAACCCTAACCACTTACCCTCATAAAATATAACGATATTAGATACGTATATATTTGTATCTCCTCTCTTACGTTCTTTCTCTACTGTTTTTCATGTCATTCTCTTCTCTTGCCCTCCTCTCATTCACAAAGCTCTTTTCTTGTTCCTCTCTCTCTCCCCCTCTCTTTCTCACTCCTCTCCCCCCCCCTCTCTCTCTCTCTGATTACATTTAGTAACCTCATACACACCACACGAACGCACATAGTAATATATAGCTATTTGTGTGCATATATGCATATATGCATGTGTATGTATATATATATATATACATATATATATATATATATATATATATATATATATATATATATATATATATATATATATATATATTGAGAGAGAGAGAGAGGGAGTGAGAGAGAGAGAGGAGAGAGAGAGAGAGAGAGAGAGAGAGAGAGAGAGAGAGAGAGAGAGAGAGAGAGATTAGACTGCGTTTCCTCACTATTTACAGGAAGAGAGACATTCCTTCTAGAATCCCCCATGGAACTAAATAGCAAAATATTTCTAAGTCCCTCTCTCTCCCATTTAAAACTATGACATCTGGTGTACCATGTGGGGTTAAGGAGGATGGTATGTGATGTATCGTGTGGGGTTAAAGAGGATCGGTTTGTTAGTTTGTTAGTTTGTTAGTTCCGCAAGCAATATATTTTATCAAGAGACAGGTCAAGAGTTACGTAACACTATAGAGAGAGATAGGCGCGTGGCAAAGTGGTTATTGTGTTGAACTTGCTATCATAATACCGTGGGTTCGATTACTGAACTGGGTTGTGTGTTGTGTTCTTAAGCAAAACACTTCATTTCACATAGCTCCAGTGGTAAGGGTGTTGGACTTATGATCATAATGTTATGGGTTCGATCCTAAGCTGGGTTATATTTTATGTTCTTGGGCAAAACACTTCATTTCACATTGCTCCAGTATACTCAGCTAAAAATGAGTACCAGGAATAACTGGGGGTTTAACCCTGTGATGGACTGGCGTCCTGTTCAGGGGGGTGGGGTCTTGTACTCTCAGTCGCTTAGCACCACAAAAACCGGAATAAGCACCGGCCTGGTGAGCCTCTGGGCTCAAGACAGATTTTGGACGATCGATTCTAATTTCAAGCTGTTATTAGGGTGGATTGACGGTGGATTGGCAGTATCGATAGAGGGTCAGACGCCATGCTTTGCAGCAAAGAGTTACGACCCTTTATGGTCTGATTTCAAATCCTGCCGAGGTTAACTTTGCCTTTCATCCTTACGGGGTCGGTAAAATAAAGTACCAGTAATACACTGGGATAATTGCTGGCCTTGTGCCAAAGGTAAACATTTCTCAAGCATACCTCTGACATGACGTATTTCACTATTACGCATTCTCTCATAGCTGAATAGTTAAGGAGCTCGCTTCGCAATCATTAGGTCCCAGGTTCGAATCCGCTGCGTGTCATTTAGCACAGCTTCGAGTTGACCCGTGCCTTGTATGTGAACTGGGTAGAGGAGAAACTGTTTGGAAGCCAGTTAGCTGGACTGTACCAGTAATTCAAGAGGCCAGCTTTGTTACACACTGTGTCACACAGAATCTCCCAGGTGTAATTATTGGGGACAGGTGTTATAATTTATCGGTTTATTATCATGTGTAGGCGTCGAAAGAACTCTGATAGTCGTTAGAACGTCAGTTAGAGTACTTTGTGGTGATCGTTCCTCCTCTCTACTCTCTGAATTCAAAGTAGTAGTAGTAGTAGTAGTAGTAGCGGTGGTGGTGGTGGTGGTAATGACAAGGTAGTGTGGTAGGGGCGGTGGTAAAGCTGATATATATATATATATATATATATATATATATATATATATATATATATACACATATATATAAACATACGTCTATAAACATATATATTTTCCCCCCTTTTTAATGTCTTTTCACCACTCCCCCTCACACCCTCGGAACTCTTTTCCTTCCCACCTTTCTCCCGATGAAGGACTTATGCCGAAACGTCGTCCCACACTCCCCACTCTCAAGCGTGGACCTAATACCAACACCGTTCGCACTGCACTCTATGTTATTGTTTTTGTTTTTATTTTTTACTTTTATATATATATATATATATATATATATATATACACATATGTAAAAGGTAAACAGAACTAACAACACAATCGGTACAGTATATGGAAGGGATATATTAGGTTAACGCTTGATTATATATATATATATATAAATACACAAACACACACACACACAGATATATATATATATATATATATATATATATATATATATATATATATATATATATATATATATACACATAAATACACAAACACACACACACACACACACACACACACAGATATATATATATATATATATATATATATATATATATATATATATATATATATATATATATATATATCGATTTCGTTATCTTCTAAGCCATAATATGTAGACGCAATAAAAGCTAACGATAGTCTATTCTGTTCAGTCGACATCAACACAAACATGAAATAAGGAGAAAACCAGCTTTATTTAACAACAGACATTAAATCAGTTGGCAGTGAAACAACTCTATGTCTCACTTCATATCACCTCCAGCTTAAATCACAGTTTGCCAGATTGGACTGGAACGGATCTCTGTCGGTTTCGACGATGAATATTCCAGTTGTTCGATCAACGGAAGAACAACTTGCTCGTTATATGAAGTGTAAAGTGGCTGAGTATTCCACAGACACATATAGACACATGTAGTGTACCCATAACGTGATTTTCAGGAACGTTATTCAGTGTGATACGGTGTATAAAGTTGAGGGTGTGTGTCCAAAAGTGGTTAAATATTCCAGTTGTTCGATCAACAGAAGAATAACTTGCTCGTGATTTGACGTGTAAGTGGCTGAGTATTCCACAGATACATGTAGTGTACCCTTAACGTGATTCAGTGTGACACGGTGTGTGACAAATCTGGCCGTATGAATTACAGGAACTGTCAATTCGACGGGCTTCCGAACAGTTTCTGTCTACCCAATACCTTTCATCACAACGCATGAGTTGATTAATTAATTAATCAAAGAGGCATGTTTTTTTCATGATCTAACATATTATCTGATGTACTTCTCAAACTGTCAACCACAAACATAATAATTGTTTCTACTTTTGGCAAAAGACCAGCAATTTTAAAGGAAGTGGAGAATCGATTAAATCTACCCCAGTTTATTACTGGTACTTTATTTTATCGACCCCGTAAGGATGAAAGGCAAAGTTGACCTCTGCGAGATTTGAACTCAGAACCTAAAGATCAGACAAAACTGTTTCAAAGCATTTTATCCCACGCTCTAACGAATCTGCCAATCCTCTATTGACAACAAACACTCAAACAAGCAATAGAAAGTGTGTCCCACAAAAGGGATACAAAACTTCTGGTAATGTACCTGTGTATAATAAAGTAGCACATACTTAAACAAGTCTACAACTTATATTATTAAAAATAAAGGAAATCCGCCTATATATATATATATATATATATATATATATATATGTGTGTGTGTGTGTGTGTGTGTGTGTGTGTGTGTGTGTGTGTGTGTGTGTGTGTGTGTGTGTGTGTGTCTGTGTGTCTGTGTGTCTGTGTGTGTGTCTGTGTGTGTGTCTGTGTGTGTGTCTGTGTCTGTGTGTGTCTGTGTGTGTGTCTGTGTGTGTGTGTGTATCTGTGTCTCTGTGTGTGTGTCTGTGTGTGTGTGTGTATAAGTTGTGAATTCGATCACTGTGTATTACACACTACATGCGTTATGCCCTTGAGCAAGACTCGTTATTTCATGTTGCTCCTTCTACCGTAGCAATAAGAAAGACCAATGGAAACATTATTTCCTCGGTCCTATTTGATGAGCTCCACCCCAACTCGTTAAGCGAATGATCTCTCTCTCTCTCTCTCTCTCTCTCTCTCTCTCTCTATATATATATATATATATATATATATATATATATATATATATATATATATATATATATACACGTAACATAATATAATTCTTCAATGTACTGTGTCGTTTGGTTTGTTATTTCTGTTTACTTTTTACACACACACACAATGGCCAATGTCAGAAATATATACACAATTGAATACAACAAAAACCAACACAAACTTTTTTCCATCACAAAAACTTGATGTCGCTTCTTATGTTATTCAAACACATTTATGAATGAATATTCTAGAACGAAAAACATTAAATACAAATCTTGTCTAACGTCAATGAAACACTGGCGGACATTTGAAATTATCTCCTTTAGTGAGATCGTCCCCCGATGGTTTTGTACTCTCACAATTACGAAAAATTGCTTTTTTACAAATGAAACCATCGGTAGAGATTTGTTGAAAGTAAGTCTATATATATATATGTATGTATATATATATATATATATATATATATATATATATATATATATATATATATATATATATATATATATATATATATATATTCACTTTCTAATATATATATATATATATATATATATATATATATTTATATATATATATATATATACATACATATATATATACACACATACATATATATATACACACATACATATATATATAGACTTACTTTCAACAAATCCCTACCGATGGTTTCATTTGTATATATATATATATATATATATATATATATATATATATACAATGATGATTTCCTTCGAATGAAACAGTTCTAATCCTGTAGAAGCCTTTTTCTATATTAAATATTGTATATACTCTACTATGTATTGAATATCTTATAGTGGTTACTCTCGATTGAACCCGGGATACACACACACACACACACACACACACACACACACACACACACACACACACACACACACACACACACACACACACATATATATATATATATGTAGAAGTTCTATTTAAATTGTTGGGATACAACAAGCAAATATTTTTATAACTGATATAAAGCACTCAACAAATTATTGGAGTAAAAATACGATATATTAACAAATGGAAACTATATTTATAAAACCATATTTATTTCATTATACATATTTCAAGGATACCAAGTTAAATTATGGTGTGCTTTCATCAGATAAAATATAATATAGATCAGTTTTATAAATGAATATTGACATACCCTTAAAGAATGCGACCATTTCTGTTGGAAGCTCCCGGATTCCCTTTCTCTATACCCCAACGGCTTATTTTAAATCTACTGTGTTTTAAAAATATCCGACACTAATTTGCATAATAGTATAAATAAATTTATAACCCCACTATCCGGGAGCTTCCAACAGAAATGGTCGCATTCTTTAAGGGTATGTCAATATTTATTTATAAAACTGATCTATATTATATGTTATCTGATGAAAGCACACCATAATTTAACTTGGTGTCCTTGAAATATGTATAATGAAATAAATATGGTTTTATAAATATAGTTTCCATTTGTTAATATATCGTATATATATATATATATATATATATATATATATATATATATATATATATATATATATATATATATATATATATATATATATATATATATATATATATATATATATATATATATATATACTTGTTAACCTTTGATAATTTGTCTATATATGCATGTATCTAAATATATCTAAATATGTATATATATATATATATATATATATATATATATATATATATATATATATATATATATATATATATATATATATATATATATATATATATATAATATAAGATCAAATGATGGTTAAAGGAGTTCCATGTATTTTATTATGCGCATTTCAAAAACAAACATCATCATGCAATAATATTTGTGTTTTCATCAGATAAAACAGGAGAACATGATATGAAGGCTAAAAAACACTTGTGGATAGTGCAGTTTTAAATCAACATATGAAAAGTGGTTTTAGATTGATGTGTGATATTGGGAAAAATATTTTATTTAGAGAGGGGGGGTGGAAAGGATGAAAAGGGGGAGGAGATGAGAGGGAGAGATGGGTGATAGAGAGAAAGAGATAGTTTTTATAACTGAGAGGAGATATATTGTTTTACATAGAGAGGTTGAAAACCGTTGGAAGATAATGTACATTGCTTTATTGTACTACAATAAAACTCACCTCCTACATATATATATATATATATATATATATATATATATATATTATAGAATATGTGCACGTCTCTCCTTTTTTCTTCTATATATATATAAATATGTTTGTGTGTATGTGTGCTTATAC